>OY856413.1:502500-1157500 GCA_963693085.1 Alisma plantago-aquatica
TAGGGAATTTACCAAGCTCCACTCCCATTACCTCCTATAATCTATCTTCACATTGGTAGCAATTTTTAGACAGGAAGAGATGACTCTTACTAGCAGTCACACACAGCCCACTTTGCTCCCCAAATCTCCTAAGCAGTTCTTGCAAATCTTCAAACATTATAGGTTTGGCTTCCACAAAAACAAGAACATCATCAACAAAAATTAAGTGACTCATTACCTCCATCCCATACACTGTGTATGGTGAAAAACCACTAGAGGGGGGGGGTGAATAGGGTTTTAAACTAATTTAACAATAATTTAACTCAAACAAACACAAATGAGAAATCAAGAAGGAGACAAAGGGTTTAGAGTGGTTCCAACCTTAGCAAATACTAAGGTTGTCAGTCCACTACCCGGTTGCTTACCCAACCGGGATTTTGAAAGTATCAATTTTATTACCTTCACAAGGAATTACACAAAATACAATACTTTCTTACACCCCTTGAACAACCTTCACTTGAAGTAGATGCACCAACCCGAGGTAACCTTCTTGAAGTAACTCCAAGCTCCCCCTTGAAGTAGCCTTCCTCTTTAGAAGTAACCTCCCGTTGCACTAGCCTTTTTGAAGTAGCTCAAGGTCCCCTTCTTCACCAAGAAGATTTCCAATCTCTCCAATCCGCAGCCTCCAACCTAGGAGTAGCAAGGAGAGTACAAACAATAATAGTGAACAAGAAAGGAAAAAGGAAATTACAACTTATCCTTTGAAGCACAAGGCTTGATTTGCCTAGATCAAGCGTGTAGATCTCCTAACCAATGTGTATGGAATTGTGATTGCTGTGGATAGGAGATGCTAGCCTCTAGGACACAAAATTTGAGCTGAGAGAAGAAGTAGCCAGTTGTCAATATGCTCAATTTGCTCACAAACAGGTTGCTCAATGTAAGTGTATGCTCGAAGATTGCTCAAGTGTAAAAAACAAGTGAGTTTAGGTGTCCTAAGGCATGTCCTATTTATAGGAATGTCCTACAAGTGCTTAAGGACGTTCTAGACACTTTCTAGAGGTTTCTAAGTGCTTAACTAGCCGTTAGGTATAAGTTAGTTGCTTTAACAACGGCTAGTTAATTAATTCTGCAGTTGCTGTCAGAGTCCATCTCGGTCGAGAAATGGTCGACCGAGACACCTACTCGGTCGAAGTTTTGTCGACCGACAGGCTCTCTGGATCAAGTGTTTTGCAACGTTTATCTCCAACTGCCAACTACCTTGTCAGCTGTGTCTAACGGCTACTTGGGTCTTTCTCGGTCTAGAAGTTTGTCGACCGAGAGTGTCTCAGTCGAGGATTTTGTCGACCGAGATAGACCTTGTTTCAATGTTTCAAATAAAGACATTAAGTGTGTGTATGAGTGTGCATATGTGACACTATTTAAGGAGATGACCTATCTAAATGTGGTGTTTAGCTAGGGAAGATCTAATGCTTGATTTACATGAAGTCTAAGTACTTGTACATTATATATTTGTACAAGTTTACAATTGATTACATTTCATGACATTTACAATCATTCAAGCATATAGATTCCCTAGTGCTTTTTCATTCACCTTATTCCTGCAACACTCAAGTAGCACGTTAGATCAACAAGAATGAAATGTTTGTCATTATCAAAACAAAGGGATTTACAGATGTCCATTTAGCCAACAATCTCCCCCTTTTTGAAGATGACAAACATTTCCTAAATATAAAATAAGAAAATATAAAACATGTGAGTTTCATACCTGAAGATTACCTTTGTAAATTTCTTCTCTTGTTTATAAAATGTGTGCATATTATTCCCCATGAATTATGGAACATGAAATCCAATTCTTTAGGGAATATAGCAACTTTTAATGTAAAGCCAAGAGTTTGTTTATGAAACTCATTGATTGAGTTTTGTATTTATATTTATTTCTCCCCCTTTGTTATTTCAAAAAGATATTCGTTTAAAGACAAAAACTCCCCCTTAATTAGATGTCCCGTCAATTTCAAAAAAAAATGTCCATTAAAAGCCAAAATGATGCAAATAAACGACATTGTTAAGAAGCACAAATATCAAAGAAAACATCTTCCAAAGGAGTGATAAGCAGTTGCTTCCTTATTTTGTTGAATTGGTCTAGTGGAAGCGGTTTTGTAAAAATATCAGCCAATTGATCTTCCGTATCAACATGATGAAGGGAAACATGATTCTTAGAAATATGATCCCTTAAAAAGTGATGACGAATTTCAATATGTTTAGCTCGGCTGTGTAAAATGGGATTGTGTGCTAAGTTTATAGCGCTTGTGTTGTCACAAAAGATAGGCGTAGATGAAAGAGTAAAACCATAATCGTTTAACACTTGTTGCATATAAAGCACTTGAGCACAACAAGATCCGGCTGCCATATATTCAGCTTCAGTTGTAGAGAGGGCAACCATATTTTGTTTCTTGCTAAACTAAGATATTAAAGCTCTCCCTAACAAGAAATAGCCACCACTAGTGCTCTTGCGATCAAGTCGACAACCAGCATAATCAGCATCAGTATAAGCTTTAAAATCCAAGGATTGTCCTTTTGGATACCATAAACCAAAACATGTAGTGCCGGCTAAGTATCGAAGAATTCGTTTAACTGCTTGAAAATGAGAGTGCATAGGTTGCGATTGAAATCGAGCACAAAGACCCACGGAAAACATGATGTCCGGTCTAGAAGCAGTTAGGTAAAGCAAACTACCAATCATGGCTCTATATAAGGAATCATCAATAGGTTCCCCATTTTCATCCTTATCAATCTTGATAGAAGTGGCCATAGGAGTAGTAGCATGTTTGCACTGATCCATCCCAAAACGTTTTAAGAGTTCTTTAGTATACTTTTCTTGGCTTATAAAGATCCCGGCAGGGGTTTGTTTAATTTGGAAACCAAGAAAGAAAGTTAGTTCACCCATGAGGCTCATTTCAAATTCTTTTTGCATAATGTCACTGAATTGTGTGCACAACGATTCATTTGAAGCTCCAAAAATAATGTCATCAACATATATTTGAACAACTAGAAAATCAGATGTATATGTTTTGAAAAATAAAGTAGAATCTGAATTTCCAATAGAAAAATCATTATCAAAAAGATATGTCTTGAGCCTTTCATACCAATTCCTAGGTGCTTGTTTTAAACCATAAAGTGCTTTCTTAAGTTTATAAACATAGTCACCTTTTTCTGGTATTTCAAAACCAGGTGGTTGGGCAACATATACTTCTTCTTGAATGATTCCGTTTAGAAATGCACTTTTTACATCCATTTGGTAAAGTTTGATGTTTTTATGTGCAACAATAGCTAGTAACATTCTAATAGCTTCAAGTCTAGCTACTGGTGCATACGTTTCATCAAAATCTATTCCTTCTTGTTGATTATATCCTTGTGCTACTAACCGAGCTTTATTCCTTATTACTTCTCCTGCCTCATTTAGCTTATTCCTAAAAACCCATTTAGTTCCAATGATGGTTTTATCTTGTGGTTTAGGAACTAAATCCCATACATCATTTTTAGTAAATTGGTTTAATTCTTCTTGCATTGCTATTATCCAATAGTCATCTTTAAGAGCTTCAAATATCTTCTTAGGTTCAATAATAGAAACAAAAGCCATGTTTGCAACATCCTTAAAGGAAGACCGAGTTTTTACTTTATCATTTGGATTTCCAATAATTAATTCTTGAGCATGATCCTTAATAAGTCTAGGTATAGGTTGTGTTTCAGCTTGGTTATTGTTTGTAGTATCTTTCTCACTATCATTTGGTATGTTTAAGTTTTCGAATTGATTAGTGAGATCAATTATTTCAAAATTTTCTAATTTGGACTCTTCATGAAAAGAGACATGAATAGATTCCTCAACTTTTCTAGAGATAGTGTTGTAGACTCTAAATGCTTTGCTAGAGGTAGAATATCCCAAAAAGAATGCTTTATGTGATTTAGAATCAAACTTATCTCTATCATCTTTGGTATTTAAAATATTGCATGTGGATCCAAAGGTATGAAAATAGTCAACTCTAGGTTTCTTAGAATGTATTATTTCATATGGAGTTTTCTTCAAATGGGAGTGAACAGTTACTCTATTTAACACATAGCATGCGGTGTTTACAGCTTCAGCCCAAAAGGTTTTGGGTGTGTTATGTTCGAGCATCATAGTTCTAGCCATTTCTTGTAATGATCGATTTTTCCTTTCAACTATGTCGTTTTGTTGTGGAGTGCGTGGAGCAAAAAAATTGTGAGTGTACCCATGAGATGTGCAAAATTCTTCAAATACATGATTTTCAAATTCTCCACCATGATCACTTCTAATGGTACATATTTTGCTTTGTAATAGATTTTCAATTTTGGAACAAAATTTTATAAAAACATGAATAGTATCATCTTTGGTTGCAAGAAATTGTACCCATGTATATCTACTATAATCATCAACAATAACAAAACAATATCTTTTGCCACCAATAGATGGTGTCCTCATGGGTCCAAATAAATCCATATGAATTAATTCTAAAGATCTACTGGTGCTGAGTACATGTTTAGGTTTAAAAGATGTTTTTGTTTGCTTTCCCATAGTACATGGTTCACAGTTTTCAACTTGATCAAAGGATAAAGTAGGCAAACCACGAACAAGATCATATTTTACTAGTTTTTTGATAATATGTGAACTAGCATGTCCTAGCTTTTTATGCCATAGTTGTAAAGTATTTTCATTTGCAAGCAAGCATTTTCCTACTACAGATTTCATAGAGTTAGGTCTAAGAATATAAAGATTTCCAACTCTTTTTCCTTCATAGACAACATTCGTAGTGTTTTCTATTAATAATTTGCAGCAGTTTTTGTTAAATAGAACATCATATCCACTGTCACATAATTGACTAACACTTATCAAATTATGGTGCAAACCATCAACGAGTAGAACATTTTTTATTTCGAGGTTTGTACCAATATTACCTATTCCAACGATTTTACCTTTACCATTGTCTCCAAAGGTGACTGTTCCACTTTTCTTTTCTTCAAAAGTTTGAAATGCATCCTTGTTCCCGGTCATATGTTTGGAACATCCACTGTCAACCACCCAATCCTGCATTAAAATGTAGGTTTTGGTACCCATGTGATGGTCCGGTATGGTTAGAAGCATTTAATTACAGACTGAATAAAAAATCTGACTCAGTACTTCAGTCAGTCGACAATTGTTCGATCGAAATCTCTCTCGGTCGGCTAATCGTCAATAGAGAAAGTTGCTGTAGATTTAATTTGTTACAGGCGTCTGGTTGGTCGACAAAAGTTCGACCGATTTTATGTTCGGTCGACAATACTTCGACCGACCAAGTTTCTGTTTCAGTACAATATTTCAAGAAATTACCATAATGCATGAAACCTTTTATTAAGTTGAGATAAGACAATATAATTTGCAAAAATAATCATTTGATCATATCTCAACTGTATTTTATTTGATTCTACTAAGGTTGGGGTTTTGGGACCCAAACTAAGTCGGAATCCTTGGTCTTATAAGGACATGAAAATGAATAATGTCCAAGACGTAGACAAAAATGACAAGTAATAGAATCAACTTCATTTCTTTTTCTAGGAATTGTATTTTTAGGTACAAACATAATCTGAGTCTTAGATACTGTAATTCTTTTGGGTTGATTTTTCTTTGGAGCATATCCCAAACCTTTTCTTCCATTGAAACTAGAGGAGATTTTTAGAATGTTATCAAGGACATCTTTTCTTCTTAAATCATGTAGGTTTCTTTGTAGCTTACCAATGTCATCCATCTTCTTGTGTAAATCTTTTCTTGCTTGATCTAAATCAGATAATAAAGAGTCTCTTTCTTTTACAACATTGTCATAGTCTAGATGGTTACACAAAATTGGTTGAGTCTGAAAATCATTTAGTTTAGCTAACAATTCAGTCTTATCTTGAGAAAGAATATCAACATTTGTTTCTAGAGTGAGTAGCTTTCTAGTGCAGTCATTTAAAGATGTTTTTAAAGACAGATTCTCAAGATCAATGTTGTTCTTTTCAGAAGAGAGATCATTTAATTTAGCATATAGCTCATCATTTGTTTTGATAACCTTCTTTAGTTTCTTCTTGACATCAACATATTTATCATGAGTTTCTTGTAGACTAGTAATTAACTCTTCTTTAGGAAGATCAAGAAGGCTTACCTCTTGAGAGTCTTCATCATCTTCTCTTGCCATTAGACATTCCACCTTTTCTTCTCCGCTTTCACTTTCACTTGACTCGTCCCATGCAGCTTTATAGGCTTTTTCTCCCTTCTTCTTGTGTGAGCTTTTCTTTCCTTTCTTTGCTTTAGGACATTCATTTTTGAGATGTCCTTTCTTTCCACACTCAAAGCACCTAGGAGGGGAAGAAGAACTAAAAATTTTGTTAGACTTAAATCTTTTATATTTCTTACCATTGACGATCAAGGCTTCTTCCCCTTCTTCTTCACTTGACTCCTCACTTTCTGGTGTGATGATCTTTGAAGCTTTTAGAGCCATATCTTTCTTCTTTCCTTGTTGAAGTTCACATTCTCTTCTTTCTTCCTCTTCTAGGGTTGCTTCATGAGCTTCTAGATTGCCAATGAGTTGCTCCATTTTCAGTCGAGTGAGGTCATTAGCTTCTTCAATGGCTGTGACCTTAGGCTTGTATTTAGGAGGAAGTGATCGAAGGATTTTTGATACCTAATCTTCTTCAAGAACAGTTTTTCCTAGGGCATTTAAACCATTTACAATAGAAGAGAATTTCGCAAACATTTCACTAATAGATTCATTTGGATCCATACGGAAGTGTTCAAACTTTTGTTTAAGCATACTAATCTTAGAATTCTTGACTTGAACCGTACCTTCATAAGTTATGGACAATCTATGCCAAATGTCATAGGCTGTGTCACAGTTTGATATTCTATTAAATTCTCCTACTGAAATTGAACAATATAAAATGCTTACAGCTTTGGCATTCATTTGAGCCAACTTTACCGTATTTGCATCCCACTCTGCATATTGTGTTTGAGGAAGATCGTATGGGGTTGACACCATCCTCCATAAGTCCCAATTGATGCCTTGGAAGTAGAACTGCATCCTTCTCTTCCAATATGTGTAGTTTGTTCCATCAAACGCTGGAGGTCTAGCAACAAGTGTCCCTTCAAGGTTAAGGTTATTAAGCACCCCGTCACCCATTCTTTAAGACCTTGTTAAGGTTCCTTGAAGCCTGCTCTGATACCAATTGAAAAACCACTAGAGGGGGGGTGAATAGGGTTTTAAATTAATTTAACAATAATTTAACTCAAACAACCACAAATGAGAAATCAAGAAGGAGACAAAGGGTTTAGAGTGGTTCCAACCTTAGAAAATACTAAGGTTGTCAGTCCACTACCCGGTTGCTTACCCAACTGGGATTTTGAAAGTATTAGTTTTATTACCTTCACAAGGAATTACACAAAATACAATACTTTCTTACACCCATTGAACAACCTTCACTTGAAGTAGATGCACCAACCCGAGGTAACCTTCTTGAAGTAACTCCAAGCTCCCCCTTGAAGTAGCCTTCCTCTTTAGAAGTAACCTCCCGTTGCACCAGCCTTCTTGAAGTAGCTCAAGGTCCCCTTCTTCACCAAGAAGATTTCCAACCTCTCCAATCCGCAACCTCCAACCTAGGAGTAGCAAGGAGAGTACAAACAATAATAGTGAACAAGAAAGGAAAAAGGAAATTACAACTTATCCTTTGAAGCACAAGGCTTGATTTTCCTAGATAAATCGTGTAGATCTCCTAACCAATGTGTATGGAATTGTGATTGCTGTGGATAGGAGATGCTAGCCTCTAGGACACGAAATTTGAGCTGAGAGAAGAAGTAGCCAGTTGTCAATATGCTCAATTTGCTCACAAACAGGTTGCTCAATGTAAGTGTATGCTCAAAGATTGCTCAAGTGTAAAAAATAAGTGAGTTTAGGTGTCCTAAGGCATGTCCTATTTATAGGAATGTCCTACAAGTGCTTAAGGACGTTCTAGAAACTTTCTAGAGGTTTCTAAGTGCTTAACTAGCCGTTAGGTATAAGTTAGTTGCTTTAACAACGGCTAGTTAATTAATTCTGCAGTTGCTGTCAGAGTCCATCTCGGTCGAGAAATGGTCGACCGAGACACCTACTCGGTCGAAGTTTTGTCGACCGACAGGCTCTCTGGATCAAGTGTTTTGCAACGTTTATCTCCAACTGCCAACTACCTTGTCAGCTGTGTCTAACGGCTACTTGGGTCTTTCTCGGTCGAGAAGTTTGTCGACCGAGAGTGTCTCGGTCGAGGATTTTGTCGACCGAGATAGACCCTGTTTCAATGTTTCAAATAAAGACATTAGTGCATATGTGACACTATTTAAGGAGATGACCTATCTAAATGTGGTGTTTAGCTAGGGAAGATCTAACACTTGATTTACATGAAGTCTAAGTACTTGTACATTATATATTTGTACAAGTTTACAATTGATTACATTTCATGACATTTACAATCATTCAAGTATATAGATTCCCTAGTGCTTTGTCATTCACCTTATTCCTGCAACACTCAAGTAGCACGTTAGATCAACAAGAATGAAATGTTTGTCATTATCAAAACAAAGGGATTTACAGATGTCCATTTAGCCAACATATGGTTTGATGACTTTCCTATTTTCCACCTATTTCATTCTTTGTTGATGTATTCCCTGATAACCATGAATAGAAGAGGACATAGTGGATTCCCCTGACGTAAGACATTACTCCCTTCAAACATCTCTACCAAGGTTCCATCAAAAAGGATAGGGAAGCTACTGGTTCTCACACATTATTTCATCTAGTTGATCTAATGTTTTTTGAACCCCATTTTCTACATGATCCACCATAATTTCTTCCATATGACATTTTCATAAGCCTTAATTACATCTAATTTTGGACATGCTTTCATGCTTCCCCCATTAGATTATAATTAGGCAAAAAGTTACCAACCAATAGCACACTAATGCTTTGTCTTGTTGTCAATGCTCCTTGATTTTCTGAGATGAGGAATGCGAGGACTAACTTCATCCTTGATGTAAGAATCTCAGCAATGATTTTATATTGGATAGAGCACCAAGTTATAGATCTAAAATTAGAAAGGGATGTGGTGATCTTTTTCATTTGGATACGTATAAGAAAAAGCATGACTAACCTATCTAACCATGTTGCCTCCTTCGAAGAACCATCTAAAATATTCCACCAGGTCTTCCTTGATTATGTTCCATGTCTTCCTATTGAAAAAAACAATGAAATCATTTGAGCCAAGTGATTTGTTGCAATCAATACTCCATAGTGCATCTTTGACCACCTATCCATTGACCTTCCTTGTGAAGATATTGTTGTGTGTCCCTGTTTGAACTTACACTTCATCTCCTCATCTTCCAAAGGTTCATCAAAGATTTTGTTGTATATTGAACTATAAAACCTTATAGCTTGCTCCTCTAGATCCTCCTACTCATTGACCACACTTCCTTTCTACATCAATAAGCTCGAAAATGTTATTATTTTCTTCTTTCTTTTTCACTACTAGATGGTACAACTTGGTGTTTCTATCCCCATCATCCCCAACCACTTCTCCCTACTTCTCTATTAAACAAATATCTCTTCTGCCTTCTTGATATCTTCTAGTGTCTTTTTCTTCTCATCATCTCTCCTAATCAACTCCTCATTGAGTGGGTATGAGAGAAGCATCTTTCTTACCTCAGTACACTCCTCTTTTTCTTCTGAAATCAGATTTGGGATGTTCACCTCATCCCTAGCCCATCTCTTTAGTGATGCCTTGATATTTTCTAGCTTCTTTGCAAAAATAAACATCGGACCTGTCACCTATAAATTCCATCTATCTTTGATAACTTCATCAGACCCTTTTCAATTATCCCAATAATTAAAAAATCTGAATGGTTTCCTTTTTTACTTCTTCTCAGTGATCTGTACCACTAGAGGTCCACATTCACTTAGTTCAGAACCACCTACTTTTACCTGCACATTTGGGAACAATTGTAGCCAATCCTCATTCACAAATGCTCTGTCCAACTTGCTTACAATTCTATCCTCTGGTCTTCTCTCTTTATTCCATGTGAAGAGATCAACACCTTTCATGGAAATCTCTAATAACTCATCCTTATCTATAGCATGGTTAAACACATCAATAACAACATTCAACACTGGTCTCCCTTCTCTCTTCTTTGTCTGCAACCTAACACTATTGACGTTTCCAATTAGTGGCCAGGGATCTACCATATGTCTAGAGAGTGAAATCAGGTCCTACCGTAGCTCTTGCCTCCTCTTTACATCATTATGAGCATACACTATTGTCATGCACATATGTAGTCCTGCTATATTCCTACAATCAACCATAATGTGTTGGCCAGACATCATCCACACTATCACCTTCCAAGCATTAGGCTTACACGCCACACACCCTTGCCATATTTGTATATTTTAGGTTACTCACATGTTTCCACCCTTGTGGAAATTAATATGCAATGCTTTGCTTATTTTTCTTCTTTATCTTTTTTTCAACTAGTACAGTAAGTGAAGGACCACTTGAAGCAACTCAGTTATGAATGTCCTTCTTCTTATATATACATATATATATATGTATCTACATACATATAAAAATATTCATATATATATATATATGTATAAACATGCAAATATATATATGCATATATATGTATATGCATATATATATATATATATATATATATATAGAGAGAGAGAGAGAGAGAGAGAGATAGGTTTGGTAGTGTGAACCAGCCAATAAATGTACCATCCATTCAAATAACAAATATGGACTATGTTAATGAAATCCAACAATAAATATGAATTCAACACTATATAGATTAAATATGTTAAGAAAATTATTACCATATCAAATATAGATCTTAGATTATAGCACTTTATCATCAAATAGTTTATGCAATTTTTATAACTTACCATGGATTAGAAAATACATATACTTATTCATTGGATGATCTACCCAATATCATATTGTGGTGATTTTTGATACACATCTTGTCTAAGGGTTATACATCATATCTATAATTTTATATTTTCAAGTAATATTTAATAAGTATCATAAATGAAGATGGGTACATGTAAGAAACATGTATTGCGGTACAAAATTCTTGTATCCTATATATATGTATATACATCTATAGATATATATACACATTTATATATATAAATATATATAACTAACAAGCTAAATTTTTAAAACAAATTTGTCTAATAACTAAATAACTAACATGCCAAATTTTTAACACCACCTTGAACCAAAAAAATAAAATCATAAAATATAATTAAGTATAGAATCAATTAAACATAAATGTCACCATAAATGATCTTACCTAAACTAAGAGAAAAATTAAATGCAACATCTGATTTTTTTGCCTTTGTTGATATAACACACTCATATTTTGACGATGAAAATATTTCCCAAATTATATTACTAACATGTATATTAAGTATTTCAGGTGATCCGGGAACTAAGTCAAGATCTAAATACAAAGACCATGCAATTCTATATCTTTACTTGCTTGCAGGCTAGGTTGTATAATGAATATAATTGTACAAATGTATTTTTGTAAAACTTCATAGATATGATGTAAGGAAAATTGATGATCTTCTAAAACCTACCCAAAACCCTATCATAAACTCACATGAACCCTTGAGGGTTGTTAGGTTTTATTAGAGAAGTCTATCTCGGTAGAAATCTTTGTTGACCGAAATCCAATCGGTCGAACTCTTTGTCAAATGGGAAATAGCCATTACATAGCTTGTGTTCTGGATCATTCTCAGTTGAAGAAAATCTCGACCGAAATGGTCAGTCAAAGTAATGTTCGATTGACAAAGAATTGTTGTTCTAATTTGGACTAAGAAGGTAGACTGACACATAAACATTACACAAATTTGAGCTCAGAGCACTACTCATTCAAACTCCTTTTCAACCGAAGAAAGTCTCAGTCGAACTCTTTTTCGACTGAGAAAGTTCTGGAACCAATTTAGGATAATGATCAACGTAGCCGTTGCAACTCAATTGACTTAATCCTAAAAGCTAATTCTCAACCTCGAACATCCTAGACACTACCCACAGTTACCCTACCTCTTGTAAACATTTCCTATATACCAGAGTGGTCTTAGAACACTTAGTACCATGAATTGAACAATAATTGCTCAAGAATTTAAGATTAGTTGACACACACATGAGCATACTACTACTTGCAATCTTTCTCAAAGAGTTTAGGTTCTACACTTCAAGTTGTCATCAATCTAGCTTAAGCCTTACCTCAATATTAAAATCCTTCTCCATAAAATATAGCGTTGCCTAAACCTTGTTCAGTAGATCATCATCACTTGTCCCTTAGAGGTTCATTGTATATATTGTGAGCTAAAGTGTTTGTTTCTTTCTCCAATCTCTTTCTTCATTGTTGTCTTACTCTTTGACTACTTCTTTATGTGATGGCTGTCCAAGAATGTGTGAGAAGGATTTTTCTCATCTTGGTGCTCTTCCTTGACAATTAAAGAAGAGGTGAAGAACGGTGATCTTTTGCATTCGTCAAAGAAGAGGTGCAGAGGGTGACCTTACGATGGCCCATCAAAGAAGGTGGTAGTTCTCCTTGAGATGAAAATAATGGTTTGTCTTGAGCTACAAAAGACATTGATAAATTTTATGTATTATGTATTAGTATATAAAAGGAATAAAATACATAGTTTGAAAATCTTAAATGGAAACAACTAGGAAGTAGACTGACATCATTTGACGGAACCACACAAAATTGTGTGTTTTTGTGGGTTGCATCTCTTGGCAACTTACTTGTTTTTTAACTTCCACAAAATTCTTTAAGCAAGTTGGAGTTAACTGTGTTTGTGTTTTAATTGAAAGAAAAAGTTTTTTTGACTCTATTCACCCCCTATCTAGAAAACTTATCAATAACAAAATTATTTTTGATCTTTCAAACTTGGACTGCATATTTGAATTTTTTCACTAATTTCTTGGTTTCTACATCTAACATGAATGCTTTTTCATGAAGTTTGAGATCTTAAGTGGATATCTTTTAATAAATCCTTTTATTGGGTTTAAGGTCTTTTATTTGTATGATTTTAAGTGGGAGCTCAAAGTCTTTTAATATAACTTGCATATCTTTTTTCTCTTAGTTAATTATCAAAATGAACAAAGGCTTAACATCCTTTGACATTTGGCTTCGAGATTCTTTTAGATATTTTATTATGGTATTTATTGGCATCTTGACACTAATATGGGCTTAACATCCCTTATATTTGGCCTAGAGTTTCTTTGTTGATCTCATTCTTTTCTTTGTTGGTTCTTTATATCAATATGGGTTTTTCATCCCTTATATCTGCTCTATAAATTCTATTTCTAAACTCATTTTTGTCCTCAATGGATTCTTAAATAATTTATGGGCTTAACATCACTTGAAATGATTGAGAAATAAATAGTTTTGACTTGTGATTTTCAAGGCATCTCAATATCATGGTGGACTTAACATTCCTTACCATTAGGTTAGAATCTCTTTTTGATAATTTATCTTTATGGGATTTTTTCGTCACGAAGGACTTAACATGCCTTTCATTAGTAATTAGACAAAAAAATTTATGTTCCTTTACAAAATGTGGATTTTTGACTATTCCCTAATGTGATTAATGTCTATCCTTATTTTTGTATTTTCTCATCAATTGGTAGTCTTTTTCAAATGGTACACTACACATAATTTTTTTCCTCTCTAAAATGACTATCTTGTTGAAAGGGAGTGTCTCCTTGAGGGGGTGCGTCCCCGCTATTGGTGCTTTTACACCCCACGAGATTGGAGCGCACGTGATATGGGATGTTCTTATGCTTTCAAAATTTGTAAGACCTACACTAACTACCTACGTCTACTAAGAAACTATGCCCGCAAGCGCACGGGGTCATGTCGTAGTATAGGTGAGGCGGCAAGTACATGGTCAATCCACAGAGATAGAGGGGGGTACTAGAGTTAGACGATGTATGCTATGTTCCTTTTGCGGAGCTTAGGGTTTTAAAAGGTTTGATTGTTGATTAAGCTAATGAGCAAGTAAGAAATGCAAGATGGAAACTAAGTTATGGAAGAGAAAGCAAAGTAGTAAACTAAGTTAACAAACTAACTAAGCAAGAGAAAGATCCTAAGTTAACACTAAAGAGAAAAACTAAGAAATTAACTAGATTAAGAAAAAGTGAGTAAACTAGACTAGCATGAACAAGAAAACTAAGCAATTAGGATTTTAAGCAGTTGATTAGGGTAGGTGGGACATTTGGGGGATGTAACTTTGGTATTAGTTGGGGGAGATCATTAAACATGCAAGGTTCTCATTTCATATCTAGATTACGAAACCAAACAACAAGGACAATGCCATTAGAATGTACCCTATACTACTAGTAGAAGACTAGGGTTAGGTGTAATTCTAATGGGATTAACCAAATCTAGGTTTCTAGAGTAAGTGATAGTGGGTAATTGAGGGTTGAGGGTAGAGATGGGAGTAGAGATGAGGGTATTTGACCTCATGCCACTAGCCCCTCTAGCCTTTAGAAGGCCCTAGGAAATTGCATCACTCTCACTTACAGTAGCCACTTAAATCTCACACTCACTTGTAGGAGGAGGGATGTGTATGTAGGAACAAATGGGGCTAGCTAGGGATCCACTAATTGGACCTAGGAGACAATCATAAGATTGCCACATACACTCCAATTCCTCCTAGAAGCTAAGTGTCATCAAACATCTCAAAGCAAGCAATCCATGTTATAAGCACAAACCACATGCAATAAAATAGGAAATGAGATAGAAGCAAGAGGCAATCATCATAGATATGAATTAAGTTCATTACAAGAAACTTTCCCCCAACATGGTATCAAAGCCACATTTAAACCCCAAACAGCCCACCACAAGGGGATTAGCTAGACATGATGAAGAAAACAAGAAAAGAAAGGAGTAGAAGAGGAAGAAACTCCATGAAGCTTGATGAAGTGGCCTTCTTCTTCACCTACAAGCTGCTGCAGATGACCTCCCTCCTCCAAGGGTGTAGGGGAGCATGAAATGGTCGGGGATTATGGATGAAAACCTAGGAAATTAGGATTCCATGGTGGAATGAGGGTGGAAATGGTGGATGATGAGCTCAAAATGCAAGGAGACTGCACAAAGAGCTCAAGGGTGGAGATTGGAGGCTAAGAACATCTAGGGGGCATCTAACCTAGTGCTATGGCCGCCACCCATGTATATATAGGTAGTGGTGGAAGCACTAGGGCAAGTAGGGGCAGTTTAGGAAAAGTAGTGAAAAAGTTGTGTAGGGTCAGTGATCACCATGGTCGTGGTGGGTATGACACAGCCGTGGTGAGGGTAGTGGGGAACGGCCGTGGGGGGTGAATACGGTCGTGGTATGTTAAGGGTGGTAGAAATGCTAAGTGGGGAAGTGGCCACGGCCGTGGCGGAGTGCCACGGTCGTGGTGGGTAACATGCACCACGGTCGTGTTGCGTAACACAGCCATTTTGGAGGAGGTGGAGGTGACCGTGGAGAAGCACCACGATCTTCTTGAGCTTCTTCGGCCACGGTCGTGGTGTTCTGGGAAAAACCCTGTTGCAAGTTGAACTTTTGACAATTAATTCCCACGACCGTGGAAGGGTGCCACGACCATTTTCTCTTCTACTGACCACGACCGTGTTGATGGCCACGGTCGTGGTGTCTGCAATGGCCACGGTCGTGGTAGGTGGCCACGGCCGTGGGATTCTTTGGAATTTCCCTGTTGAACTTGACACTTCATTGCTAATAAAGGCACGACCTGGCATAGTGCCCACGACCGTGGTGAGGTTGGCCAGCTTGATTTCACTTCAATCTTCATCATTCTTGGATTTCTTTGCTTGGGGATGATTATTGACCATTGGAGGTAGGTCAAGGGAGACTTTGGGGCCTTCTTTGGGTCCCTCCATGAGTGGGGGAACCCTATAACTCCTTCTTTCTCTCTCTTCCATCTAAGCATGGTTCAAGTATCTGAAAAATAGTGCAAAGAACATTCATAAGCATATTTGCAATGATAAGCATATTAGGGGTAAAAAGCTTATAATCTACATGTTTAGATGTGACTTAAGTACAAAATGGCATAGGATGGAGCCCTAAAATAGGGCTACATCACCACCCCAAACCTAAAACATACTTGTCCTCAAGTATTCTCTAACTCAATCTCTCTACAAATTTTCCTCAAACAAGAAATGACAAATGCAAAGTAAAAGATGGTTATTGCTGAATGGTATTAAAGATGACTGAGTGCATGCATTTCACCTCTCTCCTCTCCTACTTTCACAAACTAATCATGAAAAGAGCACAAAGCACATGAACTTCAAATATAGTGTGTAGAATACACAAGTTATCCATACTTCTTTCATAAAGTTCCGGGTAAACCATTTCATGATAGTGTTAAACGAGGATGACTAGGAGTGTTGTTTCACATTCAAGCATTCAGTCTTATATTTCAAATCATACTAGATGACCCACGTGGCTGCGCAAAAAGGCAAAATGAGCTAAGTTTGATGCTTCTTAGCTCAATGGGTATGAAAGTGGAAGAAAGGGTTGCAGTAAGATTTTTGGAGTGTTTTTACACACTCATCTTTTCTTTATTTGAATGCTCTTAAATAGGAGCATCCTTTTATTTTGTTTTTGCCTTTCTTTTTCTTTTCTTTTCTTTCTTTCCCTTGGTGTAGATAGGGCAAATGGTGGATACAGTGAAGCGGGGAGATAAAGATATGGCCACCCCAAACTTTTGGAGGTGGCCAAGGCTGATTATGTGCACTAGGGCATCTTTTTATGAGGCGGAGGGGTATGAAGATGATGGAAGAATGGTCGGGTCAAAGAGGGGTCATTGGTATGATTTTACACATAAGACATCCTGCATGAAAGTTAGTCCAATACTTCATCCTAGATATCACACCACATGGATGAACAAGATGAAATTGATATATCAAACAGGTAATTCCACAAACACTAAGCGTTCAAAGCTTGCTCAAGTTCACAATTCAACCAAATCAATCACAATCACAAGAGAGGTGATGCACATGTATAAAGTCAAACATTGATACCACTTCGCAATAAAGCATGAAATTTCACTTGCACTAGTCAAAGGTCGTCATTTTTACTCAAAACAGTAGAGATTGGGTCAAAACATACTTTTTAGACAAGAAATATCAAATTTGGGCAAAATTGGTCAAAATGGTGCCAATTTGTACTAAATCACATCTAAACTTACTTTAGGGGAATTTAAAGCATAAAGCAGCAAATCCTACTTATCATGCATAAGAAACTACAAAAACTACATGAAGATGTGATGCATGGTATGAAAAAACAAAAATTTTAAAAAATTACACAAAAATGCAAGAAGTTAAACTACATGTATGCATGGATGCAAGAAGACACACCAGGTCATGGTAAACAAATATGAAGTGTCAGTCAAACTGTTTGATCATCTTGCAAAAATTTAGCACAAGGCACATGGAGAGAAGTGCGGTGAGAGAAGGGTTTACCGCCTTACCACCCCAAACTTTTAAATCATGCTGCCCTCAGCATAAAATAGAAGTTTAGACTAGTAGGGTAAACGGCGTGGGGTCGCGAAAGACAATCACTAAGAACTGGAGTGGTCAATGTAACACTAGGTGAACAGGATAGGGCCACCATGGCCGTGCTGAACCCTTTGACCTCCGCTTTGTCTAAACCCTTTTTGCATCGTCGTTTCTTCCTTATACCTATGCCAACATGATTCACAAACAGAAAAACAATCAAGTATAGTGTGTGTGTTTTTTGGAAACCAAAAAGAGAGTATGATAAGACAAGGTTCAAGAATCTCAAACCACGTGGGTTGCCTCCCACTAGCGCTAAATTTATAGCCTTCAGCCAGACTTGTTGCTCTTGTCACTAAGTGTCAACACCCATGGTGTCCTCTTTCTCTTCAACGGTGATCCTATCAATCGTCTTTACGACATGTCCTTCATCCCACAGAGTGTACATTGAACGGAAGTATTGACTCGATCTCCACAACTCCAGGGGATCATTATAGCACAAACTCTCTCCGAAGTCTTCATTGCCCATCTTGTCCCGCTTCTCTTTAGTAAAGATGAAAAAGTCGAATTTTCTCCTCTTGTAGGTAACCATCAGAGTGCCTTTGCGGATGTTGATTTCTGCACACACAGAGTATAGGAAGGGCCTACCCAATATGAGGTATTCTTCCACATCAACAGGTGCAGTGTCCACTATCAGAAAGTCAGTCACATAGGCAATATTGACCCTTTCATCCATAGACACTATCGTATTTCTCATAATCCCCAAGGGTCTCCTCATAGTTCCAACACCTAAGATAATGCCACACTCCACTGGCTGCATTTTGTTTAGGCCAAGACGTTTGTACATGCTCCATGGCATGAGGCCACCCGTGTCAAGGAGGGTGCGCTCGATGGTTTGTGTGCCAATATAGCATGTGATCAGAGGAGCTCCCGGGTCACCTCTCTTATTCGGGCAGTCAATATCGTAAATGAAATTCACAGACTTTGAAGCAATTACCTCTTGGATTGGGAGTATCACTAGATTTTTCCTTCCCATACACACATCCATCATCACTGAAAAGAGTGATGTGATGCTCATTGCTCGTCGCTTCAAGTTCCCCAGGAGGTTTATGATACCGCTGCCTTTCTCTTAGAGAGTTGATCCTTCATGGAATTGCTTCCTATCTTCATCAAACATCTCTGCTATACTCGTTGGAACTTGAGGGGGGTGGTGGTGATACTCATCTCCTGTAAAGGTTTTGACTCCCAAAAAGGTATGGCCTCAAGCGCTGCTATGTCAATGGTATGTGAAACAGTGGGCATGACCATATCACCAACAGTCGGATGGACCATATCTATTGCAGTTTCAGTGACCCCGAGAGAGGGTGAGACGAGTGAGGGTGCCCTTACATTTGCGCCGGGCGCAGCAGAAATTTGGATGCACTTAGCATTCTTTGGTAGTGATTGAGCGGCAAATTCTTTGGAGCATTAGTTATCTTTGCTAGATCTCCTAGTATCGGGCTTTTATCTCCAACCTCAGTCACTTTCTTTCCCCTTCTCCAAAATCTTGAGAATCTTTTTCCTCCCAGATGATAGAGACCATACTCACTTGTTCATGGGTGGTAGGAGAGGGAGCTTATGGAGGTGGTTGTTGCTGTTGGGGTAGTGGAGCCCTTTTGTGAGGGGGGTTGGGATTTTGAAGAATGAATTGGGGTTGCGGTTGTTGTTGTGGTGGGGGTGGTATTGCGGAGGTGGTTGTTGGTAGGTGTGAGGTGGAGGTGGAGCATATTGATAGTTGAGTGGTGCTTGAGGAGGTGGAGGAGCATAGGGGTTTGGATGGGCTTGGTAAGATGGTGGAACATAAGCACTCAAAGTGTTCCCTAGAAAAGCCCCATCCTTGTTCGGATTTGGCATTGGTTGAGATGGAAGTCTACCTTCTTCCCTTCTAGCCAAAGAGAGAGAAATTTGATCCAACCTCTGCTCAAGATGGTTAATAGACTGCCCATGTGCATTGACATCTTTTTTTACTTCATCCAGGCTTCTTAGCCTTCCTAGCACTTCCTCCTCAAACTTGGAGTTGTAGCGTGGCTTTTTCTGCCCCTGTCCTTGCCCATCCTCGTTCTGTTGTTTCCAGGAGAAGTTCGGGTGGTTCCTCCACTCGGGAGTGTAGGAGTTGGACATTGGGCCCTAGTTGTTGCGGCCACCAAAGGAATGTAGAGCATTGACTTCCTCATCTATAGTATCAACCTCCATTGTGGGATGGCTGGAAGAGTTCCCACTTGATTTTTCATCATTCGCATCATATCGGCCATCATCTTCATCATATCGGGGTCATTGGTATTGTGACTCGGAGCTACGGAAGAAGGTGAAGGAGTGTAGCTTCGATCACAATGCCCCCCTTTTGTGGAAGCACGGTGGCAAGAATGTTCTACGAGATGCTCAAACAACGACCATGATTCCTCGGGCGGCTTTGCCATGAAAGTGCCCCCGCAGGAAGAGTCTATGATGTTTTCACTTTGCTCTTTAAGCCCAGTATAGAAGGCTTGAACGAGCTGCCACAGAGGAACCTCATGATGAGGGCAATCATGAAGTAGCTTTTGGAACCTCTCCCATGCCTCGTGGAAGGGCTCGTTCTCTTTCTAGGCAAATGACGTGATGCACCTTCTCATATAAGAAAACTTGGCGATGGGGAAGAACTTCTTGAGAAACTCGTTCTTCACCTCATTCAACGTGACCAACTCTGGCTTCATCACATACCACTCCTTGGCTTTCTCCTTGAGGGAGAAAGGAAAGAGTGTCCTCCTGATTGAGTCATCGGTGGCGGCTGGAGTGCGGAAGGTAGAGCACGTTTCAAGGAATGCATCTATGTGGTGGTGGGGATTCTCATTCTCCATACCGAAGTAGTTAGGGAGAAGTCCCAGGAGTGTCGACGGGATGGAGAACTGTTGACCTGGCATCTGGTCAACCAGAGTGGCGATGGGGGAGTTGTAGTTCCCCGGCGTGAAGTACTCGTGAAGCGGGCGATGTGGCGGTGGATGTGGCTGAGCATCTGCATCTTGGTTGTTCTCGGCCATCTCGGCCTCTCGGTGTAGGTTGCGTTGAGCTTGATGCCTCCTTCTACAAATCTCGGGGTTGTATGTCACCAAGTCGGTGCAAGTAGAATGCGTGCTATGCATGCACAACTATCACCTGCGTAAGGCACAAACAAAAAACAAGAAACCAAGTTAGCAAACCAAAATGCAAAAGGACAATAAAGAATAAATAATAGCAATGGTGAGGGCAAAAGGAAAGGTTAAGCTACACTATCTAACTAGGCTGAGTGCCTCTATCCCCGGCAACGGTGCTAGAAAGCTTGGTGCGTCCCCGCTAGTGGTGCTTTTACACCCCACGAGATCGGAGCGCACGTGTATGGGATGATCTTATGCTTTCGAAATTTGTAAGACCTACACTAACTACCTACGTCTACTAAGACACTACGCCCGCAAGCGCACGGGGTCGTGTCGTAGTATAGGTGAGGCGGCAAGTACAGGGTCGATCCACGGAGATAGAGGGGGCACTAGAGTTAGACGATGTATGCTATGTTCCTTTTGCGGAGCTTAGGGTTTTAGGGTTTTAAAAGGTTTGATTGTTGATTAAGCTAATGAGCAAGTAAGAAATGCTAGATGGAAACTAAGTTATGGAAGAGCAAGCAAAGTAGTAAACTAAGTTAACAAACTAACTAAGCAAGAGCAAGATCCTAAGTTAACACTAAAGAGCAAAAATAAGCAATTAACTAGATTAAGCAAAAGTGACTAAACTAGACTAGCATGAACGAGCAAACTAAGCAATTAGGGTTTTATGCAGTTGATTAGGGTAGGTGGGCCATTTGGGAGATGTAACTTTGATATTATTTGGGGGATATCATTAAACATGCAAGGTTCTCATTTCATATATAGATTACCAAACCAAACAACAAGGACAATGCCATTAGAATGTACCATATACTACTAGTAGAAGACTAAGGTTAGGTGTAATTCTAATGGGATTAACCAAATCTAGGTTTCTAGAGTAAGTGATAGTGGGAAATTGAGGGTTGAGGGTAGAGATGGGAGTAGAGATGAGGGTATTTGACCTCATGCCACTAGCCACTCTAGCCTTTAGAAGGCCCTAGGCAATTGCATTACTCTCACTTACACTAGCCACTTAAATCTCACACTCACTTATAGGAGGAGGGATGTGTATGTAGGAACAAAGGGGGCTAGCTAGGGAACCACTAATTGGACCTAGGAGTCAATCCTAAGATTGCCACATACACTCCAATTCCTCCTAGAAGCTAAGTGTCATCAAACATCTCAAAGCAAGCAATCCATGTTATAAGCACAAACCACATGCAATAAAATAGGAAATGAGATAGAAGTAAGAGGCAATCATCATAGATATGAATTAAGTTCATTACAAGCAACTTTCCCCCAACATGGTATCAAAGTCACATTTAAATCCCAAACAGCTCACCACAAGGGGCTTAGCTAAACATGATCAAGAAAACAAGAAAAGAAAGGGGTAGAAGAGGAAGAAACTTCATGAAGCTTGATGAAGTGGCCTTCTTCTTCACCTCCAATCTGCTTCAGACGACCTCCCTCCTCCAAGGGTGTAGGGGAGCATGAAATGGTAGGGGATTATGGATGAAAACCTAGGAAACTAGGATTCCATGGTGGAATGAGGGTGGAAATGGTGGATGATGAGCCCAAAATGCAACGAGATTGCACAAAGAGCTCAAGGGTGGAGAGTGGAGGCTAAGAACAGCTAGGGGGCATCTAACCTAGTGCTATGGCCGCCACCCATGTATATATAGGTGGTGGTAGAAGCACTAGGGTAAGTAGGGGCAGTTTAGGAAAAGCTGTGAAAAAGTTCTGTAGGGTCGGTGATCACCACGGTCGTGGTGGGTGTGCCACGGCCGTGGTGAGGGTAGTGGGGAACGGCCGTGGGGGGTGAATACGGTCGTGGTATGTTAAGGGTGGTAGAAATGCTAAGTGGGGAAGTGGCCACGACCGTGGCGGAGTGCCACGGTCATGGTGGGTAACATGAACCACGGTCGTGTTGTGTAACACGACCGTTTTGGAGGAGGTGGAGGTGACCGTGGAGAAGCACCACGATCATCTTGAGCTTCTTCGGCCACAGTCATGGCAGGTGGCCATGGTCGTGGCGTTCTGGGCAAAAACCATGTTGCAAGTTGAACTTTTGGCAATTAATTCCCACGACCATGGCAGGGTGCCACGACCGTTTTCTCTTCCACTGACCACGACCGTGCTGATGGCCACAACCATGGTGTCTTTAATGGCCACAGTCATGGTAGGTGGCCACAATTGTGGAATTCTGTGGAATTTCCCTGTTGAACTTGACACTTCATTGCTAATAAAGGCACAACCGTGGCATAGTGCCCACAGACATGGTGAGGTTGGCCAGCTTGATTTCACTTCAATCTTCATAATTCTTGGATGTCTTTGCTTGGGGACGATTCTTGACCATTGGAGGTAGGTCGAGGGAGACTTTGGGGCCTTCTTTGGGTCCCTCCATGAGTGGGGGAACCCTAGAAATCCTTCTTTCTCTCTCATCCATCTAAGAATGGTTCAAGTACCTGAAAAATAGTGCAAAGAACATCCATAAGCATATTTGCAATGATAAGCATATTAGGGGTAAAAAGCTTATAATCTACATGTTTAGATGTGACTTAAGTACAAAATGGCACAGAATGGAGACCTAAAATAGGGCTACATCAGGAGTGGTAAGTATTATCCCTCTTTGACTTTGACAAAAGGGGGAAAATAACCCATGAGATCAATTGGTTATCAACAGAGCAATTCAAAGGTATGGAGTTCCAAATTGGCTACTCTCAGTTTTTCTTATAGAAATATTTGTCATAATCAAAAGGGGGAGATTGTTTGATTTTTTGGATATGCCACACTCATATTTCGATGATGCAACTATTTTCCAAATTGTATTACTAACATATTTATAAGTATTTCAGGCGATCAAGGAACTAAGTCAATATCCAAATACAAAGACCATGGAATCCTATATGTTTGGATGCTTATAGGCCATGCTGTATAATGATATAATTGCACAAATGTGTTTTCGTACAACATGATATATATATGATGTAGGAAGAAGTGATTCTCTTACAAACCTACCCAAAACCCTATCCTATACTCACATTAATCCTTTAGGTTTGTTAGGTTTTATTAGCAAAGTGTATCTTGATCGTAATCTTTCCCTGTCAAAATCCAATCGGTTGAACTCTTTGTCAACCGGGAAATAGCCAGTGCATAGCTTGTATTTTGGGTCATTCTCGATCAAAGAAAATCTCAACCGAGATGCTCGGTCGAAGTAAAGTTCAAACAACAAAGAACCATTGTGCTAAGTTGAACCAAGAAGATAAACTGACACATAGTCGTTATGAACATTTGACCTCAGAGTACGACTTGGTTGAACTCTTTCTCATACAGAGACAATCTCGATCGAACTCATTCTCAACTGAGAAAGTTCTAGAACCAATTTAGTATAATGATCAAATTAGTTGTTGCAACTCAATTGAATTAATCCTAATAGATAATTCTCAACCTATAACGTCCTAGACACTATCCACAGTTACCTTAACCTCTTATAAAGATTTCCTATATATAGGAATGGTCTTTCGACACTTAGAACAAACAATTAAACAACAATTGCACAAAAATTTGAGATCAATTGACACACACTTGAGCATATTACTACTTGAAATATTTCTCAAAGAGCTTAAGTTCTACACTTTAAGTCACCATCAATCTAGCCTAAGCCTTATCTCAATATTAGAATCCTTCTCAACTAAATGTAGATTTGCCTAAACATTGTGGACCGGATCATCATCACTTGCCCGTTAGAGCTTCATTGTATATATTGTGAGGTAAAGTGTTTCTTTCTCTCTCTAATCTCTTTCCTCATTATTGTATTACTCTTAGACTACTTCTCGGAGTGAAGGATGTCCAGGAACCTAAGAGAAGAAGGGGCATTCTCAACTTGGTGCTCTTCCTTGCTTGTTAAAGAAGAGGCGAAGAATGATGCTCTTCCGCGCCCGTCAAAGAAGAGGTGGAGACGGTGACCTTCAGGTAACCTGTCAAAGAAGGTGGTATTTCTCTTTGAGTTGAAAAGGAGGGTTTGTCTTGAGCCACAAAAGAAAAAAATAAATTTTATGTATTGTGTATCGATATATAAAGGAATAAAATACATGGTTTGAAAATCTTCATTGGAAAAAACTAGGTAGTGGATTGACGTCATTTGACTGAATTACTCTAAATCACGTGTTCTTGTGGTTTGCATCTCTAGTCCACTAACTTGCTTTTTACTTCCACAAAATTCTTTAAGCAAGTTGCAATTAACTGTGTTTGTGTTTATATTGGAAGACAAAGTTTCCTTGACTCTATTCACTCCCCTTTATAGTCTTTCAATTTTTTTATGAATCGAAAAACCATTTTTATAATAATTAAAATAAAAAATATATAATTTTGTTTCAATAACCCAAAACACCACTCTTAAGATAAACAAGTAACATTATACAAATAAAATAAAAAGGAATGGACGTGATATTGACTATGTCTAATTATCTTTTAGCTAACTAACTAAAAGTCTAACACGAATAAAGTAAAAAAAATCATAAATTCTAAATGTATATTGATCAAACACAAAAATAGGGTTGCATACAAAAACAAACAAATGCAAAATATCATGACAATTATTATATTTTTGTTAAAAAATCAAAAAAATATAATAATGTATCAATCAGATAAGCTCTCTATGATAAGATTGATTTCCTTGTTCCTAAATTCATTTGCAAGGTGATAGAGACCAGAAAAAGTTATCACTATTTTCCTGGAGAAAAGTTTCATCAAACAAAGATGTTGATGGTCTGGACTAAAGATACTAGAGACTTCAACCATGCTATAATGCTAAATAATGCATGGTAGTTCATCCACTACTCTGAGAAAATATGGGTCATAATCATGTGAATAAAATGCATGAGGAATGTAAAAGGCATTTCATGTTTGTGTTCTTCTGCCCGAGGGTTCATTCATAACAATATTCAAGACTTAAAGAGTAACATCATTCACATATTTGATACTGTCCTCAACATCAATGTTTGGCACGACAGTTGGTTTACAGATCTTAACATCACCCAGGAAAACCCTAAATTTCAGATCCCTGCTGGACTAGAGGATATGAAAGTGGGTTCAATAGTTAAGACCAATGGTGATTGAAATTGGGACTTCATACATCAATACCTTCCAAATTATACATGGAAAACATGTTGTATCATTCCTTCACCATCCTATATTTTAGGAAACGACATTATGACTTGGAAACATGAAGCTCACTCATCATTATTACAAGGTCAACTTATAAATGCATCCAAAGAGATAAGGAGCTACATATGACCAATAATTTGGAGGGAATCCAAAACCTAAAAATCCTCGAGTGAATCAAAACTTATGTTTGGCTGATGACCCATAAAACCCTCCCTATATATATGGAGAAAAGACATAGACATATGATTGTCTCTGACATTTTCCCACAATGCACAACTCTGATGAAACTCTACTTCGTTGTCTAAGGAATTATGACAAAAGTACACAAGTCTAAAAAGGTCTTAAATTCCCTACTCATCTATTCATTCTCAATGAAGACAACTAGAGTTACTCAATCATTGAATTGCAGAGGCCATCCTATCATTCAAAATCACTTGCTGGAACATA
This sequence comes from Alisma plantago-aquatica, assembly GCA_963693085.1. NCBI lineage: Eukaryota > Viridiplantae > Streptophyta > Magnoliopsida > Alismatales > Alismataceae > Alisma > Alisma plantago-aquatica. The sequence continues at coordinate 528,844 of OY856413.1, forward strand.
TGGAATGAAAAAACAAGAGTGTGCATGCAGGAAAAAGAAAACCAGCTCAAACTCTAATCAAATTCATCTAGGAGAGAACTAATACTATCCAGTCCCTCCAGATCACTTGTTCTAACTGTGTGCAGAGACATTCACATCTTATACAACTACAACATCTCTGATAACCACTCCTTTCTCATTTTTGTTGACACAACAATAAAAAATAGTTCTAGGGCTAGTGCTTTGGGAATCCACATTATTGATACCAATGGAAAATGCATCAGAAGACTAGGATGATAAAGATTTGCAACCAGTGCTCTAGAAGAAGAGATTGAAGCTATCATAAATGCTTCTTATACATCCCTTGAGATGAACCTCAACATATTCCTCATACTTTATGACCCCAAACAAGTTGCTGATGTGTGCTCCTCTACATCAAACACCCCAGTAATTTTTGCACCTCTCCAAACTCTCTTGAGCAATGCCAAGTATAACATTACCAATTCCAACCTTTCATAAATTCCCCCTACACATAATCTACTTGTGGATGTTATTGCAAATCATGTGTGGAGGAGTGCCTATACTGTAAGCTTTGTTCTTAAACCTTGTTGGCTCACTCAGGAAACCAACCTTTATATGAACAACTTTTCAAGCTTTTTTCTAAGTTCTTAATAAAGTAGAGTACGCTTTTCAAAATAAAATATTACTGAAATAAAAATACAAAAGAGGAAAGAACTTGAAATATATAATGTATATTATCTATTAAACAACCTTATTTAAAATGTAACATCTTTACTAAAAAAGAAATGAATTTTAAATCTTGGTATGTTTAATAGAATTAGCATTACGAAATAAATACTAACCTCATAAAAACTAAATAAAAATGATTGAATCAAGTATCCAAGCTATTTAATATTTTTATAATGTGAACCTTTTTACAACATTTTCTAATTGTTGTACATTTCTATTCAAGATTACCATGAAACAAAACATCATTACGTCAAGGACTACTAAATAAACCCCTTCACAGAGGCGCGAGCTAAAAATTGGTCTAGCAATCCTATTTGCATGGAAAACCCAAAGATCAAAAGAAAAAAAATCAAAAAATGTTGATGACGGCATCATAACATTTCTTTTTATTATATTTTGGATGTATCATAAGAGACAGACAAAATTAGTAGCTAACACTCCAAAAATATCAAAATAAAATGGTAGTTATTTGTTTTACATGAAGAACCATGTTTACAAACATCCATGTAACCGCATCAGAAGTTTCTTGTCCTGCCTAGAAGTTGTTTAGAATATTACCAGTCAATGGAAAAACCCTAGTAAGATCAATAAAAGTGTGTTTTCCATTAGTCCAATAATATAGTAAAATTTCAGCAGGTCTCTGAGCTTGGAAACCATCATATCGTGACCCAATAAAGGTGACCAGAGCTTCTTTCAAAGCTTTAATCCCAACACGAGATAGAATGTCAAAAAGGGCGTCACAACCAACATCATGATGGAACTTTCAACCTGGACGGATGCGGCAGTGAGCAAGATGGTCACCAAAGGAATCAAGCTCTACTGAATGAAAAAGAGGGAAACGCTCATTGCCAGGATATAAAGGGATTAGAAAATGATATCGTAGAATAGAACGATACTCCACGATGTCATGAATAACCCAAGATCATCAATGGGAATAGTGAGAAGAAAATCTTGTGTACGGTCATCCTATAGGGAAGAAAGATTATCCAGTTGTTGTGGAGTCATCTCAGAATCCTTGAAGCATTGGAATACCTAGTCATCCTATAGGGAATAAAGATTAGCTAGTTGTTGTGGAGTCATCTTAGAAGCCTTGAAGCGTTGGAAGACCATTTTGTGGTAGGCGTTTTCTAATAGAGACTGTCTTTGGGGTGACAGAAGGCGTACTGGACATCTAGGACCAACAAAAGGATGACAAGATATTACAAATGGAATCAAAAGCAACTTTGAACGTGCTACCAATAGGAATAGGACCAACCTCACAAAGAATATGGTCCTAAAGTTCTATGGTGTGAACTCAAGAAGTAACAAATGCATAACTACCAACATCTTGGACAGTCGTAACACCCAACCCATCAAGATGCATGGGTAGTATGGCAAGACGCTATTGGAAATCACCAAAACCCAGACCTTCAATGAATGTCTTACAATCTTGAATTTGTACCACATTCCTCATCACACTCACTAGTCTTTGACTCTCATGATACTTCTATAGTGTATGTTGTTCTACTATTTGTAGGTAGGTGGTTAGTTGTTGCTTTACACAAAGCTCTGGCCTTCTTCCATTTCATGGTTTCCATGTATCTATTTTGTCTTAATGAGTATATTTATTATAATTTCCCATTCAGGTAATTTTTACCTACTTCCCTTTTCTCAAATAATCTATATTTTTTAATCCAAATTTTTTTTTTTGTTTTGGTGATTTTAGATCGACATCCAGTGGTTGTCTCACAAGAAAGTGGTTGTTTATGAATAAGAACTTGGTAAAATATGAGGCTAAGTATTCAATCTACACATAATTTGAATTGAGTTATACACATAAACCATAATGAGAAAATAGCTCGTTTAGGCCCATATAATATTATAGTTCCATTATTGATGAATTTTATTGATTATAAATATATTTTGGAACATTATTCTTATATGATCTAGGGGAGTATTTATTTAGTAAATCAGGATGATAAAGAATACTTCCTTGTTTTATATTTTTGTAAAATCCACATATTTAATAGATTTACAACTAGTGACTTTCATCAATTTTCTTCTTAATATATAGATTCACTAGGTTCTATTAATATGTGTGGCTAGATATATATGTATACTTTTATAGATTATATATATGTATGCATTCTATATTTTCATGTGTACTTGTGGTTAATCGTCAATTACAACTATGAACATATTATGCACTAAAATGAAAATATAATAGTAACAATGTTTTGGTTCATTTTATTATCTATTACTATGTAGTTACCTAAGTGGTGGATTAACTGAACATGATGGGCATCATGAACCTAATCCATCGACTAAATGGAGAAAATAGGTACGTACTTACCATAGGAGGAGGGAATGAGGAATGACTCTTGTTCAAGAAGCCTTGACAATAAGACTCATAGTGGAAATGGTTGCACAAAGAACCATCTTGCTTGGCTACTTCTAGCAATGGCTTCATGTTGCAATGCACTCACATACTAGTTTTAGATGAGGGTTACGCAGTGCATGGTGGCAACTTACAATGAAAAGAAATAGATCTCACATACAAAATTGTTGTTGATAGTTAGGAGACTGGCCTTCAGTCGAAGGAGCAATCTAAGTCATTTGGGGATAGGCAAAGGTAATGAAGAATGTTTAGTATTATAACTAGTATTGTTGAATCCGATTGCAATTTGAAGTACTCAATCTAATGTTGACTGGCACTCTTCATGGATTTTGATGATTAAGAAGTTGGAACTCCAACTTGAAAATGGATCTGGTAGGGTATGAATGGGGTGGTTTCTCCTCTTTTCATCACTCACCAATGAATTAAGTCTAGGTGGGGCAAGTAAAGGCATGGTGGTGGCAGACACATATGTATTGCACTATCATATTTTAGTGTTTGAATGTTTAGATAGTATCATTTGAACTTAAATGAGTTTTGCAGGTTTTAGAGGAAGTGTCAAGTTTATGCACTTTGTTGAAGTTGTATCCACTACTGAGTGGATGAGAGAGTTCTCTCCCTAAATAGGTTCTAAAGGTTCCATTAAAGGTGTAGAGCAAGTGGTGGTATGATCAATATACAATGGCATGCTCAAAGATAATTGGATAGTAGACTATATGGTGATTTGCATTGAGGTTTAGAGGATTCTAGAGGGCATAGAAAGAACAAAGTAGGTTGTAGGTTGTTTATGGTTTTTAAGATGATATCAATACATATTGCCGGGGGCACACATAAGTGGAAAATTAGTGGATAAAGATGTAGTGGGTTAAGATAAGACTAAGTATCTCAATGACTTCTAGTCTAGGGTCAGTATATCTAGCAAGGAAGAGGTCATTTTGCACAATGTCAATAGGTTACTAAATAAGAAACATGAAGATATGTCTCTCTCTATACTCATAGTGGATTTCTTTGTTGTTGTGGTTTCTTTACGCTCATGTAGTCGTGTTGTATATTAGAGATAGGCGTATTTGGTATGATCCACAATGTGAGCTTCTTTTGGTATGATCTTGTATGGGTATCTTCAATCTTTTGTTTGACATAAGGACATGCCAATATGAAAACATGGAGGAGGCTACATCTTGGTTTGACTAATGACTACATGGGTATATTGAGGATATTGTGGTATCTGGAGGTCCTTTCTTTTGGGACCTTCAATGGTGGTTGAATTCCTTACCTATTAGACTTGGTAGTCTAGGGCTATATTCAACAATAGCGACTTTTTTATTTCTTTTTTGGACTCTAAGGTCTAGTATGTGGTTCCTCAAGATCATATTTTTAAAATACCAGGATACATAGTATGAAATTTGATTTTAGCTATACTTTGGGTTGTCTATGTTTCATGATTTCATCTTTTGAGCCTAGTTGATTTCCTAATAAGGACACCGTCCCCTAAAGCCCAACACGCTTTGGCGAGTGCCCATTTCAGCAAATACTTTAAATATGGGTATGTTAAGTTTGACATGGCCATTAGATAGAAAATAATGTTTGGGTGTTTGCAAGCTAAGAATGCACAAAAATTTCTTCCTATTTATGGTCTTGGACTGCATATTTCTAGTTGATAATGTATGTCTACTTTTTTGCAAGGTCTGCTTAGACAGTTTGGGGAGAATGTCTTTTATTGTAGGGATCTCCCAAGCTTTAAGTATATACATTATCTTGTTAGGGATGTTCTATATGGCATACTTACACATGCAGGGGTTGCGGCTAAGAAAGAGACACATGTATATTGTTTGACTGATCTAGAGGAAAGGAGATCAAAACTTAGTTCCGGGGATGCATGTATTTGTAATTGGGTTGGTCATAACATGTGTGTGTGGATCTAACATGAGTCTCCAAATTGGTGTGCTTAAAAGATAGAAATTTTATTATGGGACATGTTGTCCTAAAAGTTGTCGTAGTCAAGGTGGTCAAGCATGAGAAAGTGTGTATCAACAACCAACATATTTTAATACCTTCTGAGTTTGATACTTTTGGATTCTTAGCACCAGAGGCAGGTCAAATCTTCTCAAAAGGGTCCAAAACGTTATGTATAGTAATGTTATGACACCCAGGTCTATGGATGTAGTGTCCAAGGGGATTGGTTTTTCCATCTAACAGGGGCTAGCATCATAGCTTGTTGCGTGTCTTCCTTCTACTGCATTGTAATTATATGCTTAGTTAGACTCCTAAAAATAGTTTCAAGTAGATTCTACATACAAATGGGTACACAGGTCACAATCATGCTAATGGACTAGGATTCTTCTCTCCAATTTTCTTTTGTTACATATTCTTGTACATGTTAAACTATACCCCCAAAAATCCTTTTGATGTAGACTTTCCATAAATAATATGATTTATTCCATATATATTACACTTTCTATTCATGTATGAATATTAATAAAGTACTCTATCACATATTCAATGTCTTATTTCATAGGTTTCAAAAGGAGTTGTAAGAACTAATAATTTCATGGTTAAATGGTGCAGGAGGATGAACTTGGTGAAGTACAAGGTTAAAGATGCAATTTACACAATTTTGGATCAATTTAAAATGTTTTAATGTGAAAGAAGGTTGTTTCAAATATTTTACAAGATGAATCCCCCTCCTATATATAAGAGAATGGGGAAGCATAATAACTTTAGATTGGGCCCTAATGGAAGGAGACACACTAGGACCACATACAAATAAACCAAACATCAATTAACTAAATAATAAGACTCTCTAACACCCCCTCAAATTGAAGCTTGGGAGTATCCCAAGTCATCTTACAAATATAGAGATATCCTAAAAAATAAAGAAGCATAAACCAACATAAGCCCAGCCAATAAAATAATATTTCTTCCCCTTAAGGATACGATAATGCACTCATCACTCACTTACTCCCCCTTAAGTAGGTGTGCAAGCATGTCAAATTTGAAGTTTGTCATATATGAAGGTCACAAAGAGGTAGCTGAACCTTCTCGATAAAAAGATGTGGCATATGGAGTCATAGTAAGTAGTAGCAAGAAGGCTTTAGAATATTCATCATACTCACTCTCATTGTAATCAAGAGAGTATTGGATCATAGTTCCAGAAAATCCTAGGTCACAGTCCTAGAGAATGTTGGGCCATTGTCCCAAAGCATTTTGGGACACAATAGTAGTATTAAACACATTTACAAAGCACAAACATATCAATGCACAAAAAAAGCATGAGTATACCAGAGAGTGTTGGAACGTATTAGCAGAAAGCCAATGTGCGCAAGGCATGCACAATGTCAACATGAAAATAAAGCACAAAGTAGAGTTGACATAGTAGAATAGAAGTCATCAACGTAGATAAGCAAGAATTAGAAATATATGAATGAAGCTGCAAATAGTAATCTCTCTGAGAATCATATAACTGTGAGAGACTTTAAGTTGCAAATATCAAAATAAGAAGTCCACAGGATCTTTAAGAATTGCCTAAAAATCCACAAATATATATAGAATAGGAAGATGTTCTCATAAATAGAAGAAAAATTAAAGTTTCTATCCTCATGTTATCTATCCTCTATATCTCCCCCACACACCAACCAGAGAATAAATCAAGAGTGGTTGCAGTGGACAACTATAAATAAATATTTTGGGAAAATAATAATTTGTAGTACTAGGGGGGTCAGGGGAATAACCCCTGAATGAGGGGAGAAGAGATGAGAAGCAACATATTTATAATAACTTTCAGATTAAAGAATGATATATAAGTTGAAGGAGGGGTATGTTATTGTTTTTATGAATAGGAAAAATGAGATGAAGTGCATTAGATAAAGGTCTTTGGACCAAAAAATATAGAAGCTAATAGGAATTTCAGCAGTAGGGTAGAGAGTTGAAATGGCTTCTATAAGAGGGAAAAACATTATCAAACCCAACAAGCAAGTGAATTGTAGGTTGGTAGTTTGAGTGAAATTATATTTGATGGGAGGAATCGATCAAATTTTATAATGGAAGGAGTTGATATAGCAATAGTGGTTAGAGTCAAACATTTTTGTAGATACTACGGTACCTGAGGCTATAGTGTCCAGAATGTGTCATCATATCTCTTCCCACTTCCATATTAGAATTAAGGAAGGAATTAGGGGAAGAAAGGGAGATCTAGGGTGGTCCTTGGAAGAGAATCTCAAGGAGAGGAGAACCTGTAAATGGATGTTGAAACCTTCAACTCAAACCTCTCTCAGAACTGCAACTAATATGCAACAACTCCTTCTCCAAGGTATGCAAATGATTCTCTCCCTCTCCTATAAGAATCTAAGGGCTTGAGGAAGAGAAAGAGGATACTCGAGGCGGGAAAAAACCATGAAGGAATGGGTTGGAAGCTCCCAAAAAGCAAATGTTCTACAATAACATACTAATGCATTGATATAAAGAAAGCCATATGGCACACCATAAAATGAAAGCAAGGATATAAAGAAGCAAGGGGAAACAATCTCTAGTCAAGTAAAAGCTATAGGAGGCGGAGCATCAATGATAGAAAATAAGAGAGGATGGAGTAGTCAATGCCGTGGATTGATAGAGTGGAGAGGTCTTGCAAGCGGACAACTAAGCAAATAACTCATTTGGAGCCACATCATACCATAGTTTCATTATTAAAGAATTTAGATATTTCTATCTAATAGGTCTACATGATCTAGGAAAGAATTCATTGACTAGATAACCATTCTAAGTAGACTCATCTCCATCCCCTGCCTCTTGAGATCCTAATATTTATTGGACTCTATCATTATCACATTAACATGATTTTTATCACACTCCTTTCTGGCCTTTGATTATGTTAATCATATGTTTAAAATTTAGAACAAAGACCCTATATTATGACTTTTACATCTAGCTTCAACATCATCTTAAACTTCCTTCTCCCCATGTTCACTTGCTTCTTCATTTGTATTCCCCAACATTACGGGTTTTGCCACATGAGAAAAGGGGGCTACATAATGATCTAGATGCATCATAGTGACAAGTAGATCTGTTAACCATAGTGATGGGATTTGACAACTAAAGTGATTACAATGTCTTCTGCTATATGCTATATAATCAGATTATACGACCCTTATACAAATATATGCCTCTGTCATTCACATATGAAAAAAGACCATCCAAGGGGATGCACATTTGTTTTGTTCCATGATCACAACATCAATACTTGGATCTTCTTTGTAATTTTTGTTTGATTTCTCTAATCACTCTCTAGGCTACATCCTTTCATGTGGAGATGTCGATTGAACCTTTAGTAAAAACAATCAATAAGTAAGATACAACTATAGCATACAATTTTGGGCTACAACAATGATAATAAGTATTATGGAGATGTCATGGCAATACTAACAACATGAGTGATTCAAGATGATGTTTAGACAATGGCACAAGACTATACAAACAATTAATAGAGTCTTTCCACACTTATATCACATCAATGAGTGTGGAACATCATGCTTCTAGTTCACTTGTATGAGTCCCTTTCTTCCTAATCACAAGGTTGATTAGAACCCATATTCATGTAAGGAACAAAAATTCTACCGTCCTATATCAGAATTCATCAATCTCCTGATCATTATTCCCTCATATGCTATTGATGTGAAGCACTTGTTGTTCCCATTAAGATTTCGCTTTCATATGATCACAAACAAGGTCATTAAAGTATATCATGAAATAACAAATCTGCGTATGCTGATCCAGTTATTACAATTTATTATCAGTGAGTTCCTCCTTGTGTACTTTTCATGGGTTTTGCATATATTTACATTCATTTTTTGCCTAGATTTTTACAAATCTTTCCATCTTCAATGTACCATAGGTCACTAAAAGGTAGGTATGAAATCATAAGGCATGCAGTATTTTCTAAGAACTTCCATTCTTCTTGGTTGGCCCATCTTGCTATGTTTGGCAATAACATGTGATCCAAAGTCCTCTATTTTGCATGGTTTTCTTATAGTGTTTACTTTGGACATATATGGGTTACGTTTCGAGTTTTGAATGTGATTATATTCACTTTTTACATCTAATCTACAACTTTTTTGATAAAATATGGATGTAAAACATTGCATTTTTCTATATTTGAATTGATATAAAAAGATACAAAGCTTTCCATTGTTGATTGATCTTACTTTATAAGACAAACAGATGCTCCATTAGCTAATTATGGATAATTTAAATTAAACATACAAAACAAATTATCATTATCTGGGTGCTTGCATCCAACTTGATAAAGATACAACTTTCAAGATGGTATTATTAAAACAATAAAACAGATTCAAGTATAGTTACAGTTTAATTTCTACTCAAAAGCCACCAAGACAATTACCTAATGGATGTCAAATATCTATTTGTCTTTAAAATAATTATATGAAAAGGTTTAACCAATTATATTGAAGGACATGATATCAAATTCTTTTCATGTGAATATTTAAAATTTGTCTCATCTCACTAAAATTTGGTGGTTGGAACCAATGTTTTTCGTGAAAACTAGCCCTGAAACATATGCTTATAAGAATTCTATCCTGTCAATCATATTATTAAGGCATATCAAATAGTTAAGGATATTATAAATACACTAATATATGTATGATCACTGTATATGAAAATGTAAAGATTACATTCAATTCCCACACATTTTTTGCAAACATGTATCTCAGAAATTGAAATGATGTCAATAAACTGTAGCAGTTCAAACACTAACGAGATGCATATGTTGTGTTGCTAACCTGGTCAAACTGATTTTAGTGATAGAATATTTATCTCAGATGGATGCCAACATTTTGCAATTGTATTATCTATTGTATGGATTAATATAAGAGATATGAAAATACTAAATTATTCATATTAAGATATTTTGTAGTATGTACATGCCACAATCATTAACTAGTAATAATGTAAAATACTAAAATATTTCCATTTTCATGATATGAAGCCTCTTTTTTTAGATGGAGGATAATTTATTCATCATATCCATACATATAAGGTAAAAACTGAAGGAGTTACACAAATGCCATATGAAAATGAATTAGACTTAAAGGACGAACAAAATAAACTAAACTAGAAGTGTTTATTGGAAAAATAGTTTACAAGGGTGTGTGCATGGAATTGAGTCTTCTTGAGACATGTGTGGTGGATTTTTTTTGGAAATTATGGTAGAGCCTCTCTTAGACTTTCTAATTCTCCACTTTTCTTATCATCATGCCTAAATTTCTATCAAATTCAATGATGTCTTGAGTCCATGATATGCACTTGAAATACCTTATTATTTCCATGAGTACGTACTCAACTACCTATATTAAACTATTGTCCATCTCCTATGCCTCATAGCTACATAGTATTTTATATAGATAGTATAGTTAAAGACTCATTATAGAGAGATATGGTTTATGATTGACTATTTACATTTAGGGTCCTTCAATAAATTAAAAGAATTGTTATTGGGTTATATAATATTCATACACCATGTTGTGGGACAATAAAATGTACACATATATTGCATTTGTGTCAGTGAAAATATTATACCATGTGGATCCAGTGAACCATTTATTTTTATTTTATAAATATTTTTTATCACTCTTACAATATTTTGTTTCAATTACACTTATTTGTCCTTTAAATTTCAACTACATTGTACTTTATATATAAATTATAGTTCAAGACTCGTCATTGAGAGAGTTGTTTGTATTCTAAATATTTATGGCTCTTATGTTACCTTAAAATATTACAGGTAGTGTTGTTAGGTTATTCTATCTTCACTCACCTTGTCTTGGAACAAAAGTTATATATGCAAATGGTCCATATCATTATGAAATAGTGAATCTGCTAAAACATTTGTTGTGATTTGGTTTATATTTAGCCATATTTTGTAGTAGTTTTTTAATGGAACTTGGATGTAATATATCTCAACATGCACATCGTATTAGTTATACATACCTATGAATTTGAGTATTTTCATACTTATCTAAATATATATTGAGCAATCCTAAACCCTAGATATAATATCATGGCTTGCACTGAAATACCATGAACCTAAAAAAACAATATAAGTTGTTCCAACATGCAAATATTATTAAAATCTTGATAAAAGTGATTGACCATGCCATTTCATATAAATGTCTCCTAAAGTATCAACTATGTTGAGACCATGTGTGATATATTGATCGACATGTCCTCCACATTTGATATCTCAACTGATGTAGATTACATTTCAAAGTGTAATAATATAAATAGAGCCACATCAACTGTCAAATTTCATGTTGATCACAACACATGACAAGTGAATACCATCTTCATTTTTCATGGTCTTTGATTCATTAGGAAATGATTATTGCCTTGAGGGGTCATATAGAAATCCTTTCTACTCACTTATAATGATGTAAACCATTGGAATGTGTGTAATAATTTAAAAACAACTTGTAATGATTAGGGGTTTTATTAAATTAGTAATAATGTATAATGTGGACATTAATGGTGACTTCAATTTTAGAATAAATTGAATGTCCTTTTCTATATTTATTATAACCTCTATTTTCTTAAATTGGGACAATCTTAGTTTACATGAAAACATAAAATAAAATATGCATCATGGAATATAAGGAGGGTATGCTTGTGCCTTGTAATAACAATAACTAAAGTGAAGTCACCTCAGGTAAATAATGAAAGTGCCCACTCAATTGACTGTATTGAAGCATGTGCTTGACATATATATCAGTGGATAAGATCATGGTTCTACCTGTATACTTTGTCAACTTGTTTTATCTCTAAATATTTTTCTATATTGTAATTTTGTCTCTATTATGTTTGAAGTTCATTAGTATATATGAAAAACCATATTAATATTTTATAATGTTCCTTTTCAAGTTTTTTTTTCTATTAAGACAAGCAAATTATTTTAGAAACAACTCTAAGAAAATTCATTTGATCATGCTCCTAATATAATTATTTCATGAAATTGACTATCTATTCATGCAATTGCCATGGCACTGAGACCTTAAAACAACAATAACTATTATTTAAATGTAAATTTCAATTTGGAGGAGATATATAAATAAGAGATGGTATTATAGGGGATGTGCTTTCCAAGTGTCAGTAAACAAATTAAAAATTAAGTTTTAAGGAGATCATCAAATCATCTAGAAAAGTAAAAATGTAGTAATGGGTTGGCTAAACTAGAACACAATTCAGCAAAGTAATAATAAAGTGGCATTGTTATACCTAAAAGATGAGTTAACATGAAGAAAGAAATATTATATATCATGATAGAAACATGTTCACTAATCATGTCTATGTATGGGAATGGAATCCATCCATCAAATGAATCTACCAGTGAGGAACAGATGCGAAGAACTAGATAAAAATGAAAGTTACCATGTAGTAATCTAGGTCAGACATGGGATATCCAATTCAATGGCATCACTATAATAAAATCCACATTCACCTCAATCCTTTCAGTATTTTGTTTTAATGACATAAACACAAAGACAAAACTAAGAATAATAAAGAGCACATCTTATAGTCTATGTAGTAAGTACATGAAAGATATTGATGGTACAATATGGACATAATGTAGAACCCCAACCAGCATATCACTCAAGTTGGTATCAAAATATTTTTATTATATATGATGCTACACTAATGCCACAATGCATGTGTTTGATAATGTCCTCTTCATACTATTATAGCCATCCCTTCATACTCAATTATACAATATATGGTAGTAGTTGTTGGTATGTATGCCCATAGAGCCAATCATATGATGATTGTAATGGCATAACTTGTAAATTATTTGATTAATAATAAAAGCAACCTTCCAATTTATTCTATTTTATCCATTTATGAGATAATGATGTAACATACTAAATGTTTACAGAATGATATTACTCAATGATGTATGTCTTCGGGTTGATGACCTAAACAATGAGATCATATGGATGTTAAGAGTATATATACATTCTTGTTATGTCCCCAGTCGTTTGTTATTGTGGAAGGCTAATAGACAATAATAACACATAAGACTAGAGTGTGTTTGTTGATGACAAAATCTCATTAAGTCATGATATGTGATATCAAACTAAACACATACATACTTGTTAGATAATAGTGTATCAGACAGACTCACCTTGAGAGTGATGCATGGAACCATTTAATGGTATTCAGAATCATCTCTCATAGTGATGGTAGTTTGATTATGGTTCCTATACCTAAAATTACTACACTCATCACATGTAGTTCGATGTACTTTGACATCATTCAATGTGATCTATATTAGGGTTGTCATAAAGGTGGTGCTCAGGTGCACTGTGACACATGGTGATGATTGTGAGTGATATAGATGAGATTTGTCCCTCCTATAAGAGTTTGATATTTTACCCACATGATAAACAAGACTGAGAAAAGCATGTCCATGTACATCAGAATAAATATATGATATTGAGTTCACATATATCTCAGACAATGTGCTTTAGTTTGTGGAACATGGATTGAATGTTGAAGTGGATGAAAATTCCATACCTCAGGTTCAATCTAGATATTAGAGACAAAGGAACTATATGATCACTATAACATCAATCACAAATTGTATGTTGAAGTTATTCTCCAACTTTCCAATTACTTACATAGCAATGATGTCTTTCCTAATACGAATCATTGCTTGTGATGTCATAACTTAGTTATGGACATTCGGTGCCAACGTAACTTGGGACATATAGGGCTAGACACATAGGATTCATTTGGAATAAGAGTTTATTCATGAATGATGTTTAAATTGATTACTAAATGTGTTAAGGTATTCAATTTTAACAACACTAGTTTAAAATTGACTAACTGGACTCTGAGCTGACTAGTTCAAATGTTGAACCGATCAATTGGAGTTTCAGGTCAATTGGAAACAACATTGGTTGACCAATGCATGAACCAGGGCATGTACCAACCGGTGCACTTAGTTAACCGATTCATTCATGGTCCCAATCGACCGGTTCATCTGATGAACTACCTGGTTCAATGGTCAATTTAACTGGATCATGATTAGTTTGATGTCATGATTGGCAATAATCTTACTAATAATATGGTGGTTGACCACCTATCTAGGCTTGAAAGGGTGGATGAGAAATACGTAGATATACCTATATTGGAAGATTTCCCTGATGAGAAACTCTTTTCTATGAAAAAAAAACATACATGGTTTGTAAACATTGCAAACTACTTGCCTTGTCGAGAGTTGTCGGAAGGTTGGGGATATCCATAGAAGAAGAACTTCTTACACTCTTTAAGGTATTACGTATGGGATGGTCCCATCTTGTTTAAATAATGTAGGGATGGTATTTTGAGAAAATGTGTGCCGGAATGTGAGTTTGATAGCAAATTGGCACACTATTATTCTTTATCGAGTAAGGGTCATCATGCTAGTTATAGGACTACAACAAAGGCTTTGGAATGTGGTTTCTATTGTCCTACACTTTTTAAAGATGCATATAACTTTGTGCTCTGTTGTGGCTCATGTCAACATGTAGGTAATATTTCAAAGAGACATGAAATGCCCTTGAATGTTTCTTTAGGAAGCCAAGGTGTTTGATTTATGAGGCATTGATTTCATGGGCTCGTTCATGTTTTCAAGTTCAAAATTATACATTTTACTTGTTGTTGATTATGTTTCTACATGGGTGGAAGCAATTCCAACCTACACCAATGATGCTCAATTGGTATGTAGGTTTGTGAAGGATCACATTTTATGTAGGTTTGGAGTGCCTAGGTTGATCATTAGTGATGGTGGATCTCATTTCACCAATAAGAAATTTGGGGTGCTTTTGAGTAAGTATGGATTGATACACATGGTAGGTATTCATACCATCCCCAAACCCAAGGGCAAGTTGATGTGTCTAATAGAGAGATCAAGAAAATCTTAGAAAAGATAGTGTCAACAAATAAGTGAAATTGGAGCATGTTGCTCAATGATGCTCTGTGGGCGTATAGGACAACCTATAAGACACCTATAAGAACCACTCCATTTAGGTATTTGGGTGAGCATGTCACTTACCTGTGGAGTTAGAGCACAAACCTAAATGGGCATTGTAAAAATTGAACTACAATCTGGATGCAGTAGGAAGAAAGAGGGTGTTGGAACTAAATGAATTAGATGAGCTTAGGTTTGATGTATATGAAAGTTTGAGGATCTACAAAGAAAGAACTAAAAATATCCATGACCTCTACATCCTCCATAGAGTTTTCACTACAAGACAGAAAGTTTTTCTGTTCAATTCTAGGTTAAAATTACATCCGGGTAACTTGAGGTCTAGGAGTGGACTGTTTGAGGTAGTAAAAGTTTTCCCCATGGGGCAATTGAGATAAGAAATGGGGTTGAGCCATTCCTCATAAATGATTAGCGGCTTAAACACTACTTTTGGGGAGATGTGGTAAGGAAAGAGAATGCATTGAATCTCATTGAGCTTCACTAATGGGTTCATTAGGATCTTTGAGCCTATGATGTAAAACAAGGGCACTTGTTGGGAGGAAACCGAACCATCATTTTTCATTGTTTACATTTAGTTTTGTAGTTTCATAGCCATAGTCTTCATTTTCTTATTTTTATTGTAAAAAATGTATCACGATCAATTTTGTTTGGTGTGCAGGCTAAGTACCAGTCGGTACTATCGACCACAAGTCGATACTACCCATAAGGTTACAGGGAAAAAGATTGATTTGATAGAACAATATGATACTACTGACCACAATGTCGGTAGTACCGACGACATTATAGAGACCGAGTACAATTTTTCAAACTAAATCGGTACTACCAACCCTAAAGTTGGTAGCACCTACTTTCTATAGAGAAGGAGTCAGGCAAACTGATGAGGACTCGGTACTACCAACACAAAGTCGGTCGTATCGAGGATGAGGCATGCTGCAGTTTTAGAATATCGAGTTCTCGATTGAAAGTATCAAGGATTTTGAACAACATGGTACTACCGACCTGATGTCAATAATTCTGACGACATTCGTGGGAGCACCAATCCAACAATCGAGACACTTCACATGTAGCGATCAACACCACCAATCTGTGGGATGAATTAGTACTCCCAACACTATGTCGGTACTACTGACAACATGCGATCCCACGCCAATGACATCAGCAAATCGGGAACGTCGTTAGCATCAAGCACATGGATTTGAGATGAATAGTCAATACTATTGACACCTTGTCAATAGTACCGATGATACGGCAGAGCGGTAGTTGCATCTATATAAGGAGGAGTTGTGATTCATTTCTTTTCATACCTTCTTTACTCAAGGACGTGCAAACATCCCCAAGCATTCAGACTCCACACCGAGCTCCCTTTTCTCAAATCCCCTCCTAGTAACAAGGATGGAGACAAGGTGAGAAGCTTCTTCATCGGTGGGGGTTCTAAACTTGGTTCCCAAACCAAGATGAATCGCACACCCCAATGCCGACATCAAGATTATATATGAAGATCTTTAGAAGAGGGAGATGGTTCTGACATGATATGGTGATCGTGCTTTCATCAAATCCATCGGCTTCACCAACAACATCCACCTAGTCTGTGAGTGTCAAGGCTGATGGGCGACTATCCGTTCTTTAGTGATTGGCTGACCTTCCCAGATCTCGTCTGTGAGTTACTTGCTTCAACGGAGGTGTGCATCGTTCTTGAGCATGGGGATGACTGGATGAATGGTTGTGTCAGCTTCTACCTTTACAACATTGACTATACTTTGTTGCTGCAACTGTTCAACGTCATATATGTATGAACGAGTGAAGGAGATTGTTACTACCCCAAAAACTTCAACTTCGAGGTGGCATGGGAGCTATTGTCAGAAGTGCCATAAGGTCAACACATTAGCTACAACACAAACTCCATCAACGGCATAGAGCATCCTTTTGTTTGTATACTTCATCGCATCCTCACCAATACTATCTTCAACAAATTGAGCCAAGGGCAAGGGAAAGATTAGAGGGATGACCTCTACTTTCTCTACAAGCTGCTAGATCTAGGTCCAAGAAGTTTGTACTTTCATTCCTTCTTCCTCTCGTACATGATAGGGGTGAAGCGGTTAGTGCAGAGGAAACCTCCAATTTCTTTTGGAGGATTGATCACGCCAATATCTCTCCATCTCAACCTCGACCTCTCCAACGCAAAATCTCTAAAGGGGGCACCAAATCTTGATCTAAAGCATTTAAAGAGATGTAGCCTCATCAACACATGACAGGGTACTATACATGCATGTTGTATAGTAGGTCCCCAGTACAAGGAAAGTGTGTTTCCAAATGCCATCTTTGACATGCAGTGCATCTATCTCATGAGGTCGCCTATAGATAGCTCTTCAGAGGAAGAAGAGGAAGAAGATGTTGTAGTGAAAGACCAACAGTAGGACCAGGATGAACAAGATGAAGAGGAGGAACCAACCATCCCCATCACTAGGAGATAGGTTCCACACAAGCATCCAAGTTCTTACGCAACCTCTTGTTCCTCTACTCAATCGCCATCACAGGAGGATGATCCATATTCCATGGTGGGAATGTATAAGATGCTACAGGAGATATAACAAGGGTAGCAGTAGTAGACGGAGATCTTGGCAGGAATCCACAACGTGCAAGGATGGATGTACCACAACCAACAAGTGATATTTGAGAATGAGAAATTTCTCTTAGCCAACCAAGAGAACATGCACATGCTTCTGTAGAGGATGGAGGGATATTGTCAGCCGTTCTTTGATCACTATTGAAGCCAAGGGTATTTTGGTGGCTATCTACAACCTCCACCAAAGCCACAATAGCCACCAAGTTTTCAAGGTTCGTTCTACCCCTTTTATCCCAGCATGCCACATCCTCCACCACCCATGTGATCCAGTACCACTATTTAGAATTTTGACTATGTGGACATAGTCAAGTTCAAGCTTGGGGGGAGTTGGAACAATATCTATCCTTAGTTTTTTTTGTCTTTAACTTTTATTTGCTTTATTTGATTTTTAGCTAAGTTGTAGGATTATACATATTGAAGTATAACTATTTTGTAAATTTTATCTCCTGGCCACTCTGTCCCCTAGGGGTACGACTCTAGGCAACATGCAATTCTAGGGTTTTTTCTCCTCGGCACTGAGGCAACTCCCTGTGTTCATATTACAGGTACCGTCCATCAGCATGACAGATAATATGGTGAAACACTATGCAACACTTAGGGTTAGGGAGGAGGAAGGGTCAGATGCATTGGACTTTAAGGCGGAAGAAATCAAAACCTACGGGGAACACTTAGAACTAGTCGTCGTTGGGAGGCTAGCAACGCAGAGGCCCTACAACTTCCTGGCGTTGAAGCGAACCCTAACCAATGCCTGGTCTTTAAAGAAGGAGGCTAGCTTTCTATAGATCACAAGCAATCTGTTCGTCATCCAATTCTTGCATTGGAGAGATAAGGAGAAGGTATTGAATGAAGGTCCATGGAACTTTGATAATTGTCTCCTAGTCATGAGAAGCATCCGTGCAGAGGACACACTGGAGGCCATTAAATTGAATCGCAATGATTTCTAGGTGAGGTTGTACAATATGCCACTGGGATACCGAACTGAGGAGGCAATCACAGTAGCGGTGAGCGAAATTACCGAGGTCATTATAGTAGATCGCAAATATTTGGGGTGGGATACCTCATGTAGAGTTCAAGTGGAGTTATATATCACCAAACTGATTTGACAAAAGCAGAAGATCAAGGATGTCAAGGGGAACATCATTTCCATTGAGCTCTGTAATGAGCGGCTACCTAGCTATTGTTATCTATGCGGCACTATTGGCCACCTAGACAAGGACTTCATGGAGGCTGATGAGGATGAGGACGAGAAGCAAAAATGCCTATGGGGACTATGGGTGAGGGCATCACCGGTCAAGAGATGGGCGATCCCAATCAAGGAGGAGCTCTTTGGTTGAAAAAGCGGCAAGCAGGAGTTAAGTTTCACCCTAAAGACAAAACCTAATGCACCGAGGATGGGTGGGGAAGGAGCACCCAGTCATAGCGCTAGCTCATGGTGGATGGAACTAAGTAGACAGGATCCACGATAGGGGGGAGGATGAGGAGATGTAACCAGGCATCCATTTATTGCACCATGACCAAGAAGAGGTATTCCCAGAGATGTGCAATGAAAAGGCATAAGGGGATGAGATGGAGGGTACATGTGATAGCTCAGAGAGGTAGAGCAGACCAAGGGGTATTCGTTAAACCATAAACCCACTACCTATGGAGGTAGAGAAGACCAAGGTGGGAGTGATGACATGGAAGGGCACTACATCCAGGGTAGGGGAAAGCACTGTATTCACAATATTGGGAAGAGAAGGCAAGACATCTTTACAGCAACGACCGGATGACAATGTCGATAGAGATAATGGAGATACTAACAGGAACGATACTAAGATATCCACAAGTGTTGGGGAGTGTAGGGTTGATAATTTGCATGAGGCACCGAACTTCCCCGATATTGAGATACCCAGGAAATCGCAACACCCAACCAAGGTAGCACAATTGGCCATCGAGTTCGGAACAAAAGGGAAAGGAAGGATATTCTCTCACAGGGGAGACAGACTGGGAGGTCCCAGGACAGTGGCACACACACTTGAAGGAGGAACTAATCTGAAATGAGTACGAGTGGGGGAAGAAGACTCAATACTAGAAGCTGAGGGGATAGGGCAAAGTAGTGGCAAATGATCCAGGACAATTGAGGACATGGCGGCTGTAGAGTGCAATCAAGTAGCGGGTACTGGGGAATCCCAAACCCGTGAACAACAATGAAAACCTTATTTGGGAACATCCAGGGCCTGGGCCGCCCTGGGACAGTGAACTCTCTCAGACAAAGATGCTGGGGAGAGATGCCCGACGTAGTTTATGTTATGGAAACTATGTGTAAAAGTTCAGAACAAGAGCGGGTCAAAAGAGGTTGTGGTTTTGATGGTGGTTTTAGTGTTGATAGCAGGGGAAGATCAGGTGGGTTGGGCATGTGGTGGAGAGGAGACAGTGTGACTATCAAATCTTTCTCAGATCATCATATTTGTGCAAACATTGAAGAGAACAAACCAGAGAATAACTATTGCTTTGTGGGATTGTATGGATGGGCAGTTGTGTAAGATGGAACTCGGAGTTGGGCTCTCATGGGGGAACTATGTAGTGCCTCACATTGGTCAATGGTGTTCAAAGGTGACTTCAATAAGATCACAACATCACATGAAAAATAGGGGGCATCCGTGCAATGAATGGCAGATGAGGAATTTCTGAGAGGCAATTAACAACTGTCAACTAATAGATCTGGGGACCACAGGAAGCAACTTCACATGGAAAAAAGGTCTACAAGAAGATAGCCTCATTCGGAAAAGGTTGGACCAGTTTGTGGCAGATAGGAATTTGTGTGACATCTTTAATGTGCAAAAAGTAAAAAATTATCCTATTTGTAACTCTAATCATGACCAGGTTTTTCTTTGGGAAGAAAGGAACAGGCAGACGAAGGATTGGGTAAAAAGCTTCATATTTGAAACTCTATGGTTATCATCACTTGAATGGAAGATGGTTGTGGAACAGGTGTGGAATGAAAACCTAGGGCATGACCTTCTGTTACAGACTCATAAGTGTGCAAAAAGACTGAGTTCTTAGGCGGGAAAAAATTTGGGAATATAAAGAGGCGGATCCAAAGAACTGAAACGGAACTTGTACGAGCACAACACTGCCCCCCTTCACATGACATGGTTCATGAATGCTCTCAATTAGCGAAAGAACTTCAAGAGTTGTAGCATTTGGAGGAGAGTTTTTGGCATGACTGAGCACGTACTAATGAGATGAGAGACGACAACAAAAGCACTCAGTACTTCCATCATAAAGTGAGCCAAAGAAAAAGAAGGAACACTATTGATGATATTTTCAAGGAGGACGGTAACTGGCTGACAAACTTGGATGAGATAGAGGGGGTGATCACATCTTGCTTTACCTCTCTTTTCTCTATAGCACATCCGGAAGGGGTGGAGGAGTTTTTGGAGGGTATGCACGAGGTCTTTCAGGAGTGTGACGTTGCACTCATGGAACAGACTGCCACGGAAGCCAAAATCTGATAGGCAATTCAGCAAATGCACCCTAACAAAGCTCCTGGACCCAATGGCATGAAAGCTATTTTCTATCAAAAATATTGGGGAATCGTGAAGAAGAGTTTAATTGACTTCATTGTAGGTTGGTGGAGAGGAGATCTCAGTTATGAGATAGATATTATGCTTATCCCAAAGATAGAAGCACATGTTTGTATTTTTTAGTACCACCCTATAAGCCTGTGCAATGTTTCTTATAAATCATCACGAACGTTCTGGCCAATAGGATAAAACCACTTCTGAACAACATTATTTCTGAAAATCAGAGTGATTTCATTAGAGGCAGGATGATAACTGATAATGCCCTAGTGGTGTATGAGCTTTTCCATACTATGAAGCATAGGAAGAGGGGAAAAGAGGGACTGTTGGCACTCAAGCTTGATATGAGTAGAGCCAATGACAAAGTAGAATGGACCTTTATGTGGAGAGTGATGAAGAAGATGGGGTTTCCTTATAGGTGACAGACTAAAGTTTATGAGTGCATGTCCAACATTTCAAACAAATTCATCTTTAGTGGAAAAAGGAGGGGATCTACACGACCTACTAGAGGGTTGCGCCAAGGTGATCCTATATCCCCCTATATTTTTTCTTTTTTGCACAAAAGCTCTTTCTTTATCTCTTATCAAAGCAACATAGACAAAGAAGATCCATGATGTCAAAGCATGCCAGACGGCTCCACGGGTATCCCACCTTTTCTTTGCTGATGATAGCATTCTGTTCACTAGAGCTACCTTAGAAGAATGCTCCGCTTTATCTGAAATTTTCAGCAAATATGAGAGGGCATCTGGACTGAAAATTAATTATGACAAGATAGAGGTTTCCTTTAGTGGGAATGTAAAGGCAGAAAGAAGGGACACTATCAAAAGCATGCTTGGGGTCAAAGATGTGGATAGACATGAGAAGTACCTGGGACACCCAACAACAGTGGGGCTGTCCAAGAAGGTGGTCTTTACTGTGATTAAAGACAAAGTTTGGAAAAAGCTACACGAATGGAAGGAACAATTGTTGTCTAGGCCATGGGAAGAGGTGCTCATTAAATCAGTGATCCAGGCCATACCTACATACCTTATGAGCATCTTTAAGCTTCCAGAGGGACTGATTGATGATATACACTCGATGATTGCACAATTTTGGTGGGGAGCGAATGAAGGTGAAAGAAAGATTCATTGGCTGAGTTGGGCGAGACTTTACAGACCCAAGGAGTTTAGTGGGATGGGCTTTCGGGAGCTGACGGCTTTCAATCAGGAATTACTAACAAAGCAAGGGTGGCATCTGGCTACTAATGAGGGGTCCTTGATCAGTCGTATACTGAAGGAGAAATACTACCGACACACCATGGTCATTCATGCAACAGAGGGATGTGCACCTAGTTATACGTGAAGGAGCATTTGGGTGGCCGTGCAACTGGCTAGGCCTGGGTTTCTGTGGTGGGTGGGTACCGAGAGGAAGATTGATATCTACAAGGACATATGGATCCCACTGTTGAGTGGGACGGTACATCGCTATCTTATATAGGGGCCAGTCACATACACCTCAGTTTCCAGATTGATTGATGAGGAAACGGGACAATAGGACAATACGGCTTTGATAGATGTTTTGCCTCCCCATATACATTCTATGATCCATGCCATACCATTGAGAGGCAGAGAGGATGCTAGGATAGAAATAGTAGAGGGGAATTCATAGTACGAAGTGTATATAGACTTATGCAGACAGGGGAGGATCTGTTGGACGATCTAGAAGAAGAAGACTGGAAAAGAGTGTGGATGCAACGTTGGCCTCCAAATATCAAGCATTTCATTTGGCGGGTGCTTAGAGACATATTACTGACTAAGATGGCTCTCTTTAGGAAGCATGCCATCTAGGATGAGCTTTTCCAACATTGCAATACACACATGGAGGATGTTGCACATGCTCTATTGCACTGTGTTTCTGCGGTTCCTGTTTGGGCGATAGGTCAGTTGTGTTGGCCGAACCGAACAAGCATGGATGTGAGGGAGTTTATAAGGGAGCTTCTACGAGATGATGATCTAAGATGAAGGGATGAATGTGCGAATGTGCTTTGTGTAGCCTGGATAGCAAGGAACAAACATATCTTTGAACCACACAAGCCATACATTCCAGCACTCACGTGTAGTTTCCTCACGCTGATAGCGGACTATGGACGATACTTTTCGGCACTACGCACCAACGAACAATGAGAGGACAATCTGGACATGTCGAATTGGAAACCTCCGCCACCAGGGTGTTTCAAACTCAATGCGGATGCGAGTGTTTGACTTGGAGGCCATGCGGGTATTGGAGCTGTCATCAGGGACAACCTGGGCAACATCGAGGCTACTTACCAATGCCATTTGGACCATGCGTTCTCAATGCTTAGTGTGAAGGGAATTGCAATCCTACATGGAATTTAACTAGCCTTGGACTTGGGTTTGAAGGATATGATTGTGGAGGCAGACAGCGCCATACTCGTACAAGAAGTGAAGATGGGTGGCTGGGGAAGAGAGTTTGAGGACAACATTGTCTCAGATATTTTCTGTCTACCTTTGGGTCTCTTTTCTTTTCACTGTCTTTTTGTTTAGAGGCAAGGTAATGGGGTTGCCCATACTTTGGCCTCTCATGCCTGTTTCTTAGAAGATCCTTGGACGGTGCTATAGGACTTTGATGAAAACATTATAGCTCTTTCTCTTGTTGATTTGAATAAATAAAAGCAACAGACGCCCTTTATAAAAAAAGCTAAGTTGTAGGATCCACAATCTATCTAGTGTAAAAGTGGATCTTAGTTCATGGTGCATGTCAATGTCTTGAGCTCTCTTTTGTATTGCAATGGAAAAATTGAAAAGTACAAATTTGGCTTAGTTGTAAAATTCTTGAGTTACACCACGTAAAGGAAGTGTATAGGTAATCATATTAAGGACATTTAATATGAATGAACATCTTAATTATTCATGTAATGTGTAGGAAGATGAGATTTGAGCCAAAATTGATCAAATAATTGATAAGATCTTAAATGGAAATTTAAGAAAGAAACCCTAAGGTTACCCTGTACACAGGTCTTAGAGAGGGACATATCATAAATTCATGAAAGGAATTATCTCTTAATTACATGATTCCATTCATCTTCCATTGATGTTGACTCACCACCTTAAGATGATCAAGTAGATCAAATAATTTCTTCTTGTTTGCATTGCATGGCATGACATGTGGCATGATAGTTAGTTTTCTTTTATTGCATTCGTTACAAAATGAAATATATATATATTCATGCGCATAAACAATTTTTGTGCATATCATTGTAGTTGCATAAACAATTACATGTAGATAACATTCATTCCATATCATTCATTTCCATATCATGTGGGTATTAATTTTCCTTTGAGATTTGAAAGCAGGGATACACATCCATACCCTCAAAAAAATAGAAAAGAATAGAAAAAATGAGTGAATATGTTAGTAAAGCCCAATCATAATGTTCCATCATGCTAAAATAATGGGCCAATGAATAAAAAAGAGTTTATTATTGTTTTAAAGTTAAGAGGGATAAAGGATGCCCTAAACTCTTCACAAAAAGATAGAAACATTCACATGATGCATTCTTTTCTTTAATTCATGTTCATCAATTTGACGAAATCTTTTGATTCATGCATCATTTTACCCAATAATATAAGACATTAGGATTCATGCATTTTTCATTCTCTACACCATATAGGTTCATCGTGTTTTATTTTAGCATAATTAATTCGGATGTACTTGTGATTCTTCATTTGCCACACATTTTATACCATCCATTTCTCTTATCGGTAGGCCACTTAAATGATTATTCTTGACATCCATTCTTATAAGGAGAACTACTTCTAAGTAGTTCGTAGGTATGAAAGAGCAATGTAGAATAGGTAATCACATAATGTACCAAGTGAATGCCTAATTTATTATGATGTTAACTACTCTCTTGATAGTTTTCATTTATCTAAGGGTGGACAACTTTTATGGAACATTTTTGGTCTCTTAAGAGCAGTTGATTGTTCAATAGTCAATGAAGGCAAGTTTGGGACCTCCAGGTGGGGATGGTTGAGAAATGAAATTCATAGTTTCTATCCTTAAGCATAGGGGAGTTTGATGAACTGATTATTTATCATTTTCACATGATATTTTGTATGGATTTTTGTGCATGGTTAGTTAATTTTCATTTTAATTGTGCATAATTTACTCTCATTATCCGGTGATACTTACTTGCATTAAATAAATGTAATTTTAATGTTTACAATTGATTTAATTTATTTTAAGAGATTTTGTTAGGATTTTGTGAATTTTAGGAATGTTTACAAGAATCTACACAACTCGATACTACTGACATTGGATTCGGTGGTACTGACACATGCCTAGTTTACAACAAAGAAGAATTGAGCAGTCTTGGTAGTATCGACTCTGCATGTCGATACTACCATCAATATCATAGTGTTTTGATCATGATTTATCGAAGAAAATCATTATTATTGATAGCCATGTCAGTAGTACTGGCAACTTTCCAGGTGACCGCACAAACAAAAGAGTCAGTAGTACCAACACCTAGCCAGTAGTACTGACATGTCGGGATCATGCATATCTGAAGATGGTGTATAACTTGACGGTTGAGGGATTATTTTGCCCCAAGTCAGTTCTATGACTTAGGGGGAATTTGGCTAACCCTATGAATCACAATCTTCTGCATTAGATGGAAACTGAGAGCAAGGAGAGGAGAAAGCAAAGAAGAAGACTACGTTCTGGACAATTCAGGCACTTCCAACAGATGAATTTGCAGCCGAAAGGGAACAAATTGGCATGTGCATGAGAAGGGATCTTTTGGATTGTCTTCTTCAGGATTTCTTTAATTCTATCAATATTTTCCATGTGTTTCTTCTCCTCTCCTATGTTTTTGACTATGAAAACCATGCGGGGCTAAACCCCCTGTTCCTTAAGACCCGGGAGTAGCCCGATGATGCATTGTAATTGATGTTATGCATTAATATATCAATTTCTCTCAATTGTTGGACTTATTTCTATGCAATTGTAATGAACTATCCATGCTTGATCACCATAAGTAGTTAATTAGAACTTTAATTACTTTGAAAAAGGAAATTAACAGTTGGAAAATCATAGAAAGATACATTTTATATTGTCCTTTAAAAAGGGTAACTTACAAATGTGAAGAGATTACCCAGAGGTTTCTCTAAAGCACCTAACTAATTACAGAGTTGATACGAGAGTGGGATTCATATTAGATTAGGTAGTGAATTACACCATGAGAGTGGGTAATTCTTGCTACATGCTCTTAGTTCAGGGATAGGGGAGAAAGGTATTAATGTTATTTTGTTAATTGCAATGTTGTGAAAATGTAATCCTAAGGAATACCATACAATTGCAATCAATCACCATTAATTTTAGATCCACTTTCTACATTCTTAATTAATTAAACAAATCAATAAAAGTTTTCTTCGGTCTATCTAATTGTATTACAGTTAATAGTAGTTTCTAAATTTCATATTTCCCCATATTCGATATCCGGGCCTCATTGGCCTATACTACTTTGATAGTGTACACTTGCATTTTAGGGCATGTAGAAAATACCTATCAAACAACTAAATCACAAATGAAGAAATTCAAGCCAAATTTTGTGATGATGATCAACAAAGAAAAGGGAAATTCTAAGGGCAAAGGTAAAGCCAAGTAGAGTTCTAAAGCTATCCAGAAGCCCAATTCTTCTGCACTAAAGACAAAAGGGGGGTTACCAAGGGAGGCAATTGTCACCACTGTCACTAACCTGGACACTGGAAGAGAAATTTCCCTCTCCATCTAGAGTAATTGAAGAAGAAAAAGGAGGGGATGGTGATCTACACAATAGGTATATATGTTATTGAGAAAAATATGTCTACTTCATCATCTTGGGTACTAGATACTGGATGTGGATCTCACTTATGTTCGAATATGTAGGATTTTAAAAGAAGTAAGCCTTTACAAAAGGGTGAGGTTGAATTGTGTGTTGCAAATGGAGTAAGAGTTGTTGCCACTGCAGTTGGAACCTATGATTTATCTCTACCCACAAGGCTTGTAGTAGAGTTAAAGACTGGTATTTTATACTTCTATAAGTAGAAACATTATTTCTATGTCTTGTATGGACAATGATGGATAGGGATTTCATATAAAGAAAGGTCAATGTTTTATTTCAAAAGATGAGATCTCTTACGGAAGTGCCATAATGTCTTATGATCTTTATATATTATATCTTAATACAAATGTTTATAATGTAAATACCAAAAGTTTAAAACTCAACAACTCAAATCAAACATATCTTTGGCATTGTCACATTGGGCACATCAATGAGAATCACATCTTTAGACTCCATAAAGATGGATATCTAGACCCATTTTATTTCAAATCAATAGAGACATGAGAATCTTGTTTGTTGGGAAAGATGACAGAGACTCCCTTCACTAGTAATACTGAGAGAGCTAGTGATCTATTAGGACTCATACATATTGATGTGTGTGGTCCTTCTAGGATAAATGCTAGAGGTGGGCATCAATACTTCATTACCTTCAGTGATGACTTTAGTAGGTAAGGTTATGTTTACCTGATGAAACATAAATCAGAAACTCTTGATAAGTTCAAGGTTTTCATGAATAAAGTACAAAACCAACTTGGAAAAATTATTTAAGGCACTTCATTCTAATTGAAGTGTCAAATACTTAATCCAAGAGTTTGAGGACCTTCTACGAGACCATGGTATTGTATCACAACAGACTCCACGTAGGACACCACAACATAATGGAGTATCGGAGAGAAGGAATCACATATTACTAGATATGGTGTGATCAACGATGAGTTTTATCGATCTTCCAACTCCCTTATGGGTTATTCTCTTGAAATCACAACATTTACACTAAACCATGTACCATCTAAATTGATTCAAAAGACGCCATATGAAGTATGGTATGGGAAACATCCTGATGTGTCTTTTATGAATATTTGATAAATGTGAAGCTTATGTCATAAAAATGTTTCATAAAAAGATCATACCCAAATTAGATAAATGTTATTTTGTTGTATATCCTAAAGAAACTAGGGGATACTACTTTTACACTCCATCTGACAACAAAGTGTTTGTTGCCAGAACTGGTGTATTCCTTGAGAAGGAATTTGTTTCCAAAGGTATCATTGGGAGAAATGTAGAACTTGAAGAGATTCAAGACCAAAACGAGAACATTGAACTGATAGAGGTACTATAGGAATAAGGAGAATCACAATTTGTTGTGGAATCTTGATTTCCTCAAGTACACATGAACGTCACAGATCTAGTAGGATATGCCTTGAGCTAAAAATATTTGGTTATCTTGTTACTCAAGAATGCAATGAGTTGGTCATTGATGATGAGCCAACAACCTACCTATAAGTTGTTAAGGGACTAGAGCTTGAGAAATGGCAAGAAGCCATGAGATCTGAGATGGAATCCATGTACACCAACAAGGTAGGACCTTGGTGGATCCACCTGAAGGGGTAAAACCCATAGGGTGCAAGTGGGTCTTTAAGAAGAAGACTGTCATGGATGGTAATGTACAAAATTACAAAGGTCCAATGGTTGAAAATGGTTTTAGAAAAGTTTAGTGTGTTGACCATGACAAAACCTTTTCTCCAATTTCCATAGTTAAGTCCATCAGGATCATGCCTGCCGTTTTTTCTTATTATGACTATAAAATTTGGAAGATGGATGTTAAAACCATATTCCTTAATGGGAATCCATTTGAGGATGTGTACATGATACTACCTGAGTTTTATAAATTCAAAGGATGCAAATAAAGTTTGTAAGCTACAAAGGTCGATCTATGGATTGAAGAAAGCATCTTGCAGTTGAAATCTTTGATTTATGAAACAATCAAAGAGTTTTACTTCAGACAAAATGAAGTTGAACTGTGTGATTACAAGAAGGTTAGTGTGAGCATGATTGTATTCCTCATATTTTATGTGGTTGACATACTATTGATGGGGAATGACATACCTAATTTACAGATAGTAAAGACATGACTGGGAAATACATTGTCTGTGAAGGACTTAAGAGAAGCATCCTACATCTTAGGGATAAAGATCCCTAGAGATAGATCCAGAACACTTCTTGGACTAAGTCAGAGCACATACATTGACAAAGTGTGAAATAGGTTCAGCAAGGAGAACTCAAAGAGAGGCAACCTACCCATGTGTCATGGTGTTACTATCTATAGATATCAATGTCCCAATTCTTGTGAAGAAAGGGAACGCATGACCAAGATTTTGTATGCATCTACAAATGGATCCATCATATACACAATGTTATGGACTCACCTAGATGTCTCGTATGCCTTGAGCATGATGAGCAGATATCATTTATATGTCATTGAAGTTCACTAGACATCCATGAAGAACATCCATAAGTACTTTAGAAGAACTAAGGATCAGTTCCTTATCAACGATGGTGAGGAAGACTTGGTGGCAAAAGGTTACACTGAAGCAAGCTTCCAAACTGAAAAAGATGACTACAGATCACACTCAGGATTTGTGTTCTGCCTTGACAACAGAGTTGTGAGCTGGAAGAGTTCCAAGTAAGAGATAGTTGCAGATTCTACAATAGAGGCCAAGTATTTTTCTTCCTCCAATGCATCAAAAGAACTTGTTTGGATCAAGAAGTTTATTTCTAAACTTGGGGTGGTTCCAATAATTAGCGATGCAATTAAGATATAAAGTGACAACAATGGAGATATTGCACAAGCTAAGGAACCTAGATCACATCATCGTTCCAAGCACATACAAAGGTTGTTCCATCTCATGTGAGAGATCATACAACAAGGAGATGTAAAGATTTGTAGAGTACCAACTGCAAGCAATGTGGCTAACCCATTGAAAAAAGCACTTTTGTAAGAGAAGCATGAGGGTCATGTTAGATCACTTGGGATTAAATTCATGGGTGATTGGATCTAACTTCCTTTGGGATTCTATTGGTATGTATGCCCAGAGAGCCAATCATATGATGATTGGAATGAAATCACTTATAAATTATTTTATTATTATTAATAACAACAATCTTCCAATTTATTTTGTTTAATTCATTTATGAGATAATGATGTAACACAGTAGATGTCTAAAGTATGATATTACTCAATGAAGTATGTCTTCGGGTTGAGGACCTGAACAATGAGATCATATGGATGTTAAGTGTATATATACATTCTTGTTATGTCTGTAGTTCGTTGTTATTGTGCAAGGTTAATAGTTAATAAGAGCATAGAAGACTGGAGTGTGTGTTAATTGATGACAAAATCACATTAAGTCATGACACTACTACAGAAATAGCATTCAGTGACACTTTTCTGGGCGTCGGTTATTAGGAAAAACTGACGCCTTCTATGTTAGGCGTCGGTTGTTTACGACAACCGACGTCTATATTCGAAGACCAGCCAGACACGGGTACCGCTTTGTCTTCAGCGTCGGTTGTTTATAACAATCCGACGCTTAAAGTCGCCCGCGAAAAATAGTGTCCTTTTCAGCGTCGGTTATTTAGGTGGAAACCGACGCCTATGTGTGATGAAAATTTGCGCGAAAAGTGTCACCTTCAGCGTCGGTGATTAAAGGATAACCGACGCTGAAGGTGGTTCCCGCCAAACAATTTCATGAAATTATCGCCCAGTTGGACGTCGGTTTTCTCGGACAACCGACGCTAAAGACATTTAGGCGTCGGTTGTTGTAAAAAACCGACGCTATTTGGGACTTAATAACCCGCGGTGCCCGACTCTTCCCCTTCCTCCTGTTTCATTGCGAGCCCTTTCTATTTCTCCGTCGATTCCCCACCCTGTCGCCGGCGATTTTCTTCTCCTTGTTCTCCACGACAGCGCCGTCGTGCCGCCTTCTCCGCGCCCCCTTCTCCGCGCCCCGCCGCCGCCTTCTCCGTGCTGCTGGAGCTCCCTTCTCCGCCGCCCCGCCGCCCCGCCGCCACTGCTGACGAGCCTGGAGCCCCCTTCTCCGCCGCCCCGCCGCCACTGCTGCTGGAGCTCGCCGCCACTGCTGCTGGAGCTCGCCGCCGACGCCTGACGAGCCTGGAGCTCGCCGCCTCAGCCTGCCTGACGCCATCAGCTTCCACCTGACTCCCGCTGCCTCCCGCGCCAACAGGTATGCGCCAACTGGTTTTCTGGATATACACTAAAGGCCTTGTTTGATATGAAGTGCATTGCTCTGCAATTCAAGTCTTAGAGAATAGGTCCAGATGAATTCCACGTTTTCGGACCCTCTCAGACTACTACATAATATTCAAGTTTTTGGACCTTGCGTACAATGAATGCAGATTGCTTAATCCATTTGAGCACTATGACTTCCAATATGTATTTTTGAACAGTATCTGTCAATGATCACAAACTATCTAAATAAAGGAGCTAAAACATTATTGCACTTGAATTCGAAAACGATTTCCTAATAGCAATATCACAAACGTTTAGGGCAAGTTTCTTTATTTTCACCTTGTCGGTAGAACAGATTAGATTTATGTACGTCAAACCTCGGATGGATCCGTCCAATTTATTTTTGTGGCACCAATAGGAGATTCTTAAGATTATTTTAACATAGACCAATTGGGAACTAAACTATCATACAATCTCTATAGTGGCTCGCAAAGCTAATAATCACTTAATATATATCCATGTTTGAGTGAGTCAAAAACTGATCTGTGAAACCAGCTACCCCACTCATCTTTCTTTTTGCCAGTACACAACCGAGTGCAGCCCCCTGCTCGTACCTGGGAGCGAGTCAAAAGTGGACCCCACCAACCCCCCAACCCCCCAGTCAGGCATCTCCTAATGTTGGACAATGTGTTTGTTATAGGTGGTTTACATTTATTATATAAGAAAACGAATCTATGTTTCAAGTGTTGAACCTAATGTTGGACAATGTGTTTGTTATAGGTGGTTTACATTTATTATATAAGAATGACATCACATGTGTTTGTTGGCCTAGAAAGTCAACAATCATTGTTCTTTATATTACTTGTACATTGGTATAAATTAGAATGAACAATCACTAAATTATATACTGTTTGTATGGAGTCCGGCTTCATTGTAGATGTCTATTATTGTGTTTGTTGGCCTAGAAACCCGTCCAAGATTGACTCATTAGGAGTAAATCTTGGATAGTCCCCGGTTTGGGACTGTTCTTGAACACCTAATCTCACTTAGGATGTAAGTGTATAATGTGTATTGAGTTTTCAAGAAAATTTTGGTAGCATTTCCCCGTTTGTTCTCTAAGTACATATGTACTTAGAGAACAGCGGGGAAATGCTGCCGAAATTTTCTTGAAAACCCAATACACATTATACACTTACTAGTGAGATTAGGTGTTCAAGGATGGGATAGGTGGTACACATTTATTATATATAAGAATGACATCACATGTGTTTGTTGGCCTAGAATGTGAACAATCATTGTTTTTTATATTACTTGTACATTGGTATAAATTAGAATGAACAATCACCAAATTATATACTGTTTGTATGGAGTCCGGCTTCATTGTAGATGTCTATTATTGTGTTTGTTGGCCTAGAAACCCGTCCAAGATTGACTCATTAGGAGTAAATCTTGGATAGTCCCCGGTTTGGGACTGTTCTTGAACACCTAATCTCACTTAGGATGTAAGTGTATAATGTGTATTGAGTTTTCAAGAAAATTTTGGTAGCATTTCCCCGTTTGTTCTCTAAGTACATATGTACTTAGAGAACAACGGGGAAATGCTGCCGAAATTTTCTTGAAAACCCAATACACATTATACACTTACTAGTGAGATTAGGTGTTCAAGGATGGGATAGGTGGTACACATTTATTATATATAAGAATGACATCACATGTGTTTGTTGGCCTAGAAAGTCAACAATCATTGTTCTTTATATTACTTGTACATTGGTATAAATTAGAATGAACAATCACTAAATTATATACTGTTTGTATGGAGTCCGGCTTCATTGTAGATGTCTATTATTGTGTTTGTTGGCCTAGAAACCCGTCCAAGATTGACTCATTAGGAGTAAATCTTGGATAGTCCCCGGTTTGGGACTGTTCTTGAACACCTAATCTCACTTAGGATGTAAGTGTATAATGTGTATTGAGTTTTCAAGAAAATTTTGGTAGCATTTCCCCGTTTGTTCTCTAAGTACATATGTACTTAGAGAACAGCGGGGAAATGCTGCCGAAATTTTCTTGAAAACCCAATACACATTATACACTTACTAGTGAGATTAGGTGTTCAAGGATGGGATAGGTGGTACACATTTATTATATATAAGAATGACATCACATGTGTTTGTTGGCATTTCCCCGTTTCTTCTCTAAGTATATATGTACTTAGAGAACAGCGGGGAAATGTTGCCTAATCTTTTCCTAATATATACTTGTTTCCTAATATATACTTGTTTTCTCTGATCATAGAATGGATAGATCATGGATGTCGATTCGTAATCGTTGTACCCCAGAGTTTGTTTCTTTTTCAACAGTCTATGCAGCAAAGTTATTGACCCTGATACTCTCGATAATTTGCAAAGAGAAGTGGTTGTTACCCTATGTCAGCTTGAGATGTATTTCCCTCCTTCGTTCTTTGATATCATGGTACATCTTGTTGTCCACTTGACTAGGGAAGTGAAAATGTTGGGACCAGTTTTCTTGCATTGGATGTATCCCTTTGAACGATACATGAGCGTTTTTAAAGGTGATGTTCGAAACCGTTATCGGCCTGAAGGGAGTATTATTGAAGGTTATGTGGCGAGAGAGGTTATGGATTTTTGCAATGACTTTCTCAGTGGTAATGACACTCCTAATAATGACAAGAATATTGACGAGGGCAAAGGAATTTTGGGATCACGGGTGAAAGTAATCAGCCGTGAGCAGTTGGAACAAGCTCACTTGTATATTTTACACAATATGGAAGAAGTGAGTGTTTATATCGAGGAACATACCAATTTCATAAAGAGACAACATCCTCGAGCAAGTTCAATGTGGCTTGCTAGAGAGCATAATAAGACTTTTACTAAGTGGTTTGAAGATAAAGTCTTACATCAACTATCTCAAACACCAAATGATATTACAGAAACTATCAAATGCCTCGCCTTTAAACCAAAACCGAATGTTATGTCTTATGAAGGGTTTGACATTAATGGATTCACATATTACACAAAGCGCCAAGATGATAAGAGTGTCGTCCAAAATAGTGGGGTCACTCTTCAAGCGTCGACTATGTACTTTGCAAGTGCAAAGGATAACAGTCCACGTGAAGCTAAAATGTCATATTACGGTGTCATTGAGGACATTTGGGAGTTTGACTACATAGATTTCAAAATTCCGCTATTTAAATGTAATTGGGTTGATAACACCAAAGGAGTTATAGTGGATGAATTGGGTTTCACTTTGGTGAACTTTGAAAAGATCGGCGAGAAGGGTGAACCATTCATATTGGCATCACAGGCGAAACAAATATTCTATATCGATGATCCTGCAAATGATAAATGGTCGGTTGTTCTTCATGGTAAAAGACAGTTCATTGAAGATCCTATAGATGAAGAAGAGTACTATGATAAGTATGATGACTCCAGTCCATTCTCAGTTGGGTTGCCAACTTCACAAAATATTGAAGCTAATGATGACTTATATGTGCGCGGAGATCACAATGAAGGATTGTTAATTGATAAAAGATCACAATTTTAGAGACATGTATGTTTATACAAATGCTAAATGTTTGCCTTTTTCTAGTTAATACAAATGCTAAATGTTTGCCTTTTTCTAGTTAATACAAATGCTAAATGTTTGCCTTTTTCTAGTTAATACAAATGCTAAATGTTTGCCTTTTTAATGACATTTTCAGATGGCTGACCATGATGAGCATGATGTCCATGATGAGCATGAAGTCCATGATGAGCATGGCGAGGATACTAATGTAAGTTCTAAAAACATATCCTGTATTTCTATAAAATTCATTATCTTCTAGTTATGTCATATATCCTATATTTCTATATTGGGCTAAATTAGTGTGTTTTATTTTTGTCAAATTTTAGGTTGATGCACCTGTACCCACTGAAGCACTGGAGCAACTTGATGCGCAACACCAGACACTTAACAAGAAAAGGGGCATCACTCTGTTGAAGAAGTTATTAGCGCTAAGTGGTAGTGGATCTAAATTGGCGGTGGAGTTTGATAATGGAGGAAATCCAATTGGAGTGAACCGCAATAATTTTGTGAACTATCTTGGGTGTACCACTCGGAGCCATTGTGGTGTTAAGTATGACAATTGGCATAAAGTTCCTCAAGCGAAAAAAGACTCGATATGGAAGGATTTATGCGTGAGTTATTATTATTTGCAATTCTATTTTGTAGATTACAAATTCTATTATTTGCAATTCTATTTTGGATACTAGTTAATAACATTTCTATTTTACAGAATCTGTTTGCATTGGATGAGAAGTTGCATCGTAAAAATGTGATGCAACGCGCTGGAAAGATGCTTAGGAATTATAGGACAAATCTGAATAGAGAATACATAAAAGAGGGTGATAAGAAGAAGAAGTCAGCCCTTGAACAATGGAACTTCTTGGACAAAGAAGATTGGGACAATTTTGTTGCTTCAAGAAAATCTGAAGAATTCAAGGTATTAGGCGTCACTCCTAATTTAATTAATATACATTGTATTCACCTATTCAAGATTAGCATTTAGTGCTACTAACCAAATCATTAATGTGCATACTAACTAGGCCCTCAGTGACGCACAAAAAGCAAGGTGTGCACTGAATGTGCATGACCACACTATGGGTCCAAAAGGCTATGCAAGCGTTCGCCAAAGACTACAGGCGGAGTCTGCGGCTACTCAGGAGTCTGCTCCTACTCAGGAGTCTACCACACCCATTCCTCGCCATGATATCTGGATAGCTGGCAGGCAAAACAAGAAGGGTGAAATAAAGAAGCCTGTAACTGCTGAGGCGGCTGAAAAAATGGTAAAATACAACTCTTACAGAAATCGTTTGAATATTGATTATTTGTGGTGTTAACTTACCAATTTCTGTTTATGGTGATTAGCGGGAGCTGCACGAGCAGAGGAAACAAGGCACGTTCATCCCTCAGGGCACAAGGGATGAATTGACAGTTGCTCTGGGTAACCCAGAGCATCCTGGACGTGTTAGAGGTGCCGGCGCTGGTGTTGGCATCAAAGCATTCTTTGGGCCATCCCAGCGCAAACCCAGAGCGGGACTTTCTCAAGAAGAGGTAACCTATTCTTTTTTTAGAATGTTACTGCAAAAGGAAATTCATTAATAAGAATCTAATGTTTCTTTTATCCATGTATAGGAGAATAAGAGAGTTGAGGATTTAGTTGCTAAGAAGGTCAACGATGTAGTTGCTGAGAAGGTCAAGGAAGAATTGATGCGGTGGCAGGCATCTCAGGCTTCCAATACGCCTATGGCGACCCACTCTTC
The DNA here is from genome assembly GCA_963693085.1 of Alisma plantago-aquatica. NCBI lineage: Eukaryota > Viridiplantae > Streptophyta > Magnoliopsida > Alismatales > Alismataceae > Alisma > Alisma plantago-aquatica. Next base: position 565,615 of record OY856413.1, read on the forward strand.
TCCTGATGCACACACTGCGAGTAATCCTGGAGACCCATCGCCTAGCACGTCTGCTGTAAGTATTGTTTATGACATTGTAGTTAGTCTTTTCAAGTTGTTATGTTTTCAAGATGATATGTATATATGTATAATATTCTTTACGTAAATTTGTAGGCATTGAAGCCATGCCGCTTAAGAATGCAAAACTACGTTGTCGCAGAGGCGCATGCTTACCCGTCCCTTCCTGGGGCAATGTTTCACGGGACTCCAATGCCACAGGGCTACGTTCGTGTGAGCCCGATACGTGTGTTACCCGATTGGAGAGAAGCTACATTGCCATATGCCCACCCGGATATTGATACACTTGGTGAGGCAGAAGGCGGGGTCATATTGTGGCCCAAAGCAGATGTCATCTACACGACTGAAATTGTAAGATAAATTTACATTGATTTAGACTGTTAATGTGTATATATGATGTCAACTGATCTGAAATTATATGTACAGGTTAAAAAGAAGACACCAGGAGCACCTAGGCCTCCACTTCCAGTTCCCACATTACCCGATTGGGTTCCAACTGACCTAACATACCCGTTAGGTCCTGCTTGTAGGGGAATGGCATGTTGGCTACGGGCACATAATGTACATTGCCCTATAATTATTTCTTTAGATGCAGATTATGCAGGTCAATCATACGATAGCTCTTTATTGATAGAAGATATTATTGAGCTGTTTAAGTATGATTGGCTGAATACATCAATGATAGAGACATGGATAAGGTGAGATCTTGTTTATACATCCATATACCTTGTGTAAGCTCCGGTGATCTGGTTTCTTATATATTAATGCATACGCCTATATGTTTTGCAGCTACCTAGTCGAAGATCATTGCAAACAATTTGCATTTGATCATGTGGGATTTTTGATTCCATCATTGATTAGTTTGGTAGCTAAAGACCCTGATAATGTTCAACAATACTGTATAGATGCTTTTACAATTTTTGGTCAGCAAAAGAAGAAGATAATAATAGCTCCATTCAATGTCAAGTATGTTTACTTTATTTATAATTTGGACTTAAGAAAATTCCATTTTTATTTTGCATTTTGAGTTATTAATTGTTAACTTCTACTTGTAGCGGTAGACATTGGGAGTTACTAGTTATTGCCCCCGAGACATTCACTGTTTATTATCTAGATCCTGCGGGGAGTACATTGAACACTAAAATTGGACACGTAATGAGAATGTCAATATTCTGGTGAGAAATATTTCATTTTTATATCCGTTAACATCTTTTATTACATTACTATTTACTTATGCAATTTATTGTGTTATATTATCATGTAGGGGTTTAGATGCATTCAAAAAGGCTGGAGGAACGGTCCCAACGAAAAAGAACCAGCCAATAAATTGGCAGAACGTAAAAGTAAGTTCCCGACTCGAATATATATATTATTGATGTGAATTGTGCTTAGTTGTATTATTTTGTATGTTTCAATTTATAGTGTGCTACACAAGACAATGGCTGGGCATGCGCATACTATGTGATGCGATTTATGCATATGATTATCAAATATGCCGCATTGGACATCGATACCATACATGAGGTATTATATATAGTCTCATTAGTTAGTATGCAATATATCAATCTTATATTATTTTTATATTATTACTTATATATATACATCATTCTCTTTGCAGGTGTTTAAAACTGACCACACTACAGGTAAACGTTTAAAAAAAATAAATGCTCCATATACGATGGAAGCATTAAATGAAGTAAGAGAAGAATGGGCAATAGCTGTACAAACAGTGGCAACTGTAAGATATAATTGGGATGCTGATAGTGATAATGAATGATACTTTGTAAATGAATGTTTGTAAATGAATGTTTGTGAATGTTAATGCATGTATTTGAATGTTTCTATATGTGTGAATGTGAGAATTGAATTGATGTCTGAATGAATGTACTTGTGTAGAATTTTGCTTGTGACTTTTGCAGGTTTGCGGCCTGTTTGTAGGCTGATATCAATGGATGTCGTAAACCTGCAGTTCAGAAAACTGAACTGCAGGTTCTCATCCTGCTGACCAGCCACAGCAGGCCTGCAAACTGATATGAAAAAAAAAAATATATAAATAGGCGTCGGTTATTTACGAAAACCGTCAGGAAAGACCTACAGCGTCGGTTTTTTAATATAAACCGACGCCTTATGTGGCCAAAGCAGTCCTGGAATTGGCGTCGGATATTCATATCAAACCGACGCCTATTTAAACTGTAGGCGTCGGTCGTTTAGTAGATATCCGACGCCAAACAGGGTCCGCGCCACAGAAAATGGCGTCAGCTAGGGCACTTTCTGCGTCGGTTTTGAGATGAATAACCGACGCAGAAAGTGCCCTAGCTGACGCCATTTTCTGTGGCGCGGACCCTGTTTGGCGTCGGATATCTACTAAACGACCGACGCCTATAGGCTAAATAGGCGTCGGTTAAAAAACCGACGCCGAAGTGTTCGACCTTTAGCGGCGCCCACATAGGCGTCGGTTGGAAACCGACGCCAAATGGGGTTAAACGACCGACGCCAAAGGCCGTTTCTGTAGTAGTGTGATATGTGATATCAAACCAAACACATAGATACTTGTTAGAGAATAGTGTATCATACAAACCCAGCTTGAGAGTGATGCATGGAACTATTGAATGGTAGTCAGAATCATATCTCATAGTGATGGTGGTGATTGGCGTTCTCAGACTTGAAATCACTACACTCATCACATGTCGTTCAATGTACTTTGACATCATCTAGCATGATCCTGAATAAGGGTTGCCATAAAGGTGGTGCTCAGGTGCACTGTGACACATGGGGATGACTGTGAGTGATGTAGATGGGATTTGTCCCTCCTATAAGAGTTTAATATCCTGGCTACTGGATAAGAGAAACTGAGAAAAGCATGACCATGCACATGTGAATCAATATATGGTGTTGAGTTCACATATATCTCAGACAGTTTTCTCTAGTTCAAGGAACATGGATTGAAAGTTGAAGAGGATGATGATTCAATGCCTTGAGTTCAATATGGATATCAAAGAAAAAGGAACTATATGATCACTATAACAACAATCACAGATTGTAGGTTGAAGTTGCTCTCCAACTTTCCAATTACTTATGTGGCAATGATGTCTTTCTAGATACCAATCTTTGCTTGTGATGTCATAAATTAGTTATATACATTCAATGACAACGTAACCTGGGACCTATAGGGTCACACACATAGGAAGCACTTGGAATAGGATTTTATTCATGAATGATGTGTACCTTTATTACTAAATGTGTTTCGGTATTCAATTTAAACAATACTAGTATAAAATTTACTGAATGGATTCTGAACCGACTAGTTCAAATGTTGAACCGATTGGTTGGAGTGTTAGATATTGGAAACAAAATTGGTTGAATAATGCCTTAACTAGGGCATGAACTGACCGGTTCATGGTCCCAACCAATTGGTTTATGTGATGAACCACCCAATTCAATGGTAATTAAATTGGATCAAGGATTAGTGTTGACGTCATGATTTGCATTAATCGTGCATTGAATACCAATGTGATTCAAAATAGGACACTACACGTACCGACTGGTTCATGAAATGAACTGACCGGTTTGCAGAGGAACCGACCAGTTGGGTGTAAGAACCGACATGTTCGTCGCTCGAAATTTCTATAAATTAAAGAAAAGAAGTCTTTTCAACTCCAGATGTATTGGGAACCCTGACCCTGGCCCTCCTATATATAGAGGGGTACTGGGGGCTTCCCAGACACATTAATTTCTATTAAAATTATTGTCTTCTTTGGTTGTGGTAACCAAGAGAGCCCAAAAAAGTTCTACCTATCAAATGGAGGAACAACAAGGGAAAGACAACTGGGAGAGCAAGTCGACACTAGTACATTGACTAGAAGGAACAAATCCTTCTTATTTGTTCCACGAGAATGATAGGAGTTATCGGTGGTCCACGTGGACTACTCTGGAGGTGAGAGGTTGTTTCCTACACTAGGAGAATCATTTCAACCACTGTTCGTGGTTCTAGACAAGGAGGCTGACAGCGAAAGACGTCCAGTTGCAACTTGAAGAAAGTTGCACTCGCTACTGTGAGGGAATTTTCTCTAGACTCGCTCCAGGACTAGGTATAACATTGCAATCATCCTTCCCAACTCATAGTTGTTGACGTGATCTACTGTCTTCCGGGAATATGAATAATAATTTTTTTATGTTTCTGATGCCTTACCTGATGCCATATTTTCTTGTGATAGCAATGTATAAGAATGAATTATTTTCTAAAAGGACATAGTTGAGATATTCTAGCAGGATGATCGACATATCTACAATAAACAACTAATAAATTTGGATTATAGACCTAAAACTAAATCAATGTATATCAAATAATTTATAGTGTTTTATAAATTCATGAATTCCATATCCTATATACAAAAGAAACGAGACCACTAGACTTGTACCACCCTTTTATGCAAGAAAACATGTATTCACATATTCACTCATGTTAATTCTCAACTTATGAATGTTTGTTTGCATTAAATATACATGTTCTCACATGTTTATTGTTAATTGTAAATAAAGGATTTATTAAAGCTCAATTTATCCAAAGAAACACTAAACTTGATAGTATTGCATTTGTATAGAAACTTCAAAATTAAACACTTATACCTTGTATTGCCGAGTTGAATTTTTATGCACAATATGGTATAAAATGATAAAATTGATTCATGTGAGAAAAACATGAAATTGTGAACCTACACAATAATATTATTTTCTATAAATTCCTATGTTTTGGAATATTACATTTGGGAGTCTTTAGATTGTTGGTGTTCATTCAATTTCTCCCTTTCATTCATTATTATCATCAAGATAGTGTGATGTATTGTACCATGGAAGGTATACAATCAATGAATCATGATGATTACATTGATGAATTCGCATCCATTTTTGGCCTAACACAACATAAATTATTTTATACACTATTAACTATTATTGAGATATATTGTTGTATTTCCTGATTAAGTCTTTTCATTCTTACTTAAGTATCTTGTAACAAGAGCCTTTCTATAAGAGGCTCATCTGGGTTTTTCAATTTTCTTCCCTATACAACCTCATCCTATATGTAGGGGTGATTTTTTTTCTTTTTAAAATATATAAAGACGACACAGTTTGACATGGAATCAAAGCGGGACACCAAATCCAAGTCCTTCCACACCGAGTTGCCACTGCTGCCAACTCTCTTTCCATCCTCCTTCTAGTTTCTCCCTTCTCCATAACCATTGTTTCTCATGCCTAAGGGGATCTACAACCCTCTATAGCCCTATCCTCTTCTTCAACAAGAGGATCTAGGGACATGGATGATGATCTTTCCAATTGTCTTAGGCCCTGAAGGTTGCTGATATGGAAATCCACCCTCCACATTTTCTGGTCATTGATGACCACCTATTACAGGGCTCTATCCACCTTAATTGTTTGATTGGGTCTATCCAAAATATGTCTACCTTTTTGGTGAATTATAGTGTTTGTCATTTATTCTTGGTCATTTGTGACATTATTCTGCTGATTTGCTGCCTAGCACACTGTGTGTGTGACTTAACACGACATATTGCCACCATCTGCTCCAGAATCTACTACTCCGATACTTAGCATGACAACTTCCTTTCTTGACACACAATGTAGTTGTCTGTTGCTGATTCCTTGTTGCTACCTACTACTAATATTACATCACGTGTCAACTTTAGACATGACGTGTTGCTACTTCTAGAAACTATTACCGTGACACCTAACATGATGTGTTGCTTTCTTGACACGTCGTGTCACTGCCTATTGTTGATTCCATGTTGTTGCCTTATTGCTTCTGTTGGAGACTACATGATGTGTTGAAACTACACAGGCTATGTAGCTATTATTCTAGATCTATTGGTGTACTATCTAGACATTGTGTATGATGAAAACACTATGTGTCTTTTTCCTTCTATTCTCTCTTTTCAGAATCATGGCTTCATCCTCTTCCACTGCTAAGATCCTTGAGTCACATGCTAGATGTGTAATTATTTGTTAAGTTCAAGAACTCTAATTATATCTTATGGGCACGATCTTTATAAATCTTTTCACACTTGTCAAGAAAGCTTGAGCATCTCACTGACCCTCCTCCTCCTAAAGATAAAGCGACTGCCAAAAAGAAAGTTGAATATAAGAAATGGGCAAAATGTGACTCTCAAGTTCTCTCTTGGAATCTAAATATCTATGAATCCCATGTCTCCACAAATCTTCTCATCACTAATATAGCCAAGGAATCTTGAGATCATATTTCTTAGGTTTATTCTATTAAAGTCAAGTATTTGAACTTCATAAACATATTCATTCTCTAAGGCTTGAAGATACTACATCGTTTGCTTCTCATTTTGATAAGTTCAGAGGGATTTGGGGAGACCTAAAACCCCATCATCCCTTGTTTGATCTCACTAAACTAAAAAAGCAACAAGATGAAGTTCAACTATGTCAGTTTTCAACATTGCTACCTCCTAGTTACGAAGTTGTTCATCAACAAATCACAACATATGAACCCTTGCCCATTTTAGATGATGTCTGCTTCCAGCTATCTCACTCTATGTCTTGTCTAGTTTTTTTTGGAAGAAGTGTTGTAATTCTACTCATGGTTGGGGCATAAGTCTAAATAATAGTGGAAGAGGGTCCTCTCCTCTTCAGTCTCGATCATGCAATTTCTATAAACACACTAATCACATAGAAGAAAAATGTTGGAACAAGCATGGAAATCTAGAATGGGGCAAATCAAGTATCCACCACTAATGTTGATGGAGAATCTACATCTTCATGTAGTGGAACCAATCCTCAGACGGTAAGACTGAGTTTGTTTGACCTTGACAAGCTAATCAAAGCTTCTTCTATTGTTACCGCTACACCTTAGGAAAATATTGCCCTACACTTAGCCAATATTTCATTCTTCAAGCTTCTTCCTCTTTCTCAAAAGAAGATTGGATTATTGATTCTGGTGCTATAGCCCATACGGTCGATAATAAGAAGCTTTTCACCTACCTAAAGAATTCCATATCCTCCTCATGTATGTGTGGTAGATGAATGTACTTCTTCGGTTAATGGAATAGGAGATTTTAATAACACCCATTTTAAATCTATTTGGCTTGTCCCTAGATTTCCTTTGAACTTGATGTTTGTTAGTAAAATTACCAAGTCGTTAAACTGTAGTTTAACCTTCTTACCTTACACTATCTCCATCCAGGATCTAGGATGAAAAAAGGATTCATGTTGGATAAGGTGGAGATGGTTTGTACTACCTACAAACCTTGTCCACTTCGCCTGCTGCTTTTGTGACCCAGTCTACCTATCTTTACCAATGTCACCTAAGGCTCGATTATCCTTCTACCTAGAACTTGATGTCTTTATTTCCCAGTCTGTCTTCTGAAAATTTTAGATGTCAATCTTGTTATCTTGGAAAAAATCATTGCTTAGTGTTTCCTCCTTGTCATGACAACATGCGTCCAAGTTTATGTTATTTAGTTCACTCTAATGTCTTTGGACCATTTGGTATTGGTAATCATACTGGTGCGTAACATTTTGTAAACTTTATTGATGAATGGCTTTGGGACACTTGGCTTTATCTTTTAAAAGATCATTCTAAAATTTTAAATGTTTTTCCAATTTCTTGAATGAAATAAAGACTCAATTTTCTGCTAATCCCAAGTTTTTTCACACTTATATTACTTCTGAATATGTGCAACATGGTTTTCAAAGGATTTGCATCTCCAAAGGAATTGTTCCTCAAAACTATTGTCCCTATAGCCCACAACAAAATGGTGTGGCTAAATGGGAAAACAAACATCTTCTTTATGTAGCTTGTACACTCCTAATTGAAATGAAAGTTCCTAAGTTTTATTAGGTTGATGAAATTATTTTAGCAAATTACCTCATCGATTGGATGCCTTCCTATATTATACAAGATAAAATTTCCTACCAACTTCTATACCCTCAATAACCATTTTTTCCCAAACCAAAATTTATCTCCAAACGATTTTCATTGTTGTTCCTTGGTTATTCTCAAATAGAAAGGGGTACAAATTTTTTGATCTTCTTTCATGTTGTTTGTGTGTCAGCGTGGACGTCACCTTTTTTGTAGATACGTCCTTCTTTTTTGAACCTATTCAACATGTGCCACTTCCTACTACCCCTCCCTTGGATGAGCTTTCTACCCTTATTCTAAAAGTGTATTAGCGGAGAAATGAAACATGTTACAACCCCAATTTTTGGGTTCTTTTGGTGAGAAATGTAATTTCTCCTATTAAATATATTTGAATAAATTATGATATAATTTGTTTTGAATAAATGGATTTCGTTTATTATAGCCTTGTTGGTTGTTTTGTGGGCTTTATTGGCTATTGGGCCCAATAACTAGGAAATGAAAAAGGAAATTCAATTATTAAATGATTAAATGAGAAAAGGAGAAAAGAAAGATGTAGAAACCTCTAGAAGGCAAAGGAATGTTTTCCAAAGTTGGATTTCATGCCTTTAAGGTTCCTTGATGTCCAAGGAGTCCAAGTTGCAAAGATAATACAACAAGAAAGAGAAAAGATCAATTAAATATTGCTTTATAAAGAAGAAACATGAAATAAGGATGAAATACAAGAAATATGTGGATATATGGATAATGGATCCATCTTGGATAAGATTTCGGTACCACATGGTTTCTAATGGTAAAAGGAACCCAAATGAAGAAAATAAAAAATTAAGAGAGAGAAAATATGCTTAAAATATGCTTTAATAAGAGATAACTTGCATATAAATAAAATCATCTCATACTCTTGAGTTTGAGTCTAAAATTTGGTACATATGTGGATTAAGTCATTATGGACATTCTTATAAAATTTGAGCTTAAACGGATTAACGGTTTGGGAGTTATGAATTTTACAAGTTTCCTAAAGTGTAAAGGATAACATTAAATGCCATATTTAATCAGTAACCTTGTTCTTGGTGAGTGGCTGAGAGCCGTTGGATCTAGGGTCCAAAAATGGCTGTTTTTTGCACCCTCTCAGAGATAAGAATAGGGAAACAAAGAATTCGGGATTGCTTTCTCTCCCCCCCATGCAAAGATCGGGCAGCCCTGGGAAGTCTCCCATTGGGTTCGTTAGACCAGGACGAATCCAACAGACCTGGGCTTTATCCCCTTTTGGTAGGATATAGCAGGTTTCCCCAGTTGAACAGACTCTTGTGAGAAATGTGTCAAAACCAACATGTATATAATGGGGGAAGGGGATAGGCAACCCCATTGAGATCGGAACCCCATCCCAGTCACTTCGCGGGACTAATCAAACCCCTCCTCACTCCCAACTTCACCAAAACAATACCCTTTCTCCCCCTTCTTGTGCTCGGCCACAGGGGCGCCACTGTCGGCCATTATAGGCCGCCTCGCCTCATCCATGGGTCGTCATTGAGTCTGGGGTGGCCTAGAAAGGAGGTCAGTGCCCTCGCTTGGCACCTCGGTGTGGTAGATCTCGAAGTCAACCTCAAGGTTGACCAGACCTGGGACTGCGTCGCGAAGAGAGTCGGGGGTGAGCGGAGGTTGAAGAAGCTGCCATGGTTTTTTACTAGTATACCCCCATCATTCATGAAGGAGAATAAGGGCAGGAGTGACTTTCCTGTGTGCTCGGGCCCACATCGCAAAGAAGGCTCAATTGGCTGACGTGATTAAGGGCAGAAGTGTCTTTCATATGTGCTCGGGCCCCCTCATTGGCTCAAGTAAGTTCATTTCGCAAAAAATTGTATCTCCTCATTCGTAGCTAGGATGAATGCGCATAAAATATGAAAGTTGCTCAGAAAAAAGAGGGGAATCCATTAAAAATATATTTAGAAGGAATTCCTCTTGCAATTCAAAAAGTAAGGGAAGATATCAACTTTAATGTATTAATGATTAAGAAACCCTATTTTGAGATAATTAATGTATTTAGTAGGGTTTAATGGATGATTAAAGTTGATATTAACCTGTTAATGGTAAAATAGTACATTATGAACAAAAAGGGTGAACTTTGCATGTAATTGGTTTAATTTAGAATTTCAAGTGCATGAATATTCTTTAATGGGCTTTGAAACCCTAATGATAATAATTGTGACTCTTAATGGATTTAATTATTCAATTTCATGGTTAAAATTGAGATATGATAGTTCTAAGCTATTTTGAGTATAAAGGTTCCTAATTGTGGATAAATAACCTTAATATAGTAATTAGGGTTTTCTAATGGATAAAGGTAGAATTAATGGAAAATAGAGTTCCGATGTGAACTAAATCACAATGAACTATGAGTTGTTATTCTGGAAGGAACCAAAGATGAAAATTAGGCCTAATAATCTTGTCATGAATTAAAAAGGATGAAAATGGTAGTTTTAAAGTAAAAGAGACATAATGGGCTTAAATGATGGTTAATTGTGCCTTTTATCTGAAATTAAGGTAATATGTTAACCTTAACCTCTTTTGTGAAGAATAGATGAGATAATTAGGGTTTGCGAGTAATTGTATAAAATTAGGGCCTAAAAGAGTAAAAATGAAGAGGTACCCTAATTGCAATGGAAACCCTAAAAGTGGACTAGAAACCCTAGAAAGAGAGCTTGGTTTAATAGACCATGATGGAATGATTAATGATAAGAAAATCGGATGCCTATTTCAGGATCAACTTGGTATGTGCTTGCTTGGTTTCTTAATTGGTTGAATTATTTCTGCAATCAAGTCAGCTTGACAGGTATGTGGTTAATTATGGTTAATCGCATTAGTTTCCCGAAAGTTTTTCGGATGATTCATCACATTGAATGCAACCTATCAGTTGGATGTTCATACTTGCAAATTATAAAGTCACTATGATTATCACACTTGTAATATAAATGTGTATTCTAGCACCTACATGCCACCCTGATGGATGATGCAAAAAGGTCAAGCCCAGGAGGGAAGACTGATGGGCACCATGAGAGGTGACCCCAGACACCAAGCTTGGGAATGAGAAGGTGGTATATGTTGCAGGACTAATGGGCACCATGAGAGGTGACCCCAGGAACCAAGCTCGGGATTGAGAAGGTGGCCTTAAGTCAAACCCTAGAGAGGGTATTCCAGGGTTAGGGCAAAAGCGATGGAGATTGACACATTGAAAACGTAAATTGAATTGTTAATTACCTTGGTTGTGATAATTAGTTTGTTAGCCATATTTGTGAAATTTCGGTTGTTCCCACATACCGGCATATTTCGATATGCTGACCGACGTTTTGTTTGTCAGTGTTTTAGGTACAAGCATGAAAAGGACAAGTAGTAAAGTGGCATATGTGGAATTAAATAAGAGTTAAAGTACAAGGAGGATTAGTTAGAATAGACTCTTGATGTGGATAGAAGTAGATATCCCAGTTTTTGAAAGAGGAATGCAAAGTTTTATTTTATACCAGTTTTCAGTCTTTTGGTTGAATTTGATAATTGTTATTGATTATTTGTCGAACCTTTAATCCTATTAAATGGGATAATGGCTCTGACCTCTTGGTCTCCCTTAATTGGGATGATTATTAAATTTTACAAACTTTGTAGAACCCAAGGGAGTTATTAGAGGAATTTTTGAAAGATAGAGGTGTCTAGAAAAGGATCACATCCAGGGGATGGTAAGATTTTCCTCCGCACTGCTAGTCAGAATACGAGGACTCCCAAATTAGTGTGACTGCCTGGCCAATTTCTCAGGATTGGACTCAAAATAAAATACCTTTAGGACTCTCTCATCTTGTTCATCCCTTCTCAACTCAAATGTTGTTAAGGATTATAAGGATTAGTGTTTTCTCTCTTTTCCTCACCCTCTTGAGGTATGGGAAAGGTTGATAAGGATTAAGGAATCCTCCACCAAATCAATAAAAAGCATGTAAATAAGATGTCATGGACATAAGCTTAATAGATTAAGCGTAAAGGAATAGATACATGCTTAGGTCGTATGACATAAGTTTTCATGCCCTCAGGAAAGACCTAAGGCTAGACCTTCTTGTCAGGAGGATAAGTAAAGGGAGTTAGTCTTTGAGGTAGAGATCTCCATTACAAAATAGAGACCTGGCACATCCTCTGAGGATGATGTTAACCCTAACCCTAAGTGAAGGTTAGAGAGAGACATGACATTATGAGTTAGATGTCATAGTAGACCAGGTGTTTGGTTAGACCTGCCTTGGATTCCATATGAGCCATGAGAAGTTGGATGATCGAGTACCTTTGGCGACCCAACCCTTGACATGGTCGTGCATGTTAAAGTGAAGGATAGCTCCTTCAAGGATGAGGTTAGTGAAGAACCAATAGAAACCCTATGGGCATGGCATAGTATGCACCCAGAATATGTCAGTAGTGTGAGAAGTAGGCTAAAACCCTGGCCAGGAGAGTATGATGGATAGCTTATGAGATAAGCATAAAGAGTTATGGATAACCTTGAACAAACATAAGCTTGAGCATAGGCTTCACCATGTAAGGGTATGCTTGTGAGCTTGATCCATCTTCATGGAGAGAGGACCTTTAGTATAAGGCTAGTTGTGGATTTAGCTCTAGAGAGAGAGAGCGGGACCCAAGCAAGAAGGTTGGAAGCCTAGACCCTGAGATATGAGGAAAAGTGGGGAGTTGAGGATGATGTGACCTAAGTGGATGTTTGTGGTCCCTGGAGGTTGATGATGTCTTGGTTGCCATGAGAGGAACCAAACCCTAGAGAGAGGATGGGACTGTTGGTACCTCTATACCTATTGTATAGATGAGAAGAAGAGTTCCTTAGACCTGGATAGGTTTAGTAACAGGTGGTGAGGCCTTATACCTTGTCGGTTGTCCTTGAGGAGGACTCCTCTCTAAAGTGTTGTTCAAGTAGAAGGATGACAGGAAGTGAATGTCATACCTTGTACATGCTTGGCTCGTGGTTGAATTTGAGAAGGCAGTTGGTCATCAGGAAAGTGAACCTAGGGTTCCTAGGCCTAAGAGGGGAAGTGGTGTACCTGATATAAACCCTAAGTGGGTGACATGGGAAGGTATGATCTTGATCCAATGTTGAGGATGAGAGCAAGTATGACCTAGCATGGTTTAGTAGGTGGTCTGCTTGTGCCTTAGTAGCTGCTTGGCTTAAGCATGCTCATGTGAATATAAACCCTAAGGATGTTTGTGACCTTGTTGTCAAGAGTTGTAGTTTCCTCCCATCCTAGGAGAGGGACCCTTTGGTAGGGTGTATACCAGTTTTGTGGGTTTTGAGGAAACCTAAGGAGGTATCATAGGATCTGGTATGAGAATGAACCTATAGACCCATAGATAACCATCTCTAAGAGCATGTGGATGTGTTACCATGGAGGTAACAAGTATGGGGCCTGACCAAGGTAGGCAGGTTTCCATGACCCCTATGAAAGGATGAAAGTCAGCCCATGAATGCAGAGAGAGAGAGATGATGAAGGCTTGGGTAAGGTTATAAGCCGGACATGTACTATAATAGAATCCTAATTCTATCCTAGGGTCAGGTAGGGATAAGACCGATGGAAGTAGGATTTGCCTAATTCCCTAAGTTGCACATGACCATAGGGTCGGGAGGTAACAACTATCATTGTCTGAGGGCCATGGGTTAGGAGATTGATCACCTTCATGAACTCATGGGACCCAAAGGACGGATGAGTAGGGCACTCTCTGGATGCATAAGGGAAGAGGGATGACCCCAAAAGTGTCGGCACCCTATAGATCTAGAGGAGATGACCAAGGATTGGTGTGGGCCCAAGTAGGTTCAAGACTAGTTCTCCATAAAAGTAACCTTGACATAAAGATGATTGTAATATAGAGACATAAGTTGCACATTTCAACTTAGATTTGAAGGTGTACTGGCAAGGTGGGATGTACCATATCTACTCTTGGAACAAGAATAACTTTGTATTTGGACTGCAGCCAAATGCTTATTTCCTCTTGTTATGAGAGTGAGAGATAGGATAGTACGTGTGCCATACACCAAGGATAAAGTTGATGTAAGTTGGAATGTTGCTTTGAGGTATGAGGATAGAGATGATAACATACCCTGGTGGAGTGAACGATATGTGGATAGTTTAAAAGCAGTAGGAGAGATAAGGTATTCACCTTATAAGGATGTTTTATCATGAACTATGAGTTATACAAGATTGAGTTCGAAAACTAAGGATGAGCTTAGAGTTTCTTGATGAAGATAGACTTAGAGCCCAAGATGAGATGATAAGTGGAATACATGGAGGTGTATGTCTTCAACATTACCTAACACCTAAGGATGTGAAGTGGTAATGGATGCTCTGGATAAGATGCAATTGCCTATAGTTTAGCCAGAGGCTAGAAAAGGTGGTTAGGCTAACCCTAAGTTTGACAAAGAGATAAGTTTGGCTAACACTCAGATGTAACGAGATCTGTTGAACAAGTTAGTAGTTGTTTGGATTAGCCAACCTAGGCCTTGATGCAATAAAAGAATGGTTGTTGAACCTCAGATGCACTTCTTTGGGTAGGAAGGTGATAAAATCCTACTGAGAGTGGTTTAGGGTTTCTGAGGAATCAATCTTGAGGAATCATGACATACATGAGATCATGATTTTAAGATCACCATACACCGTACTATGAAGATAGTAAGTGACAGTAGTACTTTGGATACCTAAGATAATGTTGCATGTGGCATGTTTCCATGCATGACAGGAGGTGAAGGACGAACACCAGTAACCCAATGAGTTGATATAGAGGATGAAGAGTCCCCAAGAGGGAATGGGGGTTCACCACTATGGATGTCGTGGTAAGTCTCCCCTAGACCAAGGAAGGTCAAGATGTAATATGGTTTATAGTAGATCGCCTTACCTAGATGACCGGAGAAAAAAAGAGATTTGTCAAGGGACCGATCCAGTTAAACTACATATGAGAAAGAGATGGTTCAACTACACCATGATGTGATTTCAAACGTTCTTGAGTATGACCTAAAGGTTCACTTCCATAAGTGGGAGTCGGTACATGAAGAATTCAATGTTAGTACCATTTATCACCCTAGCTAATGGTTAGTATGATCCAGACTAGAGGGTCTGATGAGAGCATGTGTGCTCGTTTAGGGTGATACATGGAGACACTTCTTTTCCTCTGTAAGATGTGATGATAACCACCATAGCCAATGTCTGGATGTAAAGAAGCTCTATATGGGAGGTTGTGTCGGTCACCACTTTAGTAAGATGATGTTGGTGAAGGGGCCTCACGAAGGTCAGAAAAGAACCACAGTGTGTGGAGATGAAGTCGCTTTGATCGCGCAATGGTTGATAGAGAGCCCAGGGGCGACATGAGTCGTGAGCTGATGCAAGGCAGACTGACATGCAGTTCACTATGGGAGAGTATGTGATGTGAAAATCCGACCCCTCTAATTATAGCTAAGAGAGTTGAGTCCTGGCTGCATGGTCCTTCTGAGATGGATTGGTGAAGATCATTGTGCTTATCCTTACCCCTTAGGATAACATGATGTATAATGTGTTCCATGAGTCTGATCTAGAGCACTATGTGAGGTACCCAAGCCATGTGTTGAGCCCTGAACCTATTCAGCTTTATGAGAGGCTGAAATGTCCTGAGTCACCTATGAGGGTACGATATACCAAGGTAAGAAAGAACTTGTATGGAAGAATATGAAATGATGAAGGTTCTTGGGAACAATGATTCTATTCTAGGGTTCCACACTTTGGAAATTTTTGAACCAACTGTAAAAATTTCATGTCAAAGAAATAAAATTTCGAGAAAATTTAAATACCTCAGCTATGTGTAGCATATTCTCTCAACCAATGAGAACACTCAATTTTGGAGGAGTAGATCCACAGTCTTAGTGCTTGGATCGACTTGTAGTCAGTGGTGGACACAAATTCAATGGCTCTCGGTTGTCTTCTATCTTGTGTTAGAGAAGGTACATCAACCTACCTACCCCCCTTTTTTCTTGACCAATTTGGGAATTTGAGCTCCCATGGCATAAATTGATGAACCTATTGCATTCCCCTATTCTTTTCCTTCATTTCCCTTCCCTTTTCTCCATTTTATTTCTCACCTTCCCCTTCTTTCCCTTCTTTTCCACCTAGGAGAGAACCACGATGCCAAGCTCTCTGACAAGCTTGGTGCTACCCTTTCCGATCACAAAGGCCACACTTGAACCCTCCCTTAGCCTCGTGAAGCCATACTTGTCCTGGATGACTAGTTCCTTTTCCTCCCCCAACCCTCCTTCACCCTCTCCCTCTTTCACCCGCTGCCACTTGCCACTGTGACCTGGAGGTCAGGCAGCGCGGGTCTCCCGTAGAGGCGACATACAAACACCGTCAAATTGCAGAATGGGTCTATCATGGACCTCCAATTGAGTGGCTACTACGTATTAGCGGTAGTCGACAATGGTGGGTGGCTACGGATCGGGAGAAAATGCCCATGTGCATCAAGTAGTGATGCCCAGTTGTGTTAGGTTGGAGCCAACACCCATTGAGTAGTGGGGTGAGATTTGCAGTGTGCAAGGCCCAGGAAGCCCAAGCTCAAGTGCTCCGCCCCTTTTGCCTTCCTTGTGGCCCTGCAATCTTGATCCAAGGGTCCTCAACCCCTGAATCAAGCTAAATGTTAAAAAATCATAATCTTGGTCATAATAGCTCCAAATATAGATTTCAAATATGTGTTTTTGATTAGAAAAATGTGATATTTTCACTAAAAATACTTTTGGGCCCTAAATTTGCTTGTTCCTCTACTGATAACCTAAAATGCATGCTTTTGCAGTTCTTTTGAGATGTTTACCCTATTTGAATGCATGATCTTGGTGTTTTATATCCTAAATCCTATTGTTATCCTAAAATAAGTCTCTTGAACACCTTGATGCATTGTGATTCAGACTTTATCCATTCTTGCACACTAAAATGATCGTATGTTGATGAAAATGACCTAAAATGGACCTATATGATAAGATCACTTTAATGATTAACCCTAATTTAATATGCTTCTAACCCTAATGCTTGACCTAAATCAGTAAATTTTTGATGCTTAACCCTAACTCAGATTGTCCATGCTATCATCCTAATTTGACTTAAGGATGTACTTTGAACCTTGAAACATGCCTTTTATAGGTACTTTGATGTTGAACCTAAACCCTAGCTCACATGTGAGCCTTCTATGTTTAAATTGATCATATATATATCTCTAAATCAATAACTCATTATGCTATGTGCTCTTATTTACTTTGTATATCACTCTTGTGTCCAAATGTGACTAATTTTCCCCTAATCTTGACTTGAATTATGACATAATGGACATGCTGATACCTAGATTTCTAATTTTGCATGAACCTTGATCAAATGATCATCCATGCTATCTAATACTTTGAAATAAGAAACTTATTGATGTTTATAACACCTAATCCAAGTAGAAGTCATCTATACTCTAATAATGAGTAGCATGCATGATTATGACTCAATATGACTTGTTATGCCAATGTTGATGCTAGTGTTGAGTAAGCTTGCTCAAATCTTAAGAATGATCTATTTAGGATCTTGAATCTCTAATCATTTATCCCTGATCTAGTTGTGAAGTGTCATTCTAATAGCTAACGAACCCATGATGTACTATGTTGCTTGATAATGCCTATGCATCACTAGTTTGAGATATTGAAAACAATGTTGAAGGAAATGACTACCTAGACTTAGGTGATGCATTCAAACCCCATGATAATGATTAATGGACATAATATTACTGATGTTAATCCAATTACACTTACTTTTAATCCCAGTATCACCTTGTGGACTCTATTGCCAAGATCTAGGTATGTTGCTCAATATGGCATTCTAATTCAATGGTTAATCTTGTACTCTAATCAGGTATGCTTTGTCCTCCTATTGGCCTGACAAGTGGTGTTGAACTTGCTTGTATTCTTGTATGATTAAACTACTTATCTTTATATACTTGTTTGAGATACTTGTTTGCTATGATTAGTATTTTCATTTTGCTCAAAATATGTTGAACAAACCTTGATCATAATTGAACTTGTCCATTATACAAACCTCATGTACCTGCCTGAATTCTTGCGGTAAGGGAACAAGTCATGTTGAAAACATGGTTAGCTCATTGACTTAGGTCTTGAGGTCCCTCACGTATATAAAAGGGTTAATTAATCTTGAGCACCCTTACAGACCCTTCCTTTGAGGCTGTTGGTCAATGGCCACATTTTGTTGTTTAAGCATAATGGAAATGCATCTAAAACACTCTTGCTTGTTAATAAGGAATACTTTAACGTTTTTTTTTTCTTGATATAATATCAAGTTTTTCCAAGCATATATGCTCTCCTAAACATGTGAGTTTTTGTATTTTATAGTGTAGTTAGCATAGTTGTGCTGATGTGTACCCATTTTATTATTTTAGGTAACAAGTACACTAAGACTCTCTTGCTATGATCATTGCTTCTTCCATAGTATGATAATCTACTTCTCTTACTCTGATAATATCTAATGGCTTGCAAATGGAATTATCATGGTTTGTAATATGGGTCTAAGATCTTGTTTTAGGTGCTAGTTTAGTTTCTTGTATTCCATGTTATCTCTTATCTTGTTATTGTTTGTGGTTTCATTCATGCATATGTTATGTGATCCATTCTACAGATGGACATTGTAGTCCACTCTCCTTTGGTTGTGTATCCATTAGGAGTGTGGACTTAGGGTAATAAATGATTATGTGACAAGTGGTATCAGAGAAATCACATATCCTCTATGCATGTTTAATAACCCAATCCTTTACCTTAGAGAGTCTTCTATCATCTCATTTCATCTCATCTCATCTCTAAGGACTACCCTAAGCCACCCATTATATGATGATTAGTTAGTCCCTATCTCCTCATTTGATCTCCCTCATGACTATTGATCACATGATTTCTCGATTTTGGGTATCTAATGTATGGGGAAAACTAAAATGTGGATGAATTGGTAAAATTTGAGTAAAATGATGATGATGCCATGATCTTATCTTAATATGAAAACTCAATCATGACTAATGGAAGTACACTTGGAGTTAAGCACTCATGTATGATCTCTCAGATCATGATAACTCAACTTTACCACATCTATTCTATATGCTTTCTATGTTTGAGGCAAACATGACAATGATCTTAATCAATGAGATAAGGAGGATTTGTAAGTTATACCTCATGGTTTATGAGGTCCCTATTTGATTAAGTCCATGTTGCCCTATTATTGACCAAACCTCAAGCATAACTAAGCAAAATGTTTACCCTATTTGGTATAAACCATGATTATACCTTGGAACAACTATGTTCTAAGACTCTCAAAATCATGAAGAAAGGCATTCATACAATTAGTATATCCCCTACTGATTCATGGGCCTCTTAATAATCTCAATTTTAAATAATGTGATGGACATGGATCTCACTCTTGCTCAATTTTTCTCTAACTCTTGGACTCCTTAATTTGATTTTTTGATTTCTAAAATATAACCTTACCATGATCATGAAAGGAAGGGAGCATGATTATGACATTGATCTTAAAATTCTTGTAAGATGGTTTCCCTAATATGACCTTTAACTTACAAAATCTTGAAAGATGGTTTCCCTATTATGATCTTGATCTTTGATGTCATGAGATTTGAAATATGATTGGATAATTGATACTCTCTCTATTTTGATATGATTGATAGTCCATGACTAATTTAGACTAATCTGCTAGATTAGGATGGTGGTTGACCCATGACCCCCCCCCAACCTAGGTCACATCTCCATTTTGACTACTACTAAATTCTCACCTTGTGGATTTTTTAGAGTTGGAAAGATAACCCCTTCCCTACTATTCTGACTTCTTGGCCTAAGCCTCAAATAAGTCAAATCCATGACAATATTGATACTCGATCTTGGATTTGGATTTAATGACAATTTTTAAATATGATGATGTTGACTATAGTAAGTGGTTAAGTTCCAAGAAAGACCTAGGCCTAGATCATTCATCAACTTGGATTACCATGAACATTTACTCAATATTGACGCCATGTAATGTGAAGTAATGCTCGAAATATTGCTCATTGCTACTCAATTTTGTATATGGATGAATGATCACCCCTAAGGTCTAAATAGGAATCTAAAACCTAGCTTCAAAATGTTTGGATATATGACTTTAATGTCCAAACTTGACTGTCAATATTGAATAAAAAAGTCTTGACTCTTGATTAATGATCTTGATTTGAATCCTATGATCAGCCTAATTGGATCTGGAGATCACCCTCAATATATAACTAATGACTTTTGTGTTCCCAAATCTTGACATTTTGAAATTATGACTATGTTTACTCACTTGATTTATGACTCAGGGGTGAGATCCAAGTGGACTACGATGGGACCTACCATTAAATTTTGAGAACAAAATCACAATGTTGAAATTGATGTATGTCTCGAATTGTGAAAATATGAATTCTCGATCACAGATGTATAACCCCAGCTAGGCCAATGTAGAAGCTAGGACCCTAATTGTTGGGAATGAAAGTCATTCTTTACTCTTGACTCAAAGAGCTCTATTTGACTGACCTAAAATGTGATCTCTCCAAATTTGTGATCTATAGAATGATCTTGCTTGATTTGTGACTCATATGATGATCTTCCCAGTTCGATGATTGATGAAACTGTAGTTTGATCTAGATACTCGATTTCTTGATTATTAATGTTAATTTTGAAGGAATACCAAGTAAGTATGATATGGGATATGAAATCTCATTTTGAATTATGGATTAATTTAATTTGAGGGACACAATTCCTTTTGAGGTGGGGAAAATTTCATATCCTAGATTTTTCACTCTCTTTGAATTAAATACACATCTTGACTGATTAGACTCTCTACTATGTTTAACAACCTCCCTCATCCTCAATTACATGACTTGGAATCACATTATACTCAATTAATAGAATGAAATAGAATAAATGTCACAATATGCTAAATTTACTAAAGTTGAATGCATAATTTTACTTTTAAAAGTATATTTTTTCCAAATTTGAATATCCTCAATATTGTCATTCTGGATCCAAACTTTTAACATAAGAAGTAGAAGAAACTTTTGAACCAAAGGTGAAAATATCATGTCAACCAGAGTTATGATTTGAGAGATATAAATTTTACAAGGTTGTCAAAGAAAAACAATTTCAAGACAACTTAAACACCTAAGCAAAATGTGGCATATGCTCTCGACCAATGAGAACACTCCATTTTGGAGTAGCGGATGCACACTCCCATCCCTTGGATTGACTTTTGGTCCAGGGTGGACCCAAATCCAATGGCTCTTGGTTGTCTTCTACCTTGTGTCAGACAAGGTACATCAACCTGCCAACCCCCCTTTTTGCTTGACCAATCTGGAGATCCGAGCTCCCATTGCATATAATGGCAATCCTATTGCATTCCCTTCTTCTTGTTCTTTGTTCCCCTCCCTTGTTTTCCATTTTCATGCTCTCCTCCCCCTTTTTCCCTTCTTTTCCACCTAGGGACAGCACCACGACATCAAGCTCTCTAGCAAGCTTGGTGCTACCCTTTCCAGCCACGATGGCCACACTTGAACCCTCCCTTACCCTCATGAGGCCATAGCCACCATGGACGGCCAGTTCCTTTTTTGCCCCTGACCCTCCTTCACCCTTGCCCTCTTTCACCTACCACCACTCGCCATCGCGACCTAGAGGGCAGGCAGTGCGGGACTCGCACAGGGGCGACGCACTGACGCTGTTAGATCGTGGAATAGATCTACCGTGGTCCTCTGATTGAGTGGCTACTACGTATTAGCGATAGTCAGTGATGATGGTCAGCCACTGATCAGAAGCAAATTCCCATGGGCGTCAAGTAGTGATGGCCAACTATGTCAGGATGGAGCCAGCACCCATATAGTAGTGGGCTATGATTTGCTGTGTGTGAGGCCCTAGAAGCCAAAGCGTAAGGGATCCACCCCATTTGCCTTCCTTGTGGCCCTTAGATCTTGATCCATGGGTCCTCATCCCCTAAATCAAGGTAAATGTTCAAAAAACCATATCTTGGTCATAATAGCTCCAAATATAGTTCAAATATGTCTTTTTATTAGAAAAATGTGATATTTTCATTATAAATACTTCCAGATCCGGAATTTTCTTGTTCCTCTACTGATATCCAAAAATGCATGTTTTTGAAGTTCTTTTGAGATATTTACGATATTTGAATGCAAGATCTTGATGTTTTATGTCCTAAATCATAATGTTATCCTAATATCAGTCTCTTGTACACCTTTATGGATCATAATTTGTACTTTATTCATTCTTGCACACTAAAATGGTCTTATGTTGATGAAATGACCTAAAATGGACCTATATGGTACAGGTCACTTCTTTAGTGCTTAACCCTAATTGAAGTGTGTCTAATCCTCAAGCTTGACATAAACTAGTAAATTGTTTTTGCATGTTTAACTAAGATTTGAACTTGTCCACGTTGTGATCCTAATTTGACTAGATGATGTACTTTGAACCTTGAAACAGGCCTTTTATAGGTACTTTGATGTGGAATCTTAACCCTAGCTCACATGTGGGTCTTCTGTGTCTAGGATCATATATATCTCTAGATCAGTACATCATTATGCTATGTGATCTTATTAACTTGTGTATCACTCTTGTCCCCACATGTGACAAAATTTTCCCTAATCTTGAGTTGAATTTTGACCTAATGGACATGTTGTTACCTAGATCTCTAATCTGGCATAAACCTTTCTCAAATGATCATCCATGCTATCCTATGCTTTGAAATTAGTAGCTTATTGATGTTTATAACACCTAACCCAAGTAGAAGCCATCTATACTCTAATGATGAGTAGCATGCATGATTATGACTCAATATGATTTGGTATGCCAATGTTTATGCTAGTATTCACTAAGCTTGCTCAAATCTTATAATTGATCTATTTAGGATCTTGAAGCTCTAATCATTTATTCCCAATCTAGTTGTGATGTGTCATTTTAATAGTTAATGAACCCATGATGTACTATGTTGCTTGACAATGACTATGCATGAATTGTTTGAGATATTGAAAATAATGTTTAAGAAAATGTGTACCTAGGCTTAGGTGACACATCCAACCCTCATGATAATGATTAATGGACCTAATATTGCTGATGTCAATCCAATTACACTTACTTGTAATCCCAGGATGACCTTTTGGATTATTGCCAAAACCTAGATATGTTTCTCAATATGGTCATCTAATTCCATGACCAGACTAGTGGTATTGAACTTTCTTGTATGCTTGTATGCTTAAACTGCTTGGCTTTAAATACTTATTTGAGCTACATGTTCCCTATGATTAGTACGTTCATTTTGCTTGAAATATGTTGAACAAACCTTGAACATAATTGAACTTGTACATTATATGAATCTTGTGTACCTGCCTAAATTCTTGGGGTAAGGGCACAAGGCATGTTGAAAATAGGGTTAACTCATTGACTTAGGTCTTGATATCCCTCACGTATATAAAGGGGTTAGCTAATTTTGAGCATCCTTACAGACCCTTCCTTTGAGGAAGTTGATCAATGGCCATATTTTGTTTAAGTATAATGGAAATACTTCTAAACCACGCTTGCTTATTAATAAGGAAGTATTTAATGATGCTTATTTCTTTCTTGCTATAATAACACATTTTTTTAAGCATATATGTTCTCCTAAACCTACGAGTTTTTGTATTTCATAGTGTATTCAACATAGTTGTGCTTATGTGTATCCATTTTATGATTTTAGGTAATATGTACACTAAGACTCTCTTTCTATGATCATTTCTTCTACTCTATTATGACAATCTGTTACTCTTATTCTGATGATATCTAATGGCTTGCAAATGGAATCCTCATGGGTTGACATATGGGCCTAAGATTTTATTTTAGGTACTAGTTTAGTTCCTTTTATGCCATGTTATCTCTTATCTTGTTCTTGTTTGTGGTTTTATTCATGAATATGTTATGTGATCCATTCTACATACTGACTCCAAGGTCCTCTGGCCTTTGGTTGTGTAGCTATTATGAGTGTGGACTTAGGGTAACTAACAGTTCCATTATGATAACCTTATGCGACATGAGGGATTAAGATGTTGGGATTACCTATGCATGTCAATATTTACTCTTAAGTGAGACTTTGCCTAAACAAGACATCCATATTTTATCTCTATAATGAGACATAAGATATCTAGGGTTGTGCCACCTTGGTGTTACATCACGCAACTTATGTAACAAATTCATAATATTTTGTATCTCATATTATTCACATGTATATATAAAAATCTTACATTAGTTCTTCATTTATCCGCAAAAATGGAAATATAGGGTCTTCATGGATTTAGCTTAGTCCATAACTTGAACAAGTAGACCATTTCATTAACTTAACTTAAAATCATATTATACTTGATTCTAAATTATGTTATTGCTTAGATCCAAAATAAGTATGTTAAAAGTTATGAATTATCCTGAAACCAAAACCCTAAGTCGGCTGCATGGGACTCAGAGATAGTTATCTTCAGCATTGCCTTCCATATTCGACTTATGACATACATCATAAAAAATATCATTTAAAACAACCAACATAACTATCATAGTATTTTAGAAAAATAAAACTAAATAAAAGTTCCATTTCAAAATATTCATATTTGGTCATATTCTAGGTTATTGGGGAAAATGTAATTTGACAAATCATGTGAGTTATATTTTAATATCTCATTAACATAAACAAGACCTACACATCACATGAACAATAAAAATTCAATATACAGGGTTCATGACACAATAACCTCATTTGAACATTTCTTAGCTTAAATAGGTAAAGATTGTGTAAACAAGGTAAATTCGAAAAAATAGATATTTCCATGTTTTACATTTCATTGTGCTCCATTAACACCACTAAAATCATAGTATGCTAATATTAAACCACAAAGACACATTTCATTTCAATATAGCATCATATGTGATAGTCTCGTCTGAACTTCCTAATTTATAAGTCAAAATAAGGAAAATTTATGATAAATTACTCATTTAAATTAGTTATAATTTTAATTGTATTACATATCAATAAAATAATATAACTAATTTGAATATTCCAAATTAAACATTAGTTATCCACTTCTCCCAAATCCTTAGATTGTCCTAAACTAGGACTAATTAACTTAAGTTAGGTCCAATTTAGGAGAAAGCATGCTAAAATATTTGAACTAGGTGTTGAATAACACACCTTGTTGTTGAAATAGATAAAATTAAGATCAAATTCAAAAAGAAAACTTAAAATATTAGAAAATTGTACTTCACTTCCTAATTAACTCTTTTGAATTATGTAAAAGAAGTGAACATCAAGTAAATAAAAACATAAAAAATAGGTTTTTAGAGAGATTAGGTGGAAAGCATGAACACTACTTAATATTTTGAAATTAATGGATAATAATGGTTCCTACAAAGAAAGTATCAATCTCCACCTAGTAGTTGGGTTCTATAATGAATTATGGTTAGGGATCCAAAATCTCCTCAAATCTCCACTCCCACCTTCAATCTCGAGATTCAAATTATTTTGACAGTTGCTTGAGCTTTTTAAGGTCATAATTAAAGGACATAACATTGTTTAAGGTGTTTATATATTTTACATTTTAGACCAATTGTTATTTCTTGGGTTGCCTCCATAGGTTGATGGATTAGCCTTTCAAAGGTCTTCTTACCTTTGAAAGAGGTTAGGAAAGTTAATGAAAGATTTGGCCAACCTTTGGCCCATGTCCATGACAAATCTAGTCGACTCAGTACAATAGCCTCTAATTCAATATTTGTATTTTTTAGTTTTATTAACATTTTAGAGTTTCTTACTAACCATGGTCAACATCCACACATCAAGAAAACATCAATTATAGTCAATTACTACTACTAAATCATCTTATCCATTGTAGACAAATTTACCTCCAAAACCCCAATTCAGTAGAATTTAGGGGTTTGCTTTGTCAAACCTCAACTAAACAACCCTTACACATATAAGATGCCTATTTTGGTTGCAAACACCTAAAACATGATTTGATAGTATTTCAAAAAATGTCCACATTAAATATTAAGAAGAAAATTATGAACTTATTAGATTGTAGGTCATAGATTGGATTTGTGAGAAAAGAAATAGAAATAATGGATCTTGTGAAAATGAAATACCATAATATATTTTTTTTCCTACAAGTTTGTCTCTATGTGATATATGTTAGTTTTGGAATCCTCTTTCTTCATGTGATTGCCAAAATAAGAAATTTAGATAGTGCCCCCAGTGGCGTCCAACGAAACCAATCGCTTTACGACCCATATAAGATTAAGAACACACTCCTAAATTTAGGAGAAATTTTGAGGGATATTTAGATAAAAAAAATTATCATCTTGATTATCAAATATCTAGTGGTAGGACCATCTTGATGATGCATCATGGGTATCTAACAGATTAGAGGTTTGACAAAGTATGGAGTAGGAGTATGGAGGTGCACTACCATTGTTATAGGAGGTACCAATCATCAAGCGATTAGGTATAGTGACAACCATGAGATCAACGACATCAACGTGAACATATAAAATGTGTGTGATTATTAGAAGAAGTTAAAATACCCCAACTTGTAACACTTCAAGATCAAGTCGACATGTGGATCAACATACTTCCTTGATGTAGGTTGGCTATATTCGGGTCTTGCAAACTCACCCCTATTAAGATTTTGTTTGGGGGTAGTAAAATATTTTCTTAATAATTTATCTAGTTCTTATTAGTGTAAATGCCTTTTTTTCACATGGTTTTCCTCCTTTCCATGATATATCCAGACTTCTTTTTATGGATTTATTCAATTTCACAATCGTACCTCCGATTTGGTCTTTTTCCCCCAATAAAATCAACAAGGGATAGATCGGGATGGTGACATACTTAGTAAGACTAGATAAGTAAAAAGCCAAACAAGTGAATTCAATCAAATGGGTGCAAACTACCAAGGCATCTACTGTAGATGATTAAATAGATTAATCAAGGCTTCGATTATATGTAACACATGATCGACACACTTAAGCATCACCAAATTGGGATGATAAAACCAGAAGTAACAGGCGTCCAATTTAATTGATATGTTTTTTCTCTATTTTTTGGGATGACAATCAAGAAAACCAAATCGTATTAGTTATGAATTGTAACAATAAAAATTAATGAATTATTCTTAAAGAAATGGTGAAAGCTAAATATTTATACTAAAGAATACCTTAGTTTTTTATCAAGAGAAGGAGAGTTCATTATAGATGAATCATTAACATTAAATCTGGCTTTATTTACTTTATATATTCATAAAATAGTGTAAGGAACGTGAAAATTAAAATTTTCAACATTATTTACCCATTTACCCCCAATTCCTCTAATCAACCTTTAGTTAAGATTAATTAGGTTCAATGTAGGTGAAAACATGTTTAAATTTATGAATTATAGTTTGAATCACTCACCTTGTTATAGAAGCATGTGATATTAAAATCATATCCAAAAATCAATTCCCAAATCCTTCAAAATTGAATGCCACCACCAAATCACCAACATTGTCTTGAATTGAGGTAAAATAGTGAACATCTAAAAAGAAAAAAGGCTTTTAGTTGATTTTCCACATAATTTTCATGGAAAACATGTATCACGTTGAAATATGTTGAAATATACGAAGCTAAAGGATTCTTACCAAGATTAAAATCAAACATAACCCAAAGCTAGAGCTCTATATTGGATTATGGTTAGGGATCCAACATCTCCTCAAATCTCCACTTCCAACTTCAATTTTTGAGGTACATAGGTATTGGTAGTTATTTAAGAGGTGCTTAAGGTCTTAATAAGATGATATATGTTATATAAGTTGCTTAGAAATTGTATATTTTGTCTCACTTAGTTTTTTTTTGGATCTACTACAAAGGTGATCTACCTTTGAAGGGTCTTTTCGATCTTTGCGAGAGGTCTACCCGACCTTTAGCAATGTTTAGGCCAAACTAAGCCAACTTTGCACAACAACCTTTAAGCATATATCAGTATATATCTTTCAATTACCAATCAAGGGTTCCTACTAGCCATGACCAATATCCAACCACCAAGAAAATACCCATTATGACTAATTACTATTATTACATCATTTCATCCTATTCTAATAGATTTACCCCAATTCACAATTTAGGGTTTTACTTCGTCAATACCCAACTAAACAACCATAACATGTATACAACACATAACTTAAGCTGAAAACACATTAAATAAGATCTTGACACTGTTTCAGTGTTCTCATCATCAAGTGGTAAGAAGCAATGTACGAACTAAACTAAGTGTAAGGTCATACAACAAGTTTGTGGAAAAGAAACATGAAAAAAAGATTGACTAAAAATAAATCAACACGATACAATTAATTACCACTAAGTTTATTCTTATATGAAATATGCTAGTTTTGGAATTATTTTCTACCTATGATTTCCAAAACAAGCAATATCGATAGTAGCCCTTAAGGTGCGTCCAAAACCACCAATCTCAATTTGATCCACTTGAGGTTGACAACAAGGCTTGAAATCTATGAGAAATTTGGAGGGAGGGGTAGGTAGACAATCTATATCAATTTGGGTTTTGAAGATCTAGCGGTGGAACCAACTATTAGTTAGTCGTGTATATCAACCAGATTGAAGATCTCACTAAGTATGGAGTAAGAGTTTGGTGACATGCTAGCAAGGATTGAGTTTAGGTACAACCGTGAGAGATCAAGGGCATTAGTGTCAACCTGCTACAGGCATGTGTGATTTTAGAGGGAGGCATATAATACCCAATTTAGGAGGTGTTTCTTGGAGATCAAGTTTGGCAGGTGAATTCACATAGTTGCCTATTGTTTATTGAGGATATTCGGGTCTTGCAAACTCACCCCTTCAGTTTTTTTTTGACCTACAATGTGAGATGTGGGGGTTATAGAATACGAGCCTATTGATTTAATTTACATAGTAGATTAAATGTCATGTTGCCTTTTCCTCTTTGAACATTGGAAGGAGTTTCGTACGGTATATTTGGACGTCTTTCTTTGACTGCATTTAATTTCACATTCGTACATTCAGTTTGGTCTTTTAGCCCCAACAAAATCAATATAGGGAAGAGTTCCAGTTGGCGATGAAGCAGTATGACTACACAAATTAGAAGCCAACCAAGAGAAGTTGTAAGAAAAACGGCCTAGTGAATAAAACCATACAACTGTCAATTGAATAGAACAACCAAGGGGTCGATTATAGGAAAAAAAATAAAAATAACACACTTTGATAAAAATATTTCCAGATATAGCACCTCCGTAAAAATAGTTCTCGGAATAACCCACTTAATGAGAAAACTTCATTTGATTTGGCGTTTTCCAAGTGAAACGCATAAAAGCGTCATCCGTTTTGGAGCTTTCAACTAAAAGAATTTAAGAATGAATAAAGAAAGGACAAAACATCAAATGAATTGGCGTTGTCACTCCTATGCAAGGATGAAAATGTCAATCCATTTGACATTTTCCCTTTTTCTTTAATTTTTTTTTTAATTAAAAGCTCCAAACTAGTTGACATTTTTACCTGCTTCATTTGGAAAACACCAAATTAAATAGCATTTTCTTTTAAAAGTGGACTGTATCGGGAATTATTTTTCTGGATGTACTATATCCGGAAATATTTTCATCAAAGTGTGCCATTATGATTTTTTTTCCTATTATATGTAGCGAGCGGATATGGAAGAATAGGTTACAGATCATGATGACAAAATCAGTAGTAGCAAGCGTCCAGTTTTACTGATTCAGTAGCGCCTACCTATTTATAATTAATCTGTAATAAAGTGTCCTTCATGTATAGTGTTGTGCACAAAGGTGCAATCCAGATAATTTGTACACGAAACTTCCTGATAAGTATTATATCAGTTACTCAGAAATAGTACCCTAAAATTGTTAATATGGAAGAAGTGTCCGACGAACAAGCAGTACAAATTTTCTGATATATAAATTGGGCACTGATCTGTTCAACCAATGCCCACTAGATCCCATCATTACAAGCTTATGATTCAAACCAACTCAAACGCCAACTCTGGTTCGCTCTTCCATCGATTATCACTGAAGGGTGTACTTCTTCCCACTGAAAGCCTGGAACTTGGGCTCTTCTTTCTTCGTATATTGCTTCTTTGCGTCTTTCGCTGGAGCCTTCTGGGCGTTCTTTTGAGAAGTTGAACCGAAAACGAGTTTCCCTGAACTACCACCCTGAGAAGTCGGTGCAGTTTTAAGCTGCTTTCCACCTTTGGCTGCTGCTTCAGTTGAACAATCCTTGGAAATCCCTGCGGCATCAGGTGTCAGCTTCATCGGTTTTCCATCCAACCGTCTTGCAGCACCAGTGAAAGGGCTGAATTTGGGTTCTGTTCCTTCTGGAGCTTCATCAAGTTTAGATGCTAGTGTCTTATCAACTGGAACTGCAGGTTGATTAACAGGACGCTCAGGTTCCTTATAGTCGAGAGGAGGTGCAAAGTCCACCTCGCAATCCGTCTCAATGATACTGACGGCAGAAGCGGGTTTGGTTTCCACAATATCAATGTAGTACTTCTTATTGTTGTACTCCACCATGACGCTGTCCCCCGTCGTTAGGCACGAGAAGTTCCGAAGAGTTCTTTCTAGGACAGCTCTAGGGTTCGACACATCTAAGAAATCTGATGTGTGAGGTTGGAGTTTAACAAAGGTTCCTTTCGGAAGCGTGGCGCTGCTCAGTCTCACGAGATCACCTTCCTGCAACAGCAGGTCCTGCATCTTCCAATACGGCATGTAGAGGAAGCCTTCTTCGGCGGTGAATTCCAACACGCCGCAGTGAGACACCTGTTCCTCGACGTCGTTGTGGATTTGGAACATCATAGGGTAGTCGATTTGAAGCGACGCGAGACGGTCAAGGGCGGAAGGAGGCATGATGACCTTGTCTCCTGTTTCTAGGTGTTGCTTGTTGATGAACGAGGGTGGGTAACAACGGTACCTTTGCTCGAAGGAGGTCATGGTGGCCGAGAAGTGCGACGTTTGCCAACAGAACTAAAAGGAAGGTTCTGTGAGTTGTTAAGGGGTAGAAGGGGGTATATATAGGAAAGGCATCGGGACTGGGAGTACGTGTAAACTAAGCTGCTTCCGTCTCGGATGAGGATTGGAAGGCTACCAGTCCCGATTAGAACTCATATTCTTACACCGAATTCTGAGGGGAAAAAAGGGATCCCGTGGACTATGGATAAATGCAAGGAAAGAGAGAAGAAAGAGGGAGGAGAGGGTGAAGAAACATGAGAGTTTTGGGAGAACGAAGAAATAGGCTGTATTTTGTTACCTGAGGAATGCTCGGAATAGAAAAGATGTGTAAGTAGTTGAGTAAAGCCAACACATGAAATCCATTTTTAGAGCTATATATACTGTGACTGTGCAAAAGTCATTCGAAACATGAATTATCTTTCTTCTACGTTGTGAGAAGTTGAACGGTTCCTTAGATTCTATGCAAGAACAAAGAAAAAAGAAAGAGAATGGGAAGAAGAGTAGAGGAGTATTTTTAGTTTTTAATAAATTTTTCATTGTGAGGAGAAGAAGTTCAATCCAATCACAAAAGTAACTTAATTATATATTATCACTAATATGTTCTTTTAATGAGATAAAATACTAAATGATAATACTTATCTATTACTTGTTTTATTCTTATAATATATATATATATATATATATATATATATATATATATATATATATAAGTAATTTGGTGTTAATACTATGAATTATGATGAGCAGTATGAATTGTAATAATACACCACATATTTGTTAAGAAATATTGTAAAAATGTATTGGTGTATTGCTTTTGTAGTTTTGAAACTATTTTTATATATTATATAATTTATAGACAAAAACCTTTTACTTAAGTTATTTTATGTTTAATATAATATATATTTTATAAAGACAAACCGAGTGTACTTTTGAATCAAATAATAGGTGTAGCATATGATTATATAGCACTACAGTAAAAATATTAATGTAAAATCAATGCATGCGCTATGAATTACCATCATACATGTTCGACAGTTTAATGATGTATGCATTATGTGTTTATATATCCTATGATACATCTAAAAGAATGTGAATCGATAAGTAGTTTAGTATAAAATTAGAACCAAGCAATGCATGTCCAAATAAAATAGTGTATGTCTTCATCTAAAATTTACTTATTAAACTCTATCTCCATCTAGTATCCCCTATTTTTGTTTATTACACTCTCTCTCCATCTACTATTGCCTCTTTCTATTTATCTTCTATATCTCCATCCAATATGTTTTATTTGTATTTATCATAGTATATCTCTATACACTCTGTGATTTTGGTGCTTAAAGGAAGCCCGAGGGTGGATTATGAAGGATGGGTCTAGTAAATGGAGTTGCACCACTTTTATGTTAAAAAAATGGAAATTATTGAAGATCCTTTTTGGGAAATAAGATGGATAAGGAAAATAAGAAAAATCATAGAAAAGAGTAAGGCATCAAGTTTTTTTTTGGTCAGAAAAATGCCCAGTTTCTTTTTTTTTTGTATTTTTAAAAAGTTATGTACAATGCGTATAGGTTAAGTACTAAAGTACATAACCACTAACTATACAAAGGAGAGTATGAAAGAATACAAAGAATAGTGTAAAGCTCTCCATCAACAAGCAAGTCATCTGTAGAAAATCTTGCGTCCCAAAACAAAGAAGGTAGGTAGACCTAAGAGTCAAGAACTCCAGAGAAGCCATAAAAAGAACATCCTCATTCAGAGAGACTCTCCAGGAGACTGAAAAGGTCCACAAGAAGCTCATACACTACTTCAGAAATCCAATCAGAGATCAAAAGGCATGCCATATTATCAATCATAGAAGAAGAGTCACATATAGATCCAAACTAGAGCATCAATCCTGCAGAAATCCCAGAGCTATTAAGAAGATAGTCCAATGAAGAACATCAGTCTCAGGAACAACACAGAAACCATGGATCACAAAACCAGAGAGCCACTTCAGCAACTAGAAAAAGAATAAGCTCGAAAGCCCCTAGAAAAAACTCCAAATCATATCAGGTGAAGGAAACATATCAGTAGAGACATTATATCCAAGAAGATCAACAAAGAACCTTATATCAAAATCCAACCACAGGTGAAGCAACAAAGGTCAGCAAAACACAACATTCTTCAGCAGTAGAGAAAGATTGAGATGAGGGATATTGTGTAGAGCTTTAGACCATCTTAGAAAAAACACCATTCCAGAAAAATACTTCGTTCATAAGGGTCATGGTAGAGAATCTAATACAAATGAAGTATAAAGGCTCGTTACCATTACAAGGAAGTACTCCCCATATGAAAGAACATCAAAACCATCCATAAATAGAAAATCAGGATCATCCAAAAGACTTAGAATACCTTATACCAGAGAAATCAATCATATGCAATGTAACAAAAGCCAGCACACAACTCATAGCAGGATACCATATACCTAGGTACAAAAGACAATTAGTCCAGGGAAAAGTCATTACAACAGAACTTCCATAGGCATAGGAAAAAAGAATCCATGACAGATTAGACCTCCCTTTGCACCAGCAAGGCCCAAAAAGGAAGAAGTAATTCAGATAGAGTCATGAACTATTAGAAAAAAAACCAAACACTTTGCAAAAATTTGTATCCAAAGAACCTCCTCAGATCTATATTTGTCATCATGCACCCTTATGTTTCTTTCAACACAACAGTGGTAAAAAATAAGACTACAAAGCGTATTAAACTTGCAGTCCTTAGAATTATAGAGAGTGTCCCAACTAAGAGGCATATGAAAAGAATCTTGAGTCTTTTTTGCCAAGTCCCATAGCTTGCGAATAAAATTAAAACCAAAGAGAATGTGATCAGTTTCCTCATAACCTTCCATACAAAGAAAACAAATAGATGAAAGAGAGACCCCTCTCCTTCTTGAATAATTAAACATAGGCAACCTATTATGACAAGCGTTCCATAGATGGAACTTCACTCTCATATGAGTTTTAACTTTCCAAATCCATGAATACACAACATCTTCACCTTTCCTGACCCTAATGCAATTCTAGATAGTTTTGAAATTAGTATCCCTCATATTATCGAAGATGATGTAATCCTCACAAGAAAAATTAGTTACACTACCACACAACTTATCAAGAATTACAACTTGGAACCTATTGTTATTCTTTGATATGCACCAGCCATTATCATCAATAACACTCGACAACATACAACCCCAAGGTAATCCTGACAGAGAAATCATATTCTTGCCCATAAGATTACATAAAAATTAGTCAAAGGGATCCAGTGTCCTGCCATAACATAGTATTGGATCCATCTCCAATGTGGAATTTTAAGTGCTTTTTCAAAATATCCCTCATCCTAATAATGTTATTGAAGATCCGAGAAAATTTCAGAGACTCATTAACAATCCAAAATGAATTTTTCTTCAAATATTTCTCGAAGATCCACTTTACCCAGAGGACATCCTTTTTACTAGCAATGTACCAAGCATTATCAAGGAGACATGCTTTGGAAACATCTTTAGCTTTCGTCAAGCCCAGACCACCTTCCTTCTTAGGTTCCGTGATGCTATCCCAATTAATAAGATGCAAATTCCTTTTCACTTCAGAAGCTCCCCATAGAAAGTCTCTACATATCATGTCAATATGATCAAGAGTAGGAGCAAGGATGGGAAAGGCAAATAGCAAATACATACGGATATTTCTTAAGGTAGAATTTATAAGTTCAAGTCTAGCATCCATAGACTGAACTTTAGCTTTCCAATACTCAAGCTTACCTTTAAATTTATCAATTAAAGTGGAGCAAAGACGTTTAGTAAGCTTACCAATAAAGAAAGGAAGACCAAGGTACTTGGAAGGGAAAGAGCTTTCCTTAAAGCCAAGGATGTCAAGGAGAGGAGCTTTAATGACACCTTTGTTGAAAATAATTGAGCTTTTAGATGGATTGATCTTAAGACCATAACCATTACCGAAGTTATCAAGAATGTTCTTCATAGATAGAGAAGTAGTAGGATGAGATTTGGAGAAAATCATCAAGTCGTCAACAAAGATAAGATGAGATATAGACAGTTTTCTTGAGGCACTAATAGGGGAGATCAAACCTTCCTGTTCAGCTTGCTTAATCAACTTGGAGAACCCTTACATAGAAATCACAAATAGATATGGGGCAATAGGACCCCCTTGCCTGATCCCATTAGAAGGTTGGAATGAATCAGAAGGATCACCATTAACAAGGACCTGATATGAAGTGGTACAAAAAAAAATCTTCAATCCATTAAATCCAAATCATCAGAAAACCCATCTTAACCATAATAGAGAAAAGATAAGACCAGTTCATAGAATCATACGCTTTAGATATGTCAGCTTGAATATACATCTTGTTGACTATATTAGACTTCTTGAAATCACTAAGGATCCCATTCATGAGCATAGTGGCATCTTTAATGCTCCTACTTTTAATAAAAGTGCATTGGTACTGATTAATAATAGAAGGCAAAACTTTTGTAATCTATTAGCCATCACCTTCGAAATGATCTTATGAAAAACATTACATAAAGTTATTGAATGCCAGTTCTTGATATCAGAAGAGTCACCTCCTTTGGAGATCAAGGTGATGAAAGTTTTATTAGATTCTCTAAGAAGTTTACCATTTTGGAAGAACTCTTGGACAACATTGAAAACATCATCTCCAATAGTAGACCATGCTTTCTTATAGAAGATGTCATCAAACCCGTCAGGCCCAGGGGCCTTATCATTTTTAAGATTTTTTACAATATCATTAACCTCAATTCTAGTTACCACACAAATAAGAGAAGATTTATGATCAGTAGATAGAACTTTCCCTTTCCAATCTCTATTCCAGACACTAGGAGACGAGGAGCAATTGTTAAACAAATTGTTATAATAGCTAGAGATGTACCTCCTGATATCATCAGGATAATAGGAGATGGATTTGTCAATCTTAAGCTTCCTAATGGTATTAGACTGCCTCCTAGTTTTCATAGAAGAATAGAAGAAGGAGGTGTTAAAATCTCCCTCTTTCAACTAGGAGACTCTAGATTTCTATGTATAGAAGGCCTCTTGAATGGTGGCACGCTCCTTCACAATCAAGCTAAGAGACTTTGCTCTATCACGAAGAACAACCTTAGTAGGATCCATATCAGAGTCTTTTTGGGCTAGAATGGCTTGGAAATTTGAGATCCTAGCATTATCATTAACATCACCAAACTCCTTATTCCAGATAGAAAGCAATAAGGTATCAAGTTACTCACGAGAAATGTATTAGGAACCCCCTTGAGACCCTTACAATTTTGTAAATCTTGGCGAGGTGGTGTTATTTTGTTTTCTTTAAAAGGGTTTGTCTTTCCAAGATATAATGAAAATGAGAAAAGACCAACTATTGCAAATTAAATTTTAGAGATCTCAAAGAATATATAGGTGATCATCAACCTTGGGTACTTATGTCCTCAGAGTATTGAGGGGTCAAAAAGTGGGGAAGAAGTGAGAAGAAGGAGATGCATGGATACCAAATTAAAGACAAAATAATTGGTGTTAGTAATGTTGAAATTATATGTGATCACAAAAAAAACCCTAAGAGCTCATATCCTCACACCACTAAGGGGTGATGGATCACATTTTTTCTAGTCCACTCTACCTTCCTTACACATTGTTTCAGAGAAAAGAATCTATTCCTCTTAAAGGATGGATCAACAATAGAAGCCTAGTGGTGTTGTCCAAGATCTTGTCCTTGGGGATATATAACTCTTCTTATAACCTTAGAGTATTTTGTTATATCATGGAATAGTTTCCAAAATCATTACCACAATGTCTCTTAACCATCAACCTTCAAAACTCTATCCTCTCTCAAATTTCGTAGCCATTTCGTACCCTTTGTAAATAGTGGTTTGTATGTTATATTATATTGTCTAGGGGAGTCCCTAGTGCTATTATGCGGTTTGGATTGTTTTCCAAGTCCAAATGATATTGGAAGGCAATCGGGGCCTTCTAGTTCTTTAGGTTAGGGTCTAGCTCAGAGAGAAACATAAGGAGTATGACAGATGGATGTCCCACTTTCTAGATCTTTTTAGAGCATTTTTGGGTTACTCGGAGCTCAATAGTCAACAGAGGGTGAGAAATGTGGGCTGCATGATAGATATGAGCTCTAATTTCTAGAGTATTTCAGAACATTTTTAGGTGACGCATATCGGAATGGTCAAAGAGGGTGGAGAGAGGGATGTGGGGGTGCATGATAGATTGGAATCCTACTTTATGGAGGATTCTAGGAGCTTCTCACATGCTATCATTGTTTGAATATTGAATTGAAATGGTAGATTGTGGGTCCATTGCGCTCCCATATTTTGAAGACTTTTGGGTTTTGAAATCTACAAAATATCATGAGAGAAAAGATGAGGTGTGCATCTCGCAGGCTCCATACTTTTAGATCAAAATTTCCACCCATTCTGGTGTTGATTTGTCCTACAATTTGCAACGTATGAAGGGTCCTATGGGTAGGTTAGGTTGATAATTAATATTTGGGATATGGTGTGCATGATTTTGGGATTTATAGATAGTAATTTGAGGTAGAATTTGGTGAAATAGTTGAGTATGTTGGGAGTGGATGTTAGTCTTCTATGGTTCCTCAACAACATCTTCAAGCAAGGTAGTCCACAAAAAATAGTCTAGCAATTGCATATCTTCTTTCGTTGTTAGCCAAACTGTAGTATCAATAATATTTGCCTCTCAAGACGAGGCCCAAATAATAATAGGTGAACCCAACCATGATGAGGGGTGAAGCCTTTAGGTTAGTTGATAGATGTTTCTAGAAATTCATACCTTTTTGAGACTTAGTATTATGCTCACCTCAGTGAGCCTCAACATATTTTTCACCTTAGCACCTCAGTGAGTCTTTTCATCATGATCACCTTAGTGAGTTTTTTCATCATGCTCACCCTAGAGAGTCTCATCATCATACTCATGTTCGTGATACTAATCTTAATCTTTACCTTACTGAGACTAATTATCATGCTCCCCTCATCATTTCTTATCACCCTGATCATCTTAATCAGACTTGGGGTCAAGCTCATTCTACTAGACTTGAGTGCTCACATGGGGAGACTTTGAGTCAAGTTCACTATAGAGAGACTTGAGATGGTCCTCACTTGGGGAGACTTGACATTAAACTCATCTAAATGAGAATTATAGGTGTGCTCTCTTCTATGATACTTGGATTTGTGTTTACCTCAATCAAGACACAAATATGAGTATCCTTGTAGAACATCTATCTTTTCCTTTTCAAGTTGGCATTATGGGATCTCATGTAGTGAAGAAGGTATGTGTGAGCTGTCTCATTTTTACTTTAATGGAAATCTTAAAGAACATATTTTTGTTCCTATTTGCACCAGTTTGGTAATAGTTAGCTTCG
The DNA here is from genome assembly GCA_963693085.1 of Alisma plantago-aquatica. Taxonomy (NCBI): domain Eukaryota; kingdom Viridiplantae; phylum Streptophyta; class Magnoliopsida; order Alismatales; family Alismataceae; genus Alisma; species Alisma plantago-aquatica. The sequence goes on from OY856413.1 coordinate 604,127, forward strand.
TCAACATGCCTAAAGAATGCCAATATGTTGTTTGCATTAGGCGTGTAATAGTTCTCTTCAGTAGTAGGCCTAAAGAAATTTGTCCATCCTTGTTGGCATTATTCTCATGGTAGTTTATTTTTTTGGCAATCCTAAAAAATGTATGTCCATCCTTGTTTGCCTTAGCCTCATCGTCATTAATTGTATTAGCATGCCTGCATGATATTTCTTATTCCTATTTGTCTCGGCCTTAGACTTTGTTTATATAATTTTGTCCCATTATGTTGGGGTGGTTACAACATCTTTCTTGTTCTAGTAATGTGGCATCTTGAAAAGCTTTGTTGGAACATCTACTTGTTCATATTTCCTTTGTAGAACATCTATATTTTCTCAATTGATGTGGAACTTTGGAATTTTACTAGCCCAATTGTTTTGTTGTAGTATATCAAAGGTATTCCAGTTCACCCAACAATTTCCTTTGTTTGAAGGTTGAAGAGAATTTGTCTACCCTTGCGCACAATGTCATATTCACCCGATTGAAGGTGCAAAATGTATATACATTCTTGTTCATATTGGAATGTATGCATATACATGTTTCTCATTGAACATCGTGTCTTCTTGTTTCTTATATAATATTTGGCTGCTATTGTTCTTGTTCGAATGCATGTTGGTTCCTACTTGTTGTGGAGCATCTTGTCCACTTAGATTTTAAATTAAACATTTGTTCATTCTTGTTTCATAATGGTAGGGTGATGCCTTTGCTTTGGCATGTTGGCATGCCTATATATGATAATTTGTATGCTCCATCATAGGTTCTTTAGCATAATGGAAAACATGTGGATGTTGGAGTATCATATGGTTGACTATGGATCCTTGTAAGATCCACCTACTCGATGGTGGGAGTTAATGTATTTCCATTAGGTTGCAATTCTTTAGGAGTTTTAGCATTAGTGGAGTTGTTGCATGGTGTTTATAGTAGAGGCATATCCACACAAATATGGTACCATGGAGAAGTATGATCTTATCATATAAGGCTTCCATGTTTGGAGGTCATCTATACTAATTAGCCCATCTCCAAGGAGTGGAACCATATATTTATTCATGATTTTTTTATCTTTTTAGTATTTTCTATGTGTTTCATGGAGTTGTATCCACAAAATATTTTATGAGATGAAACAGTTATTGTCTATAAATGCATTCATTGTACATGGCATTATTAACTTCATGATCCATATCTTCATTCCAGGTATGGGCTGAGAAATTCCAATTGAGGTAGTAGTAGCCTATTTGTCGAGCAAGGCAACCCAGGTTGTGGTATGGAGTGATTAGGTGGTGGATGCATTGTATAGAGGTGGATGTAACTTACCAAAATTTCACTTTTAATCTTTCACCCAATGTCCACAACATGCAATGTGTGTATAGAGATGGGTCATGCGTCCTTATCCCCTAAAATTTCCATAAGAATGTTTGCTTCTATTGAAGAAAATGGAAAACTTGGTTCCTTAATAATTTCCAAAAACTATTTTCCCCATAAGTTTTGACCATCTAAGACTCTCTTTTAAGTTGACACTCAGTCACAATTACTTATTGTGATGTTTATACCATTCTAATTTGAGAATGTTTGACCTTTGTAATTACAACACTAGTGCACAAGACATTGGTTGTTGGATCTCGTCATTTCATTGGACCCACAGGGTTGTGTATGCCGTGGTAGGTGAACCTTCAAAGCATCAAGACTAGGAGTATGTGTAAAATAAGCTGCTTCCGTCTCGGATTAGGATTGAAAGGTTACCAGTAAAATCCTCAAAATCATGTTTTTATACCAATTTTTTAGGGGGAAAAAAGGATCATGTGGACCATGGATAAAATACAAATAAATCAAAAAACGACAGGAGAGGGTGAAGAAACATGTGAATTTTAGGGGAAGGAAGGACTAGTCTTGTATTTTAATACATGGGGAACGCTCAGAATAGGAAAGATGGGTAAGTAGTTGAGTAAAGACAACACATGAAATCCTTTACTCACTCTCTATATTATATATAAAATATATATATATATATATATATATATATATATATATATATATATATATATATATATATATAATGTTACTGCGCAAAAGAAATCATACAGAACATGAATGATCTTTCTTCTATGTTGTGAGAAGTTGAACGGTTCCTTAGATTCTATGCAAGAACAAACAAAAAAGAGAGAGTTAAGAAGAAGAGTAGAAGAGAATTTTCAATTTTCAATGAATTTTTCATTTTGAGGAGAAGAAGTTCGGTTCAATCACAAAATTAACTTAATTTTATGTAATCATAAATATATTCTTTTAATCAATACAATATTAAATGATAATATTATATAGTACTTATTTTAATCTTAGAAAAAAAGATATATAAGCAATTTGTTTTTTTAGAAGGTAAAGTATTACTATTGCACCAAAAAGAAGTGTAGAGATCAACAATCTTGTATACGATATAGGTGGAATACACTACAAAACTCCACCAGTTGAAGATCAAGCTACTGACCCCCTTTTCCAACTTAGTCTTGACTTTAACCACCAAGCCTACCTGGGCAACAAAAAGATCAAAAAATACAAGGACATCAAGTGGGCTACACTATAAGTAATTTAGCATTAATACTATGAATTATGATGAGAAATATGTGTCATGTAGTGTAATAATATACACATATTTGTTAATCAATATTATAAAAATGTATTTGTGCATTGCTTTTGTGGTTTCAAAACTATCTTATATACAATATAATTTATAGACAGATAACCTTTTACTTAAGTTGTTTTTTATGTTTACTATAGAATATATATTATAAAGACAAACTGAGTGTACTTTTGAATCAAATAATAGGTGCAATATTGATTATATAGTAATACAGTAAAAAAAGTTAACATGAAAACAATGCATGCATTATTTATTAGAATTGTCATCATACATGTTGGACAGTTTAAGAAAGTATGCATTATGTATTTGTAAATCCTATAATACATGTTTCCAAATAAAAGAAGGTGCATTGATAAATAGTGTAGTATCATATTAGAATTGAGCAATATTGCATGCACATATAAAATAGTGTCTGTCTTCATCTAAAATCTACTTATCGAATTCCATCTCCATCTACTATCCCCTCTTTTTGTTTATTACACTCTCTCTCCATCTAATATCATCTCTTTCTATCTATCTTCTCTCTCCCCATCCACTATGTTTTTTTGTATTTATCATGGTATATCTTAATCCAAAATGTGGTTTCGGTGCTTGAGGGAAGCTTGAGCATGGATGTTGAAGAACGAGTCTATAAAATCAAGTTGCCACCACTTTTATGTCAAAAAAATGAGAAAAACTATTAAAGATACACTTTAGGATATAAGATGGATAAGGCAAACAAGAAAAATCATAGAAAAGAGTAAGACATCAAATTACGTGTGGGAAAGGTATTAGGAAACGCCATGAGATCCTTATAGTTTTGTAAATCTTGACGAGGTTGTGTCATTTTGTTTTATTTAAAAGTGCATGTGTGTGCAAGTGATGCAATCCTATTTTAGGGCTCCATCTTGTGTCATATTACATTTCAATCACATCTACAACTGTTAGATTGCATGATATTTCCCTTGATATGTGTTTTATAATCAAATGCACTTATGGATGTTTTTTGTATGTTTTATAGGTACTTTGAACATAATTGATGGAATAGAGATATGATGGTTGAATCTAGGGTTTCCCCAGGCTTGGAGGAGCCCACAATGAGGCCAAAACCACTCCTAACCTACCCCAAGTGGTCAAAGAATGTATTGAAGCAATAACCTTCATGGATGACCATGTTCAAGATTCATATACAGGTGAAGGACCCTAGAACGGATGTGATACCAAGGAATGACCATTTAGGGACATGCATCAAGTAGAAGAACCTTAAAAAATTCACCCAATTGGTCAGAATGGCCATTCTGGCCAAAACGGTTGTGCTAGCAATTCCTAACATGGTCGTGCTGGTCAGAATGGCCATGATGCCAGCTCGAAAACCCCAAAATGACTCTAGTGATTGCATATTTTCACCATAGCCTTTCCCATCCACCACGGCCATGCTACCTACTATCCACCATGTATGTTCTGCCCAGCACGACCGTGGTACTCACAATTTACCTAATTTTCTACATTGTTCTACCTATTTTACCTCCACTTAACCTAATGCTTCCCCACCACCTATATATACTTGGTGGAATCTCTAGCATGAGGTTGGCCACCCCCAGATACCTTCTATCAGCCCATTTTCACATTCCACCCACTCCACTCCATTTCCACCTCCATTCCACTCTATTTCACCATTTCCACTGCCAAAACCCTAGTTTACTAGTGTTTTGACTCTATTCCATCATAATTACATGCCCTTGTACCTTGGAAGAAGGAGGAGGATGTCTTGCAGTAGCTGTAGAGGAGGACTACTCCATCTACATTGAGCTCCATGGCTTCTTCTACCTGTTTCTCCTTTCATATTGTATTTTGCATTTCCATGAGTAGCTAGGCCCCTTAGGTGGGCTATTTGGGGTCCAAAATGTTACTTTGATACCATGTGGGAGAAAATGATATGTAAACATTTTAATTTCATTTGATAATGACTATCTTCTATTTGTATCTCACTCTTCATGAATTGCTTGTTGGTTTCTTCTTGAAATCACCTTGGAATTTTGGGAAATTGCCTATATGTGTGAATTTTGGGATTTTCTCCTAGGTCCAATTCATGGATCCCTATCTAGACACCCATTTTCCTACATGTTAATAAATTATCCTAACCATAGTTGATATATCTAATTAACTAGTTTAGATGAATTTAGTATGATTATCTTAGAGCTTTCTCAAGGCAAGAATGTGGGTGATGGGAGGATGAAAACCTCACTTCCACTGCCAATATTAACCTCAGTTGCTAATCACCCTAAGACAATCTAACCTAGAAACCTAGGCTTGTTTAGACTCTAATTGAATTGCACATAAACCCTAACTAAACTGAGCCTTGTAAGGGTAGTAGGAGGTGTTAGGGACTAGTTCCTCTATACACAACCTATCTTATGGCCAGTTAGTAGTATAGGGAAATTCATTAGAATCTAACTTGTTATTTGGTTTGGTAATCTAAATGAAAGCATAATGTTCACATGTCACCCCTTAACCTTATTCATAAGTGCATCTCCCAAACATCCCACACATCCCTCTATTGCTTTAAAACCTTAATTGCCTTCTTGCTCAGCTAGTGTTAGCTTAGTTAGCTCTTTACTTGCTTAGTTAGCTTCTTGCCTTGTTCTTTCTAATTAGGCCTATAATTTCTATTTTGCCTTATTTGTTAGCTTAGTGTAGTATAGACATCTTGTTGCCTGCCTTAGCATAGCCTTTTCTTTTCCTTTCTTACCTTGTCTTTTCTTGCTCTGTAGAATTAACTATCCAGGGTTAACTTAGGTTTTTATCTTGTTTTCTTTCCTTTAATTGCTTTCTTGTTCAACCCTTAGAGTAATAAACAAATCTCCCTTCAAACCCTTCAACCCTAGACTCCAAAGTAGGAACCTAATCCAAAAACAAATCTTGCTCTAGTGCCCTCTTTTCTCCCTGTGGATCGACCCTATACTTACCGCCCTCATGTACTACAAAACGACCCTGTGAGATTGTGGGTGCAGTGTTTTTAGTAGAAGTAGGTGCATAGGTTTAGGTTCATTATAAAATTTGAAAGTTATCCCACGTTGTGTTGTTTACTTGCGGAGTTGCATCTATTCAAATTCTAATTCAGTAGTGTGTAACACCATTAGCAGAAACACACCAAGATTTTTGGCACCGTTGCCAGGGATTGGAAAGCATAATACTACCTAGTAGTTATGGTGTTGACTCTTCCCTTTGGCATCATCTTTTTCCAGTTTACTTGTCTACATTTGAGAAACACACCAACCTTTCTAGTGTCATTTCCTAGGAGTAAACACACTCAACCTAGCAAGTTAGTTTTGTTTGATCTATTCCTACTGCCCTCATCATTGCTATTGTTTATTCTATATTCTTTGTATTCTTTATGCATATTGGTTTACTAACTTGTTTTCTTTTATATGGTTTTGCCTTGTGCATGTGACAAGATACTCAGAGAAGACAAGATAGAAGGCCAAAATACACCTCACAAGCTACTTCAAGATTACTTCATGCCTAGAATTTACAAAATTGCCAATTGCTAGCAGAATTGATCACATGCCAAGGGAGCTATTCTCCATACCTCCAGGTCTTCTTGGGTCCTTCCCTCCTTATACGGGTCAGAGAGTGAGAACCCATACAAGCACTTGGACTCATTTCTTGAAGTATGCTCCGCCTTCAAGATGCCTAGGTCTAGTGATGATACAATCCCATTGACCTTGTTCTCTTTCTCCCTTAAAGACAAAGCCAAAGATTGGTATAATTCAAGAAGAGACATCATGAGTTGGGAAGAGATGAAGAATGCCTTCCTAAGGAAATTATATTGTATAGAAAGGTTGACACAAATGCGGCGTACCATAGTGAATTTTAGTCAGAAGGGCAATGAGCAATTTACAATGCTTGGGAGAGATTTAAGAAGATGTTGATTGAATGCCTTCACCATGAGATCCCTTTGTGGCAGCTAGTTCAGCCCTTTTATGTAGGTAAGGCTTAAGATACAATATATTCTTATTGTGGAGGAGTTTTCGTGGCTAGGATACTCGAGGAGATATGGCGATTCTATGAGAATCTAGTAGAAGGTTCAAGAATCTGAGCTTCTGGCATGATGAATGATAGTGAACGCCCCTTTGGTGTGACATCTTCGACTCATACTGATTCAAGCCCACAAGTGATGAAGATTCTTGGTGACATGGTGAGCTTCATGAAGAACCAAGTGGCAAATGTTCCTTGCCACTCAGTCAATTCTATTGAGTTCTATGGTGAAAAAAAGAAGACACCTCACTCCTATAGCTACTAGGAACCACAAAGTCTAAGATATAGCAAGCTATCTAGAGAGAACCTCTTCCTCAAACCTTGAGCTATATCTTGGACAAAATGGTTCCTGGTAGTTATAGGAGTGAGGTGTCTTCTTTTTTGCACAATAGAACTTGATAAAATTGACCGAGTGGCAAGGAACATTTGTCACTTGGTTTTTCATGAAGCTCACCATGTCACCAAGAATCTTCATCAATTGCGGGCTTGAATCACTACAAGTCAGATAGATCACACCAAAGTGGCAGTAACTATCATTCATCATGCCAGAAGCTCAGATTCTTGAACCTTCTTCTAGCTGCTCATACAATGTCCATATCTCCTCAGGTGGCCTAGCCATGAAAACTCCTCTACAAGAAGAATCTATTGTAGCTTGAGCCTTGGAGATAGATCGGAGTAAAATGACTGAACTAACTACTAAAAGGGGAACTCATGGCGTGGGCATTCTCTCAACATCTTCTTGAATCCCTCACAAACATTGCAAAACTGCTCATTTCCCATCTGACTAAAACTCACCATGGTGCGCCGTATTTGTGTTAACCTTGCTATAGAGTAGAATTTCAATGCTCATTGCCCATCTGACTGAAAATTACTGTGGTACGCCACATTTGTGTCAACCTTGCTATAGAGTAGAATTTCTTTAGGAAGGAATTCTTCATATCTTCCAAACTCACAATGTCTCTTCTTGAATCATACCAATCTTTTCTTATCTTTGAGAGAGAAAGAGAATAAGGTCAACTAGATTGTGTCATCACTAGCCGTCGACGCCCTAAAGGTGAAGCATACTTCAAGAAATGAGTCCAAGTGATTGTAGGGGTTCTCACTCTTTGAGTTGTAGAAGGCAGACAGGAGCCCAACAAGACCTAGAGGGATGGAGAATTGCTCCCCTGGCATTTGATAAACTCTACTAGCAATTGGTGATTTGTAGTTGGTAGGCATGAAGTAATCTTGAAGTGGCTTGTGAGCTGTATTTTTCCCTTCCATATTGTCTTCCCTGAGTGGCTTGTCACATGTACAATGCACAACCAAACAAAAGAAAGAAAGTTAGAAAATCAATATGCACAAAGAATACAAAGAATGAAAATAAACAACAACAATGATAAAGGAAGTAGGAAAAGATCAAAGCAAAACTAACTAGCTAGGCCGAGCGCCTTTACTCCCTAGCAACGACCCCAGAAATCTTGGTGTGTTTCTCAAACACAAAAAAGTAAACTAGCAAAAGATGGTGACAAAGGGGAGAGCCAACAACACAAATACTAGGTAGCTATGGCGCTTTCTAATCCGTGACAATAGTGCCACAAAGCTTGGCACATTTTTGCTAATGGTGTTACACACTACTCAATTAGAATTTGAATAGATGCAACTCTGCAAGAAAACAACACACGGTGGGAGAAATTTCAAAATTATTAATGGACCTAAACCTACACACCTACTTCTAATAGAAACACTACACCCTCAAGTGCACGAGGTCGTGTTGTAGTATAGGAGGGCGACAAGTATAGGGTCGATCCATAGGGAGAAAAGGGGGCACTAAAGTTAGATTAGTTTTGGGATAGGTTCCTACTGCGGAGTCTATGTTTAAGGGTTTGAAGGTTGATTTTCTGATTAGACTAAGGGTTGAATAAGCAAGCAATTAAAGGAAAGAAAACAAGATCAAAACCTAAGTTAACCCTGGATAGTTAATTCCATTGAGCAAGAAAAGACAAGGCATGCAAGGAAAAGAACAAGCTATGCTAAGGAATGCAATAAGAGACATGCACTATAGTAAGCTAAAAAAATGGCAAAAGAGCAATTACACACCTAATAAGCAAGAACAAGGAAAGAACAAGTCAAGAAGCTAACTAAGCAAGTGAAGGGCTAATTAAGCTAATACTAGCTTAGCAAGAAGGCAATTAAGGTTTTAAAGCAATAAAGGGATGTGTGGGTGTTTGGGGGATGCACTTATTAATTAGGTTGAGGGATGACATGTGAACATTACACTTTCATTTAGATTACTAAACCAAACAACAATTTAGAGTCTAATGAATTTCCCTAGGCTAGTAACTGGCCATGGATGGGATAGGTTGTGTATAGGGGAACTAGTCCCTAACACCTCCTACTACCCTTACGAGGCTCAATTTGGTTAGGTTATAGGTGTGATTCAATTTTAGTCTAAACAAGCCTAGGTTTCTAGGTTAGGTTATCTTAGGGTGATTAAGGGTTGAGGTTAGTAATGGGAGTGAAAGTGAGGTTTTATGCCTCCCATCACCCACATTCTAGCCTTGAGAAAGCTCTAAGCTAATGACACTAAATTCATCTCAACTAGATAATTATATCTATAAATTAGGGTTAGGAGAATTGATTAGCATGTAGGAAGATGGGTGTCTAGCTAGGGATCTATGAATTGGACCTAGGAGCAAATCCCAAGATTCACACATATAGGCAATTTCCCTAAATTCCTAGGTGATTTCAAGCACAAACCAACAAGAAATTCATGAAGAGTGAGATAGAAATAAAATATATTCATTAGAAAATGAAATTAAACTATTTAGATATCATTTTCCCCCAACACGGTATCAAATTAACATTTTTGACCCCAAACAACCCACCTAAGGGGTCTAGCTACTCATAGAAATGCAAAATACAAAAAGAAAGGAGAAAGGGGTAGAAGAAGCCATGGAGCTCGATGTATATGGAGTAATCCTCCTCTTTAGTTGTTTCAAGACATCCTCATCCTTCTTCCAAGGTGCAAGGGCATGGAATGATGGTGGAATAGGGTTAAAACACTAGGAAACTAGGGTTTTGGTGATGGAAATAGTGAAATAGACTGAAATGGAGGTGGAAATGGAGTGGAATGGGTGGAATGTGAAAATGGGATGATTGAAGGTAGGTATGGGTGTCCAACCTCATGATAGAGTTGCACCCAAGTATATATTGGTTATGGGGAAGAATTTGGTTAAGTCGGGGTAAAACAGGTCGAACAGTGCAGAAAATCAGGTAAAATTGTGAGTAGCACAGCCATGCTGGGCAGCATGGCCATGGTGGGTAGTAGGTAGCATGCTTTTGGTGGATGGGAACAGTCTTGGTGTAAAAATGGAATGAACATGGGAATTTTGGTTTTTTAGGGCTGGTACATGGTCGTTCTGACCAACACGGACATGCTGGGAATTGCTATCACGGCTGTTTTGGCTACAATGGTTGTTTTGGCGAAGTGGGTGAATTTTTAAAGATTCTGCTACTTGGGGCATGACCTAGAACGGCCATTCCTTGATAGCACGGCAATTCTAGGTTCCTTCCCCTACATATGAGTCTTGAACTTGGTCTTCCATGAAGGTTATTTCTTCAATACATTCCTTGACCACTTGGGGTAGGTTGGGAGTGGTTTTGGCCTCATTTTGGGCTCCTCCAAGCCCATATAAACCTTAGTTTAAACCATCATCTCCCTCTTCCATCAATTATGTTCAAGGTACCTATAAGACATACAAAAACCATCCATAAGTGCATTTGGTAGTTAAACACATATTGACGGAAATAACATGCAATCTAACAGTAGTAGATGTGATGGAAATGTAATGTGATACAAGATGGAGCCCTAAAATAGGAATGCATCATCAAGATAGTGAAAATGAGAAAAGACCAACTATTACAAATAAAGTGTTAGAGATACTAAAGAATATATAGGTAATCATTAACTCTAGGTACATATGTCCTCACACCACTGAAGGGTTAGAAAGAGGAAAGAAGTGAGAAGGAGGAAATGCATGAATCTTAAAATAAACACCCAAAAATTGATGTTAATGTTGTCAAAATTATATTGGAGATTACAACACAACCCTAGGTGTTCATATCCTCACACAACTAAGGGTTTGTGAAAAGGGAGGAAGATGATGGATCACATTTTGGCTAGTCCACATGTCTACCTTTCTTGAACATTGTTCGAGAGAAAAGAATATATTTTGTAACATCCCAGGATTTGAGGCCTTGGATAAGTTGATCTTAAAAGGAATGATTGGACTACCCATATCACCAAGGTGAACCTCCTTTTCTGGGAGCCCATCACTAAGAACTCCATAGTTAAGCGTGCTCATCTTGGAGTAGTACTGGGATGAGTGACCTATCGGGAAGTTGATTCTTGCATGTGCGTGAGTGAGGACAAAGTGCACAGTTAAGGCTAGTGGTGGTCTGTGGGGATAATCATCATTTCTAAAACCTTGATAGATCTTGGGCAATGGGCCCAAGCATTACAAATGGTATCATAGCCAAAACCCCTCCAGTAGGTGGGGCCCACATAGGCATGACATGCCAGTCTTGAGTTGTGCGGTCCAGGCACGTAAGAAAGGGTTGTCCATGGTTGACGTAGCCACCCTTGCACTGGTATTCCGTGATCGGGAGCTGGGTCTCCATGCAAGGGCGGAGCCACCGGGGGGCAAGTAGAGGCCATGCCCCCCCCCAAAAAAATGAAACAATTAATATAAGTACTCATATGCATACATTTTTACACATGAGCTGTATAATAAATAGAATATACAGTCAATTATTGACAACAATTTACTTCTGGTCTAGCAGTTTGTGCTTTGTCACTTTGACTGGAGGTTGTGAGTTCCAATCTCCGTGAGCGCAATTCAAATTTTTGTAAATTTTTCTACAAGTTTCGTTAGTATATATACGGTGTATGGTGCTACTTGTACAAAATATAAAGCTGGCCTAGTTGTAAGTTTGTCCGTGACTTTTCATCTACTACTGGATTAGAATCTTGGGTTCAACAAATATTTTTTGGCCCCCCCAATAATAAACTTCTGGCTCTACCCCTGTCTCCATGGCCATTGTGGGTCCGCACTGAAATGGGGTTAGATGAGGCCATATAGTTGAGCCTTGATGATAGTTAAGCGTGCTCATCTTGGAGTAGTAATGGGATGGGTGACCTATCGGGAAGTTGATCCTGGCATGCGCATGAGTGAGGACAAAACACACAGTTAAGGCTAGTGGTGGTCTGTGGGGACAATCGTCATTCTTGAAACTCTACTAGAGCCTTGGGTAGTGGGCCTGGTTGTTACATATTATCTCTTAAAGGATGGATCCACTCTAGAATCCTAGTGGTGTGGTCTAATATCTTGGCTTGGGATCTATATCTTTTCTTATAACCTTAGGGTAAGCTTGTTGATTCAAGGTCAATGTTGACTCAAGGTCAAAATTAACAAAACCCAGGTTTTGATGTTGACTAAGCATTCTATCTATTTGTGTCTAATGGTTCTACTTGAGTTATTTCAAATTAGGTATAGACACACTCCAAATTCCCTAACTTGCGCATCCTAACATGAAGAAAAGACAAGTCAAAATTAATGCAAGTGAAATTTTGTGGATATGATGTATCTCTAGAAGAATCATGTTGTAAATCACTTGTAATGATTGTATGACTTGTAATCAAGCTTAGAAAAATCAAGAGCACTTCAATTGAATATTAAAGTATGCTAATGGCATTTTCCAAAATACATCACATAGTGCTTATTTTGTCGAGTTTCTCGTATGACAATTAGACTGAAACCCTTGATGCATTTTGAGAATATCTAGGTTTGGTCGAGTTTCCAGAACACATAACTTGACCGACACCCTTCACTCACAAATCAAATTTAAGTGATCAATCGAGTTTCATCCATGATAGACTCGATAGATGCTTCAAATTTGCTTTTTCGTATAGTGCAATCGGTCGAGTTTCCCAAAAGTAAACTTGACTGATTGCACACTATGGAATGGGCAGAAAAAGTGTTTCTAGCAGTTGTTGTGTTGCACAACTCGAAAAAATATTTGTTACAACACCCCAAACGGCCAATATTCATCCTTAAATGTTCCCACTGGCTAGTAGGCATCCCAACTATAAAGAGGACCCCTTGGGCTTCATCCCATGGTTAGACAAGCATTATGAATTTCCTATATTATACTTGAGTGCATCCTACAACCTCCTTCCACTCTCTAAGCTTAATCACTTGCTACATCCATTAGTGTGAGTAGGAGATTTGTAAGAGATTTAGTCCTACATATATATCTTGTGAGGCTCTCACTTACTCTACCCCGCAATCTCTATTTCTACCATGAATATGAAGGTTGTCTCTCTTGGCTAAGAGAGGTGAAGATGAAGAAGGGAATGAGTCTGCTAGTAAAAACATCTCCTTGGTGAAGGTGAATTCAAAGGTGGAATATTCAATAAGAGTGGGTAATTCCTTAAAGGTTGAAGACTTGTTGCAAGAGTGGGTAATACCTTGGTGAAGGAAAAAGACTCCTTGTAAAAGTGGGTAAGTCCTTGGTGAGGTTGAAGACTTTGTTTTGGATAGGTAAGTCTTTTGGTAGGTTGTTGGCTCCCTTATCCTTAAATGGAAGGCTAGGTATCATTGGCTCTGAAAAGGAAGGTCAAATATTGTATGTTTCATAATGTAATATATGTATGCAATGGTGGCAAAATCTTATAGCTTGACCTCTCTAGGCAGTGGACCGACTTTCTCCTAGTTTGGATATTGGAACCAGTCTATACAACTTGCGTTCTTGTTCTTGTTCAATCTCTCTCTCCCTTGCTATGTATGTTTTAGTTGCACTCAAAGTTCATACTTTCCATATTATCTTAGAAATATCTTGAAGGTCTAATGAATTTTGTTTAAGTGCATTTATCTCTATTCATCCCCCTCTATGTCCCATTCAAGATCCAATAAGTGGTATCAAAGAGGGTCTTCTCTAAGCACACTTCCACAAGTAGGAGAAGATGGGTGATTATCAAGGTGGGAAGTACTTCATCAACATTCCAATCTTTGACGGGAGCAACTTCCTCTATTGGAAGAGAAGGTTACAATTCTACATCCAAGGATCAAGTCTTGAGCTATGGAGAATGGTGGAACTTCCATACAAGCTACTGGAGATAATGATAGAATAATAGGATGAAGCTACTTTGAAGAAAGAAACCTTGAATGCAAGAGCCATCAACATTCTTTATGCCTCCATGTCCCCCACCTAGTTCAACATGATTTCCTCTTGTGAGATGGAATATGAGGTATGGAGAAAGCTATGCATCACTTATGAAGGTACAAATCAAGTGAAGGAAATCAAAGTCTACATGCTCAAAGGCATCCTTGAACTCTTCAAGATGGGAATGGAGGAAAGGTGATGGATATGTACTTAAGGCTCAACACCATTATAAATAGTCTTTCTATTATAGGTCCTATGGATAGAGGAGAGATCAACTCAAAGATCCTTATAACTCTCCCTAGGAGGTGGGAATACAAGGTGACATCCATTGAAGAAACAAAGTCTCTTGGATATATCCCTATTGAAGAGCTCATAGAAAATCTACAAGCACACGAAATCAAATTTGATAAGTAAGAGGGAGAAGAAAAAGACCTCAAGAGAATGAACAACACTAAATTCCAAGCACAAATTGAAGCTATTGTTGGTCAAGACTCTCCATCCTCTCAAGTTGAATAAGTGGCCATGTACTCTAAGGGTAGACTCTATAAAGGTAAGTCATCCTCCTTCACGCAGAGCATCAAATGTGGAAAGAAGGGTCACTTCAAGGAAGATTGTCCACAAGGAAAAAAGACCCATTATCACAAGAGAATATAAGAGAATAACAAGAACAAGGATAAATGGCACAAAGATCAAGTGACTCCTCCATATCAAGATCTAGTGACTCCTCCAATTCAAGATCAAGTGAAGAATCAAGTGGAGGATCTAGATCAAGCTCTAGTGAAAATGTAGAATGAGAGACCTCAAACCTTAATAAAAGTGTTGAACATACTTAATTATCATAATTGAATTCTTAGAACTATAATATAACTTTGTGATATGATTTGGAATCATAATACAATCTTAAGTTTCACGTTTGATCCAAACAATGTTTGTGCAAGTTATGCAATTATATGTACATTTTGGACTTTTCTATAATTTACCCACTTGGGAGATTTTCTTGTAATTTATCACTTTCATTATGTTCTTTGGATGTTCTCTCATCATTCTTGATCTTGTTGAGCCATAGGGTTCCTAGTTGAACCTTGGTTTGGAGGTGTTTTCCTTAGGGGTATTTTAGGGTTTACCCCTTTATGGATGAGCTACCTTTAGGAGATATCAAGCAAATGGTTTATTAGATTTGCTTGAAAAATCAAGAAACAATGGCTAAGTAGGTCTCCATGTATAGTGGGTCAGTTGCTTGTGTGGTTTCTTGTATATCCTTAATAGTTTAAGGCCATGGATGCATGGAGAGCTTTTAGACACCTCAAGCTTCTTCTCTTTCCTTAGACTTCAAGCTTTATGTGTCTACTTTTAAGCTCCCAAATGAAAGATTTTCTCTCTGCCACTTCCCTCCTACTAACAAACTTGTTCCCTCTCTATTTACCTGTGGAGGACCTATCCAAGGTACAAGAAGAAGGTGAATTTCTTGGTGGAAGCATGTAGGGTTTTATTTTGCTTCCTTTAGGGTTTCTAAAGTTCCTTCTTGGTGATTTTGACCTAACTTAGTATGTTTCACCTTCTCTTTCCCATTTATTTTGCTGTTCTTCTCCTCCCTATCTTTCTTCAGGTCGGAACCTTGCTTTTCCATGGTAGAAGTTGCTCTAAAGCTCTAAAACCCCACCTTTCTTGCTCCTTATGCTTAGGGTTTGCTTCTTTGATGGAGAAAGGTGTTAGATGGACGAGTTCAAAACTTATTCTTGGGTTTTATACCCTACCTACTGGATTTTTTTTCTGTTTGGGATTTTATCTTCTCATTAGATGCAAGTTTATAACGTTCTCCACTTTTATTGCTTACCACAAGCTTGCTAGCTCATGTTCTTGCTTTCAAATGATGATCCATGCACTAAACAACTATGCTTGACTTGGATTTTGATTTTTATGAAGTTCCCTATTTTGATTTCAGTTCTAGATGAAGTGGTAGTCATTTATATGTTCCTCTTAAGATATACGATTGACTTGGATCATGTTGGTTTGACAACTGGGGGTGTTAAGCACCCATCAACCAATGGTCAATTGTAGGGTTTAAAGCTGATTTCTTTTATAAACACATGACCCAATGGTGGTACCATTGCAACAACTAATGGTGTTTCCTTCATGAAAACTGATGGTGGTGACCAAGAGTGTCAAATAAGATTCACCTCTTATGTCAGGCTTTGTGTTAATTAGAATCTTAATGATCTACAACTAAGTACCCTAATGATGCTATCACTCAATGGTGACATTAGCTTGATATCTAATGATGATTAATGAATATAGTGCTGATCCAACAACCAATGGTGACTTAATGGTCACTACTGATAGTGGATCAGGTTTCCACAACTATGGTGAGTTAATCATGTAGTTGTAGCATCAATTAAGCCTTAAACCAATGGTTTTTTGGGTCGTTTGATGCAATGATTGGACCTATACTCCAATTGATGGTTGTAATATATGAACTTGACCCAATGGTTAACATCTAATGATTATTCATCCAATAAATTGGAATGATGCATAATGTAATATGTTGGTCCTAATAAAGTGATTTACATGGTTTTCTTTATGACATCAACTTAAGAAGCTCATTTATTGACATCTTATTTTAAATAAACAATCGCTTATGGGTTTTACCCTACTCTCAATGGAACTTTTTATGTTGTTAATAAAGGGATGTCTAGGGTTAAATGTTGACTCTTTATAGATCACAACTCAATGACTTCATAGGTGGTTTATCCAAGGTGTTTACTTCTGTAAACAACTAATAGTGTTACCTTCTCAACAATCCAATGTTTTGGGATGATGCTAATGGTAAGTTTGTACGGTTTGAGCGACGTTGAAACCTAATGGAGGTTTACCTTAACAATATAGTCTTAACTTTTCCATAATATGATTATAATTGATAATAAATATGATGAGTTAATGGGGAACCCTAATGAAGTATATTTCATTATACATAGCCCTAATATAACCAAGTGATAGTAATTGATTATGAATAACCCCTTCAATGATGAATAGAATCATGAAGTACTCTCTTTTGTGGTTAAACACTAGTATGCTTTGACTTGATGGTTACACGTTGAGCTATGTGTGGATCCATATGTGAGAATGGTATGGAATTTTATGGCGATGCTTCACCTTATGCAATCATGATCCAATGGGGATTCCATGAGTTAGGGTTTGGGTATGAGTGTTAATTATTAATATTAATATAATTTATCTTGTTGAACCTAACTATAATACAAATATATAAGTATGAGTATTCATGTTTAACCTTCTTATATGATGGCATGATGGTGGAATAATATCATTAATATGATCATAACCTTAATGTGTTAATCAATGGTTATCATAGCCACATGGTGGATACTTTCTCAATACTTTCTTATGCTAAACCTGTGCATATGAATGTGATGAGGGTTAATCATATCTAGATTCCTTGCATGTTGATGTAATAAATGAATGTTTGTCATGTTAATATAACCCTTTTATGATTGTTTGTGACTATCTCTCAACTCATGAATGCAACATTGTGCTATCCAGTGTATTATATGTAAGTGATGATGTTGAGCCTTATTATAAGGCATGGAAAGATAATGATGATCTTGCAGGGAATAGTATGATGGTCTTAATGACCTTTGGGCATGGTTGAGCCTTGAATGAGGTGTAATCTTCTTATGTTGATAAGGGTTGATACCCTGTGATATTGTGAAAATGATTTATATCCTATAATAGTATGATGACACGTATAGTCTCATGAATGGCAAGATAATAGAATTACATGATGATAATTGGATGATAAGTATAATCTCTTGATTGTCAGGTGAATACTTCTATGTGATGTTGAGATGATAAATTAAGTCTCATATGTTGTATATCTTCTGAAGTTGTTATATAGTAATGTTTTCTATATATGAATTAGGGTTTGTGTGTCCACTTGTTTGATGCAACCTTAATTCACCCAATAGGAGATAACTATCAAGTAAAACTCTAATCATGTAGTGCCCTATGCCATATAACCATCTTCAATGTTAGAACTTGCTGAATGGTGAAACGAGTATTCCTAAGGGAAACTCAAAGCACAACTTGTTGAGTATGTGGGGGTGGCAAGTTGAGGATATATCCTTATCATCCACAATTGTAGGTTATGAAAGATGACTACGGTCATTCCTCGAATATAGTGAAATGTGAAAGGCAACAATATAACTATAGGTGCCTCCTATAGAGCGACCATGCGTGAGCCTGTTCTATAGTGTCGTGACTTGTACCAAGAGCGGACTAGTTGTTAGAAGCTTGACTATATGTCGATGTAGTGGTAGCATTGACTGATATGTGACTACCGTTTTACTCATACTCACCAAAGGGGTGATATATTAGGATACTGGAAGTCCTAGATCTTATACGGAACTGAATAGCCCTTCACAGGGGTCGATTGGACTTTGGATGGTACGATTCCAATTCTCTAGGGCATAATAAAAGGTGTAAGACAACTGTGTAGGATATCTATTTAGGGTTACTTCATTTGGATGATAACCCTTGTTTGCTTTCTAATCACTGAGATCATGTATAGTACAATAAGATATAATAGATATGCCTATGTTATAGTTATGCTCATCTTGTAAACATGCTTATGTTGTCAAATATACTGACACTGATGGTGAAGATGATGTTACTAGCTATGTTTAATATTGAAAGCCATGCCTATGTAATTAGAAATGCTTAAACTGCTAATCATGCCTATGCAGTATATTGTGTTATGGTGTTGGTTCTACTTATGATATAAATTTTTTCCCTTTATTTGAGATGTCAATATTGATAGCCATGTTATATTACTAGACATATTCTTGATGTCAAGGATGCTTATGCTACTAGATTGCTTGTGTTATTAGCAAGGAATATGATGATAGTCAGACTAATGATGATTATGATTGTTATTAGATGTAATATGATGAAATTTGAGTAGATATATATCTAGAGAAATGGATTTATTTGTTACCTACATATACATTGATAATCATACTTGTTGCTAAGATTATTTGCTTAATATTTTTAGCATACTTGAAATGTTCAATCTGTTCAATTGAATATTAAATACTCCAACTGCTCAGTTATCTATTATTTAAAATGTTGTAATCAATAAGTGATGTTGGAGGTTATATCTCTTTATGGGATATGGGTCTCACCCATGTGGTTCGCCACTTCTTTTAGGTAATATGTAGTGATGACAATAGAACCATGGAAGTAAAGAGGAACTACATTAATGAATCTTTGAGAAAGTTGATTAGATTTCTAGTGTGTCCTAGAATCGTCCCTGTACTCTCAGGTACGGGCAAGAAAAGTTTGTATATGGTGTTTGAAACAAATAAGACTTTTGTTAGCATGTTAATGCTTGTTTGCGTGGCCTATATGAATATTATTCTCCTAAGTATATATGATGTGGCTATGGCGATAGAACAATTTATATCAAATTCTTGGCATAATATGGATGCAAGAAATATGTTGGGATGTTATGCAAACATTTCTGAGTGGGTGTTGATGTTGAAATCGGTTTTAATTTTCCCATATTTTTGGGTATGTGATTAATTAGTGACTGATTGCATTAAATGTTTTGAGTAATCTCGTTTAGTGTAATGGGTTCTCATAGGTTGGTATTAGAGCTTTAGGTTCATTGACTCTACAGGGACACTAGGACTTAGGACCAGGATGATGTCTAAATTTGGAATATGACATAAAAATATGGTGCATACTACGTAATCTCTGTATTTGGGTACCCTGGCCAGGTATTCAATTATTGAAGGAAAGGTAAGTATGGAACTCTAAGAGTGTTATCTTTCTGATTACTCTGATCAAGTACTCATTTTGAGACAATCTAAAGAGCATAATGAATCAGAAATCATGGTGCGAATAACTCAATATTACCTCAAGAGAATATGAGAAATCAATCACTATATATCAAAACTTGAATGTTTGGTAACTATAAGAGTAGGATACAACACCATGACATCTAAATCTGAATACAAATAAGAAAAAGAGTTGTTCTTGAAGATGTGATTCAAGAAGATAATAAAGTAAAAGACAGATAAGTCTGTTCTTATAAAGTAAATCAAGGTATGAAATCTACATATGATGGAGAGAACTATAATAAGTATAAAATCAGAAGATGAATGGGAACAATGACAAAGGAATAAGGTGGAACCTGAGTTAATCTCAGACCAACCTATGTGTGTAAGAAAGTGTTAATGTAAAATCGACATGACATGTGAAAGAAATTAAGGGAGATGATCCCTATTTAATGAAGAAAATAATGAATATGATGATTTACATGTTGATAAGTGGTTGAAAAACATAATAAAATAAGATAACATACCCAAGTGTGATAAATAGTCATCAAGTAAGGAGTAATGAGATATGTTAATCATGATGATTCCTATGCTAATGGCAACGAGAAGTGAAAAAGGTAAAATGATACATAAGAATTTGTAACCTGCATAATGAAAATAGAATTGGTTACCTCTTTGCTAGTGACCCTTGAACAATGCTACTATGATGTCGGAAGTGTGTTTCCTTTTGCGTCTTTCCTTTCTAGGGCACATCTTATAAGTGGATCATTGTCACTTGGTATGTGTGGATTCATTGTAAACATGAGGGTGGATAGTCTGTTATAGCATAAGGTTGCTTGGACTACGGTTCTAAGATCATCATGTTTTTGATGAGTTTGCTTTTGAGGCTTTCAATAATTAGGAAGACTCCTCTTATGTCTTGAAATTTGTTATGTTGGTAAAAGTAGATGAGATAAGGATGTGAGTTTCTTATAGCACATAATTTGGATACTAAGGTAATGAATCCTAGTATGCATGATGTATCCACAATATGGGAAGTATCTGAAGGTTCGAAATGTTTATTAAATGAACATTCCAAGTATTCCTCTCCCTTAGAGAGGGAGTGTTGATGATGACCCTCTAAATGTTGTTTGCGAGGAAAAACAAAAGTGATTCTATAATGTTATGTATGGTTCAGTGATAGCTGGGTAAGACCACTATCAAGGATAGATGGTTTGTTGATTAGTAGACATGTGCTACCATGTTCCTTTAAGATAAAATATCCTTTACACATAAGAGTTATAATGGATGACATAAGTTAAATGACCATGGAGTGTTTAGGGTTATGTCCTTTGGACTAACCAATGCACCAATAGAATTTATGAATAGGAGGAACAGAGTGTTCAGGCCATGTCTTACAAGTTGTAGCAAGCTTTGAATGATGACATCTCAAGGTATTTCAAAGATGGTCAGTATCATGGTCAACATCTTTTCTAAACCTTAAGAATGTTGAAGTAACTGTACTTATGCATGAAAAGTCTAGAAAGAATGAGTTGGGGGTTGAGTAATGTGTCCTCTTGGAGTTATGATACCTTTATTAAGTATGTTATGTGAATATTGATGAGATAAAGACAATGTCATTGCTCTACCCTAACACTATCAACTGGGAAGTTATATTTGTTAATAGTTATAGACAAGTGTATGATTATTCAACCAAACAGATGGTCACTCTACCATTGAGATAATTGGAGAATCCTCTAAAACATATTCCTCATAGTTCTTGAAAATTAGGGGATGCCTACATGGTTGATTGAGTTGTTATTTTATACAACCATTAAAGGAGCATAAAGATGAAACCTTGTAAAGTTACATATGATAAGATATACATGATGTTCTATGTTTTGTAAGATCCAGTGAGTATGGCCTCTGAGTGATGTATGATACAACACTTGGAATAGTTTAGGATGACAATATAGTCCCAATGTTGAAAGGTACTACCAGACCTATATAGGTGGTGCAACAATTCCCATGTTGAACCAAGGTGACACATGTAGAAGTTGAGGGAGAACAATATGAATTCTATGAGTATAGGCCATAGTCATGAGATGAAAGTTACCATGCGAAAGATTAGGTATGAGGTATGTGAGAAGTATCCATCTTTGTCTACCTTGGATTTTGGGGGATAAATCCCTATTATGGGTTTATGGTTGAGAGACCCCCGACCTTTCTAAAAGTGTTGAACATACTTAATTATCATAATTGAATTCTTATAACTATAATCTAACCTTGTGATGTGATTTGGAATCATTTTGGTCCAATTTGAACAATGTTTGCGAAAGTTATGCAATTTATGTACATTTTGGTCTTTTCTACAATTTACCCAATTGGGAGGTTTTTCTTGGAATTTATCACTTTCATTATTTTTTTGAATGTTCTCTCATCATTATTGATCTTGTTGATCCATGGTGCGCCTAGTTGAATGTTGGTTTGCAGGTTTTTTCCTCAAGGGTATTTTAGGGTTTATCCCTTTATGGACGAGCTACCTTTAGGATCTATCAAGCAAATGGTTTATTTGCTTTTCTTGCAAAATCAAGAAATGAGGGCTAAGCATGTATCCATGGATGGTGCATCATCTTCTTGTGTGGCTTCTTGTATATCCTTAATACTTTAAGTCCATGGATGCATGCAGAGCTTATAGACACATCACACTTCTTCTCTTTCCTTATCCTTCAAGCTTTTTATGTCTAATTTTAAGTTCCCAAATAGAAGTTTTTCTCTCTACCACTTCCCTCCTGCTAAAAACCCCATTCCCTCTCTTTTTAGCTATGGAGGACCTGTCCAATGTTGAAGAAGAAGGTGAATTTCTTGGTGGAAGCATGTAGGATTTTGTTTCGCTTCCTTTAGGGTTTCTAAAGTTCCTTCTTGATGATTTTGACCTAAATTAGTAAGTTTCACCTTCTCTTTCCTATTTCGTTTTCTATTCTTCTTCCTTCTATCTTTCTCTAGGTTGGAACCTTGTTTTTCCATGGTAGAAGTTGCTCTAAAGCTCTAAAACCCTACCTTTCTTGCTCCTTATGCTTAGGGTTTGCTTCTTTGATGGAGAAAGGAGTTAGATGGACGAGTTTAGAGCATATACTTGGATTTTCTACCCTACTTGATTGAGTTTTCTTCTATTTGGGATTTTAGATTCTCATTAGAGGCAAGTTTTATAACTTTCTCCATGTTTATTGCTTACCATAAGCTTGCTAGCTCATGTTATTTCTTTAAAATGATGATCCATGCACTAAAAAGCTATGCTTGAATTAGATTTTGATTTTTATGATGTTCCCTATTTTGAATTTACTTCTAGATGATCTTATAGTCATTTTATGTTCCTTCTAATATAAAAGATGACTTGGATCAGGTTTGTTTGACAACCGGTGGTTCTAAGAACCCATCAACCAATGGTTAATTTTAGGGTTTAAAGTTGATTTCTTCTATAAACACATGACCCAATGGTGTTACCATTGCAACAAGTGATGGTGTTGTCTTCATGACAATTGATGGTGGTGACCTAGGGTGTCAACTGATGTTCACCGCTTTGGTCAGGTTTTGGATTAATTAGAATTTTAATGATCAACAACTAAGTACCCTAATGATGATATCAATCAATGGTGACATTATTACTACATAATAGGCCTTTGGTGTCGGTTAATTAAGGCCTTTAGTGGCGGTTTCCAAGCGACACCCAAGTGGGTGCCGCTAAAGGTCAACCCCTTCAGCGTCGGTTCCATAAATGACGTCCTCACCCTTCCCACCACCAAAAATGTGCCATCAAGGAACTATAGGCGTCGGTTATTAAAGAAAACCGACACTCTATCCTAGTTAAAGAGGTTGGTTGTTAACTACAAACCGATGCCATTACCCTTCCCGCCACCAATAAAATGCGCCAACAAGGGCATAATCAGCGTCGGTTTGTATGGACAACTGACACTATATCACTCTAAAAGACGTCAGCTGCATACTAACAACTGACGCCATAACCCTTCTCGCCACACAATAGGTGTCGGTTTTATACAAATAATCGACACCTATGTTATGCTTTTTTTTCTTATCAGTTTGCAGGCCTACTGTATGGTTGGTCAGTAGGATGTAGAACCTGCAGTTCAGTTCTGAACTACAGGTTTATAGCATCCATTGATATCAGCCAACAATAGGCCACAAACCTGCAAAATTAACAAGATGGACAATATTATATATATGTGATTCACACACATGTATAAGAACATTTAATTCATATTATTTTTCATCACACACATGTAGAAACCAGTAGCAACCTACAGTTCCATTCATTTCATCTCTTTTCACATTTAGACACATGTAGAAACATTCATGTATTGATCATCTTCACATTCACACATTTGACAATTGAGAAAAATTCATTCACATTCACACAAAAATAATTAAGAGAAAAAAGTTTAGAAATATCATTCTTCATTCATCATCGTTATTATCTCCATTAGTATCCCAATTATATTTAAAAATTCCCATTACTTGTAGGGCTTCTTCCCATTGTTCTCTTACATCATTTAACTCATCCATCATGTAGGGAGTATGTATATATAATAACTTTTCACATGTAGTGAAGTCAGTTTTAAACACCTACAAAGAGAATGATGTATATATATAATTAATAATATATAATAAGATTGATATATTTCATATTATCTAATGAGACTGCATATAATACCTGATGTATGGTATCAATTTCCATTGCGGCATGTTCGATAATTATGCTCATAAATCGCATCACATAGTATCCACATGCCCATCCGTTGTCTTGTGTAGCACACTATAAATTGAACCATACAAAATATTCAAAAATACAAATAAGCACAGTTCACATATATAATATATACATTGGGGTTGGGAAATTACTTTCACATTCTACCAAGTTAGTGGCTGGTTCTTTTTCTTGGGGACCTTTCCTCCAGCTTTTTTGAACTCTTCTAAAGCCCTACATGTTAATGTAACACATTAAATTGCATAATTAAATATTAATGTAATAACAGATGTTAAAGGATATAAAATATGAAATATTTCTCACGGGAATAATGGACTTTTCATTGGGTGTCCATATATATTCAATTCCTTCCCTGCAGGATCTAGATAATAGACAATGAATGTCTCGGGGACAATAACTAGTAACTCCCAATGCTTACTACTAGAGGTAAGAAAGTTAACAATTAATAACTCAAAGTCAAAATAAAAATGTAATTTTCTTAAGTTCAAATTATAAGCAAAGTAAACTTACCCAACAATAAATTGAGGAATTATCACTGTCTTCTTGTTTTTACCAAAATATTTAAAAACATCACATCAGTATGAAGTAACTGACCTAGGGTTTTTACCTACAAGACTAATCAAATATGGAACCAAAAATCCCACATGGAGAATGAAATATCTATACATATCGTGTGTAAGTGGCTTCAAAACATGTATTACGTATGCATTAATATATAAGAAACCAGATCACCGTATATAAAATAAGGTATATGGATGTATAAAATAGATCTAACCATATCCATAGCTCTATCATTGTTGTATTCAGCCAAGCATAATGAAACATCTCCAAAATATCTTGTATAAATAGCTTGTTATCGTATGATTGACCTGTTGGGTTTTAGGGGAGGAAGAGAAGGAAGCAGAAACAAAAAAATTTCTCCCCACACCCAGAACGAAGAAATCACGTCAATGTCTATACAGTAGGAAGGATGGTTTGTCGAGACATACCTTGTCTCGAGGCTTGCTTGGTGACATTACCTTGCAGCTAGTGCGGTCTTCACCTTTGGTCTTGGACGGTGTCTGTGCAGCTCCTGGTTGCACCTGGACTAACAGCTCTTGGTTGCACTCAGAATGACAGATCGACAGCTGTCCTCCAAGTGACAGAAATCTCCCGCCTCTGTAGTAGTGTAACATCCCTGACCTGGGTTATGTACTAACCCTAGGTGTTTTGCTTAAATATGTAATTAGATTCTTGTGATTATCTTGTGTAATGTAATTAAGCTTCATAGGAACTTATATTTCTTTTTCAGTCCTTTTTGAACAATGTTGCAATATTGTTTTGTTAATTTTGGACTGATGTGCAAATTACCCAATTAGAAGGGTTAACTTGCAAATTGCACATGTTAATATGTTCCTCTGATGTTAAGACATCATAAGAATGAATATGATGTAGTGGAATGGATTTTCCAAGCTTGGATACCAAGATATAGCTTGTAAAGCAATCCTTCTGCTTTAAAACCTAGTTTTGGTGTAAAGTGCAATTTACCCAAAACTTAGGGTGCAACATCTTGATCAAATGAAAAAGATAACCTTAATATCTAAATAACCAAGTTTTATACAAAATGGCCTTTCATATATATAGCTTATTAAGACATATGGCTCCTTTTCCTTTAACCTTGGTTGAGAGAGAGGTTTTTCATGTGAAATGGAGGAAGAAACGTGGTCAAGGTGGAGTAAGCATGAGAGGATGGGTTTAAGAAATAAAAGAAATGACTATCTTTTCTTTGCCTTGATAATACCCAAAAATATATAAGCAACCCTTTTTTCCACAAAGCAAGGGAATGTTTCCCTTAGTTTCTTTTCTCATCTTCTTGCTTTGGCTGACTAAGGAGAATCTCAGGAGTAGGGGAGGACGACCAAGCTGGTTTGGGTAAGCTTTGATCATCACCTAGCTCGAATTCTTGGAGGAAACCCTACTATAAGGTTGGTTTAGTAGTTTTCCTTACACAACTCTTCTTTCTAGCCATCTTCTCCATCCAAATCTTGAAGAACGGACCTTGGACGACCTTTGGAGCTCAAGCCACCATTAAAGATACGAAGCTTGGAGCTCTGAATTAGTCCTAGAGGTGGGTTTTATAACTCTAACCCTTAAGCTTTGCTTTTGCATTCTTCTTTCCTAGAATCGTTGCTTGTTCTTCTTCTTCAGACACTTTTAAGTGTTCTTGCAATCAATTCCGTGAAGAATAGTCCATGTTCTTGAGGTAGAAGATGATGACATTATTTCCAATGATTATACTAATCTTGCTTTAGCAAACGGTTTCCCACCTTTTTCTCAAACAGTTTCCCAAACCGTTTGGGAGCAAACGGTTTCAAAACTGTTTGAGAGCAAACGGTTTCAACCAAGAACGCATGGGAGCAAATGGTCCAAGACCGTTTGGACACATTGACCAGGCTTTGACCGTTTGGAGATCTGTTGTAAACATTATGGACTAATCACCCACCAAAAATCGTTAAGTAATTCCAAGTAAATCACCAATTGAAGGCACATCAATCACCTAAACCCTAATCGGGTCTATTGCTGATTTCAATGATTCAATCATGTTGAAGTTTGGGTTGAGTGACCCAAACGGTTTTGAAAACTGTTTGGGGATCACCCAAACGGTCTCAAGACTGTTTGGTGATCACCCAAGACCAGATGGAGGTGTAGGGTTAAGTGGGGTTGACCAATTGAGGGTCCAATGATATCAAGTTGTTGAGCAATTAAGTGCTGATTTGGTGATCAAATCTAGGATTCAACCCTCAAGAGAATGACTTGGTTTTTGATGTTGACTTGAGAAAACGGTCTCAAAACCATTTGGAGGATGTCCAAACGATCCCAAGACCATTTGGGGTCAGGTCATGACTAAATTGAATGATGGTCCAATGGTCTCAATGTCAATTAGACTCATGATTGATATGTTGAAGGGTGATCGTTTCCAAACCCTAATTCAAATGATCCAAGCCCTAATTGGTGATTAATTGAGGGTCAATTTAGGGTCAAATCAGTTGAGGGTTGACCTAATTGACTCAATTGATGAGTAGCTAACCATTGCATGATCGATTGAGGGGTTCAACATTGGAAACCCTAACTCAATTGAAGTGGTTGAGACACTTTTTGGTCCATGCGGTTTTGAGATGGTTTGGACCAAACGATATCAAGACCGTTTGGGTCCAAATGGTCTCAAGACCATTTGGGACCAAACGATCCCAAATCTTTTGGTGCTCATGCCGTTTCAAGAACGGTTGTGTTCATGCGGTTTCAAAGTCAACTTGGCTAAACGATCTTCATGACCAAACAGTTTTCATGACCAAACGGTCTTCATGACCAAACAGTTTGAGGGTGCACTTTACCAAACGGTTTCAAAAGTCAAACTAGACCAAATGGTCAACTACATGAAACGGTTTCAAAGTTGTTTCAAGACCGTTTTAGGGTCTAAAGTGCAAGACCGTTTGAGGTCTAAATAGGTCAAGATCGTTTGATGCCTTAGTGGTCAAGATGGTTTAGTAGTTGATTAACCTAAACCTTAAAGATACTTAAAGTAATTAAGGGATCAAGTAATTAGTGGGTTAATGCATATTATAATCAATGGTGAACATTACAAAAGTACCCTTGGTGGGAAAGAATAACCAATACCCTTTGATCAAATGAATCTTAATGACCACGATGGTAATGACACAACCCATGATGTCAATGTTGGATTGACTTATCCTAGTTATAGGTGATGTAAACATCATCTGATAGTTAGAGGAGAGAGAAGACTCCCTATACGAATGTGAATCAAGTAATATACTTCCAACATGTATGAATACATCTAATTAGGGTATGATCCTTCATAGTGAGATCATGGAAACCCTAATTATAATGGTCAATGAATCTTAACCTAATTGAGGGCATTAATGAAAGTAATCCTCATACATGATGATGGTATGATCTCAATCCATTGTAAATGTGAATAGTAAACCCTAATCCAGGGTGATGTGATGATATGAACAATAAACCCTAATTCTGAGTTGTGCTTTTAAGCATGAAACTTCATGATTGAAGTATGAAATAAGGAATCACTATTCCTAAATAAGCTAAGGGGTTGAATAACCCTAATTGAATTGAATAGGGAAAACCTAACCCTATTAAGGGCATAGTGGTACAACCCTTGAATTGATAGGTTATCTTTGTTTTGCAATATGCTGATATAGAGATAAATTGCCTATTATCAAATGTGTTAGTTATGCAGACTTTTATGAAATGGTGGACATAGACAGGTAAGGGCTATGATGTTATATTTATTAAAGAACTTTATAAGCTTTGAAAGTAATGATATGCTATGTTTCCTAGTGAGAGGTAACATATGAGATTGATATACTGTGATAGTCATGAGAAATATCTACATTGTTACAATCAAGGTCATGCTGTTAAATGACTTATGATGATCTAAGGGTTTGAACACCCATGTTCCTGAATCACAATGATGAGATGGTTAGGGATTGATATTCCCAATGATAACTAGATGTAAAATGAACTTGATACAATTAGTACTCTTTCTTTATAGAAGTTTTTTTAATGGTTTATGTTTGAAGACATGCCTGATGTCAAAAGAATGCCATAATGCACTTAAATAATCAAGTATAATGATGTCATGTAGAGCCCTGACCATAGATCCATCATTTTCAGTAGTTTAATGATGGTGAAATAGGTTTTCCTAAGGGAACTCCTAGAGAGCATACTTTTGAGTATGTGGATTTGCCTTGTCATTCAATTAGGTTATAATTGAAATGATTGCTAAAAGAATGTTACTTTACTTAGTTTACACAATGTTAAACCTGATGTTGGATGTTTAAAGTTCTACTTCCTATTGTTATTCTATTTGTTGCAATAACAAAGCTTCTGGCGGAGAGTTATAACTCTCGCTGGGACAATTATTCAATTGTCTCACCCCCGTGGGATTTGACTTTTTAGGTAGATGTTGAGGACGAAGGAATCCATCAGAGGGTTAGCAACAACAACAACAACAACAGCAACATCAGGGACAACAGTGATTCTCAGGTGGAGACATTGTCTGTCAAGTCCTATAGATAGCATGTCCTATGTGTCATCTCTATAATCTCAGGTCCTAGGAGTCAGTAGATGTTTAAAGTAGATCTGAGATTTTGACTTAATGCCTCAAGATTTGTGTATCTTGCTTTGTACAGATAACAGAGAAATTGATGTGGTAATCACTCGAGATGTGATTTTACAGAAATGTAATGATGGATTAGTTTGTAAACAACTTATCTTGTTTCTTTATGAAAAAGTTTTATTGTTTAAAGATCTCTTTACAAAAAGTTTTAATTTTTAGTGATTTTCAATAATTCCGCTGCTAATTAATCGCTTCCGCATTCGTTGATCTTGTTTTTCCGAGATAGATGCCACAATTTAGTGGTATCAGAGCTCTAGGTTCGCTGAGTCTACAGAGACATAGGACTTAGGATGTTGTGTCTGTTCTAGTGTCTTCCAGTATATCTGATAGTGTCTTCTGCTCCTCAGGAGAAGAAGATAAAACTAAATATGTCTGGACCTCACGAAGAACACGTTGCAGAGAGAAGTGTTGCTTCACCCAGAAGAGGTGAAAGAGACCCAGATAGAGAAGAACATGTTCCTGAACCACCCCAGTTCAATCCAACTGATATGGGGAACCCAGCCGTCCAAGCCATGTTTGGGCAGTTTATGACTGCCATGACACACATGACTGATAGGATGCCTATACCTGCACCTAGGGAACCTACCCATTTCGAAGGATAAGGGATCGGCAAGATGTTTGAATGACTTCGCCGAGTTAGAGCCACAGAGTATACTGGAACAACTGACCCAACATATGCTGACTTGTGGTTAACTGAACTAGAGAACGCCTTTAGAATCCTGAACATCCCAGAAGCTGAGAAGGTTAAACATGCTGTGTATCTTCTCAAGGGGAGTGCTGGTCATTGGTGGACCATGGAAGAACAGAAAAGGCCTGGAGTAGAGGTTGAATGGGAAGTTTTCCAACGGGAATTTATCAACAAATATTTCCCTAAGACGTTTTTGGACGAGAAAATCTCTCAGTTTGAGAGGTTAAGACAAGGTCCAATGAACATTAGAGAGTATGAGGCTAAGTTCATGGAGCTGTTGCGGTTCTGTCCGCACATGGCAGCTACAGATGAAGAAAGGATTAGGCATTTTGAGAAAGGGTTAAATGTTGAATTGACTACTCCTGTGTCTGCCCTAGAGAATAGAGAAAGGTTTGCTACTTTTGTGGAGTCTGTCAGAAGGATAGAGAGGTCTGTAGCAGAGAAGAGACAGACCCAGAACAAGAGGATGTATCCCTAGTTCCAAGGATCTTCATCTAAAGGTTTCAAGAAACCTAGGTTTTCTACGCCTACACCACGTAGTGGACGTCGAATAGGGGTAGAGGACAAATCCTACCACTAGAAGGAGCTCACAGTTTAGCATCTATGTCGGTTACAGGACCACCCAGACCACAAAAACTGAACAAAAGTTGTTATATATGTTGGAAGATGGGACATCTAATGAAGGATTACAGAGCTAGAGAAGTGAGTGTGACTCAACCCCAAAGGTAGAGTCAACAAGGATCCCAAAGGAGACAGTTTCCAGGAGGATCTAGAGGACGTGGACAAGTGTCCCAAGCTGTATCATCGACACATAGTCAACGAGCATCGAATCAACCATAAGAAATAGCAAGGTTTTATGCGATGAATCCACCTGATGCAGTGATCAACCCTCGGGTTGTGGCAGGTCAGATGGAATTGTTATATTCTGATATATCTACATCTTGCGTTGTATATGTTTTAATTGATCTGGGTGCTACGCACTCCTTTATCACTTGAAGAGTGATTCGTAATTGCAATATGACGGTCAGTCACAGAGCAGATAGTTTGTTGCTAGAAACTCCGTTGAGGGGGTCTGATGTGTTGCAGGAGGTATGTTCTCCCTACATCCTCTTATTTTCTGAACATCGCAATCAAGTGGATCTTATACCACTTGAGATGCATGTATTCGATATAATCCTTGGGATGGATACCTTAAAAAGGTATAAGGTTGTCTTGGATTGTGAATCCAAGCAAGCTGTGTTTGGTGATGATAGTGACACATGGATCTTTCAAGGAGAGAGAAAGATTCTACCCACCTGTCTTGTGTCAGCTATGGTTGCTGAGAAGCTGATGAGGCAAGGATGTTATGCATTCTTAGCCCATGTGGTAGATACTACCATGGATAGTCCTAACCCTGCTGAAGTTCCTGTAGTCAGGGAATTTGAAGATGTATTTCCTGATGAACTTCCAGGTGTGCCACTGCCTCGGGAAATTGATTTTGAAATCAATTTAATCCCAGACACACAACCAATAGCACAAACACCATATAGGATGGTGCCTGCTGAGATGGTAGAACTCAAGAAAGAGTTGCAAGAATTGCTTGAGAAAGGTTTCATCCGACTGAGTACTTTGCCTTAGGGTGCTCCGGTCCTCTTTATTAAGAAGAAAGACGGGTCAATGCAGTTGTGCATTGATTATAGACAGTTAAATAAAGTAACAATAAAGAATAAGTATCCTCTACCGAGGATTGATGATCTCTTCGACCAGTTGTGTGGTGCAACCGTCTTCTCAAAGATAGACTTGAGGTCAGGATATCATCAACTCTGTATTAAGGATATTGACATACCCAGGTCTGCCTTTAGGACAAGGTATGTTCACTATGAGTTCACAGTTATGTCGTTTGGACTAACTAATGCACCAGCTACATTTATGGAACTCATGAATAGAATCTTCCGACCTTTTCTCGATGAGTGTGTTATTGTCTTTATAGATGACATCTTGATCTATAGTAGAGATGCTCAGCAGCATGAACAACATCTTCGTCAAGCTCTAACCTTGCTAAGAGAACACAAGCTATATGCTAAGTTTAGCAAGTGTGAGTTCTGGTTACTAGAGGTATCTTTCCTTGGACACGTGATATCTGCCTCGGGTATTCGTGTTGACCCTAAAAAGGTAGAATATGTTCTACAATGGGAGCAACCGAAGACACCGACAGAGATCCGTAGTTTCTTAGGGTTGGCTGGCTATTATCAGAGGTTCATTAAGAACTTCAGTTCCATAGCCTTACCCTTGACTAAGTTGACCAGGAAGGATGTTCCTTTTGTCTAGAGTGACAAGTGTCAATAATCTTTCCAGCTGCTGAAGGAGAGATTGACAAGTACACCTGTGCTTGTGTTACCTGAGCAAGGGAAAGGATATATAGTTTTCTGTGATGCCTCCAAGAATGGACTTGGATGTGTGTTGATGCAGGATAAACAAGTAATTTCTTTTGCTTTCCGACAGCTTAAGAAACACAAGGAGAATTATCCGACACACGATCTAGAACTACCTGTTGTGGTTCATGCCTTGAAGATCTGGAGACACTATCTTTATGGAGAGACATTCTAGATTTTCACTGACCATAAGAACCTTAAGTATATCTTTTCTCAGCATGAGCTTAACATGAGGCAACGCCACTGGATGGAGTTAATCAAGGACTACGATTGTACAATTGATTACCATCCAGGGAAAGCCAATGTGGTTGTTGATGCTTTGAGTAGGAAATCAGCAACACCAGCCTTAGATGGAGCACAACTGAATTCCTTGGTATGCTCTAGGAGAGATATGCTTATATCCTTAAGGCAAGACAATGTACAATTGAAAGTATCATTGTTAGTTGGGTTGTTAGCTGAGATGCATATAAAACCTACTTTGAGAGAGCAGATCAAGGAGGCACAGCAAGTTGATGCTGTAGTTCAACAGATTAGATCGGAGTATGGTAATGAGAAACGAGATGGTTTCCATGACTCAGATGACCAAGTAGCCTGTTATCATGGTAGGATGATAGTACCGGATGTGGATAACTTGAGGAAGTTAGTCCTAGAAGAAGCTCATTCTTCGATGTATGCCATGCATCCAGGAAGCACCAAGATGTATCGAAACTTGAAAGATATGTATTGGTGGCCTGGAATGAAGAAGGACGTTACTGAGTTTGTTATGCGGTGTCCGGTGTGTCAGCAAGTTAAAGCTGAACACCAGAAGCCTACAGGAACAATGCAACCTTTTCCCATACCACAGTGGAAGTGGGATCATGTAACTATGGACTTTGTTGTTGGCCTACCCAGGACAAGCAAAGGACATGATTCCATCTGGGTAATAGTTGATAGGTTGACAAAGACAACACATTTATTTCCTGTCAAAACAACCTATTCTGCTGAGAAGCTGGCACAGTTATATGTTGAGGAGATAGTACGACTGCATGGAGTCCCAGTTACCATTATTTCTGATAGAGATCCCCAGTTTATGAGTTGTTTTTGGGAGCAACTTCATAAAGCTCTAGGCACACAGTTAAGGTTTAGTACAACCTTTCATCCTCAGACTGATGGACAGATAGAAAGGACTATACAGACCTTGGAGGATTTGCTTAGAGCATGTGTTCTTCAGTTTACGGGGAGTTGGGATCTGCACCTAAGCTTGATAGAGTTTGCCTACAACAATAGCTATCAACATAGAATTGACATGGCACCTTACAAATCTTTGTATGGTAGACATTGTAGATCACCCCTATGTTGGTATGAAACTGGTGAATACCAACTGTTAGGTTCTGATCTTGTGCAGCAGACCACAGAGAAGATTAAAGTAATACAACAACAGATAAAGACTGCACAGGATAGGTAGAAGTCTTATGCTGATAAACGTCGTAGACCTTTAGAATTCCAGGTTGGAGACAAAGTATACCTCAAAATCTCACCTTGGAGAGGAGTTCTGAGATTTGGAAGAAAAGGGAAGTTAGCACCTAGGTTTATGGGGCCTTATCCAATCATTGAACGAATTGGATGAGTAGCCTATAAGCTAGAGTTACCACCAGAGTTACAGAGGTTACACCCTGTGTTCCACATTTCCATGCCTAGGAAATTTCACCCCGATACAGAATCTGTTCTGCAACCTATGGAAGTAGAACTAAATGATGATGTGTCTTATGAGGAAGGACCTATGTCAATCCCTGATAAAAGAATTAAAAAGCTGAAAAAGAAAGACATAAGTCTTGTGAAAGTCCTATGGAATCATCGTGGTGTTGAAGAAGCCACATGGGAACTAGAGGAAGAGATGAGAAGGAAATACCTTGCTCTTTTCTCTTAATATGTTTTGTGGATTTCGGGGATGAAATCCTTGTAAGGGGTGGATAATTTGTAACATCCCTGACCTGGGTTATGTACTAACCCTAGGTGTTTTGCTTAAATATGTAATTAGATGCTTGTGATTTCTGTAATGTAATTAAGCTTCTGAGGAACTTATATTTCTTTTTCAATCCTTTTTGAACAATGTTGTAATATTGTTTTGTTAATTTTGGACTAATGTGAAAATTACCTAATTAGAGGGGTTAACTTGCAAATTGCACATGTTAAGATGTTCCTCTGATGTTGAGACATCATAAGAATGAATATGATGTAGTGGAATGTATTTTCCAAGCTTGGACACCAAGATATAGCTTGTAAAGCAATCCTTGTGCTTTAAAACCTAGTTTTGGTGTAAAGTGCAATTTACCCAAAACTTAGGGTGCAACATGTAAAATATATCATCTAGAGTATCCCTCAAGTTTCTTAGCATCAAGTAGAGTAACGGAAATGAGGAGGGTGCCTCATTTGAGTGATCAAATGAGAAAGATAACCTTAATATCTAAATAACCAAGTTTTATACAAAATGGCCTTTCATATATATAGCTTATTAAGACATATGGCTCCTTTTCCTTTGACCTTAGTTGAGAGAGAGGTTTTTCATGTAAAATGGAGGAAGAAACGTGGCTAAGGGTGGAGTAAGCATGAGTGGATGGGTTTAAGAAATAAAATAAATGACTATCTTTTCTTTGCCTTGATAATACCCAAAAATATATAAGCAACCCTTTTTTCCACAAAGCAAGGGAACATTTCCCTTAGTTTCTTTTCTCATCTTCTTGATTTGGCCGACTAAGGAGAATCTCAGGAGCAGGGGAGGACAGCAAGCTGGTTTGGGTAAGCTTTGATCATCACCTAGCTCGAATTCTTGGGGGAAACCCTACTATAAGGTTGGTTTAGTAGTTTTCCTTACACAACTCTTCTTTCTAGCCATCTTCTCCATCCAAATCTTGAAGAACAAACCTTGGACAACCTTTGGAGCTCAAGCCACCATTACAGATATGAAGCTTGGAGCTGTGGATCAGTCCTAGAGGCAGGTTTTATAACTCTAACCCTTAATCTTTTCTTTTGCATTCTTCTTTCCTAGAATCATTGCTTGTTCTTCTTCTTTAGACACTTTTAAGTGTTCTTGCAAGCAATTCCGTCAAGAACGGTCCCTATTCTTGAGGTATAAGATGATGACATTATTTCCAACGATTATCCTAATCTTGCTTTAGCAAACGGTTTCCCACCTTTTGCTCAAACGGTTTCCCAAACCGTTTGGGAGCAAACGGTTTCAAAACAATTTGAGAGAAAACCGTTTCAACCAAGAATGCATGGGAGCAAACGGTCCAAGACCGTTTGGACGCGTTGACCAGGGATTGACCGTTTGGATATCTGTTTTAAACATTATGGACTAATCACCCACCAAAAATCATTAAGTAATTCCAAGTAAATCACCAATTGAAGGCACGTCAATCACCTAAACCCTAATCGGATCTATTGCTGATTTCAATGATTCAATCATGTTGAAGTTTGGGTTGAGTGACCCAAACGGTTTCAAAACCATTTGGGGATCACCCAAACGGTCTCAAGACTTTTTGGTGATCACCCAAGACCATTTGGAGGTCTAGGGTTAAGTGGGATTGACCAATTGAGGGTCCAATGATATCAAGTTGTTGAGCAATTAAGTGCTGATTTGGTGATCAAATCTAGGGTTCAACCATTAAGAGAATGACTTGGTTTTTTATGTTGACTTGAGAAAATGGTCTCAAGACCGTTTGGAGGATGTCCAAATTATCCCAAGACCGTTTGGGGTCAGGTCATGACCAAATTGAATGATGGTCCAATGGGCTCAATGTCAATTAGACTCATGATTGATATGTTGAAGGGTGATCGTTTTCAAACCCTAATTCAAATGATCCAAGCCCTAATTGGTGATCAATTGACGGTCAAATCAGTTGAGGGTTGACCTAATTGACTCAATTGATGAGTGGATAACCATTGCATGATCGATTGAGGGGTTCAACATTGGAAACCCTAACTCAATTGAAGTGGCTGAGACACTTTTTGGTCCATGCGGTTTTGAGATGGTTTGGACCAAACGATCTCAAGGACGTTTGGGTCCAAACGGTCTCAAGCCCGTTTGGTACCAAACGATCCCAAACCGTTTGGTGCTCATGCGGTTTCAAAAATGGTTGTGTTCATGCGGTTTCAAAGTCAACTTGGCCAAACGGTCTTCATGACCAAACGGTTTTCATGACCAAACGGTCTTCATGACCAAACGGTTTGAGGGTGCACTTTACCAAACGGTTTCAAAAGTCAAATTAGACCAAATAGTCAACAACATCAAATGGTTTCAAAGTTGTTTCAAGATCATTTGAGGGTCTGAAGTGCAAGACCGTTTGAGGTCTAAATAGGTCAAGATCATTTGATGCCTTAGTGGTCAAGATGGTTTAGTAGTTGATTAACCTAAACCCTAAATATACTTAAAGTAATTAAGGGATTAAGTAATTAGTGGGTTAATGCATATTATAATCAATGGTGAACATTACAAAAGTACCCTTGGTGGGAAAGAATAACCAATACCCTTTGATCAAATGAATCTTAATGACCACGACAGTAATGACACAACCCATGATGTCAATGTTGGATTGACTTATCCTAGTTATAGGTAATGTAAACATCATCTGATAGTTATAGGAGAGAGAAGACTCCCTATATGAATGTGAATCAAGTAATATACTTCCAACATGTATGAATACATCTAATTAGGGTATGATCCTTCATAGTGAGATCATGGAAACCCTAATTATAATGGTCAATGAATCTTAACCTAATTGAGGGAATTAATGAAAGTAATCCATATACATGATGATGGTATGATATCAATCCATTGTAAATGTGAATAGTAAACCCTAATCCAGGGTGATGTGATGATATGAACAATAAACCCTAATTCTGAGTTGTGCTTTTAAGCATGAAACTTCATGATTGAAGTATGAAATAAGGAATCACTATTCCTAAATAAGCTAAGGGGTTGAATAACCCTAATTGAATTGAATAGGGAAAACCTAACCCTATTAAGGGCATAGTGGTACAACCCTTGAATTGATAGGTTATCTTTGTTTTGCAATATGCTGATATAGAGATAAATTGCCTACTATCAAATGTGTTAATTATGCATACTTTTATGAAATGGTGGACATAGCCAGGTAAGGGCTATGATGTTATATTTATTAAATCACTTTATAAGCTTTGAAAGTAATGATATGCTATGTTGCCTAGTGAGAGGTAACATATGAGATTGATAGACTGTGATAGTCATGAGAAATATCTGCATTGTTACAATCAAGGTCATGTTGTTAAATGACTTATGATGATCTAAGGGTTTGAACACCCATGTTCCTGAATCACAATGATGAGATGGTTAGGGATTGATATTGCCAATGATAACTAGATGTAAAATGAACTTGATACAATTAGTACTCTTTCTTTATAGCAGTTGTTTTAATGGTTTATGTTTGAAGACATGCCTGATGTTAAAAGAATGCCATAATGTACTTAAATAATATAGTATAATGATATCATGTAGAGCCCTGACCATAGATCCATCATTGTAAGTAGTTTAATGATGGTGAAACTGGTTTTCCTAAGGGAACTCCTGGAGAGCATACTTTTGATTATGTGGGGGTTATGGACACGAATATCCTTACGTCCTAATATAGGATTTGATGTGAGATGTACTTTAATCTCTCAATCCTTCATTTTATGTTTATGCCAGGATGATGTATCACTAATCTCTCGATGATGTTGTTAATTCCGCATCGGTGTGAGATAAAAAAGAAATCCCTCGATGGCGAAGAGAGTACAAAATGCCACTGTAACTCTAATAGCGAAGTTGCTAGAATACCTTCGAAAGCTATTATAGAAGAGATACAAGATGTCCTGTATGTTGATCCTCACACTGACTGAGGAAGATGAGGTCATAGGAATCTGGCTCTTCTGATGACCTATGTATGGTACCGATTGCGATTTCATAATGGTCGGTTGGAGTATGAGAGGTCTAACTCATCTCCTCAGGGCATAACAATGTTTGAAAAATAGAATCAGCCGTGTAGCATAACTGCTTAGGTTGAACTACGAGAAACAATGATTGATGTTACATTGTTTATAATGTTCTAGTTGAATAACTAGTATACATGCTCTTCATATTCCTTATTGAGATTTTCCTTGTCATTCAATTAAGTTATAATTGAAATGATTGCTAAAAGAATGTTGCTTTACTTAGTTTACACAATGTTAAACCTACTGTTGAATGTTTAAAGTTCTACTGCCTATTTTATTCTATTTTTTGCAATAACAAAGCCTCTGGTGGAGAGTTATAACTCTCGCTGGGACAATTATTCAATTGTCTCACCCCCGTGGGATTTGACTTTTTAGGTAGACGTCGAGGACGAAGGAATCCATCAGAGGGTGAGCAACAACAATAGCAACAACAACAACATTAGGGACAGTAGTGATTCTCAGGTGGAGACACTGTCTGTCAAGTCTTGTAGATAGTATGTCCTATGTGACATCTCTGTACTCTCAGGTCCTAGGAGTCATTAGATGTTTAAAGTAGATCTGAGATTTTGACTTAATGCCTCAAGATTTTTGTATCTTGCTTTGTACAGATAACAGAGCAATTGATGTGGTAATCACTCGAGATGTGATTTTACAGAAATGTAATGATGGATTAGTTTGTAAACAACTTATCTTGTTTCTTTATGAAAAAAATTTATTGTTTAAAGATCTCTTCCCAAAAAGTTTTAGTTTTTGGTGATTTTCAATAATTCCGCTGCTAGTTAATCGCTTCCGCATTCGTTGATCTCATTTTTCAGAGACAGACACCACTACTAGTCTACACGGACTACCTAGAACTCCAATCGCCTTGTTGCACAAGGAACCAGAAGGAGTCAGACCCTCCTGTCAGTGTACTAGTTACTGACACACTCTCCTGCCACCAGTCGCCTTTCTATAGTTGTATTTCCCTTGTTGTGCCTCCCTTGTCAGGTAGCACTTGCTCGGGCTCTCCTGGTTACCACAACCAGAGAGAATGAAAACTTTGCAGAGCAACTGGTGTTCTGAGTTGTACTTGAGAAGCCCCCAATACCCCTCTATATATAGGAGGGGTCAAGGTCAGGGTTCTCTGCCCTGGGCAATGCGAGACTAAAGTAGGAGTAGAAGGGTTCAGAATTTCCACAAAACAACCAACTGCACCAGCTGAACCGATCGTTTCATGCATGAACCGGTCGGTTGGGGACCTGAGCCGATCGGTTCACACCTGAACCGATCGGTCGAGACACCTGAGTCAATCGATTCACTTCTGAATCGATCAGTTCACTTCCCTAGTCAGTTCCCGATTGACTTTTCCTCTTTTGTTTTGAATTGATCCAAATACCAATCCTTGTTCCAATCAAATTAGACAAGTGAAAAGAAGAGAAATTTCTCACCAACCTGACTTTCCCAACTCACTCGTTTGGACCAGTTCAGCCGA
This sequence comes from Alisma plantago-aquatica, assembly GCA_963693085.1. Lineage (NCBI taxonomy): Eukaryota > Viridiplantae > Streptophyta > Magnoliopsida > Alismatales > Alismataceae > Alisma > Alisma plantago-aquatica. The sequence goes on from OY856413.1 coordinate 644,376, forward strand.
TCAGTTCAACCCTTGAACCGGTCAATTCAGTCTATCCTAAGCCGATCGACTCGCCAATCTGAGCCGATCGGTTCACCAAGCAGAGCTGATTGGTTCATCATATGAGCCGATTGGTTGGGAGTGCAAACTGTGCAAAATCAGTCAATTGTAGTTTCAATCAATCCGATACTATAATCAATCGGTCCAACACCTTGAACAATATGATACTGAGCTATCAATTGATTGAGTGTTTAATTGGACTACTAAACTCCTTTAGCAATCAATCTAAACATCGTTTGTGGATAAACTCCTCTTCCAGGTTAAATCCTATGTGTGTGACCCTGCATGCCCATTTCATGTTGGTAGTGAAAGTCCATAACACTTATGACTTCACAAGAAAAGAGTGGTGCCTAGTCGCACATCAATGCTACCCAAGTGAAAAGGAAAGTTGGAGAACAACTTTCAATCCTACAATCCGTGAATGTTGTTACATTGAATGTATAATTCCTGTATAATTCCTCAGGAGGGACAAATCCCATATCTATCACCCACCCCTCAAAAGCCCCATGTGTCAAAGCCACCCAATCATCATCTTTATAACAACCCATGTTTTAGGGTTGCATTTGATGATGTCAAAGTGTACCCAATGACATGTGTTGAGTGTAGTGATTTCAGGTTAAAGAATCACACTCACCGCCATCACTGTGAGAACTGACTGTGACTACCATGTCATGGCTCCATGTGTCAAACTCACGGTGGGTCTGTTCGGTACACTTGTTCTCTAACAAGTACCTATGTGTTTGGTTTGATATCTCCATATCATGACTAATGAGATTTTGTCATCAACCAACACCACAATCTTGTCTTGTATGGCATTGTTGTCTATCTACCTTCCATAATGGCATCTCACTAGGGACATAATAAGAATGTACAAACTCTTTAGCATCCGTATGATCTCATCGTTCAGGTTTAGAACCTGAAAGCATACGTCATTGAGTACTGTCATTCTCTAGACATTCAATCTATTCTATCTTTATATCATATGACTGAACCAGAAAGAATTGGAAGCTTGCCTTTGATGTTTATCAAATCAATCTTAATGTACCCCACCAATCATCCCATGATTGGATCTCAGGGCATACATACCAAAAGACTCCCACTTGCACTGTGAGCCAATCACCCTTGAATCATATTCACAGTGATCTTCAAACATGTCCCACATGTTACTGTGCTCTAGTTCTAACATAGTGAGTTATGGCAACACCTTGCCAAAGTCGGTATTAACTGCATGTCTCTCATCTCTTCGATGTACATCACACGTATGAGATGGAGTTGCCATAATATGAGATATAGTATTCCTTTGCTAACCTTTAGCCACATTGCATGACCAAGTACTCCTTACTTGTCATCAAAGATTGAAATATCTATAAGTTCATCTCATGAACTTCCAGATCCATATAGCATCCACTAATGTTCTCTAAGACACTGATACACAACTTTTCCTTTTAAACAACTTTATTAGAAGGTTTCCATTTATCAAAAAACATTCACTTTTATATATCCCATATATATTTTGCGATTAATTTTTTATCCTTTTCAGAAGTTCACATCAGTGTAACTCTTTACAGTGAACCCTTCCTTATTTCCATAGAACTAGTACTTCTCAAGTACTTATCAAGTTCTTATGGTATTCCAGTAACCTTTACTGGAACTGGACAAACATCCACTTGTCATGTCCCACATACGAGTTATCAGGATGAGCACATCATATTGTCATGTCCTACATACAAGATGATGAATGCATTTTATTCTTGCTATGACCATACATGCAAGATAATGGGATGATTACATACATGATAGATCCATATCTATTCTTAGTGTTCCCATTCTTCATAAGAATTTGACACTTGGCCTTGGGATACTAACTCCATGTAACATGGATAAGTTTTCTCCCACTTAATCTGTGCACACTGAACCCTTTAGTATAGATTGCCAATGTATGCCTTCTCTTTTCAGTTCAAGAGGTTTTAGAGAACTATCTCTAGAGATCTCTATTCCTATTACATAGGAAACGTCTCTATCTTCCCTAAAGATAATTTCCACTTTGGATTTCCATTCTAGAACATTTCCATTTCACATCAACATGTGGAATGTGAATATGCTCCCACTAAATCACAGATCCCTTCTTTATCTTTGACATATCAGTCAAACCCTTATAGACTTGTACTCAATCAATCACATTGATTAGTCCATATTATCAAAGTAAAGATCACAGTTCCGAGTTTCTTGTACTCAAAGTAAAGATCACAGTTCCGAGTTTCTTGTACTCAATCAATCACATTGATTAGTCCATTGTAACTTATAGACTTCATTTGCATTAATGGATTCATAAACCTTATAGGTTGTGTCATGTACACATCCTTGTTTTTATTGCTCATAGGAATGCAGTTTTAGTATCTGTATGCGAAATTTCTTAGTCCTTAAGTTGTAATCAACAAGCATCACCCTTCTCAAAATGTTATCTATGTGTCTTAACGCTTAAGACTCATTCACACTTATGTATTTCATCCCAATGGGTGCTACCATCAAGGTCATACCTTATGGTTCACATGGAAGTCATTTAGGATGTAATGGTCATAAACCATAACTCAAAATCTGGTTCCTCATATTCATCTAGATAGTTGACTGATCACATGACCAACTCATCACATAGATAATCAAGGTGTATCTATCAAGGATATAAGAACTCATAACTCCTTGTCATTCTTAATGTCCTTTATTAGTGTGGGGTATTCTTTATTTAAGAAGAATTTAGTTATTTGATAATCATCCTCTAACTCCTTAGAGTATGACTCCTTCTTGATTTAGACATCACCATGCCTAAATCACGAGCTCACTATGATACAGTATCATAATCACTCACAAGGTTCTCAAACATTTGGTCCAAGTATTTCATTCATTGATCTCATCAAGAATTAACACTTTACCAAATTTTTACTTCCTCTATGATATTCTTGAACACTTCAAGATATTAATATTGGTATTTATCTAAACATTGTTTGAAGTACTAGCATTAACTCTAATAGGTATGTAAATACATCACATGTATTATACCTAATAGGATAATCATTCTCCCCTACCACTAGTAAAGATTGATTAATCATGTCTAAGAGATTCATGTCTCTTACTGGTTCTCTAACCAAAAGAGTCTATATATATCCATCATATGGAAACTAGAAATGAGTTTTTCATGATTTATGCTAATTTGATTATTTGAGTTATCAATAACTTTTAGTTATCATTTTATCTTATGCATACCAAGTAACACAAGATAAACAAGGCATTTCCACAAGATCATATCTTTGAAACATCAACTATATTGATAGCCATCTTGTCACTACAAGATGCAACAATAAAGTGTTTCTATTGGCAAATTGAAATAGCAGTTCTCAACTCTATTTCATGTCCTTTAGGCTGAAATAAACTGAAACATACTCCTATCTATGGCAGCAACACTTGCTCCAATGATGAGTACTTCTTTCTTGGTCCTTTCACAAAGGCCATTACTTCTTTGTGGATCTTGTATATCATATATAATGGATCCATATCTTGGTATCATATACCTCAGATAAAGAAGTGTTTATTTCATGATACCTACGATGGAGATCTCTATCCCCTCCTTTCGTCTTCTTTTGTTCTTCCAGATATAGAGGGCATTTCCCTCATTCACCCTCCCATGTGCCTTGAGGCTGAAGATGACTTGGGCTACTAGCTAGCATCAGAACACTTCTTAGATTTGCCCTTGCCCTTGCCCTTGCCCTTATATCTGCCTTTGTTTCTATTGATCATCATCACATACTTAGGCTTGTCCTTCTTTATCTGTGCCTCGAGGTTGAAGACAGCTTGGATTGTTGGCTAGCATCAGAATACTTCTTTGCTTTGCCTTTGTCCTTGCCTTTAAGACTTACCCTTCATTGATCACATCAAAGATTAGGGTTTGTCTTTATTCATCTTTTCCTCTATTGTACTCAACATGTCCAACAACTTTTTCAATGCTTATCAAAGTTGTTCATGTTGTAGTTCATCATGAACTGTATGATTCTCGCAACATTTGCAGTATCATACCAGTATCCAACTCTTGGCTCAGAGGGAATCCTTCTTAGTAGGTTTTTCCACATACCCAATCACATTGAGTGTCTGAATACCTTACTGGATCTCCTTTTATCATGACATACTAGGACAATGTCTTAGAGACATCATATGTCTCATGTTGTCTCTACAACTCATAGTTCAGAGAACACAACATCAAGCACTCCACATGAATGTCATCCTTGGTATGCTTCCATAATCATATTTTCACCCATTGGTGTGGTGGGATTGAGTTCATTTGGTTCTGGTATAGCTAGGACTCAGAGTTTTCACTCTTTGATTGAGAACACTTCTCAACATCCTAACCAGTCGTGGAATTATTCCCATTTAATTTTTTGTTCTTAAGGACCGATCGCAAATAAAGTGATTATTGTTGATTAACCATTTATTGTAAAAAAAGGAAATATATGCAATTTAATCCAAAAACTCCTTTTTGACTTATTTGATTGATTTTAAAAAATTTTATGATATAATTAGGAATTTAATTAATTATCTCTCCCACTATTTTTTTTCAAATTGATAGCCCTCACCATCAATTCGGAAGATTGCAGCGTATAATCTTCTGGTGGGTCAACATCCGTATTTCATCAAGTCATGAGTCAGCTTTGGCTGATTGCCCACAACTTGACTATTTAGGTAGGCCATCATGCCAATTGCATCATATGTAACTCTTGGATAGATGACATGCACAACTCCTTGCCATTCATCTCGTGCCTCTGGTCTTAGACGCTCTAAGAATCACCAGTTAATTCTAACCCAAAATTCGACACAGCAAACATGCATCCTATTTTGGCAGATCCTACATGTCTACCCTTCACACTTCCTCAAGTTGGATGGTGCGCCACGCTCTGGCGTAACCTATGCTTGGTCGATTGAGTTTTTCATGTGTGCCACTAATGGAATGCATACAAGACTTAATATTTAGATGAGGGATTTGGTTTTATAGGTACATATACATATCCAATCACCACAATACATAGTACATATCATATACATGCTATATCCCACAGAAAACATGTGAAACGATAAAGGTGATGATTTTGTCCACCCTAATGTGATTCCTCGAGCCAAGAGGAATCACGGTCATCTAGGTCCATATCACATGCAACCTGTACAAGATGAACTCTGTGCTTTTCTGTTTTGGGTTTGATCAACTCATCTCCATGATTGATCGACTCACCATCAGGCCGGTCGGTTGGGTTCCACCAGTCGATCGGTTCACTGGCCGTCGTGCATCTCCTCAGGGCCGCCACCCACTCGTCTCATTACTCGAACCGGTCATCTGGAACGCCAATCGATCGGTTCATGCCTTGAACCAATCGTCTCAGTTATTGTCAGGTTGTCGACCATTCTTTGACACAATAGGAAAAAGTTCTATCCTATTTACATTTTAATTGAGAAACCCCGAGTTACATTCGGGGGGAGAAAAGTTAGGAAAGAAATCTCGAGTTATCTCGAGTTACATCAAGAAAAAGAGGTAGGGAATCAGTGCGCAGACCGAGATGCAAGCAACCATATTCAACCATACACAGACATAGGGTTTATTGGCCATAACCACGCTATACATCCACCACAAAACTTGTTTAAGGGTGACGCATATCGAGTGCATTCATATTACATATCATATATGTATATTTGGATTTGTGGATTTAGGATTGGACATGCATAAAGCCAATTTTATTTGCATTGTATGCAATAAATAAAGGCGACAAACCAAAATCGATCACATCAATAATCCTAAAATATAGAGCAGTTGACGTGGCTCTGATACCACTGTTGGGTTTTAGGGGAGAAAGAGAAGGCAGCAGAAACAAAAAAATTTCTCCCCAACCCCAGAATGAAGGAATCACGTCAACATCTATACAGTAGGAAGGATGGTTTGTAGAGACATACCTTGTCCCGAGGCTTGCTCAGTGACATTACCTCGCAACTAGTGCAGTCTTCACCTTCGGTCTTCGATGGTGTATGTCCAACTCCTGGTCACACTTGGACTAACAACTCCTGGTCGCACTCAGACTGACGGATCGACAGATATCCTCCAAGCGGTAGAAATCTCCCGCCTCTATATTAGTCCACACAGACCACCTGGAACTCCGATCGCATTGTCGCATAAGGCACCAGAAGGAGTCATACCCCCTGTCAGCATACTAGTCACTGACACACTCTCCTGCCACCAGTCACCTTTCTATAGTTGTCTTTCCCTTGATGTGCCTCCCTTGCTAGGTAGCACTTGCTCGGGCTCTCCTGGTTACCACAACTAGAGAGAACGACAATTTTGCATAGCAAATAATGTTCTGAGTTGTACTTGAGAAGCCCCCAATACCCCTCTATATATAGGAGGGGTCAGGGTCAGGGTTCTCTACCCCGGGCAATGCGGGACTAAAGTAGTAGTAGAAGGGTCTGAAATTTCCACAAACCAACCAACTGCGCCAGGTGAACTGATCGTTTCATGCATGAACCAGTCGGTTGGGGACCTGAGACGATCGATTCACATCTGAATCGGTCAGTTGGGACACCTAAGCTGATCGGTTCACATCTAAATCAGTCAGTTCACTGCCCTGGTCAGTTCCCGATTGACTTTTCCTCTTTTGTTTCGAATTGATCCAAATACCAATCCTTGTTCCAATCAAATTGGACAAGTGAAACGAAGAGAAATTTCTTACCAACCTGACTTTCCCAACTCGCTCATTTGGACCAGTTGAGTTGATCGGTTCAACCCTTAAATCGGTCGATTCAGCCTTATCTGAGCCGATCGACTCACCAATCTGAGTCGATCAGTTCACCAAGCTGAGCTGATCGGTTCATCATATGAGTCAATCGATTGGGAGTGTAGACTGCATAATATCAGTCAATTGCAGTTTTAGTGAATCCGATACTCTAATCAATCAGTCCAACACCTTGAACACTATGATACTGAGCTATCAATTGATTGAGTGTTTAATTGAACTACTAAACTCCTTTAGCAATCAATCAAAACATCGTTTGTGGATAAACTCCTCTTCCAGGTTAAATCCTATGTGTGTGACCCTACAGGCCCATTTCATGTTGACAGTGAAAGTCCATAACACTTATGACTTCACAAGCAAAGAGAGATGCCTAGTTGCACATCAATGCTACCCACGTGAAAAGGAAAGTTGGAGAACAACTTTCAATCCTACAATTCGTGAATGGTGTTACAGTGAATTTACAATTCCTTTGTAACTAATACCCCGAATGAACTCAAGGCATGGAACAGTCATCCTGTCAACGTTCATTCACTTTCTTGATCTCAGAGTAGATTGGAGGAGATATGTGTGACATCAATATCACATACTGATTCACACATCCGTGTGCACATCTATCTCAATCCTACTCATCAAGTGGCCATGGATATCAAACTCCCTCACGAGGGACAAATACCATATCTATCACTCTACCCTCAAAAGCCCCATGTGTCAAAGCCACCCAATCATCCAAATACCAATCCTTGTTCCAACGACATGTGTTGAGTGTACTGATTTTAGGTCAAAGAATCACACTCACCAGCATCACTATGAGAACTGACTGTGACTTCCATGTCATGGTTCCATGTGTCAAACTCACGGTGGGTCTATCCGATAGACTTTTTCTATAACAAGTACCTATGTGTTTGGTTTGATATCTCCATATCATGACTAACGAGATTCTGTCATCAACCAACACCACAATCTAGTCTTGTGTGTCATTGTTGTCTATCTACCTTCCACAATGACATCTTACTAGGGACATAATAAGAATGTACAAACTCTTTAGCATTTGTATGATCTCATCGTTCAGGTCCTGAACCTGAAAGCATACGTCATTGTGTACTGTCATTCTCTAGACATTCAATATGTTCTATCATTATCTCATATGACTGAACCAGAAAGAATTGGAAGCTTGCCTTTTATGTTTATCAAATCAATCTTAATGTATCCCACCAATCATCCCATGATTGGCTCTCAGGACATACATACCAACATGACCTGGAGCTTACTCTAGAATAGTAACATTTATAGGGCAATTTGGATCATGTTTGCTTATCCAATCTTCCATACCCCTACAATTAGGACCTAACAAGGTGTGTAGGTCCCTTGGAAGCCAAGTTGGTACTTCAGGAGGTGGAGGTGGAGGCCGAGATGTAGCGGGTGTCTTCCCTTTGACATGTGTATATAATTTTAGATCAATTGACTCATATATAAGTACACACTAACAAATTAACGTAATGTAAATTTACCCTACAATATTAGTATAGACGACATCTGCTTTGGGCCACAATATCACTCCTCCTTCTGAATCACCAAGCATTTCAGAATCTGGATGGGCATATGGCAATGTAAGATCCCTCTATTTGGGGACTACACTTTTCGGGCTCACACGAACCACACCATCTGGTATTGGAGTCCCATGAAACATTTCCCCTGGAAGGGGTGGGTAAGCTGACGCCTCTGCAACGACATATTCTTGACTTTTTAGACGGAATGGCTTCAACCCCAAAAAATTATTTAAAGAATGTTATATACATATGTACATAAACATATCATCTTGAAAAGACTAGCTACTATGTCATAAAAATACTTACAGCGGACGTGCTAGGTGGTGGGTCTACAAGATTACTTCCAACCACCTCTACAGTAGGAGAAGAGCGGCCCGCCATAGGTACTATCTGAGTGACAGTCTGAGACGCCTGCCACTTCACCACTGCTTCTTGGACTTTCCTCTCAATTAATTCATCTACCTATACATGGATAAAAGAAATGCTAGCTATCCCCTTTCGCAATAACATTCTAAAAAAATAATAGGTTACCTCAACTTGTGAAAGTCTTGCTTTTGGGACATATTTGTGCTGGGATGGCCCAAAGAATGCTTTGATGTCCACACCAGCGCTTGCACCCCTAACACATCCAAGATGCTATGGGTTACCCAGAGCAACTATCAATTCATCCCTTGTGCCCTCAGGGATGAACTTGCATTCCTTCCTCTGCTCATGTAGCTCCCGCTAATCACCATCAATAAAAATTGGTAAGTAAACATAACAATAATCAATATCGATCGATTGCTCTAAGAGTTGAATTTTACCATTTTGTAGCTGCCTCAGTAGTTGCGGGCTTCATTATATCTCCCTTCTTGTTTTGCCTCCTAGCTATCCACATAGCATGGCGAGGCAAAGGTGCGGGACTAATAGTAGAGGACCCTACAGTCTCCTGAGTAGTAGTATATTGAGCAGCAGACTCAACCTATAGTCTTTGGCGAATGCCTGCATAGACTCTTGGACCCATTGTGTGGCTGTGCACATTCAATACACGCCTTGCTCTTTGAACATCGCTGATAGCCTTGTTAGTAAGCACATTGATTTGGTTAGTAACACTCAAGGTTAATCTTGAATACGTGAATACATACGAACGCATATTAATTAAATTGGGAGTGGCACTTAATACCTTGAATTCATTCATTTTTCTTTGGGTAACAAACTCCTCCCAGTCTTTGGGGTCTAGGTAGTTCCATTGATTAGGGGCTGCCTTCTTCCTAAATTTATTTTTTATAGAGAATACAAACAAAAATTATTAGTGTAGAGTTAGTCAAAAAGTGATCAATGTCTAGAATTGGAAATCAATAAAGAACCTCTTCTCAGCATTGCGTATGTAATCTCGGGTGAGATTTGTCCTATAGTTCCTTAGGACCCTCCCACAGCATTGCATCACGCATTTACGATGCAACTTTTCTTCCAGATCAAATATACTCTGCATAATAGAATTGCTATTAACTAGTATCCTAAAAATTAGTAATCTCAAAAAATAGAATTGCATATAATAATAACTCACGCATAGTTCCTTCCAGACTAAGTCTTTCTTCCCCTTAGGAACTTAATGCCAGGATTCTAGGTTAGGACTACAATGGCTCCGAGTAAGAACCCCAACATATGAAATAAATGAGTTGCGGTTCACTCCAACTGGATTTCCTGCATGATCGAAATCCATAGCCAGTTTGGGTCCATTGCCCCTTTGTTGTAACTTTCTTATCATTGTGATGCCCCTCACTTTCTCAATTTTTTTTTGCTGCTCATCAAGTGCCCCAATTTCTTCAGGGAGTACATCGCCAACCAAAAATTTGACAAAAAAACACACTTATAGGATACAACTATAAATGTGAGGTAGGATATATATTTTAAAACTTACATTGTGAGGTGGTGCATTAACGTCCTCACCCTCACGGTAATCATCAACACGGTCATCATATGAATGCTCAACCATCTAAATGTTCACATTCAGATTGTAAAGTTCAGATTGTAAAGTTCACATTGTAAAGTAATTCACATTGTAAAGTTCACATTCACATTGTAAAGTAATTCACATTGTAAATTTCACATTCACATTGTAAAGTTCACATTCAGAAAAATAAAATATATAAAAAATATAAACATGCATGCCTCTAATATTGTGATCTTTTATCAATTAACAATCCTTCATTGTGATCTCCGCACACATACAAGTCATCATTAGCTTCAATATTTGGTGGTGTTGGCAACCCAACTGAGAATGGACTGGAGTCATCATACTTATCATAGTATTTTTCTTCATCTATATGATCTTCAATGAATTGTCTTTTACCATGAAGAACAGTTGACCATTTATCATTTGCATGATCATCGATATAAAATACTTGTTTTTCCTATGATGCCAATATGAATGGTTCACCCTTCTCGCCAATCTTTTCAAAGTTCACTAATGTGAAACCCAATTCGTCCACTATAACTCCTTTGGTGTTATCAACCCAATTACATTTAAAGAGCGGAATTCTGAAATCTACATAGTTCAATGACATCGTAATATGACATTTTAGCTTCACATGGACTCTTATCCTTTGCACTTGCAAAAAACAATGAAGACGCTTGAAGGGTGACCCCACTGTTTTGGAAGACACTCTTATCATCTTGACGCTTTTTGTAATATGAGAATCCATTTATGTCAAACTCTTCATAAGACATAACATTCAATTTTGGTTTAAAGGAGAGGCATTTGATAGTTTCAGTAAGATTATCGGGTGTTTGAGATAGTTGATGTAAGACTTTATCTTCAAACCACTTAATAAATGTCTTGATATGCTCTCTAGCAAGCCACATTGAATTGGCTTGAGGATATTATCTCTTGATGAAATTGGTATGTTCCTCGATATAAACACTCACTTCATCGATGCTGTGTAAAATATACAAGTGACCTTGTTCCAACTGCTCATGGCTGATTACTTTCATCCGTGATCCCAAAATTTCTTTGCCAAAATGCTCCTCAATATTCATGTCATTAGCAGGAGCATCATTACCCCTCAGAAAGTCATTGCAAAAATCCATAACCTCTCTCGTCACATAACCCTCAATAATACTCCCTTCAGGCTGATAACGGTTTCAAACATCACCTTTAAAGATGCTCATGTATCGTTCAAAGGGATACATCCAATGCAAGAAAACGGGTCCCAACATTTTCACTTCCCTAGTCAAGTGGACAACAAGATGTACCATGATATAAAAGAACGAAGGAGAAAAATACATCTCAAGTTGACATAGGGTAACAACCACTTCTCTTTGTAATTTATCGAAAGTATCAGGGTCAATAACTTTGCAGCATAGACTATTGAAAAAGAAACAAAGTCTGGTGATTGTAAACCTTACATGCTTTGGCAATATAGATCGAATCGCCACGGGCAATATATGTTGCATTAGTGTGTGACAATCATGAGATTTAAGACCTATCAACTTCAGATCTTTGATTGATACCAATCTACGGATGTTGGATGAGTAACCATGTGACACCTTAACATTTACCAAGCATTCATAAAAAGCTTTCTTCTTCTTTCTAGACAACGTGTAACAAGCGGGAGGTAAGTACGTTCTCTGATCGCTACTAACTACTTCTGTTAATTCTGTCCTTATTCCCATTTCACATAGGTCCATTCTGGATTTTATCCCATCTTTAGTCTTACCTGCTATATTCAATAGAGTACCGATGATGCTATCACAGACATTTTTGTCAACGTGCATGGCATCCATACAATGCCTGACTGCCAAAGAACTCCAATAAGGAAGATCCCAAAATATTGAGTTCTTCTTAAATAAAGATTTGTCACTCTGTGTGGCCATCGTACATTGTGATCTCTTACCAAATTCATTGGCAATGTCTTGTACTCTTTCATAAACATCCTCCCCTGGTATAGGTTTAGGTGCACTCCGTTCCTCATTCTGTCCATTGAATGCTTTGCACAACCTATGATACAGATGGAATTTTGGAAGAAACCTTCGATGACCAAGATCTACAGTCTTGCATCCGTGTTTTAGTTGTATTGAATCAGTGTTGTCTTCACATATAGGACACACTTTAGATCCTTTGACACTATATACAAATAAATTCCCATATGTTGGAAAGTAATTTATAGTGCAAAACAACATAGCGTTCAAACAAAGTGTCTCTCTTCGTGAAGCATCATAGGTCATCACACCTTCACCCCAGAGCTTCTTCAAGTCATCAATCAGAGGTTCAAGATAAACGTCAATATCATTTATAGGTTGTTTAGGGCCCGATATCAACAACGACAACATAACGTATTTCTTTTTCATACACAACCATGGGGGAAGATTGTATATAACAAGCACAACTGGCCAAGTGCTATGTTGGCTGCTCAATGTCCCATATGGATTCATTTCATCTGTACAAAGCCCAAGTCTTAGATTCATGACTTCTTCACCGAATTTAGGGTACAATAAATCAATCTTCTTCCAGTGTGGGGAATCAGACGCATGTTGTAGGATCCCATCATTATTTTTCTTAACATCTGCATGCCACCTCAAATTCTTGGCATCTATCGGATTGGCAAACAAGCGTTGAAAGTGTGGTATTATAGGTAGATACCACATCACCTTGGCAGGAAAACCAGTTTTAGACTCCCCCAAAGTCGTCAATTTATACCTTGACGCACCACATTTCGGGCAATCTTTCAAATCCACATAGTCCTTTTGAAATAATACATAATCATTCGGGCATGCATGTATCTTCTTGGCCTCCATTCCCATTGGGCACAACAATTTCTTTAACGGGTATGTTGATATTGGTAGCTCGTTTCCTTCAGGAAGAATTTCTTTCAACAAAGACAACAATGACGTAAAGCTTTTGTCGCTCCATCTATTGTTAGCTTTCCGACTATACAATCTCAACACAGCTCTAAGCTTCATAACCTTACAACCTGTGTATAATGGTATCTCAGCATCATGCACAATGTTTCTAAACATGGGAGGTGGATCGTTGTGTTCTACCCCACAACTATGCAACATTGTATCAACAATGTCTAATGGAACTGGTTCGTTCACATCTACGTGATCAGAGGAAATTTCTTCTTCCACACAAGAACTGCTATCGACATCCACTAATTTCAGGTTTGAAATCTCTCCATGCCAGTGCCATTTTGTATAGCCTTGTACAATCCCGTTGCACATGACATAACTTTTGATTTTTTCACCAGTGATGACTTTCAAGTTGTTACCGCAATGCCTACATGGACAATGGAACCTATCTCCATGTTGTTTCCTATGTTCCTCAACAAATCTAATAAACTGATCAAGACTAGAAATAAACTCTGGGGTGTAGTGATTTGGAATGGACATCCATGATCTATCCATTCTATGATCAAAGAGAAAATAAGTATATATAGAACAAGATTAGGGTCTAGGTTTAAAAGATTAGAGTTTATGGTTAAAACTTTAGGGTTTAAGGTCTTATATATAAGAAATGATTAAAACATCCTAAGTGAGATTAGGTGTTCAAGAACAGTCCCAAACCGGGGACTATCTAAGATTTACTCCTAATGAGTAAATCTTAGACGGGTTTCTAGGCCAACAAATACATGTGTTTTCATTCTTATATATAATAAATGTGTTCTCCCTATCCCATTCTTGAACACCTAATCTCACTAGTAAGTGTATAATGTGTATTGGGTTTTCAAGAAAATTTCGGCAGCATTTCCCCACTATTCTCCAAGTACATATGTACTTAGAGAACAAACGAGGAAATTCTATCGAAATTTTCTTGAAAACCCAATACACATTATACACTTACATCCTAAGTGAGATTAGGTATTCAAGAACAGTCCCAAACTGGGGACTATCCAAGATTTACTCCTAATGAGTAAATCTTGGACGGGTTTCTAGGCCAACAAATACATGTGTTGTCATTCTCATACCTACAATTATAGTTTCATCATTCATATCCTAATTTTTGTGTAACATCATTTAATAATGCTTATCAGTAAATAATAAAGAGTAAATAAACCATGATTCCATATATCAAAGATTTGAATCAAAATAGAGCCTAATGGAACGTTGGGAGAGTGAGAATACTCAAATCAAATTAGGATGCTAGAATGGACAAGTTTGAATCTTATTTCAACATACATCAAAATTCACTGAATTAGGTCAAGCATGAGGATTAGAAGCACAAATATATGCAAGCACAAGATTTGTTCATATCTTAGGTTGATTTACTTATCTAAAAAAGTATAGCTTAGTTGATAAATAAATATAAATTAGTAGATGATTAAATAATTTTAAAAAGTAGATGAACAAATACAAAGCCCTAAATTTAAATAAAGTGATGAATAAAAAATCATTAGATGAATGAATGTGTAGATAAGTAAATACAAATCAGTATTTAAGTAAATATAAATCAGCACATAAGTAAATACAAATCAGTAGATAAGTAAATACAAATCAGTAGATAAGTAAATACAAATCAGTAGATAAGTAAATTCAAACCAGTAGATTAGTAAATACAAATCAGTAGAAGTAAATATGAATAAGTAGATAAGTAAATACAAATTAGTATATCAGTAGATACAAATCAGTAGATAAGAAAATACAAATTAGTAGATAAGTAAATACTAATCAGTTGATCAAAATCAGTAAAATAAAAAACATTGTTACCTGTAGGCAGTGGCGCGAGCTCGTGGCTCCTCAACGCAGCGACAACGGCAGTTGTGTGGTAGTTGAGCACGGCGGCGGAAATTGTGTGGTGTCCAACACAGTAGAAGTAGTAGTAGCAGTAGCAGTACTATCAGTTGTGTGGTGTCCGGCACAGTAGCAGTAGTAGTAGAAGTAGAAGCAACAGCGGCGACGGTTGCGCGGTGCAGCTAGCAGCAACGACGGCGTCTAGCAGCAAGGGCGGTAGCAGCAGCAACGGCGGAAGTGGCTAGAAGCAACGACGATGGTGGTAGTAGCAGCAACAATGACGGTGGTAGCAGCAGCAACGGCGACAGTGGTAGAAGCTGCAACGACGACAAAGATATCATCAGCAGAGAGAAATCGCCAGACCCTAAACTTTTAATCGGGAATGAAATAGAGAAAGGGGAAGAGTCTGGTTCGCACGGGTGCTATTAAGTTAACAATCGGCATCGATTGACACAAAAAAACTGACACATATTATGAATGATAGTCATCAGTTTCTACTAGAAAAACCAACGTCTATCTACATATGCCGACAAAAAAAATGTTCTCGAATTCTGACCATAGTCGTCGGGTGCCGTAGAAAATCGACGCCTAAGGGGGTGAAATTTTTCACACAGACGGCGTGGGAAAACACATCGGCATCGGTTATTGAAAAACAACCAACGATAAAAATGTGCCCAATTTCTGTCTCACAAAATACCTTTAGTCGTCAGTTATTTAGTTACTAACCGATGTCGTATGTTAAATTTTAGAGGTAATTTTTTCCACTGAAAAATTTGGATTTGGCAGTCGATGTTAGGTGTTGGTTTCTTATTAAGGAACCGATGCTAAATTAAAAGTGATACCCATGTCTGGCCGCTCTTCACATATAGATGTCGGTTTGTGTATCCAACCGACATTGTAGTGTTGAGGCGTCGGTTTCTTGTATACATCTGACACTTGTAAATGTGATGTTATAATATATATCAGCTTGATATCCGATGATGATTAATGAAATTAGTGGTGATATACCAACCTATGGTTACTTAATGGTCACTATTGATGGTGTATCAGGTCTCCACAACCTTTGGTGAGTTAAGCATGTTGTTGTAGCATCAATTAAACCTTAAACAAATGGTTTCTTGGGTCATTTGATGCAATGGTTGGACCATACTCCAATTGATGGTTTTAATATATGAACTTGACCCAATGGTTAAGATCTAATGATTCTTCATCCAATAAATTAGAATGATGCCTAATGTAAAATGTTGATCCTAATACAATGTTTTACATGGTTTCCTTTATGAGATCAACTTCAGAAGCTCATTTTTTGACGACTTGATTTAAATAAGCAATCGTGTGTGAGTTTTACCCTACTCTCAATGGAACTTTTTATGTTGTTAATCTAGGGATGTCTAGGGCTAAATGGTGACTCTTTATAGATAACAACTCAATGACTTCATAGGTGGTTTATCCAAGATGTTTACTTATGTAAACAACCAATAGTCTACCTTCTCAACAATCTAATGTTTGGGATGATTCTTATGGTAAGTTTGTATGGTTTGAGTGATGTTGAAACCTAATGTAGGTTTACCTTTATAATATAGTCTTACATTTTCCCTCATATGATTAGAATTGATACTAAATATAATGAGTTAATGAGAAACCCTGATGAAGTATATTTTGTTACAATTAGCCCTAATATAACCAAGTGATGGTAATTGATTATGAACAACCCCTTCAATGATGAATAGAATCATGGAGTGCTCTCTTTTTGGTTGAACATTAGTATGCTATGACTTCATGGTTACACCTTGAGTTATATGTGGATCCATACGTGAGAATGGTATGGAATGTGATGGTGATGCTTCACCTTATGCATCCATGATCCAATGGGGATTCCATGAGTTAGGGTTTGGGTATGAGTGTTGATTAGTAATATTAATATAATTTATATTGTAAAATATAACTCTAATGCAAATAGATAAATATGAGTATTCATGTTTAACCATCTTATATGATGGCATGATGGTGGAATAATATCCTTAACATGATCATAACCTTAATGTGTTAATTGATGGTTATTATAGTCACATGGTTGATACTTTCATATGATCAACATGTGCATTATGATTATGATGAGGGTTAATCATATCTACATTCCTTGCATGTTTATGTAATAAAGGAATGTTCTTCATGTTAATATAACCTTCTATGATTATTTATGAATTTCTCCCAACTCATTAATGCAATATTGTGATGTCCGGTGTATTATATGTAAGTGATATGGTTGAGCCTTGTTATAAGACATGGAAAGATAATGATGATCTTGTAGGGAATAGTATGATGGTCTTAATGACCTTTGGGCATGGTTTAGCCCTGAATGAGGTGTAATCCTCTTGTGTTGATAAGGGTTGATACCATGTGATATTGTGAAAAGGATTTATATCCTATGATAATATGATGACAAGTATAGTCTCATGAAAGCAAGACAATAGTATCATGTGACGATGATTTGTTGATAAGTATAATCCCTTGATTGGCAAGTGAATACTTCCATGTGATGTTGAGATGAGAAATTATGTCTCATATATTTTATATCTTATGAAGTTGTTATATAGCAATGTTTTCTAGATTTGAATTAGGGTTTGTATGTCCACTTGTTTGATATAGCCTTAATTCACCCATTTGGATATGACTAATCAAGTGAAAGTCTGATCGAGTTGTGCCCTGTTTCGTATAACCATCTTCAGTGTTAGAACTTATTGGATGGTGAAATGAGTATTCCTAAGGGAAACTCAGAGAACAGACTATTGAGTATGTGGGGGTGGCAAGTTGAGGATATATCCTTATCATCCACAATTGCATGTTATGGAGGATGGCTGTAGTGATGCCTCAGATATTGTGAAATGTGAAAGGAAACAATATAACTATAGGTGCCTCTTATAGAATGGCCATGCGTTAGCCTGTTCTCTAGTTCCGTGACCTATACCAAGGGCGGACTAGTTGTTAGCATCTTGACTATATGTCATTGTAGTGGTAGCATTGACTGATATGTCACTACCTTTTTACTCATATTGACTGAGGGGGTGAGATCTTAAGATATCGACACTACTAGTTTTTATACGGAACCACATAGCCCTTCACAGGGGTCGGTTGGACTTAGGATGGTATGATCCAAATTCCCCAGGGCATAATAAAAAATGTAAGACAACTATGTAGCATGTTTGTTTAGGGTTACACACAATGCTTAAAATTGGATGATAACCCTTGTTTACTTTCTTATCACTGAGATTATGTATAGTATAATAAGAGATAATAGATATGCTTATGTTATATTTATGGTTGTAAACATGCTTACATTGTCAAATATATTGACACTAATGGTTAAGATGATGCTTCTAGCTATGTTTAATATTGCTAGCCATGCCTATGTAATTAGAAATGCTTAAACAACTAACCATGCCTATGCAGCTAATTGTGTTATGATGTTAGTTCTACTTATGATATAGATTTATTCCCTTTATTTGTGATGCCAATATTGATATCCATGTTATGTTACTAGACATATTCATGACGTTAGGGATGCTTATGCTACTAGATTTCGTGTGATGTTAGCAAGGAACATGGTGATAGTCAGATTAATGATGATGATTGTTATTAGATGCAATTTGATAAAATTTAAGTAGATATCTATCCACAGAAATGGATTTATTTGTTACCAATGTATATACATTGATAATCATACTTGTTGCTATGATTATTTTCTCAATCTGTTTAACATACTTGAATTGTTCAATCTGTTCAATAGATTATTAAATACTCCAACTGCTCAGTTATCTACTATTTAAAATGTTGCAATCAATAAGCATTGTTGGAGGTTATATCTCTTGCTGGGACATGGGCCTAACCCTTGTGGTTCACCACATCTTTTAGGTAATCGACAGTGATGACAACAGAACCGTGGAAGTAAAGAGGAACTACAGTAATGAATCTTTAAGAAAGTTGATTAGATGTCTAGTTTGTCCTAGAGTCATCCATGTACTCTCAAGTCTGGGAAGGAAAAGTTTGTATATGGTGTTTCAAACAAATCAGACTTTTCTTAGCATGCTAATGCTTGTTTTTGTGGCATAAATGAATATTGGTCTCCTATGTATATATGGTGTGGCTAAGGTGATAAAACAATTTGTATAAAATTCTAAGCATAATATGGATACAAGAAAGATGTTGGGATCTTATGCAAACATTTCTGAGCGGGTGTTGATGTTGAAATCTGTTTTCATTTACCCTTATTTTTGGGTATGTGATTAATTAGTGATCGATTGTGTTTTATGTTTTGAGTAATCTCATTTAGTGTAACAGGTTCTCTCATAGAATGTCACTTTGCTCTTTTGGTCTCAGTAAGTGAATATATGAATGAGGTAAATCTAAACTCTTTAGATAAATAATCTTTAAGTGCTATTATTTATGCTTCTCGTGCCTCTCTTAAGTCTTCTAAAAAGATAAGCAAAAAGCTTTATGGAATTGTTGATAATTTGCATGTAAAAATGGATGATCTTGAACATGCTAACATTTAATTGCATGATAAGATTCGATTTCTACAAGATCAACCTCTTATGCCTAGTTCTAATGAAGAGCATAGTAAAACTGTGCATTCTCCCTTGTTTGATACTGATGTTCATAAAACTAAAAATGAGGACAAAGATTTTCCCTTGCAAGGATTAGAATTTAAAAATAGTATCTATATGTATAAGATTACTTTTCTTGAAAAAGAAAATGCATCCTTGTTAAAATCAATGTTCTTGGATCTTTCTCTAGTTCTTCTAGTAGAGAGAATAATTTTGTTGCTCTTCATATTGATAAAGATTCTTGCATGGACAATGCTGTTTTCCTAGAAAATGATCTTTTGCATACTAGAGATAATATAAATCAATTATCTTCCACTATTAGTTCTCTTATGCATGATAGTCATAGTTTGAGATCTTCTATGCAAAGATTCTTAGACAAAATCATATTTTGAGATCTTTTATGCAAAGATTCTTAGATGATAAGAAAAATCTTAATAATATCCTAGATCATACTATCAAAGAAATGGGTAGAGATGATATTGGACTTGATAGTAGCCAAAGGAACAACAAAGATAAAGGACCTTCAATTTTTAATGAAGAATCATCTAGTTCCAAGGCTTGGAGATCATTTAATCATTGCAATGAAATTGGTCATTATTCCACATATTGCCCTTTTAGGAAAGCACCCAAGAACAATAGGACTTGGGTTGCCAAGCTAACCCCTCCATGCCCAAGAATATGATTAGGGGCCATTTCATCTTTCTTATTGTAGGTCACATGCAATGGATTGACATGAGCTATTAATTTGCAAATTTATTTCTCAATCCACATATAAGAAAAAAGGTGAGATGTGTATGGGGTGGTAACAAGAATGTACATAGAATACACATGTGGCATCTTGAATGAGAATTTCCATCTCAACTAGATTTTCTCAATCGATGGCCTTATTCTACGAAACTCCCCTTGGTACATTTATATGGTATGCATATTTCCATGTTTTAAATTTCCTATCATGCATAAAACTCTATCTCTCTCATTGATCTAAATTAGTAATCTTGCAATTATCTATCTTGAGTTGTTATGCAGGTTTTGATGATTATCTATTTGGAACTCTTAATTGTGTCTTAAATTGCTTCTATTGTTCTCGAACTTGCTATATCTATGTAATTTTATATCTTGTCCTGATACAACCTTGACGTTCATAGTGGTAATCATCTTTTGGTAGTGATGCATATTTTCTAGTGAGTAATTTCCTTTCATGCTTTTTAAATTGCATATCTCTTTGTTAGGATATCTCTCTATCTCTACTCATAGCTTTCTCTTGAACTTGTTAATCCTTTTCTATGATCTAGATCCTACTAGTAGTCCTAACTTGTGATATTATCTATCAGTATTTTATATACATGTAGCTAGCCTTATTCATCTTTTGATCAAGTGGTATTCTACTATATCCTATGCTTGTATCATGCTTCACACTAAAGCTTGGTCCTTGACTTACATATCTACTATCATGAGTTATGTGCTTACATAGCCTTACCTTGATTATATGCTAGAATTACATCTAGGGTTGTTCAAATGCATGCCTTATTTTGCTTTACATAGTATTCTTGGAAAAGCCCCTAGTGTTGCTCTTCGAGTCTCCTTTATAACTTTTGGTATGTCCTTATTCTAACATGTTTTGTTTTATCTCTTGAAACCCCCACTTTTTGAAATGACAAAGGGAGAGAAGGAATGTCTTAAGTTAGACAGGGAGAAGGCATGTCTGAGGACAAAGCATGTCTTATGTTAAGGGGAGAAGACATATATGAGTAGAAGACATAGTTTCTATAAATGATACAGAAGCTAACCATCCATGAGAAATAGCATTAATTGAAGGGGAGTACGAGAACTCCAAGAGCATCAATTGAGGGAGAGAATATGAACTCAATTCTATTGAAATTCCTAGGCTTCTCCAAAGGTATTATTTTACTTAAATGCTTTCAATACATTTATGGAATGTTTTGTCATCTTCAAAAAGGGGGAGAATGTTGACTTAAGGTTTAAATTGACTAAACCCTAGTTTTGATGATGACAAACCTTTCCATCTACTTGAGTCTAATGCTTCTACTTTAGTGATTAAAGATTAGGTATAGACACACTCCAAATATCCTAACTTTGCATCGTAACTTGGAGAAAAGATAAGTCAAAATCAATGCAAGTGCACTTTTGTTGATATGATGTATCTCTATAAAAATCGTGTTGTAAATCACTTGTAATGATTGTATGACTTGTACTTCATCTTAGAAAAAATCAAGAGCACTTAAATAAAATATTTAAGCACTCTAATGACATTTTCCAAAATACATCACAGAGTGCTTATTCGGTTTAGTTTCTCATATGAAAAACTGGACTGACACCCTTGATGGATTTTGAGAATGTCCAGGTTAAATTGAGTTTCCAAAATATAGAACTCGACCAACACCCAGCACTGGAAAATCATATTTAAAGGACCGATCAAGTTTCATCCAGGATAAACCCAGTCGATGCTTCAAATTTGATTCTTCAAATAGTGTAATCATTCGAGTTTCCTAAAAGTAAAATCGGTCGATCGCACTATACAAAAAGTGTAGAAAAAGTGTATCTAGATAATGGAGTGTTGCAAAACTCAAAAAAACATATGTTGCAACACGCCAAATGGCTAGTATTCATCCTTAAGTGTTCCCATTGGCTAGTAGGAATCCTCAACTATAAATAGGATCCCTTGGGCTTCATCCCATGGTTTGCCAAGCACTATGAAGGTCCCTATATTGTAGTTGAGTGCATCCTACAATATTCTTCCACTCTCTAAGCTTAATCACTTGCTACATCTATTACCAGTAAGTAAGAGATTTGTAAGAGATCTAGTCCTACATGTATATCTTGTGAGGATCTCACTTCCTCTACCCCCCAATATCACTTTCTACAATGACAATGAAGGTTGTCTCTCTTGGCTAAGAGAGGTGAAGAAGAAAAAGGGAAGGAGACCCTTGGTGAAATCTTCTCCTTGGCAAAGGTGAAGTCAAAGGTGGAAGACCCAAGAAGAGTGGATAATTCATTCAAGGATGAAGACTTGTTGCAAGAGTGGGTAAGACCTTGGTGAAGGAAGAAAACTCCTAAGAAAAGTGGGTAAGTCCATGGTGAGGTTGAAGACTCGATCTTGGATAGGTAAGTCCTTTGGTAGGTTGTTGGATGCCTTCTCCTTAAAGGGAACGTAGGGTATCCTTGGAATAGAAAAGGAAGGTGATAGATTATACGTCTTATAATGGAATATAAGTTTGCAATGGATGCAAAATCCTAGAAATTGACCTTTCTAGGTAGTGAACTGACTTTCTCCTACTTTGGAGATTGGAAGAACTCTACAAAATTTGTGTTCTTGTAGCTCTATTCACCCCTAACTAGAGTCCATCAAAGACCTAACAAAAGTTGTCATATTTTGGAATAGTTTCCGATATATATCCCTTAATAGCTCTCAACCGTCAACCTTACAAACTGTAGCCTCTCTCAAATTTCTTAGCCCTTTCCTAGCCAATGTAAATAGTGGTTCGGGAGTTATATTTATATTTTCTAGGGGTGCCCAATGTTAGTATGTGGTTTGGATTGTTTCCCAAGTCCAAACGAGGTTGGAAGGTAGTCAAAGCCTTTCTAGAGTCTTCAGGTTAGGGTCTAGTCAAGAGACAAACATAAGGAGCATGACAGATGGGCATCCCACTTTCTAGAGATTTTTAGAGCATTTTTGGGTTATGTAGAGTTGAATAGTCAACATGGGAGAGGCAACAAATGTGGGTTGCATGATAGATAGGCTCTTTAGTTTCTAGAGAATTTTAGAACATTTTTAGGTGATGAGGGGTTGAGTGGTCAAAGAGGGTGGGGAGAGGAATGTGGGGTGCATGATAGATGGGTGCACTGCTTTATGTAGGCTTTTAGGACCCTCTCACATGCTATTAGTGTTGGAATATAGGATTGGAATGGTGGATTGTTTGTCTATTATTATGTTGTGAGAAGTTGAATGGTTCCTAGAAAAGGGATTAGATCTCTCTTTTGGATGCAAACCCTAGAGCACTAGTGATCCACAATGATAAGGAACACGAAGGTGGTAGCCTTCCCTTTCCATTACTTTTTGTGTCTTCTCTTACAGGTCCAAGTGGTGGTGTTGTGGGTATTATATCCCACATATTTTAGCATCTATCTGATGGAGGATGAGTTGATAGAACCATGTTAGAAACTATAGATCATAGAAGACAAAGAAGAAGTTGTTGAAAATTTCAGCAGATGAAGATGCCCAAAAACAAGACCACATTGAATTGGCAGGAGTGGCTTGAATTTTTTCTGATCAAACGTACCATTTATTTGCTATGAAGAAAACACTAACCCAAGAAAGGGCTTTAACAGGCAACATTTTTTTAATATCCATTGATCTAACGATCTTCATCATCCAATTTACTCATTTGAGGGATAAACAAAAGGTTAAGGAGGGTGACCCATGGAATTTTGATAACAAACTCCTACAGATTAATGAGGTTGAAGCCAGTGATCAACCAGATGGATATTGTTCAAGCGTGCCTGATCTGGGTGAGGACATACAACATCCCACTAGGGCTTCATTCAGAATCAACAATCTTAAACATAGCAAGCAAAATAAGAAAAGTTGTCAAGATGGACATGGATGAACTAGGTTGGGAGACTTATACGAGAGTCAGGATCGTGCTTGATATTACAAGACCTTTGAAAAGAATCTAGAAAATTAGGGGGTGATGGAAATGTTATAGACCTAAACATGAAGTATGAGAGGCTCCCTACATTCTGCTATTTATGTGGCTTGTTGGGGCACAAGGACAAAGATTGTAAATCCTTTAATGAAGATGATGAAACTCACAGGGAATGGGGATCATGGATTAGAGATTCAACCAGACAGTCGATGATTCATATTGTCGATGAATTTTTTGGTTATTGCAATTTGAAAGTCAAGAAGGTGAAAATGTTCTACACGTGAAGCAATTCTACTCCACATGAAACATCAGTCAGATTTGTTTGCCTAAAGAAGATCAATGAAGGTGGAGGGGTGTAACTGTGGTTGAAAACTTGAAGGGGAAGGTCAATTGGGACTTGTAAAGAAATGTGAAGACATTGTTGGGGGAGGGTATAGGTGGAGTTGGAGAGAGGACTCAACTAAATCTGGAAAAATGAAAAGAACTTAGTACACAAGAGGGGAGATGATATACTATAATGTTTATCTACATACATGGGGGTTCAAGAATAAACAAAGGAATAATGGGATGATGAGAAAACAAAGAAAGGGAAACAATCAGGAGATGTGGATGGGGAAGAGTCAAGACTAGGAAGGGAGGGAGTAATACAAGGAGCCAGTAAAGGGGATGGAGTAGATGAGAGGTTTTCCTCAGGGGGTATGGGGTCATGTAAGATTAGTAAGGGGATATCTAGCATGAAAGGGACTGGGTTGGAAGAAGGGGGTGATGTTGGAGAAAAATACAAGGAGGGACGAAGGGACAAACTCTATGTTGAGGGGTGAAAATGGTGTAGCAAGGGAATAGGAGGGTAAGGTATCCTCTATTTCTGGGAAAGTAATAAGCAAAGGAGAAAAATCACAAAAAGTAGATTTGTGAAAAACCTACATGTTCTTCCTTGAGAAAGGAGTCAAACTATAATGATTCAAAGTCTAGAGGATGGAGGTCATAAATTCAGGGTGGAATGTCAGACGAAGTGTTTTACTGAGAAAACAATGGCAAGTCAGGAAAAGAAGGATGCGGGGCATGGATCATTGAAAATAAAGAAGAGAGTGTCCAAGAGACAGAGCAACTGTGTAGATGATCCTGAGCTTGTTGAGGTTACCAATAAATAGGGAGATGAATCAAATAAAAAGAAAAAAAGTGTCAAAGGGGAACTAGTTGTAACAAATATGGTAGATGGTAACAACTAAGTAGCGGGTGTTGGAAATGTCCAACCCCATGAACAATAATGAAACTCCTAAGATGGAACTTCCAGGATCTGGCTCCCCATGTGGAAGTTGATATGCTATGAACTACCTATTTCCAAGAAAGGAATGAGGTGGTGTTCCTCAAAGAGATAATGCTACCTATAATAAAGTTAGAGGAGGTGAAGAGGAAGTGTGGGTTTATTAATGGGGTTTGTATCCCCAGTATAAGAAGGGCAGGGGGATTGGCCTATGGTGGTGTCATACGGAGGTGGAGAAAGTTATCTATTCAAAACACCGTATGGAGTGTAAGATTATAGATGAAAGAATATTTTTTTAGTGGTTTGCGTATGGAATTTATGGTTGGTTAGATCAAGCTCTAAAGTTCAATATGTGGGAGTTAATGAGTAAACTAGCAAGTCAAGCGTGCGGTCCAACACTTTTCTGTAGGGACTTTAACCAAACAATCAGTAATGAAGTGAAGAGAGGTAGCCCTTTGAAACTGGAAAGGCTCATGAAAGCTTTCAGAGACACCATTGATGATTGCTCGCTCCTGGACATGGGATTTGAAGGTAACAAGCTTGCATGGAGAAGAGATAAGATAGTGGACACTTTGGTAGAGGAGATATTGGATAGAGTTATGGTGATGGATGAGTGGTGAAACTGGAATAACACTTGTAAAGTCATATATTAACCTATCTACCAGTCTGATCATACCCCAATCATTATAATAGCAGAAAAAGGGAGGGAAAGAAGGGAAAAAGTCTATCCAAGTTCTATTTTGAACCCATGCGGATTTATGAAGATAGTTGTGGTGAGACTAATGATAATGCCTGGAACGATACTATGTATGGAGGGTTGAAAATCAAAATGGAAAGATCAAGCAGAAAACTATCTACCTAGGATAGTTCTAAACTTGGCAATACCCACAAAAAGATTAAAAAGGTGGGAAATTATTGAGGGAAGCACAGGTGAAACCATAGATGGTGTGATTTTGAAAAGATGTGAGGAGTTGGCGATGGAGCTGCATCGCCTCCACAGAGAAGATGAGGCCTACTGGTGTTCTAGAGAAAGGGTCCAAGAAATGAAGGAGGGGGACAAAAACACAGCTTAATTCCATCATAGGGGATCTCCAAGAAGGAAGAAAAATCATGTGCAAGGATTAAAACATAGTAATGGAATATGGAAGACTAAAGATGTGGATATCTTAAATATTGTTGTAAATTTTTACAAGGACCTATTTCGGATGGATTTGGCTTCAAATTTAGAAGCAACAACAACGGGAATAGAGAAGAAGGTGAGTCAGGTGTTGGCGGTGGAGTTGGAGTGTAACACCCTTTTTCACACAAAGTGAGATTACTCAAATCAAAGTGTGGAATTATCATGAATAACAACACTACAAAAAATAGGGTAAATTAAAACTGATCTAATAATAGGATCCCAAGCTGAACAACTCACAATTGAAGCCATAAATTGAAGCCACATGTATTTCATTCATATCAAAATGTATTACACACCATTGTTCAATGGCTAACTAGACACAATTTGTTACATATAAACATCTTCTCAAGTGTACAAATCATGTCTATACTGCTATGGCATGAAGACAAAATCTCAATTCAATGTAAAACATTCTGTACTGGTATGTGGGTTCAAACAATAATCACAAGTATAGATATAAGCAAACATCTTTATCTTGCACATAAGAACATAAACTTTTTTTCATATTCTAACCCTCATCTAGTCTACTACCTCAGGTGTAATCACTGTCCCTCTGGGTCTCATGTGCATTACCGTTAAGATCAGTCTAACCCACGGTTCAGAATGTAGTTATTTACTTTACATGATACTCATAGGAACTTTATAGTTTGCAAGAAGTAAATAAATAACCAAGCAGTTTATTAGTCATTCAATCTCATCGAGAAACATTGATAATCTCACAATTCGATACCTATAATCATAAGCGTAACCATGTACCTAATTCCATCGCAAGAAATCATGCAGAATATTTCATATACTTTAAGAGCGCATCCAAACATCCAAGCAACAAAGCTTTCAATCTGAAACATACATACTACATATGTATCACCATGTATTCACATTACATTAATCAGATCTAGATGCACTCCTAAACTAGGGTTTATGGTTATCTCATCTTTGGAATAGGGATTAGGGTTACAAACCCTAATTCCATCATATCGTGGTTTCTAAGATTAGAAATTCATTTATGCATATTAGGTGAAACCCTAATCATAAACTTAAGCATATTAGACTACTCATGATATCGAGATCACATTACTAACATTAAGATCATAGCAAGATGTCCATGTTGTTTGTAAAACCCTAAATAGCGTGCATATGATTACTAATCTCAAATCATCCATTACCCATCCTTATCAAGGATTTCATTATTATACATAGTAAGATCAGGTGTTAACTTAGCGTGAATGAATCTATTCAATTAAGCATCAGACTTAGGCAAATCTAGATTCTCATTTCTAATAATCACATCTAAAAATGTATTGTATATATTTTTGGAACAAAAAAAGCATATTTAAACTCTGATTATATTTTCTTTGGATACCTCTCGTTTTTCTGAGCAATTTGGTATATAGTTTTACTATCATCGGAGCTACCATTAATTAACTACAATTATAGAAAAAAAATAACTATTCTGGACCAATCAAAAAGCACCACATCATATTTATATTATATTATTCACTTACCAAAATTTGGACGGGAGAAGTCCTAGTTACCCCTGAGGCTTGATCATGTGAGTTGGGATAAAAGAGTCATTTGACTCTATACTCTCCCTTTTCCCCAGTTAGGGTGACTCCTACCCATTCATAGCTCTGACTCATACATGTGCGTACCCCGATGGCCTCCCTGCCTCAAACACATGGTGTCTCGTCTCCCTGCCGTAGGGCACCGAGCCCCCCCCAAGGCTGAGGGCATCGTTTTCCCACCTTCTTCCTTGCCACTGTACTGTTGAAACCATTCTTGGCATCTGCATCATGCTCAGAATAGCCGTAGTGACATCCATGACTCCATGAGTAGTATAGCTCTAGAGTATGACCTCTAGGCTTCCCTATCTCTGACGTACTCATGTTCTCGGCCCTATTTACTCATCCACAACAAGATGCCCCACCTTCTTACTCTACTCCCGACCTCGGGGAGCTCCAAGGCCATCAGGAAGGTTTTCCCTGCCATCACCGGAGGTCGAAACCATGTCTCCTGTGGTGTTGTGACTATAAAATTTGAAAGGTAGGAGTATTTGCAGATCTCCCTTGAGTTCCAGGTTTGATGCCCCAACACAAGGCCATCCAAGTAATCTATGAGGAGAGCTTGATGTGGGCGCCTAGGAGAGTCGTCATTGTGGGAGACAGAGGGACGAGCCTACCACAGGGCATCTTCCCATGGAGATGGATCACGAAGCAGCCCCGTGGCCTTTGGTCAGGATTTTACAAGACACCTATATGATCTCAAGAAACTATGGCAGGAGGATGGATATCCTTCATAGAGTTGTGCAGAGGGGAACTAGATGAAAAAGGTTTGGGTAGGAGTTGAGTTCCTGCGGGGTACTTTCACCCATTGTTTACTGCACTCAGACTTCATGGTCTGAGGTTATCAATGTCCTGAAGAGGTATGAAGAACTCTTATGCTCTTCTTGGAGGCAAGGACCCCTCCCATGTCCTTTTATATAGGAGGTGGACCTTTTGGGTTCCGGGGTAAGATGGGCATGGGTGGTAGGTTTAGGCTTGCTCCTGTTTTGGATTGCAGGGTATAAAAAGACTCATGGAAAGTAGAGTCCCCTCCCTCATATATTCACATGTGAGGAAGATAGTTTTGGGTTGAACTCTACTAATATGGAAAGGTTCCTGATTCACATTGGACTCCACTTTTCACGTTTCCTTTACCCCTTTGTCTCATGTGTACAAGACATACACATTACTCTCTTTACTTCTCTTAACCTCTCTTTGCGTACAAGTAAGATTCTACTAGGTAAGCCATCATGTTTTAGGAAGTAATTAATTGTATTCTTAGATATTATTCCAAAATGCAAAGCCCACGAGGAGTAACTACCATATAATGTTAGTTCTTTGATAAAAAGCCACTAAAGGATTCATATTAGTATATGGTACTTTATTAATTAATAAAGTCTAGATCATATCATTATCTCTCTACGTGGAATTATTGGAAAGTCTATTATAAATCAAAACTTGCTCCTTTAAACATTTAAACAATCTCATGGAATAACCTCAACATCCAAAAGCATATCTCAGGGACCCATATGTAAAATCTAACTAACATTGGGCTGAAGCAAGTCCCTAAGGTCCACAAATCACCTCACGGGCCTTCCAAAGGTTCCATGAGCTTAGTCACACCCCTAATTTCCAAACTTGAGGTTTTGGTAACAATTGCATCGTATATTAGCCTCTTATGAACACATATGATTAAAGGCAAATTATTAACTTAAATTGATCATTTATTATGAGTCTTGAGTTTGGATTCATCAACCAAGACCCCTTAAATCATTTCCTTGGTATATGTTCCCTAATTCCTTTAGGCTTGAAATCTATGAATTTCAAGGATGTAACATACATATCATGGAATTAAATGAGTATAGGGTATTATTCACCCACTAACTATATACCAAAGAAGTATATATGATGTAATTTTTATATTAAATGTCTTTAAGGGATTTTAATGTTCCTTAAAAAAATTACAATTCAGGATTTGTAGTTGGTATAAATGAGTCATTTTGACATGATTAATATTCTATAAATATTTGACCATCAAAATTGAGGAGAGATATTATTAGACATTATATCTCTAAATATAAAATCATGCATCGGAATTTTAGACTAATCAAGGAACTTGATTATATTAGTGGTAAAATTATCATTCTAAGCATAAATTGTGGTAATGGGTTATATTTCTAAATATAATTTAAATGTTAGTGTAATATTTTAGATTGACTTGATTACTTATTTTTTATCATATGAGATTAAATAAGTATTTGTATATACATAATATTCTTTATTAATTTGGACCTACTAACTATGATTTATTACATAGAATTTAGTCACCTACAAAACCATCTCAATTTTATTGATGTACAATATTCCTTTTCACTTGAATAAATGAAAATCTTGACTAAGTTGCATTTCCTTCAATTATGTAATTTTTTTTGAATGTGTACAAGGTAGATTAAATGTTTATATAAATTTATATCAATAAGTTTTTAGCATAGATTTATTTCTTTTCACCTGAAGCTATACATCCATCGACTTCTTGTAATCTAAGGTTTATATTCCATATTAATTTTCTTCTATTAGCTCTTTTTTTGGAATAAAGTAAATATATTAGACAAAAAAGGTGTATAGAGAACTATACAACAAAGCAGGGTTCTCGTAAGCGGGCTCACAGAATTAGAAACTATACATGGGGACTAACTACAAAATCCCCAGTATAACCGAGTGTTGGTGCTGAGATTATGCAAATTTCATGCCTACCATTTATATGCCAAACCATCTCCTTAGAAAGGACGTGAGGAGCAGTTGAGACTTCTCTACTTTTTTGTCATGCAATCTCTTGTTCCTCTCCATCCAAATTAAATAACTAATCCCAGTAATGCAAAGATTAACATAGCTCCACATGGCCTTGCCAAGCTTAAACCTAGATTCAACCCATAGCAGGACATCCGTGAGGTTATCAGGAATACAGTGCCCCATTCATTTCTTAGGCATATGATGCTCCATAGATGTTTAGTCCATCTGCATTTGAAGAACAAGTGATTGCTAGTTTCGTTTTCATGTTCTATTAAGTGCAATATCATCTATTCTTAATAATAAATGTAATAACTTGAATTTTTGACTCTCATTGAATTAAATGCACATCTTGACTCATTAGAATCTCTATTATTTTAAATACATCCCTCACCCTCAATTACATGACTTAGAGTCACATTATACTCAATTGATGGAGTGAAATTGAACAAAGGTCACAATATGCTAAATTTACTAAGCTTGAGTGCATAATTTCACTTTTGAAAATATTTTTTTATTTGAATATTGTCAATATTTTCATTCTGGATCCAAACTTTTAACATAAGAAGTAGAGATTTTATCCAGTTTCTTTAGTGCCTATAGCAATCCAATTGGTCTTTTTTGTATCCAAATGCTTACGCCGGATGGAATGCTCTGAGTAGTTTCGACTCTTATATATCTATAGTTGGAATTTGTTGCGGAGAAAGAGAGGGCTAGAGGAATGGAAAGATAGGACTTTCCAAACAAGCATCAAGCTTGAATTAAAGACTGGACATCCTACTTTTCTACTTTTCTTCTTTGGAAAGGGTGAGGCCACATGGGAGCCATGATGGGCATGGAAAAGTCTTATCCTAAATTGTTTGTTTGCTTGATGGAATTTTGAGGACAAAATCCTATAGGAGGGAAAGGATGTTACAACCCCAATTTTTGGGTTCTTTCGGTGAGAAATGTAATTTCTCCTATTAAAGATATTTGAACAAATAATGATATAATTTGTTTTGAATAAATGGATTTCGTTTATAATATCCTTGTTGGTTGTTTTGTGGGATTTATTGGCTATTGGGCCCAATAACAAGGAAATGAAAAAGGAAATTCAATTATTAAATGATAAAAATGAGAAAAGGAGAAAAGAAAGATGTAGAAACCTCTAGAAGGCAAAGGAATGTTATCCAAAGTTGGATTTCATGCCTTCAGGGTTCCTCGATGTTGAAGGTGTTCATGTTGCAAAGATAATACAACAAGAAAGAGAAAAGATCAATTAAATATTGCTTTATTAAGAAGAAATATGAAATAAGAATGAAATATAAGAAATATGTGGATATATGGATAATGGATCCATCTTGGATAAGATTTCGGTTCCACATGGTTTCCAATGGTAAAAGGAACCCAAATGAAGAAAATAGAAGATTAAGAGAGAGAAAATATGCTTAAAATATGCTTTAATAAGAGATAACGTGTATATAAAGAAAAGCATCTCATACTCTCGAGTGTGAGTCTCAAATTTGGTACATACGTGGATTAAGTCATATGGACTTTCTTCTAAAATTTGAAATTAAAAGGATTAACAGTTTGGGAGTTATGAATTTTACAAGTTTCCTAAAGTGTAAAGGATAACATTAAATGCCATATTTAATCAGTAACCTTGTTCTTGGCGAGTGGCTGAGAGCCATTGGATCTAGGATCCAACAGTGGTTGTTCTTTGTACCCTCTCAGAGATAAGAATAGGGAAACAAAGAATGCAGGATCGCTTTCTCTCCCCCCCCATGCAAATATCGGGCAGCCCTGGGAAGTCTCCCATTGGGTTCGTGAGACTAGGACGAATCCAACAGACCTGGGTTTTATCCCCTTTTGGTAGGATATAGCAGGTTTCCCCAGTTGAATAGACTATTGTGAGAAACCTGTCAAGACCAACAGGTATATAATGGGGGAGGGGCATAGGCAACACCATTGAGATCGGAACCCCATCCCAGTCGCTTTACGGGACTAATCGAACCCCTCTTCGCTCCCAACTTCACCACAACAATACCCTTCCTCCCCCTTCTTGTGCACGGCCGTAGGGGCGCCACCGTCGACCATTACAGGCCACCTCGCCTCATCCATGGGCCGTCATTGAGTCCGGGGTGGCCTAAGAAGGAGGTTGGTGCCCTCGCTTGATACCTCGGTATGGTAGATCTTGAAGTCAACCTCAAGGTTGACCGGACCTGGCACTGTGTCGCGAAGAGAGTCAGGGGTGAGTGGAGGTTGAAGAAGCGATCGTGGTTTTTTACTAGTATACCCCCAGCGTTCGTGAAGGAGAATAAGGGCATGAGTGTCTTTCCTGCATGCTCAGACCCTAATCGCAAAGAAGGCTCGATTGGCTGACGTGTCAGGCCCTCATTGGCTCAAGTAAGTTCATTTTACAAAAATTGTATCTCCTCATTAGTAGCTCGGATGAATGCGCATAAAATATAAATGTTGCTAAAAAAATGAGTGGAATACATTAAAATATATTTAGAAGCCAATTCCTCTTGCAATTAGAAAAGTAAGGGAAGATATCAACTTTAATGTATTAATGATTAAGAAACCCTATTTTGAGATAATTAATGTATTTAGTAGGATTTAATGGATGATTAAAGTTGATATTAACTTGTTAATTGTAAAACAATACATTAAGAACAAAAGGGTGAACTTTGCACGTAATTGGTTTAATTTAGAATTTAATGTGCATGAATATGCTTTAATGGGCCTTGAAACCCTAATGATAGTAATTGTGACTCTTAATGGCTTTAATTATTCAATTTCATGGTCAAAATTGAGATATGATAGTTCTAATCTATTTTGATTATAAAGGTTCCTAATTGTGGATAAATAACCTTAATATAGTAATTAGGGTTTTCTAATGGATAAAGGTAGAATTAATGGCAAATAGAGTTCAGATGTGAACTAAATCATAATGAACTATGAGTTGTTATTCCAGAAGGAACCAAAGATGAAAATTAGGCCTAATAATCTTGTCATGAATTAAAAAGGGTAAGAATGGTAGTTTTAAAGTAAAAGAGGCATAATGGGCTTAAATGATGGTTAATTGTGCCTTTTATCTGAAATTAAGGTAATATGTTAACCTTAACATCTTTTGTGAAGAATAGATGAGATAATTAGGGTTTGCGAGTAATTGTATAAAATTAGGGTCTAAAAGAGTAAAAATGAAGAGGAACCCTAATTTCAATGGAAACCCTAAAAGTGTACTAGAACCCCTAGAAAGTGAGCTAGGTTTAATAGACCATGATGGCATGATTAATGATAAGAAAATTGGATGCCTATTTTAGGATCAACTTGGTATGTGCTTGCTTGGTTTCTTAATTGGTTGAATTATTTCTACAATCAAGTCAGCTTGACAGGTATGTGGTTAATTATGGTTAATCGCATTAGTTACCTGAAGGTTTTTCGAATGATTCATCGCATTGAATGCAACCTATCAGTTGGACGTTCATACTTGCAAATTATAAAGTCACTATGATTATGACACTTGTAATATAAATGTGTATTCTCGCACCTACATGCCACCCTGATGGATGATGCAAAAAGGTCAAGCCTAGGAGGGAAGACCAATGGGCAACATGAGAGGTGACCCTAGACACCAAGCTCGCAAATGAGAAGGTGGTCTATGTTGCAGGACTAATGGGCACCATGAGAGGTGACCCCAAGCACCAAGCTCGGGATTGAGAAGGTGGCCTTCAGTCAAACCCTAGAGAGGGTATTCCAGGGTTAGGGCAAAAGCGGTGGAGATTGACACATTGATAACGTAAATTGAATTGTTAATTACCTTGGTTGTGATAATTAGTTTGTAAGAAATATTTGTGAAATTTTGGTTGTTCCCACATACTAGCATATTTTGATATGCTGACCGACATTTTGTTTGTCGGCGTTTTAGGTACAAGCATGAAAAGGACAAGAAGTAAAGTGGCATATGTGGAATTAAATAAGAGTTAAAGTACAAGGAGGATTAGTTAGAATAGACTCCTGATGTGGATAGAAGTACATATCCTAGTTTTTGAAAAAGGTATGCAAAGTTTTATTTTATTCCTGTTTTTAGTCTTTTGGTAGAATTTGATCATTGTTATTGATTATTTGTCAACCTTTGATCATGTTAAATGGGATAATGGCTCTGACCTCTTGGTCTCCTTTAATTGGGGGTTACTGGGAGGCGGGGTTGTTACAAAACACCTCTACCTATAGTATCCCCTTCTATGGTCTCTTTTGAGACTAATGATCCACCACAAGATGATGGTAATACTAATGCCTCCATTCTAGTTTTTGATTCTAACATTCCTACTGCACTAGGAGAAGGACAATAGTATGCAACCAAATATTGTATTTCTCAACATGTTCTACAACCCATATTAATGCTTCCATGGCTCAATTTACTTCTTCTTTATCTGTTGTTTCTATTACAAAGAACATTCAGGAGCCATTCCTACACCCTGAATGATCATAGGCTATGAATGAGAAGATGGATGCTCTTCAATAATGTGGGACATGTGAACTTGTTGATCTCCCTACATGTAGGAATCATGTCGGCTTTTGTTGGATATTTGTTGTTTAATATTTTCCTGATTGAACAGTTGAGCATCTGAAGGCTAGACTGGTTGCTAAGGGATACACAGAGGAATCTAGGGTTGGTTACTTTGAAACATTTTCTCCTACTGCTCGTCTTAATTTTGTACATAATCTTATTTTTGTTGTAGTTAATAAGGATGGCACTTGCATCATTTGGATGTCAAGAATGTCTTTATATATGATGACTTGTAGGAGAGTGTCTATCTATCATAATCTCTAGGTTATGTTTCTCAGGGGGAGTATTTTGGGAAATTTTTCCTTCTTAATAAGTTTATTTATGGCTTCAAGTAGAGTCTTGAAGCATGGTTTGACAAGCTATCCCTTATACTAGACAAATTTGATTTTGCACGGCTTCAGTGTGATTATTATCTTTTTATCAAAACCACTACCTCAGGTATTATTATTCTCATTTTTTATGTGGATGATATCATTTTGTATGGTAGTGATGATACAAGGATTGTTGATATAAAGAAATATCTGATGAAGCACTTCATAACCAAAGACCTTGTGTGTTCTCGTTAAATTCTTGGCATTGAAGTAGCATACAATAAGGCTAAAGTATCTTTATTATAGAGGAAGTATACTCTAGACTTACTTAGGGAAACTAGAACGCTAGGTTTTTGTTTTGCAGTCTCACCTATGGTTCAAGCACATGATCTATGGTATGAGTCTAATCAACTCATAGAAGCAACATATTGTTACAAGTGACTAGTTGGTAAATGTTTGTATCTCATTATTACTAGGCAAGATATATGATTTGTTGTGGGAGTTCTTAGTCAGTTTATGGATTGTCATAGTCAGTGTCACTGGGAATCAACATGTCATGTCCTAAAATCTTTGATAAATGCACCTAGAGAGGGACTATGTTATAAACGAAATGGACACCTCGACGTAATTGGATATTCTGATGCTGATAATGCAAGGTTGTAGTCTAACAGGAGATACACTTTTGATTACTATATCTTTGTAGGAGGTAATCTAGTTACTTGGCGAAGTAAGAACAAAATGTTGTTGCTAGATCTAGTGTAGAGTCTAAATATCATGAAATAGTGCATACTACTTGTGAGTTGTTATGGACTAAGTCTATTCTTACAGACTTTATATTTCCTATCCCTTATGCTATTCCGATGTATTGTGATAATCATGTTGCTACCTTCATTGCTAGTAATCATGTCTTCAATGAAAGGACCAAGAATAGTAAAGTTGACTGCCATATTCTCCGAGATGATTTTCTACCTTCACATGAGCTAACTATAAATATATTTATTAAGACTCTCTTTGGAAAGAGAGTTGAGGAACTATGTGTTGGATCTAGGGCTCTAGAGGGGAGGTGAATAGAGATTTAAAATTCTCACAAGAATAGTTAGACCTTCAAATTATATCAATCAAAACCAATTTCTTAAGAACAATTTGAAGTCCCATCTAAGCAAGCAGAGCAATGACGAGAGAGATTGAATCATCCACTGAGACAAGGTGTTTTAGAGTGGTTCCAATCTACAAACTAGGAGATAGTCAATCCATACCTAGAGAGGTCAACCTATAAGACTTTGCAATCCGTGTATACTTACATTCCATCATAAGAGATACAAGGAGACCACCATACATTCAAGGACTTATCTACTCAAGACGAGAGTCTTTCACCTACACAAGGACTTACCCACTTGATTAAGATGTCTTCAGCCTTTAACAAGGTCTTACCCACACTTGCATCAAGTCTTTTTCCTTGAAGGAATTACCCACTCTTCTTAAATCTTGGACTTGCCCTTCTCATTCAACTAGAGAAGATATTCACCTCTTCTTCAACCTTAAAGAAGACCAGGAACAACTTCACCTTCACTTGGAGTAGCTTGCTTCAACCTTTTCTCTTTGAGAAAGGGGATTCCGAAGATGGAAGAATTGAGAGCTTTATAAGAACATGGAGTTAGCTCTCTTACAACATACCTAAATAGCTCATAATCACTAAGTTCTTTGTGATTGAGGGAGAGAAAGGGGCTCAAAGGGTTGCAACACACTCAACTATAACAAGGACTTAGGATACCATGAATGAGCAAACTTTGAATGAACTCCAAGGGCCCCTATTTATAGTTGTGGGTGTTCCTTTGAGTGTGGGATCACTTAAGAATGAAAAATGCCCATTTTACAACTTGCAATAGATCTATTTTCATTAAGAACAACTCTCCAATGGTTATGGTCACTTTTTCTATGTTTTCCATACAATTCATTTGATCGAGTTTCAATAAAGATAACTCGACCTATCCACTAACAAACAAAGCCACATTTCAATCTATCAGTCGAGTTTCATCTGGGAAACTCGACCAATGAATCAAAATCATCTTAGGTCAATGAGTCGGTTATTCAAGTTATGTGAGTATGCAACTCGACCGATAGATCATTTTAGGAAATCCATCACTATATACATACATACAAACATACATATATATGTGTGTGTTGATGAGTGCATACTCATCATGGAATTCAATCATCTCTTTGTAACAAATTCAACTCTTTTCATACCTTTTCACCCAAATATGAATCATAATGTGTAAAACTGCTTAGCTGATTCAATTACCAAGGTTTTAACTAAGTATTGTTCATTTAATGTAGATAACAAAGCAATTCCACGCATGCGGTTCCAAGACCGTTTGGGTCCATGCGGTCCCAAGACCGTTTGGGTCCACGTGGTCCCAAAACCGTTTAGATCCATGCGGTCTCAAGACTGTTTACTGGAATGCACGAAGATCGAATGCTGAAACAGATTGCTAAGGTCGACCGCGCGAGCTGCAAACCGCATGACCGAGAGTGGACTCAAGACCGTTTGTGTTACAACCCAAATTTTTGGGTTTATTTTGTGAGAAATGTAATTTCTCATATTAAAGATAATTGAAAAAATAAAGATATAATTTGTTTTGAAGACATGGATTTCATTTACAATAGCCTTGATGATTGTTTTGTGGGCTTTATTGGCTATTGGGCCCAAATAACAAGAAAATTCAATTAGTAAATGAATAATTGAATATTTAAGAAAAGAATGAAATAGAAACCTATAGAAGGCAAAATGATGTAATCCAAGGATGGATTTTGTGCCTCTTGGGTTCCTTGGGTTCCAAGGAGCCCAAAGTTGCATAAAGGATGCACTAAGAAAAGAAAAGATTATTTAAGTATTTCTTAATTAAGAAAGAAATTGAAAATAATGATAAAATGTGAAAAACAAGTGAAAAGAGATATAATTGGTTATCTTGATGGATTTTTCGTATCCAAAGGATTCCTAAGGTTAAAAGGAACTCCAAATAAGGAAATAAAAGAGAGATAATGAGAAATTCTCAAAAAGGGATATTTTAATAAAGAAAAAGTAAGATAATAAGAAAAAGGATGAAAGATAAGGAAAAAGGCTAAGAGATAATTTCCTAAAATAGGATTTCGTGTTATAAAGGTTCCTTGGGGTTCAGGGAACTCAGGATAATTAAATAATAGCAAGGGAAATAAAGAATATGTGGTAAATGTGATTAAAGAGGTGTTTTCTTGCAACTAAAGAAAAGGTACGTTTTATTTTAAATAATGAGCCCAATTTTGGTGGATAGGTGAATTACGTTTTTATAGACTTTCCCTCCAAATTTGGGCTAAAACGGAGCTATGCATTAGGAGTTATGTTTTTTCCAAGTTATCCTAATTTATAAAGAATTATCTTGGAAATAGGAATTCTTTTTCCTTTTCAGTTGAACGTGAGAATTGAGGGTCGTTGGATCCTGATCCAACGAGTACCACTCATCACCTAGTTCCAAAGGAACTTGGGTATAGGCTGCAACTCGAGGGATTCAAGCCTCATTATGTTTGCAATTAAAACAGTGTATAAAGTTATCATATTTACTGGTTTAATTAATGAAAAACCCTTAGAATTGATAATAGTTGAGTATAGTGATGTTCTCTGAATGTTTAGAACGAATATTAACCTGTTGATAATAAAAAGGATGATATTTGTACATAATTGGCTTAAATTA
The DNA here is from genome assembly GCA_963693085.1 of Alisma plantago-aquatica. Classification (NCBI taxonomy): domain Eukaryota; kingdom Viridiplantae; phylum Streptophyta; class Magnoliopsida; order Alismatales; family Alismataceae; genus Alisma; species Alisma plantago-aquatica. The sequence goes on from OY856413.1 coordinate 684,116, forward strand.
GGGTTTCATATACCTAAGTTTGCATTAATGGGCTTAGAAACCCTAATTTAGGAGGATATGTCTTTTAATGATTTTAATTGTGCAAATCTATGAATAAGACAAAGTTATGTTGTTATAAATCCAATTTGAGTATAAAAGATCATTAATGTGATATTTTGGGGTTCCTAATGTATAAAGTGGAATTAATGATACATTAGGGTTTACTGACATAAATGATGAGAATTGTAGTAATTAGGGTTCCTGGAGAATCGAACTATAATTCTTTGTTGAGTTGTCAATTCAAAGAAACCTGAACATGAATGATCTTGACATGACTTAAAACGATAAAGATAGTAGTTTTAGTGTAAAAGAGACATTTTGGGCTTAATTGACTTTAATGCTGTCTATGATGTTGAAATTAGGGTTGTGGACTAAACGAACATTAAAAGTGATAAACGCATAATGGAAGCTAAAACCCTAAAAGGATGGCCTAGAAATCCTAAATTGGAATCCAAGTAGATCTTAAGGAGGTTTGGAATAAAACAATGACACTTGGATGTTATGCGTTAATTTCAGGATATTGATGATTGCTTGATTGATTGTTCCTGAATATTATTACTTGGACATCAAGTTGCTCTGAACAGGTATGTCATTACATCTATGAATAATCGCTCTAGTTTCACGGCGATTCCCGAAGTTTTAATCGGTTGCTTGAAAATAACTGTTGGATGTTTATTTATTTCATGCAACTATAAAGTGACTATGATTATCACTATAAATATGTGTATATAACTGACTAGATCCAGGTCCACCTCTATTGCTTTGAAAAGGCTAAGAAAAAGGGGTAATCCTAGAGCAAGGTCTAGGTTACCGAGAGTTAGAAACTGGGCTACCCACGTGTAGTGCCATGAGACTCATTAGCCTTCTATGAGTTAAGGAGTGGGCTACTTACGAGTAGTGCCATGTGACTCAACCCTAGAAATTGGTTCACTTATAGGTGGATCATGAGGGGTTTAATGGGGACAACATAGAGGATAGGGTACTCTTGGATCGCAGAGTTATATCTAAAATGTAATCTTGGTTGTTAAATGATTAATTGAATGATTACATTGTTAATGTAATTACATGATTATTGTTTCCCCCACATACCAGCTTCGGCTGACCGACGTTTTGTTTGTCGGCGTTTTAGGTACAAGCCAAAAGGACAAACAGTAAATCATCATATTGTGAAATACATGAAGTAAAATACAAGGAGGATTAGTTAGAGTAGAATACTTAAGTGGATAGAAGTTTAGAGATCCAAGTTTTCAAAAAGGTATGCAAAAATTTATTTTCTTACAGCTTTCAGTATAGTATGTTAAAATTTGATAATTATTCTTGGTTAATTGTCGAACCTTTGATCCGGAAGTCATGGGTGCGGATTCGACCTCTCGGTTTCCCTTAATTGGGGGTTATTGGGAGGTGGGGTCGTAACATTTGGTATCAGAGTGTAGGTTCCTCATTTAACCATTAATAATTATTAAATTTTACAAACTCCATAGAACCCAAGGGAGTTATTAGAGGATTATCCGAAAGACGGAGGTGTCTAGAAAAGGATCACGACCGGGGGCTGGCAATATTTTCCTCCGCACTGCTAGTCAGAATACGAATCGAAATAAGATACATTTAGGACTTCTCATCTTATTCATCCCTTCTCACCACAAAATTCTGATAATGACCTAAAGGATTAGGGTTTTCTTTCTTCTCCTCACCCTCCTAAGGTATGGGTAAGGTTAATAAGGTTTAAGGAATCCTCCACCAAATTAATGAAAGGCATGTAAATAAGATGTCATGGACATAAGCTTAATAGATTAAGTGCAAACTAAAGAATAGATACATGCTTAGGTCGTATGACATAAGTTGTCATGCCCTCAGAAGAGACTTGAGGCTAGACCTTCTTGTCAGGAGGATAAGTTAGTCTTGGAGATAGAGATCTCCATTGCAAGTAGAGACCAGGCACATCCTCTGAGGATGATGCTAACCCTAACCCTAAGTGAAGGTTAGAGAGAGATGAGTTGGACCAGGTGTTTGAAAGTACATGCCTTTGGGATGCCATATGATCCATGGGTGACCTAGCACCTTTGGCAACCCAACCCTGGGGAGGGTCATGCATGTTCGGGTAAAGGATAGCTCCTTAGATGATGATGTTAGTGAAGGACCTTAGAAACCCTATGGGCTTATGGCATAGCATGCACCCAGGGTATGTGAGTAGTGTGAGCAAGGGATTGAAACCTTGGCCAGGAGAGTTTGATGGATAGCTTATGAAATAAGCATAAAGAACTATGGATAACCTTGAGCAAAACATAAGTTGAACATAGGCTTCATTCAGGTAGGGGCATGCTTTTGAGGTTGACCCTTCACGAAGAGAGGACCTCTAATGGTGAGGTTAGTTGTAGGGTTAGCTCTAGAGAGAGAGCAAGAAACCCAGCAAGAAGGTTGGAATCCTAGACTCCAGTATACGAGGAGAAGTCAGGAGTTGAGGATGATGTGACCTAAGTAGATGATAGTGGTCACCACATGTTTGATCCCTAGGGGTTGATGATGTCTTGGTTGCCATGGGACGGACCAAACCCTAGAGAGAAGATGAAGCTTCTGGTACCTATGTGCCTATGGTATAAGTGTTTACCTTCTGAGAAAGGAAGAAGAAGTTCGGTATACCCTGAAAAGGTTTAGTAAACAGGCTACGAGGCCTTATACGTTGTTGGTTGTCCTTGAGGAGGATCCAACTCTAAGTGTTGCTCGAGTTGAAGGATGACAAGGAGTGCATGGCATGCCTATTGCATGCTTGGTTCGTAGTTAAGAGATTGAGCATGCAGTTGGACACCTACAAGTAAACCTAGGGTTCCTAAGCCTAAGAGGGGAAGTGGTGTACCTAATGCTCATGATGAGAGTTGAGTTCCTGTAGAAGTGAACATGGTACTCCTCATGTATATAGGAAAAAGGGAAGTCCCTTAAGTTTAAGGTATGTGTGATGAACCCCTCACAGCTAGGTTGATGATAAAGGAAAGTGTGATCTTAATACAACATCGAGGAAAGAGGATAAGTATGACCTAGCATGGTACAGTAGGTGATCTGCTTGTGCCTTAATAGCTTACTAGGGTTAAGTAGGCTCATGTGGATGTAAACCCTATACCTAAGAGATTTTGTGACCTTGTTGTCAAGAGATAGTTTTCCTCCCATCCTGGGAGAGGGACCCCTTTGGTAGGGTGTATATCAGTTTTGTTGGTTTAAGGTAACCTGAAGAGGTCCCACAGGATCTTGAGAAGCTAAGTGAAAGGTACATGGTATGAGAATGAACCTGTAGACCCATAGATATCCATCTCTTATTACATATGAATGTGTTACCATGGAAGTAACCGGTATGGAGTTTGACCAAGGTAGGCAAGCTTCCATGATCCCTATGAAAGGATGAAAGCCAACCCATGAATGCAGAAAGAGAGATGATGAAAACTTGGGTAAGGCTCTAAGTGAACATGTATTATAATGGAGAATCCTAAGTCTATCCTAGGGTCTGGTAGGGATAAGACCAATGAAAGTAGAAGTTGCCTAATTCCCCAGTTGTATATGACCATAGGGTCAGGAGGTAACAGCTATCATTGTCTGAGGGCCATGGGTTAGGAGATTGATCATCTTCATGAACTCATGGGACCCAAAGGGAAGATGAGTAGGGCACTCTCTTGATGCATGAGGGAAGAGGGATAACCCCAAAAGAGTCGGTACTCTATAGACCTAGAGGAGATGACCAAGGATATAAACCTCAGTAGGTTCAAGACTAGTTTGATATCATGATGTCTGTGATGTGGAGACATATGTGGAACGTTGCAATTTAGATGTAAAGGTGTATTGGCAAGGTGGAATGTACCATCTCTACTCTTGGAACAGGAAGAACTCTGTATTTGGACTGCAGCCAAATGCTTATTTCCTCTTGTTAAGAGAGTGAGAGATAGGACATTACGCATACCACACACCAAGGATAAGAGATGATTTAGGTTGGAATGTTGCCACGAGAAATGGGGATAGAGAAGATAACCTACCCTAGAAAAGTGAATGATACATGGATGGTCCGCAAACACTAACAAGAATGAGGTAGTCATTATGAGGAAGTTTTTATCATGAGCTATGTAGAACTTACAAGTTATACCAGGTTGAGTTTGATCACCATGATGATGAAATCAGAGAGTGTTCTTAATTGAAGATAGACATATGGTTTGAGGTGAGATGATAAGTGAAATACATGAAAGTATATGTCTTCAACGTTACCTAATACCTAAGGATGTGAAGTGGTAATGGATGCTCTGGTTGAGATACATCTGACTTGTTTGATTAGAAACTAGAAGAGGTTGTTTGGCTCACCCTAAGTTTGAAAAGGAGAGGTGTTTGGATAACACTCAGATGTAACAAGATACATTGAAAAGTTAAGGGTTGTTTGGTTAGCCAGTCTAGTCCTTGATGCAATGAAAGGATGGTGGTAGAACCTCAGATGCACTTCTTTGGAAAAGAAGGTGATGAAACCCCGACTAGAGTGGTTTAGGGTTTCAGAGGAATCGATCTTGAAGAATCATGACATACATGAAATCATGATTGAATATCACCATACACCGTGGAAAATGGAAATAGAACTTTGGATGCTTAAGATGAAGTTGCATGTGGTTTATGGCCATGCAAGCCAGGAGGTAAAGGACGAACCCCAGTAACCCAGTGTATCGATATAGAGGACAAAAGAGTCCCTGAGAGGAAATGGGAGTTCATCACTATGGATGTTGTGATAGGTCTCCCCTAGACCAAGGAAGGTCGAGATGCAATATGGGTTATGGTAGATCGCCTTACCTAGATGACATAGGAAAGAAAGAGTACTGTCAAGGGACAAATCGAGTTGAACTACATATGAGAGAGATGGTTCAACTACACCATGATGCAATTTCAAAAGTTCATGAGTATGACTTAAAGGTTCACTTCCATAAGGTAAAAGTAGGTACATGAAGAACTCGATGATAGTACAGTTTATCACCCCTAACTAATGGTTAGTATAATCCAGACTAAAGGGGTCTGACGAGAGCATATGTGCTCGTTCAGGGTGATATCTAGAGACAGTTCTTGTCCTATGAAAGATGTGTCAATGACCACCATGGCCAGTATCAGGATTCAAAGAAGCTCTATAGGAGAGGTTGTGTCGGTCACCATTTCAGTAAGGTGATGTTGGTGAAAGGACCACGTGATGGTTAGAAAAGGGCCACAGTGTGTGTAGATGAAGTCGCTTTGACCATCCAAAGGCTGAAAGGAACCTAGATACGACGAGAGTTGTGAGCGGATGCAAGGTAGACTGACATGCAGTTCACTATGGGAGAATATGTGACATGAAAATCTGACCCCTCTAAGTTATAGCTAAGAGAGCTGAGTCCCCGATACATGGGTCCATTTAAGATGGATTGGTGGAGAAGGTTATGGTTAACTTTACCCATCAGGATAAAGTAATGTGTGATGAGTTCCATGCGTCCAATTTATAGCACTATGTGAGGTACCCAGACCATGTGCTGAGAAATGAACCTAGTGAGCCCCAAGGGAGGCTGAAATGACCTGAGTCACCTATGCAGTTTATAGACGACAGGATGAAAGGACTCAAAGAAAAGAATATGTGATGATAAAGGTTCTTGGAAGAGCCATGAGTACGGTAAAGCCACATAGGGACCAATGATGGACATGGAAAAGTCTTATCCTGAATTGTTTGTTTGTTTGATAGAATTTTGAGGACAAAATTCCTATAAGAGGGGAAGGATGTTACAACCCCAATTTTTGGGTTTATTTGGTGAGAAATATAATTTCTCATATTAAAGATAATTGAACAAATAAATATATAATTTGTTTTGAAGACATGGATTTCATTTACAATAGCCTTGACGATTGTTTTGTGGGCTTTATTGGCTATTGGGCCCAAATAACAAGAAAATTCAATTAGTAAATGACTAATAGAATATTTGAGAAAAGAATGAAATAGAAACCTCTAGAAGGAAAAATGATATAATCCAAGGATGGATTTTTTGCCTCTTGGGTTCCTTGGGTTCCAAGGAGTCTAAAGTTGCATAAAGGATGCACTAAGAAAAGAAAAGATTAATTAAGTATTTCTTTATTAAGAAAGAAATTGAAAATAATGATAAAATGTGGAAAACAAGTGAAAAGAGATATAATTGGTTATCTTGATGGATTTTTCGTATCCAAAGGATTCCTAAGGTTAGAAGGAACTCCAAATAAGGAAATAAAAGAGAGATAATGAGAAATTCTCAAAAAGGGATATTTTAATAAAGAAAAAGTAAGATAATAAGAAGGATGAAAGATAAGGAAAAAGGCTAAGAGATAATTTCCTAAAATAGGATTTTGTGTTATAAAGGTTCCTTGGGGTTCAGGGAACTCAGGATAATTAAATAATAGCAAGGGAAATAAAGAATATGTGGAAAATTTGATTAAAGAGGTGTTTTCTTGCAACTAAAGAAAAGGTACATTTTATTTTAAATAATGAGCCCAATTTGGTGGATAGGTGACTTAAGTTTTTATAGACTTTCCCTCCAAATTTGGGCTAAAATGGAGCTATGCACTAGGAGTTATGTTTTTTCCAAGTTATCCTAATTTGTAAAGAATTATCTTGGAAATAGGAATTCTTTTTCCTTTTCAGTTGAACTTGAGAATTGAGGGTCGTTGGATCCTGATCCAACGAGGACCACTCATCACCCAATTCCAAAGGAACTCGGGTACATGCTGCAACTTGAGGGATCTTTCCCTTTAGATTTCTCACAAAACTGATCATGTGCTATGATGGAAAGGGCATAGATGGCCCCAGGAGAGGATTTCAAGCCAGGCCACCATAATTTGTAACTGGTTTCGAGGACTCTGGAAGGAACGCCTATTTTGGTAGGTGGCTCCAGGGGCAGAAAAGGTTAAGAACCCTAATCCAACCACCCGCACCTATATATGAGACCACCCTTGGTCTCGGCCAAGCCTAGAGAGCTTGAATGGCATGTTTCTAGCCCCAAACCTCCTCTCTCTCTACCGATATACCTCCGGCGAGGGCACCGCCGTGGCTCTAGCAGTGAAGAAAGAAAGGAGATGACGTACAGTCGTCGTTAGATCTGGGATGACAGTGATCCTCTAGCGATATCTGACGGTGCGAGGGGGGCGGCTGTTTAAGTTAGGCGCATCGACACGGATCGCTCGATCTAAGTCCATCGTGGACTCCAGTGGGATCCAACGGGCTGGAGGTAGGAGTGGGGTGTGCAATGCATTTAGTGGAGCCGATCAATGAAGAACGTTAGATCAAGGCGTGGACCAAAGGCGCACCAATCGAACGGCCACGAAAATTTGGTAAAATCCCCTCTCTCATCGAATAATCAAGAAAATAGCTTTCTTTGCAAAATTAATAGAGATCGCTAGGAATCTCATATGGAGAAACTTTATATTTGAAAATTGATCAGGAGAAAATGAGGAATCCATTAAAAATATAATTCAAGCCTGATTCTATTTGCAATTCAAAAAGTGTATAAAGTTATCATATTTACTGGTTTAATTAATGAAAAACCCTTGGAATTGATAATAGTTGAGTATAGTGATGTTCTCTGAATGTTTAGAACGAATATTAACCTATTGATAATAAAAAGGATGATATTTGTACATAATTGCCTTAAATTAGGGTTTCATATACCTAAGTTTGCATTAATGGGCTTAGAAACCCTAATTTAGGAGGATATGTCTTTTAATGATTTTAATTGTGCAATCTATGAATAAGACAAAGTTATGTTGTTATAAATCCAATTTGAGTATAAAAGATCATTAATGTTATATTTTGGGGTTCCTAGTGTATAAAGTGGAATTAATGATACATTAGGGTTTACTGACATAAACGATGAGAATTGTAGTAATTAGGGTTCCTGGAGAATCGAACTATAATTCTTTGTTGAGTTGTCAATTCAAAGAAACCTGAACATGAATGATCTTGACATGACTTAAAATGATAAAGATAGTAGTTTTAGTGTAAAAGAGACATTTTGGGCTTAATTGACTTTTAATGGTGTCTATGATGTTGAAATTAGGGTTGTGGACTAAATGAACATTAAAAGTGATAAACACACAATGGAAGCTAGAACCCTAAAAGAATGGCCTAGAAATCCTAAAGTGGAATCCAAGTAGATCTTGAGGAGGTTTGGAATAAAACAATGACACTTGGATGTTATGCATTAATTTCAGGATATTGATGATTGCTTGATTGATTGTTCCTGAATATTATTACTTAGACTTCAAGTTTCTCTGAACAGGTATGTGGTTACATCTATGAATAATCACTCTAGTTTCACGGCGATTCCTGAAGTTTTAATCGGTTGCTTGAAAATAACTGTTGGGTGTTTATTTATTTCATGCAACTATAAAGTAACTATGATTATCACTATAAATATGCATATATAACTGACTAGATCTGGGTCCACCTCTATTGCTTTGAAAAGGATAAGAAAAAGGGGTAATCCTAGAGCAAGGTCTAGGTTACCGAGAGTTAGAAACTGGGCTACCCACGTGTAGTACAATGAGATTCATTAGACTGCTATGAGTTAAGGAGTGGGCTACTTACGAGTAGTGCCATGTAACTCAACCCTAGAAATTGGTTCACTTATAGGTGGATCATTACGGGTTTAATGGGGACAACATAGAGGATAGGGTACTCTTGGATCGCGGAGTTATATCTAAAATGTAATCTTGGTTGTTAAATGATTAATTGAATGATTACATTGTTAATGTAATTACATGATTATTGTTTCCCCCACATACCAGCTTCGGCTGACCGACGTTTTGTTTGTCGACGTTTTAGGTACAAGCCAAAAGGACAAACAATAAATCATCATATTGTGAAATACATGAAGTAAAATACAAGGAGGATTAGTTAGAGTAGAATCCTTAAGTGGATAGAAGTTTAGAGATCCAAGTTTTCAAAAAGGTATGCAAAAAAAAAATTTCTTACAGCTTTCAGTATAGTATGTTAAAATTTGATAATTATTCTTAGTTAATTGTCAAACCTTTGATCCAGAAGTCATGGGTGCGGCTTCGAACTCTCGGTCTCCCTTAATTGGGGGTTATCGGGAGGTGGGTTCATAACAGTTTGGGTCCATACGGTCTCAAGACCGTTTGGGTCCATACGATCTCAAGAGCGTTTGGGTCCATACGGTCTCAAGACCATTTGGATCCATGCGGTCTCAAGACCGTTTGGGTCCATACAGTCTCAAGACCATTTGGATCCATGCGGTCTCCAAGACCGTTTGAGTCTATGCGGTCTCAAGACTGTTTGAGTCCATGCGGTCTCAAGACTGTTTGGATCCATGTGGTCTCCAAGACCGTTTGAGTCCATGCGGTCTCAAGACCGTTTGAGTCCATTCAATCTCAAGACCGTTTGAGTCCATGTGGTCTCCAAGACCGTTTGACGCGATCATGAAGACCGAATGAAGATCAAATGTCGTGCACTCAGGATCGGTTGCTGCATGCGAAGACCGTTTGAAGCCGCTTCCCGGACGATAGACCGTTTGGAAGCAAACGGTCTCCAGACTGTTTAGCACCAAATGGTCTCCAGACCGTTTGGAGAAGATATTTTCAGCAACTTACACAAACTGTTTGGGGAAAGATCCGAGCTTATAAATAGGACCCTAAGGGTCCTCATTTGGGGGCATTGGATCCAGACGCCGCCAGGATTCCAGAGCACAACTCCGATCAAATTCCATTCCACCTACGGCCTGTGTTGCAACCAAGGAGGCGGAAGAGAGAGAGAAGGCGGAGCAAGGGAGACTGCTCGGTCTATCTTGGAAACTCTAGTGCACGTCCAGATCTGCTCCGACACGATGTAGAAGGCTGTATCTTCTTCATCGGGATATGACTACCTTCTGCACCGAGCTCATGGCGGATCTCTCTTCCTTTCTCATCTTTCTTGTTTCTCGCACCATGAGCGAGTAGTCCCTTTTCACTAGGGTGCGGGGACTAGCCCCGCTGCCCATGCATACCATGTTCTTTTGTTAAACTCTCCTTGGCAAAGTATATAACTCTTCATTTTGTTGTTAACAGTTATGCTAGTAGGTTGGTTAATTGCTTGCTTTCATCTTTTATGCTTCCTATGTTGTGATAACATCTATATCTAGGTTTGAACGTCATTTAACAAGTTAGACTCCCTAACTAGAAATAGAAGGGGATTCCTCGAGGTCATAAGTGTATGATCCATGAGGGGACGAGCCATCTAGCCTTCGGTGACGCTTCTGTGCACCTAACGCCTGTATAGGGGGTTCACAGCCTTAGTTGGATTTTGTATCTTCTTATTAATTGTCGATGTTTGCTAGTATGTTAACCGCCTACTTGCTTATCGGTTGATGCGGCTGACTCCCAAACTAGAAATAGGATGGGATTCCATTGAGGTCGTAAGTGTATGATCCGCGAGGGGATGAGCCATCTAGCCTTCGGTGATGCTTCTGTGTGCCTAACGCCTGTATAGGGGGCCCACAACTTCCGTGGATTTCTGTATCTTCAGAGTCGTAAGTATAGTGATCCGAATGGTGACAAGACATCTGATGCCTGAGGTGATGCTTACACAAACCTAATGCCTGTATGGGGGGTTTTACAGCAGCTCTATCGGGATTGTTATATCTTGCCTGGATTGTTCACGATTGAATATGTTTGCGTGTGTAGTGGTGGTGAAACCCGGTATCATCCCAGCGATTCCATACCATTGATCTCAACCCATCTTTAATTCAGCTTTTTACTTTCTTGCAATTAGTTTAAGTAACCTCAAAATCAACCAATCATTCTAAATATTAGTTTTACTTGAGCTAGATTCAACTGACAAGGATTCTTAAAAATGTTGTCCTTTGGGTTCGATCCTTAGCTATACCGTGATAAGACTTGTCTGCTTGCGGGTGGTATTATTGCACCTTAGTTTTGGTAAAAACTTGGGGATCTCAACCCTGAGTGGGTTTGTTAGTGCGTTCAAATACCACGTCAAATTCTAGCGTCGTTGTCGGGGACAACAGAATCAGTCAATCAAATCTAGTTCTCTTAAGACTAATCTAGGATTTTGCTTTTCTTTTGAAACAATCGCTTATCTACTTGAATTTGACTCTACTTTGTGGATCTCATTTTCAAAATCTTTCTAATTTTTAGGTGCTACCCAACGCATAGTGTATGCACCATTCGGACAGTCCTGGTCTCACAGCAAGCTTTGATCCCGAAATAGATATAACCTTCCATCGTCAGATCAAAGAGAATCAAGCAAGGATGGCACAAGAAGAAGAAGTAGCTTGAAGGGTGTCGCAAGCCATCAATGCGCAAAGAGAAAGGCTCATGCAGGAAGCTAGGGCTATGGTTCAATAGGAAATCCTTGCAGCACAAGCAGCAGTGCAAGCAGCAGAACTATAGAAAGATCTTAGAGAGTTCTCAATCCTGAAAGCTGTGAATGTTCATCATCCAGTACAGCCTCCTCCCATCAATGCTGCCAATTTCGAGATTAGGGCACATTGGATCACATTGCTTCAAAGAAACCCTTTCTATGGCAAACAAGCAGAGGACAACCAAGAACATCTTCTGAGATTCATTGATCTATGTGCTATGACAAAGCAAAATGGAGTCACTGATGATGCCATTCGACTCCGTCTCTTCACGTATTCCCTTGCAGATAAAGCCATAAGTTGGTACAATTCGTTGCAAAGTGAAATACCCATCACCACCTGGGAACAACTCCAAAATGTTTTTCTGGAAAAATTCTATCCCCCATCTCTTACATATGAAATTAGGGGTTGGATAACAAATTTCACTCAAGTCCCTGGAGAAACTTTAGCTGAAGCATGGGATAGGTACAAGGAGCTTCTACGCAAATGTCCACACCACAGAATCCCTAAGAATCAACTCGTCAAAATTTTCTATAGGGGTGTGGATGATGATATCAAGATGTTTCTAGATTCCTCATCTGGAGGAAACTTCATGCGTCAAAGTTATGACAGCGCATGGAGAGTCGTCACCCTGGGAGCAGAAAATCAAGACAACTGGGGGAGATCTATAGGAAGAGGAGTTTTGAAGGTATCTATGGTCGAGGCTATTCCCGAGTACAATTCTATCACTGAAACTTTGAAGGTCTTAGTTGCCAAGAAAGACCACATTGAATCATCTCTAGCTGCTATTGGAAGAGGACGTTTGCCCACTCGGCAACCGGAACAGGTCAAATCCACTTCCCTATTCTGTGAAGCATGTAAGAGCACCGATCATTCCACTTTATCATGCAATGTTCTCTATGACGTTGTTCTAAGCAATGTATGTGGACAAGGAGATAATTGTCAGATGGAAAATATTAATGCCATCAACACCATTCCTGGGCAAGGTTATTACAATTCGAATCAGAACAGGAATCACCCAGGTTTTCAATATGGAAACCCCTCTGGAGCAACAAACTCGCATCAATTTGGTTCAAACAATCAAACAAGGGGACCACCAGGATTCCAGTATAATCAACAACATAACTTTGGGAATCAAGGAAATTACAAGGGGAACTTTCAGAATAGGAACTACAATAACTATCAAAACAACTCTCAGTATCAGAATCTTAATCAACAGTAAGTACAACAAACAGGACCCGTATCTTTTGATGACAAGCTATCAGCCATTGAAAAGATGTTGCAAACTCAACAAACTATGATAGCTAACCAACAGGCTCAACAGAAGGCTATTGAATCTCAACTAGCTCAACTAGAAGCTAGCATGAAGCCTCCAGCTGGAGTCTTTGCCGGCCAACTCAAAAACAATCCCAAGCATCCTGAACAGTTGAAAGAAGTCACCACCAGGTCAGGAAAAGACTATTCGGACCCCCCCACTAGAGACACTTATGGTTATTGCAGACGAAGATGAACCTGTGATTGCCCAAAATTCAACCACGCTGGAGTCTCAATCAAAAGAAGACAAGACAGATAAGGGAAGTCCTGAGAAATCTACCGAGGACGAAGCTAAAACACCAGAACCTGATATTCCTGTATATAAGCCCCGTATACCCTTCCCATCCCGCCTGAGGCAGACCAAGCTCGATACTAGATTCAATAAGTTTAAAGAGGCTATGAAGAAACTTCATGTTGATATACCCTTCTTAGACGCTCTGGCTGAGATACCATCCTGGACTAAGTATCTAAAGTCATTCCTCACCAGGAAATATATAACTGAAGAATATGAGATGGTAAAACTAGCTACGACTACATCAGATATCATATTGAGCAAGATGCCAAAGAAACAAAAAGATCTGGGATCCTTTGGAATCTCATGTCACATTAGCGACTCATCATGCAAGAAAGGTTTGGCAGACCTCGGTGCAAGCATATCTATCATGCCACTAAGCATGTGTAAAAGACTAGGGTTTGCAGAATTACTTCCGACTGGTATGACTATACAACTTGCAGATAATTCGATAAAACGTCCGTTGGGAATACTTGAAGATGTCCCAGTCAAGGTAGGCAAGGACACATATGTTCCATGAGATTTCGTCATTATGGATATAAAAGAAGATACAAGATATCCTGTCATCTTCAGTCACCCGTTCCTCGCCACTGCAAGAGCCCTAATTGATGTTGAGGCTGGTACTTTACTGCTCAGATTAGGCAAAGAGACTCTCAAATTCAAAGTTTTTTAAAGTATGAGAAGACCAAGTATGCAAGAAGAAGTATATTTGAGTGATTGTATTGAGCAAATGTTTCTTCTGACCCAAGAACATTATGAATCATATGATCCCTTGAAAATTGCTCTATCAAACCAATCAGTTGATGACCCAATCGATGAACGAGCAAATGATTACATCGAATCCCTTGAATCTACTAAGGAAGACGTTGATGCCACTAGAGAAGAACTCAAGGCCATGGAAGCAACAGAAGAAATAAGCAAAAAACCTGAGGCCCCCGAAATGAAGCCCCTACCAGAAGGACTGAAGTACATGTTTTTAGATGATCTCAACGTTTGCCCAGTTATTATAAATTCTGATCTGACTGTTGAACAAGAAGATAAACTCCTGAAGAAATTAAGGGAAAGAAAGAAAGCCATCGAATATAGAATGAGTGACCTCACTGGGGTCAGTCAAGCATTGTGTATGCATAAGATCCCTATGATGGAAGATCACAAGCCGACTATTGAGCATCAACGGAAGTTGAATCCCAATATGAAGGAAGTAGTCTGTCATGAGATCATTAAACTTCTCACAACATGAATAATTTATCTAATATCAGATTTGCCATGGGTGAGCCCAGTACATGTTGTCCCGAAGAAATGTGGAACTATTGTTATACGGAATGAAAACAACAAACTCATCCCCACTCGAACAGTTACAGGGTAGAGGATGTGCATAGATTATAGGAAATTAAACAAGGCAACCCGAAAAGATCATTTTCCTATGCCATTCCTTGATCAATTCCTAGGAAGGTTGGCTCACCAAGAATATTTCTGTTATCTCGACGGTTACTCGGGATTCTATCAAATACCCATACATCCAGATGATCAAGAGAAAATGACTTTCACCTGCCCATTCAGAACATACGCATTTAAAAGAATGCCGTTTGGTCTTTGTAATGCACCCACAACTTTTCAACATTGCATGGCTGCTATTTTCGCAGGTCTTACTGAAACTATTATGGAGGTCCTCATGGATGATTTTTCTGTATACGGAGACTCATTCGATTCATGTCTAAAGAACCTCTCCCTGGTCCTCAAATGTTGTGAAGAAGCACATCTCGTGCTAAATTGGGGGAAATGCCATTTCATGGTTAAAGATGCCATTGTCCTGGGCCATAGGGTTAGCAATAGAGGAATTGAAGTACATAAAGCCAAGATTGAAGTGATTTCTAAATTGGCTATTCCCACAAATGTGAAAGAAGTTCGTGCCTTTCTAGGTCATGCAGGATTTTACAGAAGATTCATAAAGGATTTCTCCAAGATAACTAAGCCGATGACGAATCTGCTACTAAAGGATACTGATTTCAACTTCAATGAAGAATGTGTCAAAAGCTTCAACACGCTAAATCAGGCCCTTACAACAACCCCCATCATTAAAGATCCCGACTGGGACCATCGTTTTGAAATTATGTGTGATGCCAGCGATTACGCTGTGGGTTCTGTTTTAGGGCAATGTATAGAAAAGAAACATTACGTGATCTATTACACATCAAAAACCCTCGATGAAGCTCAAAGGAATTATGCTACTGCTGAGAAAGAACTTCTAGCAGTCATTTATGCCTTCGACAAGTTCAGGTCCTACCTTATTTGTTCAAAGGTCATTGTCTACACAGACCATGCTGCTATTCGTTACCTTCTGGCAAAGAAAGATGCAAAACCAAGGCTGATTAGATGGATCCTCTTACTACAAGAATTTGATTTAGAGATAAGAGATAAAAAGGGGACGGAAAATGTTGTAGCAGATCACCTCAGTCGCATCCACACTCTGGAAATTGAGAAGATTCTGATCAATGATTCCCTGCCAGATGACCAGCTAATGAGGGTCTCGAAAGTTATACCATGGTATTCAGATTTTGTAAACTACCTTGCTGCTGGAGTCATCCATCCTCAATGCATCGGGAATGCACTGAAAAAGTTCATGCATGATGTGCAGAAATATCACTGGGATGAACCATATCTTTTTAAACTTTGTGATGATGGTTTGTATAGACGTTGTATAGCCGAAGAAGAAGCTCAATCTATTTTGGAACAATGTCACTCAGGACCTGTGGGGGGGCATATGAGCTCTAAAAAGATTGCTCTAAAGGTTTTGCAATGTGGATTCTTCTGGCCAACCATATCCAAAGACTCTTACGATTTTATCCTATCATGTGACAAATGTCAAAGATCAGGCAATATAACAAAGAGAGATGAGATGTTGTTGAACCTATGGCAAGAAGTTGAGATATTCGATGTTTGGGGGGTGGACTACATGGGTACATTCCTATCTTCTCATGGATTTTCATATATCCTAGTGGCGGTGGACTACGTCTCAAAATGGGTTGAAGCTATACCAACCGTCACTAGTGATTCCAAACCCGTCATCAAATTATTCAAAGATATCATTTTTCCCCAATTTGGAGTGCCACAAACCGTGATATCTGACGACGGTTCACACTTCCTTGAAAGAAGCTTTGAAGTTTTACTGAGAAAATACGGTGTAACACATAAGGTAGCCTCACCTTACCATCCGCAAACAAGTGGACAGGTTGAGGTCTCTAACCGTCAACTAAAGGCTATTCTAGAAAAAACCGTTGGACGCAATCGAAAGGACTGGTCAACAAAATTCAACGACACCTTATGGGCCTATCGTACTGCTTACAAAACTCCCCTTGGGACTACACCTTTTCGATTAATATATGGAAAGGCTTTCCACCTTCCAGTTGAACTGGAACACAAGGCATGGTGGGCAATTAAACAATTGAACTTTGATATGAAAGAAGCAGGTCAGGCCAGGATTCTGCAACTCCAAGAGCTGGATGAACTCAGGATGACAGCTTATGAGAATGCACGAATCTACAAAGAATGCACAAAAATTTGGCACGATGGATATCTGAAAAGAAAAGACATACAAGTGGGAGACCAAGTTCTGGTATTCAACTCTAGATTAAAATTATTCCCAGGGAAACTCCGCTCACGTTGGTGTGGACCATACATCATCAAGAGCATCTCTCCACATGGTGCTTTCTCTTTATGGAGTGACAAGTCAGGCAAATTTATGGCAAATGGTCACCGCTTGAAGAGATATTTCACCTCAACTGACATAGGCACCCAAACAATGCTGGATCTCGCCAATCCAAAGGACCCACCGTGAAGCTGAAGAATTTGGTCGAGCCATCAACGTAAAACAAAGGTGCTTGTCGGGAGGCAACCCGATCAATAAATATGTTTTACTTTTCTTTTCAAAATTTTGTTTTTACCTTCTATTTAACTTTTCCTTAAATAAAATTTTCCTTGCGAGATGGTATTTTTAAGATTAACTGCCTTTTTTTCATCGAGATTTTCAGATAAGAGGATGCACGCTGATCAGAACGCAACCACACTCGGCGGTCATTACTGGCATAATCTTTCCCCTCCATCTTGAATTTAGGGTTTGCTCAGGATGAGAAAATCTCTAAGTTCGGGGTGGAGGGTGGGTGGTACGTACCTCATTGTCCTACACCCTCTTTTCATACTAAAATTTTCACATGCACATTCTCGATAAAAAATTTCAAAATTTTCTTTGAACAATTTTTCATTGAACAGATACTTGATGAATTGTTTATAAATCCTGATTTCATTACAAAGTCACTAACTAATTTGTTATGCATCTTCAATAATTATATCCTCCTTATTCGAAGTAAATCCTCAAAAGGACCGATTTTTGAAACATGCCTTTTTCTTGAAATCATCCTGTGAAGCTTATGATTCCTAACATCATAATACTTTTTGCAAAAGTGATAAGTATCTGTCAAACTGATAGGGATCAAACACGTCGTGCTTCCTAACTGGCTAGTGGAACTATAACATGGAATCTCCACCGGATCCTCATCAAGTCATTATTTGAGCAGAGTACGATAAAGAGAACAACCCGGTATAGGGAATTGTAAATCAAGTTGCATTCTGATCTGAACTCTCTTCTACACTTCTTCTATCATCTTCGTACCCCTCCATCCATCAAAAAGAAACAAAATTGCTGAATATGTGCCAAACCCTAAGTTCGGGGAGGCACGCCACTTCCCTCCTTATCCGCTTCCTCCATACCCCTCGCAAATAAATAGGGGCGTACCACCAAAAATAAAAATCTCGAGTCGAATAGAGGAGAGATTTACTTCTTATTTCCATACCACCCTTCACTCCTTTTTTTTCTACCTAAGGGCATAATGCATGCCCCCACCATCCCGAAAAACACCAGTGTCAGATCGGATGCACACTTGTTGATTTTGTGGGTATCTCTGGACTCTTACAAAACTCTTTGACATGCTTGTTGTTGGAAAAAGTAAGGAGGAAGTGATATTGGAAAATGAACTCAGGAATGAAGCTATGGTAAGATGTGTTTAGTGGTCCCAGGAGGTTGAGGTACTGAGTCATATTGAGCAGAAAGAAAACATTCGTGATGTGAAGATGAAGCAATCACACGAATTGAAAGTATTCATTTGGCTACTGTTTCAAGTCTTGTGTTACTCAAGGATGAGAAACGTTTAAGTTCGGGGTGTTTTGATGAGTGCATACTCATCATGGAATTCAATCATCTCTTTGGAACAAATTCAACTCTTTTTCATAACTTTTCACCCAAATATGAATCATAATGTGTAAAACTGCTTAGCTGATTCAATTACCAAGGTTTTAACTAAATATTGTTCATTTAATGCAGTTAACAAAGCAATTCCACGCATGCGGTCCCAAGACCATTTGGGTCCATGCGGTCCCAAGACCGTTTGGGTCCATGCGGTCCCAAGACCGTTTGGGTCCACGTGGTCCCAAAACCATTTAGATCCATGCGGTCTCAAGACCGTTTGCTGGAATGCATGGAGATCGAATGCCGAAACAGATTGCTAAGGTCGACCGTGCGAGCTGCAAACCGCATGACCGAGAGCGGACTCAAGACCATTTGGGTCCATACGGTCTCAAGACCATTTGGGTCCATACGATCTCAAGACCGTTTGGGTCCATACTATCTCAAGACCGTTTGGATCCATGCGGTCTCAAGATCGTTTGGGTCCATACGGTCTCAAGACCGTTTGGATCCATGCGGTCTCCAAGACCGTTTGAGTCCATGTGGTCTCAAGACCGTTTGAGTCCATGCGGTCTCAAGACCATTTGGATCCATGCGGTCTCCAAGACCGTTTGAGTCCATGCGGTCTCAAGACCGTTTGAGTCCATGCGGTTTCAAGACCGTTTGAGTCCATGCGGTCTCCAAGACCGTTTGCCACGATCGTGAAGACCGAATGAAGATCAAATGCCGCACACTCAGGACTGGTTGCTGCATGCGAAGACCATTTGAAGACGCTTCCTGGACGACAGACCGTTTGGAAGCAAACGGTCTCTAGACCGTTTGGAGAAGATATTTTTAGCAACTTACACAAACTGTTTGGGGACAGATCCGAGCCTATTAATAGGACCCCGAGGGTCCTCATTTGGGGGAGTTGGATCCAGATGCCGCCAGGCTGCTAGAGCACAACTCTGATCAAATTCCATTCCACCTACTTCCCATGTTGCTACCAAGGAGGTTGAAGAGAGAGAGAAGGCGGAGCAAGGGAGACTACCCGGTCTGTCTTGGCAACTCTAGTGCACATCCAGATCTGCTCCGACATGACGTATAAGGTTGTATCTTCTTCATTAGGCTACGACTACCTTCTACACCGAGCTCATGGCAGATCTCTCTTCCTTTCTCACCTTTCTTGTTTCTCGCACCATGAGCGAGTAGTCCCTTTTCGCTGGGGTGCGGGGACCAACCCCGCTTCCCATGCATACCATGTTCTTTTGTTAAACTCTCCATGGAAATGTATATAACTCTTCATTTCGTCGTTAACAGTTATGCTAGTAGGTTGGTTAATTGCTTGCTTTCATCTTTTGTGCTTCCTATGTTGCGATAACATCTATATGTAGGTTTGAACGTCATTTAACAAGCTAGACTCCCTAACTAGAAATAGAAGGGGATTCCTTGAGGTCGTAAGTGTATGATCCGCGAGGGGACGAGCCATCTAGCCTTCGGTGACGCTTCTGTGCACCTAACGCCTGTATAGGGCGTTCACAGCCTTAGTTGGATTTTGTATCTTCTTATTAATCGTCGATGTTTGCTAGTATGTTAACTGCCTGCTTGCTTATCGGTTGATGCGGATGACTCCCAAACTAGAAATAGGATGGGATTCCACCGAGGTCGTAAGTGTATGATTCGTGAGTGGACGAGCCATCTAGCCTTCGGTGACGCTTCTGTGTGCCTAATTCCTGTATAGGGGGCCCACAACTTCCATGGATTTCTGTATCTTCAGAGCCGTAAGTATAGTGATCCGGATGGTGACGAGACATCTGATGCCTAAGGTCATGCTTACGCGAACCTAACGCCCGTATGGGGGGTTTTGCAGCAGCTCTATCTTGATTGTTATATCTTGCCTGGATTGTTCACAATTGAATATGTTTGCGTGTGTAGCGGTGGTGAAACTCGGTATCATCCCAGTGATTCCATATCATTGATCTCAACCCATCTTTAATTCAGCTTTTTACTTTCTTGCAATTAGTTTAAGTAACCTCAAAATCAACCAATCGTTCTAAATATTAGTTTTACTTGAGCTAGATTCAACTGATAAGGATTCTTAAAAATGTTGTCCTTTGGGTTCGATCCTTAGCTATACTGCGATAAGACTCGTCTGCTTGCGGGTGGTATTATTGCACCTTGGTTTTGGTAAAAGCTCGGGGATCTCAACCCCGAGTGGGTTTGGTAGTGCGTTCAAATACCACGTCATGTGTATGTATAGGTTTGGATTTTAAAGAAACTTTTGGAAAAAATCTTCAAGGAGAGTGAATTAGGGTTTTTCATTAGGAAAAAGTTCGATAGGGAAATCTAGGATCAACCAATGTGAATATACAAGACAAACTGAGAGAAGAATTAATGTTGTCGACAAATCAACTACATAGTGAAAAATTTAGTGTGCAAGGACCTAACTGCATTTGACGAGGAAAAAGGAAAGTAGCATGATGTAGGAGAAATATTAGCGATCGTCCATTGGGATGGATTCATCAGTAAGACTGATTAGTTCATCCAAGTTAGTGAATCAAGCATTGGACAAGGAAAGAGACCTACTTGACAAATCAAAATCAGAAAAAAAAAAGTGTAGTGACATCAAATCCAAAGACTTTATGAAATCCACTTACATCTAGTGAATAATTGGGATATTAAACTATTTAAATATGCATTTTCTTTTCCCCATTAAATTAGGATATCTAGGATTACCCAATCAAAACTCAAATTTGGCACCCAAACTATATGGGGCCAAAGGAACATGATTTTGCCATTAGATTTGGGTTTTGAGTTTTCTTTTTATGACTTCCAAAACAATTTGGGTTTAGGCTCATTATCTCATTATTTATCATTACATATTAATATTTATCATCAACCATTATTATTTTGAGTCCTATTATTTTCATTTCATTATTAAACAAGTTAAGGTGTATTACATTGAACAACTATACATAGTTTACTTATTTAACATATTATGCCCATTAATTCAACATCTATGTAATTAATATTATATTATTCTTATCCTCTAAGTTTAAAGCTCCAATTATCTCTATTTATCCATTATGTGTATTTCATTCCATTAAATTATTCATTAATCTTAATTTAGCCATTATATATGCATTAGGGATCCATGAAGCATATTTGAAAAAATTAAGAAATATTACTTGCACATCAAGAATCACTTAGGTCATTAAATTCAATTTAGGGTTATAAAAACTTATTATGTTAATATGAAACCTAAAGATGTTAATGCAACAAATCAGGTACCAAGAATATGTAGATTAGGTTGGTTAATAACAATAAACTTATATATTGGGAAACTCGAGCACCATACAATAGATTCCAAACCTAGGATTAGTTGAGATATCCATGTTATCATCATATGATGTTTGTAGTACTTAGAAATGATCAAGGTTACATGTGACCTAAGTTAGGGTTGTTAAATGGGTTACATAATTACATGCATTTTTAATGTAGATTAAGGTACATACAAGTGCATTAGGGTTTATACATATCCCTATTTAGCTAAGGCTAGGGATTTAGGCATGTAAGCATCCTATCCATAGGATTATGATTAAAAGAGTTAAGTATTTAGGTTTTAGTATGCCACAATGAGCCATCGTGCACTCTACCACAACCAGTTCAACAAAAACCATATAGTGACCTAAGAAAACATGTCATCTTAGATTTTTATCTAGATTCCTCACATCTAATAATAGTCCCATCTCCCTAGTTTCAAGCACCTCCATCCAAAGACCAACAAGATGAAGCTAGAAGTCTTCCATCACATACACCTCATCCAGTAGGAACTATTTGAATATATCACAACCATACTTCTCAACAAACATCTTGAGGACATATTCATTCCCAAACATATGACAATTGAACACCATTCATTCCAAATTGAAGATGAAACAAAAGTATTGGCCTCAACATAGACTTAGTTCCTCATCTTAAAAAGGTAGGTGGCACCTTACACTGTCAGTAAGATCAGCTTTGATCGAGTTCCTCTGACGTCTTTTCTTAGAGATATAATGAAATCCTAGGATTCAACAAGTCAATAACTATATATTCACTCCAAACTATGCCAAAAGTGCATCCTATCAAGCAAAAGTCCCTACATATTAGGTTGAAATGTTCACTAAAGATACATGATAAAATATACAAACAATATGACATCAACTTCATACCCCTGTATCCTATCCCACATGGCTGGATAACATAGTCCCAATGCCAAAGAATGATGTATGTGTCTGCATGTACATCTAATATTGATTGCTCAACAAATCTATCATGAAAGATGACTTACAATTGCGACATATTGATGTTCTCTTGGATAACATGGCTAGACATGAACTTGTCTGCTTCTTGGATGGATTCTCATGATACACCAAGATAAATATGACATCATTAGACATGGAGAAAACTACTTTAACATTGGAATTATGTTCTTTTCTTGTTACAAAGTAATGTCATTTGGTCTCGTAAATGCAGGTGCAACCTATCAGTGAGCCATGATAGCTCATGAACTTATTCACTAAGAAATCAAAGTTTATGTATACAACATGAATGCCAAGTCAAAGTAAGTAGAAGACTACATGGCTTGACTAAAAAAAGTCCACACACTATGACATTTATGCCTCCTACTAAATCCACCAAAGTGTACCTTCAACATCATATCTAACAATTAATTAAGATATAAAGTTACCTAATAAGGGATAGAGGTTGATCCAGTGAAAGCTCAAGATATTATGAAGTTCCCACTCTATGTATAGGGAATGATGTTAGAGTTCTACTTAGACGATTCCAATCAGGGTCCTCTCAATTTTAGAAAATTCCATGTGAGTTGGTCCTTACACAAAAGGCTGGTGATGAATAATACAAGGGATGCAATCCTTTTGTAAAGGTCAGCAATGAAGAGCACAGTATCTACTAGATGTCAAAGAAGTTCATGGAAACATAAGGTAGATATACCCTAATGGAGAAATAATACCTCACATTAGTTCATGCTACTAAGAAGTTGTTTGATTACTTGATGTCCTATCTAGTGCTTCTAATAGCACTTCATGATCCCTTGTGTTATCTTCTGTGATCTTACCTCCCTAGTTGGATGATGAGATCAATGGCAGGTTCTACTCTTAGAGTTTGACATCACTTATGGCCCACAAATGGTTAAAAAAGCACAAGCATTGGAAGATAAATTGGTAGGCAATCCTCAATTTTCCCCAATAGATGAGGATTTCAACTGCGTTGACCATGACAACATCATAATAAATATTGAGAAAACTACCATGTTTGGTCTGCGATGGCACATGGACCATACTCTTTGATCACACTTCCAACCATCATGACAACATAATAGGATTTATTATTATAAACCAAGTAGGATAACATATCATTATCATCAGTAACTAAAAATTGAAGCCACCAACAATATCACCTAGTATGAAGCATGCACTCTAGACTTACAAGCGGCCAAGAGGATGAGAATTGTGAAGGCCAATTTTATTAGTGATTCCCTACTCAATGTGTCTCTAACAAATCCTAAGTTAAAGACAAAAGAGGAGCATTTCATTTTGTACCAAACGTTCCTCTCGAAGCTAGTTGATAAGTTTGACAAGATCAAATCCATTGATTACGAGAGAGACAAGAATGCATATGATGAAGAACTAGAAACCCTAACATCTTGGATCAACATCCAATATATGGAAAGTTTTGTAGATGAGGTCAAAACACTACCTCAACCAGATCTTAATATGCATATTTAAGCAAAACATTCATCAAATGAGGAGATAAGGTTCCATGATGTCCAATGATTTTTCATGGACAACCTTACCTAAAAAGTGCATCTAGGGGTGTTCAACAAACCATTAGGCACCTGGAAGTTAGTTGGATTCTGGGAGCCAATACACTATATCAATGCTCACCAACTAAACACTATTGCAATGCTTCAAAGGGAAGGAAGACAAAGATGTCATGTGCAAAGTCCATTAGGTAATTTGTGTCAGTCATATGCGTAGAGTTTCCCTTGCTAATCTCATAAGCCTCTTGCACTATTATTGGAGGAAAATGGGTTAGACTGTATTTGATATGTTAGTAAGTTTGGATTTTCAAATTACATGGCAATCATATATATATATATATATATATATATATATGTATCTTACACCAATCTATGAAACATGATGATGTCTTGGACATCCACAATATAGTGAGTAGATATGATAGGAAAAATCCACATGAAGGCCTCTTATGGTCATTGCTTCATACTGGTCGCCATTGATTATTTCATTGAATGTGTGGAATAAATTTTGGTCCATATCACCTAAACTTTAAAAGGAATCATGCTCTTTTTGTAACATCATTATCACTTGCTATGGTTTTCCTAGTGTGATCATATCTGAATATGGTACCAACGACATGGCAAAGATAGTAAAAAAGTATCCATATTTCGTCAGCATCAAGTCTTATCAAAATGAGATGAATGGCGTAGTTTAAGTACCAACAAGAACCATATAGATACCTAGGAAAACTACTGAATCCACTTGATAGTGGCATGCTAATCTTTCAATGGCTATCGGGGCATATAAAAATTTCTATCCATACTTCACCATGTACAATACCCTAATCCCTCATCTACGGGAACCATGTTTTCTACCAGTTGAGATAGAAGATCCCTCCCTATATGTACTCTAAGAGGCAGACATCCTGAAGATGGATTGGTTTCAACATATTATTAACATTCCAAATATGATTCAAGAATAAAGGCTCCAAATATTACACCACACAAAAAGGTATTAAACCTGAATGGCTCAATCCTTTTTCAAGAAGGTCATCCTATAACATTTCTAAAAATGTATCATGTGTTATGTATGTATCTCAATCTTGACACTTAGGGTATGTTCAACTTGAACTAGTAAGGAGTATACATTTTACATGAAGTATACAATAGCGGATCTATGTGACTCTAGGATATGCATGGGGATATCCATCTATTATTGATCAGTTCTAGCCACTTGAAGAGGTTCTACTGATGATGGCATCTCTTTTGCACATAACAGCATCCAAAAAAACTAATGTAAACCCTTTCTATACTAATATGCGATAATCATTTCTCACCAGGGATGCTAAGGGAAATTCATTAGAATGTTGAGGCTGAGGTGGAACATTCCATGAACAACCTCTTTAGTCTTCTTGCTTCAAACAATATTAATTGATTAAAAGATCATACATTAATCAAATTTACCTTAACCCAAGTAAACTAACAAGATTCTATATCTACTTTTCTAATGAAGATGCTCCCTAAAATGAATGAAGATGAATATGATCCATTTTCTATCTTTCATAGTTTCATGATGATTCTACTCCACAAAAGAGAATTCTTGTAGGAAGCACTTTGTAGGTATGTTTTGCCTTAATCCAAGCAAGGTTCACCTACCACCTCATACACCACCCTTTGCGCCCAACAAAATGATGAGATCCTACAACCAATATTTTGTGCACTAGTTTTATAAGTACAAAGGTCAAACATTCTCATATTAAAATGATATACACATCACAAAAGTAATTGTCACAAAGAGTCAACTTAAAAGAGACCCTTAGATGGTCCAAACCTATGGGGAAAATAGTTTCTAGAAGTTAGTGAGGAACTAAGTTTTCAATATTCTTCCATGAAACCAAACATTCTTATGGCAAATTTTAGGGGATAAGGACGCATGACCCTTCTCTATACACACACTACATGTAGTGGACATTGGGTGACACATTAAAAGTGAAATTTTGGTAAGTTACATCCACCTCTATCAATACCTCCATCACCTAATCACCCTATACCACACCCTGGGTTGCCTTGCTTGACAAATAGGCTACTGCTACATCAATAAAGATTTCTCATCCCATACATAGAATAAAGATATGAACTGTGAAGTTAATCATGTCATGTACAATGAATTCATATAGAGACAATAAGTGTTTCATCTCATAAAAGATTTTGTGCATACAACTCCATGAAACACATAAACAATTACCAAAAAGATAACAAAATCGAAAACAATTCAAAAAATCATGAACAAATCCGTGGTTACACTCCTTGGAGCTTGCCTAATCAGTATACATGACTCCAAACATGGCCACCTTAGATGAAATATCTCATACTCCTCAGTACCATATCTATGTGGATATGCCTCTACTATAAACACCATGTGAAAAATCCACTGATGCTAAAGATCCTAAAGAGTTGCAGCTTAATGGATAAATAGGAACTCCCACCATCGAGTAGGTACATCATCCAAAGATCCATAGTCAACCATATGATACTAGAGTTATAAAAGATATACAATCATACCAACAAGTATGAGCTGGGAGATACTCCAACTTCCACATGTTTTCTGTTATGATGAAGTAACTATGATAGAGCCTACACGTGATCATCTACAGGCATGCCAACATGCAAAAGCAAATCATCGCCCTACCATTACAAAACACAAATGAACAAATGTTTAATAATCTCTAAGTGGACAAGATGCTCCACAATAAGTAGGAATCCACATGCATGCCAAGAAGAACAATAATAGGAAAACATTCTATAAGAAATAATAAGACACGATGCTCAATTAAAAACAATTATATGCAAACATTCCAATATGAACAAGAATGTATATAATTATGCACCTTAAATCGGGTGAATATGACCCCCAAAAAGGGTAGAGAAATTCTCTTCAAGCTTCTAACAAATAGAAACATCTAGATGTTTTACAAAAATATGTTGACGTATCAAGAGCATGTATAAGCAGATACATGCTCCCATAATACCATTGTGGAGTGAACAGCAGACCTTGCATGTACTGGAAAAAGACAATTGGGCTAACATTCAAAGTAGTATTCCAAAGTTCCACATCAATTGAGAAAATAGAGATGTTCTACAAAGGAAAACTGAAAAAGCAGATGTTCCAGCAAAGCATTTCAAGATGCCACATTACTAGAACAAGCAAGATGTTCAAACCACCCCAACATAATGGGATAAAATTATATACATTGATTATGAGGTTGAGACAAATAGGATTAAAAAAATCCGTAGGCATGCTAGTAAAATAAAACATGACTAGGTTGAGGCAAATAAGGATGGACATATGTTTTTTAGGCTTGTCAGGGAAGTAAACTATCATGAGGTTAATGCAAAAAAGGATGGACAAATGTTCTTTAGGCCTACTGGTGAACAGAACTATTACATGCATGATGGAAACAAGAATAGATTGACATTCTTTAGGCATGTGGGCAAAGCTAACTATTACATCACTTATGCAAATAGGAACAAGTAAACATTCCTTAATCCTGCTAGCAAGAAAAAATAAGACAATGCACACAAACCTTTTGTACTATGTGAGATCCCACAACCTCGACTTGAAAAAGAAAAGATATATGTTCTACAAGGATCCTAATATTCATGTATCAATTGAGCTAAATACAAATCCAACTGTCATAGACGAGAGCATTCCTCTAATGCTCATCAAGATGAGCTTAGTGTCAAGTCTCCCCAAGTGAGAACCATTTCAAGTCTTGCCATAGTGAACTTGACTCAAAGTCTCCTGATGTGAGCACTCATGTCTTACTAGAATTAGCTTGACCCCAAGTCCAACCAACATGATTAGGGTGAAAAGAAACGATGAGTGAGCATAATTGTAAGTCTCACTACATTGAAAATGATGATAAGTCTCACTAATGCGAGTATTGTGATGAGACTTTCTTATGTGAGCATGATGACAAAACTCACTAAGGTGATCATGATGACAAGACTCACTTAGATGGTCATGAAAAATAGACTCATTAAGGTGAGCAAGATGTTAAGTCTCACTGAGGTGAGCATGATACTAAGTCTCACCAAGGTGAGATTTATAGAAATGTCTATCAGCTAACCTAAAGACAACACCCCTCATCATGGGTGGGTTCACCAATTATTATTTGGACCTCACCTTGAGAGGAAAATTTTTTGATACTCCAGTTCAGCTAAAAACCAAGGAAGATATACAATTGATGGATATATTGTCATGGACTACCTTGCTTGAATGATGTTGTTGGGGAACCATAGAAGCCTAACATCCCATCTCAACACATTCAAGACCAAATTCTACCTCAGATTACTATCTAGAAAACCCAAAATCATGCACACCATATGCCACTCATTAATTATCATCCTAACCAACCCATAGGACCCTTCATGTGTAGCAAATTTTAGGACAAATGGACACCAAAATGAGTGGGGACTTTGATCTAAAGTATAGAGCCCATGAGATGCACGCCTCACCTTTTCTATCATGATATTTTGTAGATTTCAAAACCCAAAAGTCTTCAAAATACGGGAGCATAATAGACACACGATCCACCATTTCCATCCAATATTCTGGCACTGATAGCATGTGAGAAGCTCTAGAAGCCTCCATAATGTAGGGTGCCCATCTAACATGCACCCTACATTCCTCTCTTCACCCTCTTTGACCACTTAGCTCCACATCACCTAAAAATGTTCTAAAATGCTCTAGAAATTAGAGCACATGATTATCATGAAACCCACATTCATGATCCCTCCCATGTCGACTATTTAATTCCACATAACCCAAAATGGTTTGAAAATCTCAACAAAGTAGGACACACATCTGCCATGCTCCTTGTGCTTCTCACTTAACTAGATCCTAACCTAAAGACTCTAGAAGGGCAGCAAGTTCCTTCCAACCTTGTTTGGACTTAAGAAATAATCCAAACCACACATTAACCCCTAGAAAATAAAAAATATAACACCCCAAGCACTATGTACATAGGCTAGTAAAGGGATAAGAAATTTGATAGAGGTAGAATTTGGAAGGTTGAGGGCTAAGAGTTACTGAGGGATAGATTTGGAAACCATTCCAAGGTAAGATAGAATACCTTAAGTTTATAAGAAGAGATATATATCCACAGGGACAAGGTCTTAGACCACACCACTAGGCTACTAGAATGGATCCATCCTTTAATAGAGAGTAGCTTCTTTTTTCCTAAACAATGTTCAAGAAAGGTAGACATATGGACTAGACAAAATGTGATCCATCATCTTCCTCCACTTTTACAACCCGTTAGTGGTGTGAGAATATGAACACCCGAGGTTGTGTTGTAATCACCAATATAATTTTGACATTAGTAACATCAATTATTGTGTTTTTATTTTTGTATTTGTGCATCTCTTCCTTCTCACTTATTCCCCTATTTTTGACCCCATAGTTGTGTGAGGACATAAATACCAGGGTTGATGATCACCTATATATTGTTTGATATCTCAAACAATTTATTTATAGTTTGTGTTTTCTAATTTTCATTTTAACTTGCACGCATAAGAACTTAAAAAAAAAACAAAATTACACAACTTCACCAAGATTTACAAAACTATATGGGTCTCATGGAGGTTCCTAATACCTTTCTCACATGTAATTTGATGTCTTACTATTTTCAATGATTTTTCTTATTTTTCTTATCCATCTTATATCCCAAAGTGGGTCTTAAATAGTTTTCCTCATTTTTTCACACAAAAGTGGTGGCGACTCCATTTTCTAGATCCATTCTACAACATCCACCCTCGGGCTTCCCTCAAGCACGAATTACACACTGTGGATTGAGATATACTATGATAAATACAAATAAATGTAATGGATGGAGAAAGAGAAGATAAATAGATAGGAACAATAGTAGATGGAGGAGAGTGTAATAATCAAAAAGAGGGGACATAAGATGGAAATAAAGTTTAATAAGTAAATTTTAGATAAGACAAACACTATTTCATATGTAGATGCATTGATCAATTCTAATTTTATAATACACTACTTATCAATTCACATTCTTTTATTTGGAAATTTTTATTATAGGATATATAAATACATAATGCATATATTATTAAACTCTCGAACCTGTATGATGGTAATTCTGATTAATAATGCATTCATTTTTTTTGTAGTACTATATAATCTTATGCTACACCTATTATTTGATTCTAAAGTACACTCAATTTTTCTTTATAAAATATATATTATATTAAAAATATAAAATAACTTATGTAAAAGATTTTTGTTTATAAATTATTTATAATACATAAAATAGTTTCAAAATTACAAAAGTAATAAACAAATACATTTTTACAATGTTTCTTAACAGACATGTGTGTATTACTACACTGAGAGACACATATTGCTCACCATAATTCATTGTATTAATACTAAATTACTTATATATCTTTTCTCTAATATTAAAATAAGTACTATATAAGTATTAACATTTAATACTTTATTCATTAAAAGAAGATATTCATGATTACATATAATTAAATTACTTTTGTGATTGGACTGAATTTCTGCTCCTCACAATGAAAAATCCATTGAAAACTAAAAGTTCTCATCTACTCTTTTTCCCATCTCTCTCTTTTTTCATTGTTCTTGCATAGAATTTAGGGAACCATTCGACTTTTTGTTTGAAGGTTGGTTCACTTAATCAATTAAGGAGAAACGATTCATCATTTTTAGCCATACTTATCCATCTTAGTGATAGATTAGTATATCTCACAATATGACCCCCCATACATAGGAAATTCTGAGCCACAAAATGAGCCAAAGAGTTTTTCTCCCTCTGCACATGGTAAAAAGAAAAGGAAGAGAAAACACATGGAATATTGATTGTATCCTATTCCAGCAGTCCTAAGCAATCATTCCTATTCTCCAAGTGAGTCATTGCTTGGACTAATTGGAGAGAGTCAGTTCATAGAATCACTCTATCAATACATATCTTATTGGCTTCAAGAACACCCATGTGTGCCGCTTCTGCCTCTGCTAGTTATGTCGACCAACCAGAAGTACTTGAGATTTGAATTGCTGTTTTGAAGTTGCCTATGTTGTCCCTGATCACCCCTCCCATACCTTGCATCACCTCCCCAGCCACCACATCATTAGATTGGTAAAAAAGATGTCCTTAGTACTCAACATATCCGTGCAGATTCTAACTTGTTCGGGTAGATTATGTATCAGATATACTATGCATTGTACCTTCATGTAATATGCTATTAGCATCCGATACAAATTTAATATAGATCTTGGTAGAGGGAACTCATCATCAAATACCTTCTTGTACTGGCATGTCCATGTCGTCCACCAAACCTCTACTAGTTTCTCCTTCTCCTCTAGCGTGCACTCCTCCGACAGGTCTAGGAGTGCTTCTTGTAGCTGCATACCTATGCTCAGACTGTTCTTCACTCCCAACAAGCTTTTTTTCTATTATCACTTATGCCCCTAAACATTCATAGAGCTTGTGTTGGATGGTTTCCTCCTGAATTACACACACTGGACAAGTGCCTTCATCTAGTACATGTCTATCTATTAGCCTTACTCTAGTCGCTAGGCTCCCAGTCACAATATGCCATAGGAAGTGAGAATTTTTTTATGGCCATGACTTGTTCCAAATCTCTCTCCACATCTTATTAGTACCCTCTGGCATCTCACCCATATTGTTGTCAATCCTAGGATGCCCAACCAGTTGGCTGATCGAATAGAGAAGATCCCATTATTCCTAGGCCACCACATTTTCTCGTCAGTGGTCGGGCTAACACTAAGGGGAGTCTTCATGATCTAATTGGACACTACCCTTGGAAATATCTCTAAGACCCGTACTGCACACCAATTGAATGTGCCCTCTCTGAAAAACTCACTCATAGTAGTAATATGATGCCCCGCTCCCCAAACCGCAAGATTACTCAAAACAAAAAGTGGAAAACAAAACTTAAACATTGATTACTAGAAAACACTGGAAGTTGATACTGATATCATTAAGCACCCATGCTACAAAAACTTTACATATGAGTCCTCATAGGACACTTGAATCGTGTAATATGCATCATAAGATGCTTACATTATAGATCATGTCACCGACCTGCTACATGAAATATTTTTTCCATAAGCATATACATGTACATATACATATAAAACAAAAGGAACACATGCCAAAAACCTCACGATATTAACATAACTACAAACACACCCAAAAATCATCCCAAAGACTAGAGTGTACACAGATTAATCTAGGACTCTACACCAAAAAGACTAGTAGCACTTCCAACCTTATCAGCTACTGTCCTTCTTGCTGGTGCTCTACCTCAGCTGCACGATCTCTACCTCCTTGTGCACGTATACCTGAAGGATGTGGAGAACGCACGAGGTGAGATCCAAATCTTAGTCAGAGATGTAACTCTTCACCAACACTATTATTAACACATATAATGTAATTAAAGAACAGAATTACTGATACAACTATGGTAAGTAGGTCTTGCTAAATGATATGTTTGAAGCAAATAATCATTACTAAACTCTGTAAGAAGTTACAATTGGATTGTGGTACATATTATCATCATAAAAGGAATATGAATAACATGTATGTTTACTACCAACTATATTAGACAAACGCAAGTGAGGCCTCATCCAATGTTTTCATATTTTAATCATAAGCAACTATACTACACAATTGATTACGTATTTTATTATGCCCTAAGGATTTAGGCCATACCATCTAAATCCAACTGACCACTACTAAGTTGAAATCAATGCCATACAAGGTCTATGGAAGAGCTGGAATCTACTACCTCATCAAACCTCATGGTCAGTACATGAGTACACAAGAGAGACATACAAATCAACTGCAACCTGTGACATATAGTCAACAATGAAAGTCCTAGTACACCTTGGTACAAGTCACGACTCTAGTGAAACTGAGCTATGGCCCATAGTCACACTCCTTCTAGGGTATGTCCCACAACCAATCGTATGAACCCGCACAACCATCAAACTCACTAAGCTACTGCCCACAAACACACTCCTGCCAGGGTATGGCCCGCAGTCAATCCTATGAATGCATGCAATTAATAGTATAGGACTCCAAGCTTTCACTAAGGAAAGCCCATTTAACCATTCAGAAAATGTTGATACGAAGATGGATCTATGGCAT
Source organism: Alisma plantago-aquatica (assembly GCA_963693085.1). Lineage (NCBI taxonomy): Eukaryota > Viridiplantae > Streptophyta > Magnoliopsida > Alismatales > Alismataceae > Alisma > Alisma plantago-aquatica. The sequence goes on from OY856413.1 coordinate 717,369, forward strand.
AGGGAAAAGATACATGATTAGGATCCACTTGATTAGTAAAGTCAATTATGTGTCTTTTAGCACCAATCAAGTTACAATGTATAAAGTCATAATAAACTCTTCAATGATATGGACATAGCACACTTCCAAAAGATGTAAACTTAGAAGGTGTGAACTTGTCACACTATCACAACATGATGCTTGTATTATCATCATTCACTACATCATCAATACCAAAGTCACATGTTATGGGATATCAATCCCTCAGCTCATCATAACCTATATCACAAGTGTTTCAACATGCCTCATAAAGACTCATACAACCTATATCATTTCTAATTACCATAGCATACACTAGCAATGATTATCAATCTCATAACACATGCATGGTTAGAAATTGATAAATAGGAGAGATAATCAAATATCCTCATAATCATTCCATGAGAGAGAAACAAGAAAGTCTCATTGTATATTATTAGGGATAGGGTTTATCCTTCACCAATTAGAGTTTACAAAGCAATTTTCAACCATCAACCCTAGATTCACCACCTCCCATCATCTTGTAGTATATTAGGAACAAGGATCATCACTATAGTTGATTAGATGTTATTCCAAATAGCAATATACATGACTTATTCATCACACATGCACGAGTATTATTAAGTGTCTAAGAATACCCTTTCGACCACCATCATCATCATGAGTTGACCACATAGTAACTAGGTCACAGTCACCTGACCTGGTTAATGTTGTGACCGCAACACCTATGGTGTCGTGACCCCTCACAACAATATGTCGCAACCCCTTCCACCTAGATCATGTCACGCCTGTGACATCTAGGGTTAGGGTTCTAACCTACCATCAACGTCTTGACTTTAAGGCTGTCTTGACCACCATTTAACCACTAGGTCACAACCACACCACTTAGGACATGTCACAACTGTGACACCTATGGCTAGAGCTCCAACCATTCCCAACTGTCACGACCTAGGGATGTCTCAACCTCAACTTAGCAGCATGTTGTGACCCAAAGGACACTATGTCGCAACCTCAACATCTATGGTTTCCTGACTGCGATGCCTGTGGAATGGCATCCTAGTCTTAAAATAGAACCAAACAAAGGAGAAAACCATGGTCACCATGAAGGAAGGGCTCAAGTAAATGATCACCAACAACCCTAAGATATGGGTCAAGAATCCACCAAGAATGAACCTTGTCTAAGGAAGAGGAAACCATGATCAAGGTAACCAAAATAGAACCTAACCATCCTCCAACATCTAGGAGCACGTCCACCATGCATGAGAGCAAGAACAAGGTCAAAAGGTAGAGAAGAACCTCCATAACATATCAACAATCAAAACAGGTGCAAGTATATTAGGGTTTCATATTTCCACCAAACCAAACATGATATCATCACCAAACAAGTACCAAAAATTATCACAATATACTAGCATAAGGGATCAATTTAGAGATTAGATAGTAGTAAACATGCATAACAGAGTGCAATAGTAGAGTAGGTTAGGTGTCATATAACCCACCTTAAGAAGATCAACTCCAAGGATCCCAAGCTCTAAGATCAAGAGCTCCAAGAACACGATCCAAAGGTCAAAGAAACTCCACTAAAAGCTCCACTCTCAGCCACAAGAGCACCTCAAGAAGGAGAAGGCACCAAGGTCAAAGATCATCCAAGAAAAGAGAAACAAAAATCTCTAGGCTGTGCCAAAAGAAAAAAGGGGGAAAAGAGAGAAGAAATTCCCTCTCACTTGGGTGTCACCTTGTCAAAACATGGCCTATTACCCTTGTGATGAGGAGCTTACTATCAAGAACGACCACCATGTCAAAACATGGTCTAGGGCCAAGAAAAGGGAAGAAGATGGAGGTAAGTGATCAAAATAAACATCATCTAGGAATGTAAACACTTACCAAGGGTTGAAGACGAGCCTGGATCACTACAAACACCACATGCAAGAGGAGGTCGATCACCAAAGCTTCAAGGTCAGATCTCCTTGCCCCACCAAGCTCTAAGAACAAGCAAAGGAGAAGGAAAAAGATGGAGGACTTAAAGGGATACAAGCATGGAGAAATAAGGGGTTATATAGGTGGGGGATGAGATAGAAGGTAAACGATGAGGTGTCAACACTCTAAGGTACCAAAGGGACACTTGTCTAGTCAAAAGACCAACATGCACCAACATGCAACCACCTTAACCCTACATGCAAGACATGGTGATACACTCTAGGTTGGGTTTCAACCATATTGGTCACCCACATGGTCACAATTGTGGCCCTTCCTTGGTATACCACCATGGTTGTGACACCACCAACTATCATCACCACATGGTCGAGACAAGGGTCTTCCACAAACCCTAGGTCGAGACAACATATGTAAGGATCACCATATCAACCCAAGACCACCCTAGACATCCTTGGTCATGACCCCGACATCTAGAGGGGGTGTCTCAGCCACGACACCCACCAAAGACAACCTAGTTTGTGACCCTAGGTTGAGACAACACACGAGGAACACATGGGTTGAGACACTCAACACCCATAGAAACCCTAATAACCACCTAGGGTAATACTCCTCATCCAAGGATCAAACAAGGAAGACACCTCTTGGTATATTGTCTAGATGATGTCAAGAAAGAGAGGGAACACTCTAGACGTGACAAATTACACATCAACCTCCTACTTTGGTTTAAATTGCAATTTGCTCCAAAACTAGCACATAAAGCGCAAATACCTTCCAAACAAGCTCAAACTTGAACCTTAAGCTCTCCTCAATCCTGATTACATATCAAAAGATTAGAGATAGGTTCTAAGAACATGATTAACACAAATCAAATAGGTTTACCCCAAAACAAAAAACCACTAGAGGGGGGTGAATAGAGTTTTATAAATATTTTAGTAATTATTTAACTCAAACAACCAACCACAAGAATATTGGACAAGGGGACAAGGATTTAGAGTGGTTCCAACCTTAGCAAATACTAAGGAAGTCAGTCCACTACCCGGTTTCTTACCCAACTGGGATTTTGAAAGAAGCAAATTTTATTACCTCGCAAGGACTTTACATAAAATTACAATTCTTTCACCAAACCCTTCGAACAGCCTTCACCTAGAAGTAATTGCACCAACCTTGAAGCAGCCTTCTTGAAGTAACTTCAAGCTCCCCCTTGAAGTAGCCTTCCTCTTCAAGTAGCTTCCCGTTGCAATAGCCTTCTTGAAGTAGTTTGAAGTCCACCTTCTCCACCGAGAAGAACCTTCTCCAATCTGCAGCCTCCATCCCTAGGAGTAGCAAGGAGAATACAAAGGATAAAATGAACAAGAAGGAAAAAGGAAATTACACTTAACCTTTGAAGCACAACGCTTGATTTGCCTATATCAAGCGTGTAGATCTCCTAACCAATGTATATGGAAGTGTGCTTGCTGTGGATAGGAGATACTAGCCTATAGGACACGAAATTAGAGCAAGGAGAAGAATAGCCAATGCAAGTTTTGCTCAATTTCTCAAAACAGATTGACAATTGCAAGTGTAAGCTCAAGTGTATCACAAGTGTAGATTGGTAAGTTTAGGTGTCCTAAGGCATTTACTATTTATAGGAATGACCTACATGTGCTTAAGGACATTCTAGACACTTTCTAGGGGGTTCTAAGTGCTTAACTAGCCGTAAGGTACACTTTAGTTGCTTTAGCAACGGCTAGTTAATTAATTCTGAAAGTGCTGTCAGAACTCATCTCGGTCGAGGAATTGTCGACCGAGATACCTACTCAGTCGAGGATTTGTCGACCGACAGGCTCTCTGGAGCAAGTGTTTGCAACGTTCATCTCCAACTCCCAACTACCTTGTCAGCTGTGTCTAACGGCTACTTGGGTCTTTCTCAGTCGAGAAGTTTGTCGACCGAGAGTGTCTCGGTCGAGGAATTTGTCGACCGAGATTGACCCTGTTTCAATGTTTCAAATAAAGTACTAAGTGTGTATGTGAGTGTGCATATGTGACACTATTGAAGGGGATGACCTATCTAAGTGTGGTGTTTAGCTAGGGAAGATCTAACACTTGATTTACATGATGTCTAAGTACTTGTACATTATATATTTGTACAAGTTTTTACAATTGATTACAATTCATGAAAAATACAAGCATTCAAGCATATAGGTTTCCCAAAGCTTTGTCATTCACCTTATTCCTGCAACACTCAAGTAGCACGTTAGATCAACAAGAATGAAATGTTTGTCATCATCAAAACAAAGGGATTATAATAATGTCCAATTTAGCCAACAATCTCCCCCTTTTTTAAGATGACAAACATTTCCTAAATATAAAGTAAGAAAATAAAATCATATGAGTTTCATACCTGGAGTTTACCTTGTATAATCATTCTCTTGTTTTGCAAGTGTGTACTGGCTCGAGATTTATGAAACTCATTTTACTTTATGTTTTTGGTTTATTTTATTTCTCCCCCTTTGTCATTTCAAAAAGATATCCAGGAAAATCATTTTGTATGACTTTTATTTCTCCCCCTTAATTTTATGCTATGTTCCTCCTAACTAAGATATTCAGTTTTTTTTAAAAAAAATAGGGATGTAAACCATTTATTGTCGAATTTAGCCGCAATTTGTTTCTCAATCATTTGCAAGGGATGTTAAGACTTGAAATGATATGAGATTCCATTAAGCTTATGATGGATGCATATTGATTTCTCATCCATTTTGCAAGGGATGTTAAGCCATGAAAATGAAATGAGAATCCTTTAACCTTAGAGTACAAAAAAAATGTCTCTAACCAAATGCACGGGATATTAAGCCCTGATTTGTTTAGAGAATTCCTTTAAGAACAAGATATATCATATTTATGAAATTTGTAGATTTCTTCATAACCAAGAGTAAAAATTCTAAGGTCATAACAAGCTTCAAATGATGTTTACAATGTTTAGAAGCTTCTTAATCAAATAATCAAATTTGTTTTTGTGAGCTCCCCCTTAATCTTATAATTAAAACAATTTAAAGCTTCTAAGATCAAATTTGGTTTTGATTTTCATCAAAAGTATATTTTGAGTCAAGTTACTAAGATTAAGTACAATAAAATGATGTACAAATAAGCATTTTATCAAGCTTATTTTAGGTCGACCTTGACTTCGACCATAGCGCCCCTTGGTCAAACTTGATTTCAACCAAGAGGCAATTTCTGCAGATTTTCAAATTAAGATGCATTTGTGCCATGAAATTTTACTATTTATGCAAAATAGAATCTTCATATAATCTAAAATGATGATGATCAAGAATATTATCCATCATGGTTTGTATATAGGGATTTATTTTAAACAAGCCAATGAAACATAATGAGCATGGCACAATGATTTTGATAGAAGCATTCAATATAATGATAATTTCATGAAATACAATGATTATGATCATTTAGACTAAATATCAATACACATGGTTCCTATATGGATACACCAAGAAATACTTTAGGAAAGACCATGTGAACAATGATAAAACAGTAATTTCTTTTGATTAAACTAATCATGATTTTTAGTTTTAAACCATTTAGAGGATAAACCAAAATAATCTCATTTAGGTTTATATGTTTTCAAAGATGGTCTCCAAAATTTATTTTTGTTTTGCATGTAAAATCAGTCATTAATAACAAATTGATAGCAAGCTAGGTTAATTGAAAACAAGTTCAGCATATGTATTTCAGACTTGACAACAGAAACCTGCTTGGTCAACCATTTCTCGACCGACAGTTCTCTCAGTCGACAGTTTCTCGACCGAGAAAAGTTATGTACTGTTTTAGAACTATTTTCAGTAATTGCTTTCAAGTAAAAATAAAATTATGAAAGTTAGAGCTCGATTGTGTTGAGATATGACATTTGTATATCAAGAATTAGTTTAGGTCAAATCTCAACTAGTCAAATTTAAGTTTCTAAGTTTTAGGAACCCAAGCTAGATCATCATTCCTTTTCTTGTATGGGCATGAAAAATAGTAGTGTCCAAGGCGCAAGCAATAATGACAACTAATGGAGTCAACTTCATTTCTCTTTCTAGAAATTGTGTTCTTAGGTACAAACATAGTCTTAGTCTTGGATGCTTTAGCTCTTTTGAGTTGACTTCTCTTTGGATCATATCCTAATCCTCTTCTTCCATTATAACTAGCAGGAAATTTTCAGAATATTCTCAAGGATGTCATTTCCTCTTAACTCATTTATTTTTCTTTGTAGCTTAGCAATATCATCCATCTTCTTGTTTATATCTTTCTTTGTGAACATAAAATAGATTGTCTTTGAAGATCATTCACTTGAGTTTGCAAGTTTAACTTTTCTAAGGAAAGAAGATTGCAATTAGCTTCTACAAATTTTAACTTAATATCATAATCTTCATTTGCCTTTTTGAGATCTTCATTTTTAGATGCAAGAGCAAGAAGTTTAACGTTTAAATCATCATTTACTTTATTTGATTTCTTAAGTTTCTTCTTGCACTCAATATATTTCTCATGAGTATCTTGAAGACTAGCAATTAGATCTTCTTTTGGTAGATAAAAAAGACTTACCTCTTCTTCTTCTTCTTCATTTGTTGTAGCAATGAGGCATTCTACTTCTTCTTTTCCATCATCACTATCATCACTTGAATCATCCCAAGCAGCTTTATATGCTCTTTCTTTCTTTTTGTGAGATGATTTCTTCCCTTTCTTGAGTTTTGGACAATCACCTTTCATGTGTCCCTTCTTGCCACATTCAAAGCACCTGGAAGAAGAAACACTAGAAGTTTTATTAGTTTTAAAAATTTTATACTGCTTACCATTTACAATGAGAGTTTCTTCTTCACTATCATCTTCACTTGTGTCATGATTGTCCTTGGTTGATGCTTTGAATGCGATGTCCTTCTTTTTCCCTTGTTGAAGTTCACGTTCTCTTCTTTCTTCCTCTTCTAAAGTTGCCTCATGAGCTTCTAGGTTGCCAATGAGTTGTTCCATCTTTAGTCGGGTGAGGTCATTTGCTTCTTCAATGGTCGTCACCTTGGGCTTGTATTTGGGAGGAAGTGATCTAAGGATCTTTGACACCTGATCTTCCTCAAGAACAACTTTACCTAAAGCATTCAAACCATTTACAATAGAAGAGAATTTTGCATTCATTTCACTAATAGATTCATTCGAATCCATACGGAAATGTTCAAACTTTTGTTTAAGCATACTAATTTTGGAATTCTTAACTTGAACAGTCCCTTCATAAGTTATGGAAATTCTATGCCAAATTTCATAGGTTGTTTCACAGTTTGATATCCTATTAAATTCTCCTACTGAAATTGAACAATAGAGAATACTTACAGCCTTTGCATTCATTTGAGCCGACTTTACCGTATTGGTGTCCCAAGCTGCATATTCCACTTGAGGAAGCTCATAGGGGGTTGACACCATCCTCCATAGATCCCAACTAATCCATTGAAAATAAAATTGCATTCTTCTTTTCCAGTATGTGTAATTACTTCCATCAAATATCGGAGGCCTAGCCACAAGTGTCCCTTCAAGGTTGAGGTTGTTGAGCAATCTGTCACCCATTCTTCAAGACTTGGTTAGAGTTCCTTGAAGCCTGCTCTGATACCAATTGAAAAACCACTAGAGGGGGGTGAATAGGGTTTTATAAATATTTTAATAATTATTTCACTCAAACAACCAACCACAAGAATATTGGACAAGGGGACAAGGATTTAGAGTGGTTCCAAACATAGAAAATACTAACGAAGTCAGTCCACTACCCGGTTGTTTACCTAACCAGGATTTGAAAGAATCAAATTTTATTACCTCGCAAGGACTTTACATAAAATTACAATTCTTTCACCAAACCCTTAGAACAGCCTTCACCTAGAAGTAATTGCATCAACCTTGAAGCAACCTTCTTGAAGTAACTTCAAGCTCCCCCTTGAAGTAGTATTCCTCTTGAAGTAGCTTCCCGTTGCAATAGCCTTCTTGAAGTAGTTCAAAGTCCACCTTCTCCAATCCGCAACCTCCAACCCTAGGAGTAGCAAGGAGAATACAAAGGATAAAAGGAACAAGAAGGAAAAAGGAAATTACACTTAACCTTTGAAGCACAAGGCTTGATTTGCATATATCAAGCGTGTAGATCTCCTAACCAATGTATATGGAAGTGTGATTGCTGTGGATAGGAGATACTATCCTATAGAACATGAAATTAGAGAAAGGAGAAGAATAGCCAATGCAAGTGTTGCTCAATTTCTCAAAATAGATTGACAATTGCAAGTGTAAGCTCAAGTGTATCACAAGTGTAGATTGGTAAGTTTAGGTGTCCTAAGGCATGTCCTATTTATAGAAATGACCTACAAGTGCTTAAGGATGTTCTAGACACTTTCTAGGGGGGTCTAAGTGCTTAACTAGCCGTTAGGTACACTTTAGTTGCTTTAGCAACAGCTAGTTAATTAATTCTGAAAGTGTTGTCAGAACTCATCTTGGTCGAGGAATTGTCGACCGAGATACCTACTCGGTCGAGGATTTGTCGACCGACAGGCTCTCTGGAGAAAGTGTTTGCAACATTCATCTCCAACTCCCAACTACCTTGTCAGCTGTGTCTAACGGCTACTTGGGTCTTTCTCGATCGAGAAGTTTGTCGACCGAGAGTGTCTCGGTCGAGGAATTTGTCGACCGAGATTGACCATGTTTCAATGTTTCAAATAAAGTACTAAGTGTGTATATGAGTGTGCATATGTGACACTATTGAAGGGGATGACCTATCTAAGTGTGGTGTTTAGCTAGGGAAGATCTAATGCTTGATTTACATGATGTCTAAGTACTTGTACATTATATATTTGTACAAGTTTTTACAATTGATTACAATTCATGAAAAATACAAGCATTCAAGCATATAGCTTTCCCAAAGCTTTGTCATTCACCTTATTCCTGCAACACTCAAGTAGCACGTTAGATCAACAAGAATGAAATGTTTGTCATCATTGAAACAAAGGGATTATAATAATGTCCAATTTAGCCAACAAAAACTCTGTTCAGTGGTCTTACAAGCCATAAAACCCTAACAAGGATTTTATCCCTGAAATACTAAGAGATAAGAGATGGGTACTTCCTCCTCATCTCTTCCTCGAGATCCCATGTGGCTTCCTCAATACCACAGTGATGCCACAGAACCTTCACAAGAACTATGTCTTTCTTCTTTTGCTTCTTCACTCTCTTATCAAGGATCAACACCAGACCTTCCACATAGGACATATACTCATCAAGCTCCACCTCCATAGGTTGTAACACTGAATTGATATCAGGATGGTACTTCCTCAACATACTCACATGAAACATTGGATGCAACCTGTGCAATTTAGGTGGAATATTCAGCTTGTAGGCCACCTTCCCAACACGTTCCACCATAGAGTAAGGTCCCATAAACATGAGAGCCAATGTACCCTTCTTCCCAAATATCAGAATACCTTTCCAAGGACAGACTTTGAGGTGCACTATGTATCCTACTTGGAACTCCAAAGATCTATTCCGGTTATGTGCATATAACTTGTGGATGTCCTGTGCCACCTTCAACTACTGTTGAATCAATTTGATCTTTTCTATCGTCTACTACACAAGCTCATGACCAAGAAGATGATACTCACCTATTTCATACCAAAACAATAGAGACCTACATCCCCTCACATACAATGCCTCAAAGGTGCCATGTCAATGCTTTACTTATAACTATTATTGTAGGCAAACTCTATCAAACTGAGGTGTACATCCCAACTGCCGAAAAATGGAAGAACACATGCTCTCAATAGATCTTCTAAGGTATGAATGTCCTCTTAGATTGACCATCTATCTATGGGTGGAAAGTAGTATTGAACCTCAATTGTGTGCCCAAAGCTGTGTGCAACAGCTCCCAAAAGTGACTTGTGAATTGAGGACCTCTATCAGACATGATAGTTGCTAGAACACCATGTAGACATACTATCTCATCAACATATATCTCAACAAGATTCTCAGTTGTATACATTGTCTTCACAAGATGAAAATGTGCTGACTTGATCAACCTATCAACGGTCACCCAGATGGAATCATGGCATTCGGCTGTCCTAGGTTGGCCAACAACAAAGTCCATGGTCACATGATCCCATTTCCATTAAGGGATGGGCAATGGTCGCAACGTCCCTATAGGATTCTAGTGCTCAGCTTTAACCTACTGGCACACAATGCATCTCACAACAAACTCAACTGCATCCCATTTCAAGTCAGACCACCAATACACATCCTTTAAATTGTGATACATTTTGGTGCTACCTAGATGCATAGCATAAATGTATGAGTGATCCTCCCCCAGAACCATCTTCCTTAGACCATCAACATCAGGAACCATGACTCTACCATGGTAACAAACTATCCCTTCATTTTGATGTCGAGAATCTGCTACATTTCCAGGCTTTCTTTGAGTTGAGAAAGGGATTCATGGAAGCCATCACACTTTTTACTACCCAACTCTAATCTAATCTATTATATAACGGTATCAACCTATTCCACCTCTATAATTTTCTATCTCAGCGTGAGCTTCACCTGCAACTGTGCTAACAACGCTGTTAACAAGGAAACTTCTAGTTTAAAATTCATCTGACGTAGGGAGATCAACATGTCTCGTTTGTAGCATGCCAAGGAGCACAACTGTGCCTTCTCTATAGATGATGACAAAGTGGATTTCCTACTCAACGCATCTACCATGGCATTCGCCTTTCCTGGATGGTAATCAATCATCCAGTCATTATCCTTGATTAGCTTCATCCAGCACTGCTACCTCATATTCAACTCCTGTTGTGAAAAGATATGCTTTAGGTTCTTGTGGTCTGTGAAGATCTGATACTTCTCGCCATAAAGGTAGTATTTCTAGGTCTTCAAGGCATGAAAGACATAAGCTAACTCTAGATTATGGGTTGGGTAGTTCTCCTCGAGTTTCTTAAGGTGTCAAGAAGCAAAAGAAACTACATTCTTGTCCTGCATCAACACACAACTGAAACCATTCCTGGACACATCACAAAAGGTGATGTATCCTTTCCCTTGCTCAGGTAAGACCAGAACTGGTGCACTTGTCAACTTCTCCTTTAATGTCTAAAAATCATGCTGACATCTATCATCCCAGACAAACAGCACATCCTTCCTTGTCAACTTAGTTAGCGGTATAGCTATACCACTGAAGTTTTTGATGAAGTTCTTAAATAGCTTTCCAAGCATTGAAAGTTGCACACTTTTGTTGGTGTCTGACACGAATTTACCGTGTGTAGAATGCAAGTGCATGCATCAAAGTAATATAGGCCTTTATGAGGCCTGAGTCGAACACATGGACACTGAATTGTTGGTACACTACTTACTAACTACTCGCGATCATCTAGACCAATTAAAAAGGTTTGAGAGTTGATTGAAAAAGAAAATAAAATAAAAGAAAACTGAGCAATCGATTAAATGTTTAGTTTAATCAATTCAAATGGAAATCTTTAGGATTACAGTTTCACCACAGGTTCTCATTGTATTCATTCCTACATAGTTAATCTAATCCGTCTCTCATTCCAGGTAGTGGCCTGTATTCAGAATTGCTCACTTTCATGATATAATTCACTACCTAAATCTAGGTCGGTTCCATGGTAGTAGTAACCTATACCCTAAACTAGGTGCACGATGACCATACTCTGGGTTTCCACCATTAACTGTACATCGCCTTGTTCAAAGGATTTATTAGTTAATGTGAATTTCGTCTCTTTTCAATTGTTAATTCTTCTTTTAAAGTAATTAAAGGCATTAGGTTATCATTAGGGTGATCAATCATAATGATATAATGGAGAAAATGAAATCATACCACGGATTTAAGAGACAAATTATGAAATACTATGGTAAAAATGTCATACAATGATTACACGGGCTACTCCCGGTCCTAAAGATAAAGGGGATTAGCCCCGCATGTTCATCTCAATGAAATACATGACAAGAGAAAGGGAAAACATGGAGAAAATTTAAATTAAAGTGATGTAAACCCCTGAACAGAGGAGATCCGGGCGTTCCTTAACGTAGAATGCACGATCTACAGCCTTCCTGCGATGGAAAATGTCTTCTATGGCTCTCACAATGATCAGGGCATGATTTTGGGCTCCGTTCTCCTCTCCTCTTCTCCTTGAGACTTGTGCAATGACTAATGACGTGATCCCCTCCTTAGGGCTGCCGTAATTAGGTATATGCACCACTTTAGATTGCCAAAAGATCACCACCGTCCGATTAGAATCGATCTGAAACAAAACATGATCTGACAGCGTCGATGGTATCGACCCGTCAGAATATCGACAAGTCTTCTTTTTCTGACGTTCCTCCTGATGTAGACTCAATACCATTGACTTTAGTGTCGATGGTATTGACACCTTTAGGCATCGCTTTTATCACCAATCCAACGTTGAAGTTGGGTAAGGTCGATAGTATCGACTTTGCATTGATAGTATCGACCAGTTGACTGCTGGCTCGATGTAGGTATCTCTCTACCATCGACTTTGGTGTCGATGGTATTGACTCATCTTGGTTCCTTGCGGCTGTCCCACTGCGGCTGTGTCGATACTATCGACTGATGTCGATGGTATCGACAACTGCATATATTCACTTTTCCTGAAATTTCAAGATAATTTCGAATCAACCTTGCTAAAACACATCAATATGATTATTTATAACCAAAAAGATGAAATATGGGAGATTTGATACAAAAAGATATTATAGACTAAAGCGAGTGAATCATGTGATACTAACCACAAGAATGACTAATAAACACATAAAACACATGTAAAACTAGTCTATAAAAGCGACTCAAAATCCTCGCATCAAACTCCCCTAAGATTAAACATTGCTAGTCCTCAAGCAACAAAACTATAGAATAAAATTGCGAGGGTCAACTAAAGAACATATTATCACAACAGAAATTACCGTTTGATTCCCACCAGACAATCACATACCAGCCCTCACTAACCATAGAATGGTAACTACCCTATAGGTGACAATGATCATCCATAATAGATATCCACTCCAAGATTGGTGAACACTATCAAATAAGGCAGTTAATATAATAAAATCTTCTGGTTCAGACTTGGTGCATCTTGTGATCTCCTGTCTACATTGCTCATAACCTAACTACCATCTAAATGGAAGCAGATCTCCTGAAATACAAAAGTGAGGAGATAATAACGGGTGGCCTACCATTTTGAGCAATGGGTGGATGGGATAGGCAGTTTATGTAAGAAAGAGTAGCACAATACACTTTGACATGCATTAGAACAAAAATGACCTACATGATGCTCATGCATATGAAAATGACCTAATGCTTACATTTTAGGTGGAATGATGCATGCATTACTATTCCATCCCAGTGAGAGATAGAATATCTACAAAACTACACATGTGCTTGTTCTTCTTATTATGCATGTGAACAAGTTCTTTCATCTTTCTAATCTTCACTTACTTATTATTTTTTTCTTTACATCCCTTATTTTGATTAATGACTAAGATGAAATTTTTACATCTTCGTCTTGGGATTATTCTCATAACTACTATTTTTTTCTTTTTTTTTCATTTTCATAAAGTATGAAACAAGTTCCTTATTTTTAGAAGAACCAAGGCACATCATGTAAAAAATGGTTAAAATTATACAAAATGCAACTAAAATGACATTGACATGCATTCTAAAATTTGTGCATGCAGGATTATAATGCAACATTTTTTTTCATAAATTCAATAGATGTAAAAACTAACTACAATGCAATTCTATCTACATGATATGCAATTAAGAGATGACAAACTATAAGTGCTCCCAATTCTTATGGTAGAGTGTAAATGAGATGAGGTGGATAGATCACAAGATTAATTGACAAAACCCTTAGAAAACATTATATGTCCCTCCTTACCGACGTGTAAAATCAAGGGGTTTCTCTCTCTTATTTCAGATTAAAGTCCCATTACCATTTGGTCAGTTTAGGCTCAACATCCACTTCTGTCCACTTTGCTTAAATCATAGGCATGTACAGTTGTGATCTTATGTTCTAAAATTGACAAACCCAATAATTTTCATAAGTTAAGCGCTTAAGTTCAAACAAAGCAAGCTTGCAATTCTGAACAAATTTTAATTATGCCCAATTTTAGATGACTGTACACATCATTGAGATGACACACTACATTAGACTTCCACGAATTACACTAGATAGCATGTGGATCCTAAAAAGCTGAAAATAACAAGATTACTTAAAACTAAACTGAGAGAAAAATACTAAAACAAAAGAAAGAAAAATTAAACTGAGATAGAAATTGTTCCATCTCCCCCCCAAGCTTGAATTTGACTATGGCCTCATAGTCAAAAACAATCTCAGCAGGTGGAACAGTGATACCATTTATTGTTTAGGTGGCGGGTACTGTGGTGGATGTTGCCCCGATGTTCAGCAATGCTCGATGCACAGGTTGAGAGGAGAAGCTCTGAAGGTGTGAAGAGAAAATAAAATAAACTTCTCCATTTATAGATGAACCCGCCGCAACTGTTGACCCGTCGATACCATCAATGGGTTGTCGATGGTATCGACACCTATAGCACAATCCGGGTCTTCGCAACTATCGACGGTCGTCGATGGCTGGATGTGGGGGCCCGGATCGATGACACGTTGATACCATCGATGAAGTGTCAATGGTATCGACCCGTCCCACAGATCGTCTTTCTTGATTTGGCGGCCTCCACTGGTATCTTCTCACAGATTGGTGACGTGTCACATCGATACCATCGACTGGGTGTCGATGGTATTGACTCTTTATGGTTCGATTACCCTCGTGAGGCCCGGGCGCCGCTTCCTTACTGTTGTCGTGTCGATACCATCGACAGGGTTGTCGATGGTATCGACATCACTGACACGAATTCTTCTGTAAATCTTTAGGGATCTAGCAAGCATCGACTTCCCGGTCGATACTATCAACCCGGATGTACTTTTTTCTTCGACATCGCTAATGGTATGTCGATACCATCGACAAGGTCGTCGATGGTCTCGACTCAGAAAATTTTCTACAGTCGCTTCCATGTACCCACATCGCTATCATCGACACCCCGTCGATGGTATCGACTCTGACTCAGTACTGCACACTGAACAAAATGATTAAGGTATCATTTTTACACACAAAAATGAAATTAAACAGAACTAACTTGTAAATGCGAAAGAAAATAAAGGAACTACAAAGTAAAACTATCAATGGTTGGGTTGCCTCCCAACAAGCTCCCTTGTTTATTGTCTTAGGCTAGATGCAATCAAGCTCGTCAACCTGGGGCATCGAGAAGTGTTCCTGAGGAATCACTCGGCAATTTGAACTCAACTCTTTCCTTGTCGATCCCTAATGTAAAGGTACCTCTCCCGATAGCATTGATAACATCAGCCGTAGCTTGAAACGGCCTCCCTAGTATTATCTCACAACCATTTAGCTACGGCATGTGCATAACTATGAAATCTATGGGAAAGATAAATCTGTCGAATTTGACAAGTACATCCTCACACACTCCATATGGCTTCACAACAGATCCATCCGCCAACTCAATAGACATGGCATATTTCTTTGGTGTCTTCAATCCCAGCTTTTGAAATGTGGGCAGCGACATAAGATTAATGCTTGACCCTGAGTCACACTGTGCTTGTGGAAAATTTTGGGCACCTATGGAACATGGGATGTAGAAACACCCTAGATCTTTCCTTTTCTTTGGCAACCTTCCTTGGATTATAGAACTCACTGTTTCATCAACACACACAACGTCTGTATCTTTGATCTACCGTTTCTTATTGATGATGTCTGATGGAGCTTCCACTTGTGTGGAGTTGTGTGGACCACTAAAAATCCTAAAGACAGTAAGTCTTTAGGTTTAGCCTTGCTTATACTAGATTGAAACTCCACCCACGTATGCTAGGATACGTGGAAGTCTTGTCGTAGTATAGTTAAGGGTCGAATCCATAGGACAATGACCTTGTTGATAGCAATAAGATGGAAAACGTTAGAATTTCACTTAACTCCTTATCAGTTGGTATTTAAATCAAAAGGTTGATTTGGTTGTTTAAACTAAATGCAAGTAAGGTAAAAGCAAGAAAGTAAATTTAAGGTTGTAGACAATGTTAACAAACCACTAGGATGTGATCAGTTTTCACCACCATTACACATGGATCAAAACATGCGACGTAACAACATAACCTGCAAGAAGAGTCTAAACAGTTAGTATCTTTGTAGATTTAGTTTCCTTTCGAAGAACTAACAATAAGAAGTGTGGGAATGTTGCAACTCCAGCCATCCCCGAACGAATGGTCACTTACTTTACATCATTCCCTTCGCAAAGTGTGTTCCTCGACTCATCAAGGTTCTACTTTCATACGTCAACTGATTCCATTTCATAGTATGAAAGTACAACGATGGAAGTGAGTTTACTCCACTTCTTGAAAAGCACTCCTAGATACCGAAACAGATGCATGGTGGCTACATGCATCAAGAACCAACATTCAATCGAGATTCAAATCTAATAGCACAAACATAGACAATTCATACTAAAAGATAATAGGTAATACAAGTTGGTGATCAAGTAACAAGCATTCATAAAACGATTGATGTTGAACTGAAAAGAAAGTATATCTCTATTGCAAACTATGAATTACATTGCATGAAATGAAAACATGGGTAGCGGGGCTACTCCCCGCACCCTAGTGTTTGAGACTACTCGCTCATGGCAAGAACAAAGAAGGAGGCAAGAAGAGAGAGAGAACATCATCTCCACAAAGGAGGGAAGAAGGTCAACCACTTGGAGAGAGAGAGAGTGACGATCTTCACCCTTCATAGCTTGCTTGATGAAAAAACCACCTCTTCCCACCTTCTTTGTTGATGAGAGAGAAAGAGGCTTGGGGATGGAGTATGGATCTCAGACCGGCAGCCTTAGGGCAGTGGATGAAGGATGGAATGGCTCTAGAGTAATAGAGGCAGCCTCTGGACGTCTGAAACTTGATACTTTATGAGGACCTATCGAGTCTTATTTATAGGCTTTAAGTGAAGTCCAAACGGTTTGGGCAGTTTTGGTCCAAACGGTTGTAAAGACCGTTTGGGTTCTGAGACCGTTTGGGCTCTCTCGGTTTCGAAACCGTTTGGACTCTCTCGGTTTGGAAACCGGTTGGGTCCTTGCGGTCTTGAAACTGTTTGCCTTTATTTGGTCTTGGGGCCATGTGACTCCATGCGGTCTAGGGACTGGTTGGCTTCATGCTGTATCGGGACCGCGTGACTCCATGCGGTCTCGGGACCAGTTGTCTTCATGCGGTCTCGGGACCGGTTGGATTCATGCGGTCTAGGAACCGTTTGGCTTCATGCAGTCTCAGGACCGTGTGACTCCATGCGGTCTTGGGACCGGTTGGCTTCATGCGGTCTTGGGACCGTGTGACTCCATGCGGTCTCGAGACCAGTTGTCTTCATGCGGTCTCGGGACCGTGTGACTTCATGCGGTCTCAGGACCGGTTGGCTTCATGTGGTCTCGGGACCATGTGACTCCATGCGGTCTCAGGACCGATTGGCTTCATGCGGTCTTGGGACCGTGTGACTCCATGCGGTCTCGGGACCGGTTGGCTTCATGCGGTCTCGGGACCGTGTGACTCCATGTGGTCTCGGGACCGGTTGGCTTCATGCGTTCTTGAGACCGTGTGACTCCAAATGGTGTTGGGATCGTTTGGTCTTTAGACGGTGTCCGAGACCGTTTGGGGCTTTTGTGATTTTTTTTGTGTTTTTCTGTAAGAATAAAAAGGATAAAAGTTAGTCTAATGTGTATTTGTAATAAAGGAAGAAAGTTAAGGGTTCTATCTAATTTATCTGAGAAAGAGTATGGAAAACTGTGGAAAACTATTAAGGTAACATCACAAAATGGGAGGTTATCACCCGCCCTAACTTAGAGTCTAGCTTGTCCTCAAGCTAGATAGAGCTGAGGCATGTAATGGCGAGGCAATTTTATTTAGTTAAGATTTCATACTCTTGCTCTAATTCTAAACTAGAGGTCTCCTAAGGTTGTATCGGAGCTTTTGCCTACCTTAACTCTTTTACGTATTTAGAGTTGCTTGGATCTCAGGTTTCTTCCATATCTCGTAGTCCTCATTGGGACCACTTTTTATTCTGTGCATGTCGTTGACTCTAATCAGTTTTATACTTCTCTGAAAATCTTGCTGGAAGCTAGAGTGGGTATGAGGGTTGGCTAAAGGCTTGTTGAGTAACTCCCCCTTCAAGTGGGGGAGGGGTTGTCTATGCATTTAGGATCTCACTAGTGGGCATGATACATCTGCCTTTGTGAGGGCAGATGAATGTATCGGCCGGGCGAGACCTTCATTGGCTCTTCATATAGATCCTTATGTATGGCACAACTCTCATAGTTTTATTCAACACTCTGGCTTTTATTCGCAAACTCACAGGCTTAGGATTTGGATTTTTAGGAAATTTGATTGGGTGGCCAAGCCTCTTTTATTTGAAGAGAAGAAAGTTGTTCTTATAGTTTCTCGACATGCACTTATTTGGTTTCTACTTAGTGGTCCACTTGCAAGGCTTCTTGATTTGGATGTCATCTGATGTCCCTCCCGTCCTTGAGAGCGTTTGGCCTATTTCGGCCCTGATGTTGACCTGTGGAGAGTCAGATGTAGAATTGAAGAAAAAGCATAAACATCTAGTGTGAAGATAATTTATTAATTCTCCATTACATGACTATGTGCTATTCTTATTATTACTCTTGAGGACTAACCAGATTCTAAAGTTAGATGGGGATGACTTTGTTCTAAGAGGGATGTTATTCTTTATGTGCAGGATTTATTATCAGGGGAATTATTTAAAACAAAAACTAAATGTGCAAAGAAAGCTAAGAAAATTTTTGTACAGAATTGAAAGAGAAGATAGAGAGGGAAGTATTTAAAATGGATACCTCTCCCTTGTCCAGTGTACTCCCCCCCCTAACTTAACAGTCACTATGTCCTCAGAGTGTCAAAGTGATAGGTTGAGAAGTACAAGGACAAGGGCATCAGGCTTCTGCTAGTCCTTTATTAGCTCCATGTGTGCAGAGAAGATTAGCAGAGAACTTTCCTCATAACACGTGGTAATCCACGTCTATCATGTCCTCTACTAGTCTCCCAAGGACCATAATGGTGTACATCCAATAGAGGACGTGGAAACCACAATACTTCGACTCGCGGAGCTGCTAAGGGCATTTGTGGTTGAAGGCAGGGTGATGAAAGTGTTATTTACCGTATGCCCATGTGTGCTTGCTGAGAAGGTCATGTAGTTGGTCAACACACTCCTTCACTACCTCCTTTGTGGGCATTCTTGGTGTTGTAGTATATTGTTGTTGATTGGGATTGTACTGGCTGTCGGAACCATTGTATATGATTGTTGTTCTGTCATGAAGATTTTTTGCCAGTAACATCCCGTGTTCTGCATGAAGGAAAGGAAGCATGATAAACTTCAGAGTTGTATGTTGGAGGAAAAAAATGAGTGACTTGGTTGTTCCGAAGTTCTTTAGCTTTAGGAGATCATCCTTCATGTATGTTGATGCCATATAGATCGTAGGGTAATTCTGTCTGAGAAGATATTGATAGGTGGCCATTAAACTCACGGATAGAGCCCCTTTGATCTGTAAAGTTTCTCATAGCACATATGCCATGACCAGAATATTGTCGGCTATACAAATGAGGTCATCTTTCTCGGTGTAAAGCCTTGACATGATGAGGTGAAGTTCATTGTCGGAAAGGATTTTGCAGGCGATGAGGTCAAAATTGGGGAATGTTGGTGTAATTGCAGACAGATGGACCATTTGTGAAGATGATCTGTTGATGGTAGCCCCGGTTAGCAACTCAGTATCCCCTTTATCATCTGCCAGATCGAAAGAGTAAGGATCCCATTATTTCTTCTCGGGAACCTTGGTGGGCTGTTGGTTCTCCAACTCCTCTATTGTTTGTCGGAATGGCCATTTTGGAGGACGTTGGATGGCCGAAAAAAGGTAGTGAGGAACGTCGTTAGACTCCATAGTTGGGTCCTTGAAGAACCTTCTATCACAAATTAGCTCCATGGCGTAACGACCTCATAGAGAATGAAAATCCTCTGTGGCCAGTTCAGTGAAAGGGATTTGCTGAGGGAGTGATTGAATAAGATGTATAGCGTAGAAAGCACAATCCCGAGATCCCTCTTGTGTTTGGGAATGAGGGTTGATGATTTGGAACTAGGGTTGGTTCCAACCATTGCGGAGGGATGGGCATGCAGCCAAATTAATTTCAGAAGCTGAAAAGGGATGCATCTGGTCTCCCCGGCTTCGATACTAGAAAAAATAATTATTCTGGCTTTTAGTTCAGTGGCGCAAAAATTGTACACCTTGGAGTCTCGAGCCGCGGTGTCCACGATCATTAGCAGCCAGTGACCAGTGACTTGGAAGGGCACGGTAATATAGTGTGACTTTCTGGCAATCCCCCTCTACAACCCCTCGATGGATTTGTTTTGTAAATCTTTATATAAAAGACGCATGGCTAGAGCAGGTGAAGCGTTAAGTACTGGTTGTTGCCATTTGGAGCTTATGTAGATTTCGATAGAATTGGAAAAGAGCACATGGAAGATTGCCATCTTCACCGCTGACTGTGGTCGAAAGATAATGCGAAAATCTTCATGGGTCAACTTGCACTGAGTCTTTGTATTATGGTAGATAATGTCTCCCCCGTCTTTGACATCATCTACGATAGTGTTTAAGATGAAGATATCTTGAGCATCTAGGGTAGAGATGGTCACCATGTCTAAATCATGCATTTTATGAGGTAGAGGTGGCGGCGGGGGGAGCTCTTACGGAGGGAGAGAAGAAGTTTGGTCTAGATTGTCTATCTAGTGATGCAGATCTTCGTCTTTATCTGAGTCGGAAGCAGATTCAAGATAGTCGTCTGTATCTAAATTGACTCTTTCTAATTCTTCCTGGTCTGGGGGAAAGGGTGAAGCTTGCTTCGGGACGGAGTGTTGTGGAATTTCTGCTTGTAGTAGACTCATGTTGGTTCCGAATAAACATTGTTGGAACTCAGCAAAATCTGCTTCTTTGGCAGTTTCCCCCAGAGATCCCATTGCAGAATAGTCAAGAAATTGATCCCCATATGACATGTTAACGTTGTCATTGTGAGGAGGGGATTTGGGATCTTTATCACCTTCTTTGTTATCTTTTCGTTGTTTTGGTGTGGCTCCTCGGTTGGGGCCCTCCCCAGCATTGTCTGGGTCATCAGATTTATTGTCTGAGGAGGTGATATTGTTTGAGTCAGCCGAGGAGTATGAATCCTCATCTTCATTTTCCTCTTCATCATCTTATTCTGCTATCGCCTTATCTGTATTCTTCTTTGGTGGAGGCTTCTCGCACTGCCGGTGGAGTGCTTGAAGTTTGTCGAAAGCCACTTGCACATGCTCGTGTGTTTCAAGAAGTGCGTCGTGGGTTTCTTTGAGATCTGAATAACGAGCCTCAGTGGAGAGGAGTCGTGCAGAGAGGTCCGTCGCTTGAGTTCTTAGTTGGTTGATTTCATTATTGGATGACTCCTCTTGGTGGTTATTGAGTTGTGTGAGGGTGGTGTTGATGTCATCCAAGTGTGTGCTTAAAGCAATTTGTTGGTGCTTAAGCTCGCGCATAATTTTTGGTAATGGTTGATTTTGCGCAAAAATCTTGTCGACTTGCTTGGCCAGATCGCCTTGCTGGATTTTCACCTCGAGCACCAACTGTGGCAGTTGTTGCAGGAAGTCGTCGATGCATTCGACTTTCATGGCCATTGCTTGCTACTGTTGGTGGATGCTTGAGAAGATGCCCGACAGAGCACGGTTTTGCTCGTCAATCTTGGCCACCTGTGTAGTTAGACCCTGCACATAAGAAAAAATAGATTGTAATATGTTAGAAGGGTCGGTGAGGAGGTTTTGGATAACGTCAAATTGACGTCCAAATTCCTCACCGACGTTTATGAAAGGGACCCCAGATGCGGAAGGGTGGTGTGGATGGGGTCGGGGTGGGAAGGTGATAGTACCTTGTGAAAGAGACACTTTTGATGGTCCCGCAAACTTCATGGTGACTGTAGATGGAGTCACCAGCTGTGTCGGGGTGGTGGCGGATGAAAAAATCGGTGACAGTCCGGGTGAGAATGGTGGGACCGAGAATGTTGAGGGAAAAAGGGTGGAGATTGGAGCGGAGTGGGTGAAGCCGGGTTTTGTAGCAGAGAATGGGGTGCCAGGGGAGAAAAAGGTTGAGGTGGAAGGTGTGGGTGGAGGAATTGTTGGTGGGATAGTTGTGGAGAAAGGTGGGAGGGTGGTAGATGGTGGGATAGTAATGGATGGTAGTTTGGTGGGGGGGGTGGTGGTGGTGAGTTCAACATGTAGGCTCATGATGAATGAGTCTAATGATGAGGTACCGATATGTTCCTCAGGATGAGGGCGTTCTGTCTCTGGATTTAGCTTTGATGTCGGCATCCTCGATAGTTGTGGTGGTTGTAAATGTGCCTTAGATGGTCGTTTTAGTGGTATTTTTATTACCCTAGCTGTCGGGGCAGCAATACTAAGCTCTGTTTGGCCCGCTTTGGTCTTTTTCTCTTGTACTTTGACTGAAGCTAGAAGTTTGGTAAGCTCTTCATTAGTAAAGAGTAGTTTTTCCTTGTCATAATCTACAAGCTCTGGAAGTGGTAGCAGAGTTCTAGAGGATCTTACTGTAGGGCAGAAAATATTGTGTAATATCGCATCCTTTTCTTTGATAATGTAGGAGTTCTTCAAAGTTTTCTCATTGGTAAGGATTTTGCCCTTAATTTGCGTGCACCTGGGGAGTAATCTGTCCATCTTGAGATATTTGATAATGGAAGTTATGTACCCGCCCATGCAGATTTATTTCCCTATGGCGTATGCTGAAAACTTTTGTATCATGTGTCGTCCAATATTGACCGGCATTCCATGTAGAATGGACCAGAGAAGAAAAAGGTCAGCGGTGATAACATTCCCTCCTTCTGTTCTGGGGAAGAGCGCACTGGTGAGAATTTTGTGAAGTGTGTGAACTAACCCAGAATGAATATTGCAGGCCTTGCAGGTCTTCGCCTCATAAGTTGGGATCCCTGTTATGGATTTCTAGAAGTTGTGTCTATTGAATTGGGAGCTCTCCATGCTAACAGCTTTGGCCTTATTTAGCTGCTCCCGGTTGTCTATGAAAATTTAATTCAAAAGATTTTATGTTATGACAACATTGTTACCAAAAAGTTTGGTGACTAGCCTGCGGTCACCGCCGTCCCTTGCTCTATCCATAATGTCCACAGATTCTTTGATAAGATGTGTAAAAAATTTTGTTGTGGGCTCGACATATGAGATTTTGGGGATAAAACACAGTCTTGAGAGATTTGCGTTATCAATAAGGGTGAGTATTCTATCGTATATCCCCATCTTTTTTAGTATGCTTGAGCAAACATACTTTGTTGGTTTTAGTATTTTGTCGATGGATGGGAGGGTGTGGATGAATAGGTTTTCTGGTGGTGGTGTTGTAGTGGTGATGGCGGGGAAGACAGGAGTAATGGTGGTGGTGGGAGTGGTAGTGGGGGTGGTGGTGGCGGTTGATGGGGCGTATCCTGCCAGGGTTTGTTCCCTAGCAGTAGCGGGGCGAACCTGCTTCCTTTCCCGTTTCTTTGTGGGTTGTTATTTTGCAGTTTCCTGGGCCTTTTGTTTCCCCTTGGATTTTTTGGTTGGGGATTCATCCTTGGAGTTAGGCTCGTATTCAGAGCCTTCATCACTGGAAGAGATTTCTTCCACTTCTTCTTCAGGCTCCTCAGCTAGACATCTGTTGATGTGGTCAATTTCACACATGACCGCTATCATATTGAACTTCGGTGGGATCTGTCCAGTCTTTTCATAGGTATCGACGACCTTCTGGATCCTGGCGCAGTCCTCCCTCAATTGCTCTGTTGTCCAGTGCGGATTATTGGCGGTTCCGGCCATGTCTGAAAAATTTTACAAAAAATCATGTGTTAAAATGGTTTGGATTTGCAAAGATAACAAGTTTATTAAAAGAGAAATTTATATTATTTATGTGCTAATGTTTTTATGTTTTAGCGGAATCCAAACGATTTTTAGGACCAAACAGTTTCAAGACCGTTTGGCTCCAGACGGTTTTAAGACCGTTTGGCTCCAGACGGTTTTAAGACCGTTTGGCTCCAGACGGTTTTAAGCCCGTTTGGCCTCAAACGGTTTCAAGACCGTTTGACTCTAAACGGTTTCAAGACTGTTTGGAAGGTGGAACGTCGGGGGCGTAGTGGATGGTGGTAGAATCTGTGGAAAAGGCAGACGATGGTGACGATGCGCGCGTCATCAGAGAATCGTGAATCCGTCTGGCCTCAAATGGTTTCAAGACCGTTTGGCTCTAAACAGTTTCAAGACCGTTTGGAAGGTGGAACGTCGGGGGCGCAGTGGACGGTGGTAGAATCTATGGAAAAGGTAGACGACGGCGACGATGCGTGCGTCGTCAGAGAATCGCGACAGCGACGTAGGCATCGGCAAAGGTAAAAATGGAGAGTGGCGTGATAACGGAGGTGTCGGTGATGGCGGTGGCGAAGGTCTACCTTGCTGCTACAGGTGAAGATGATGACGGCGAGGTAGCTGATGTCGGAGATGATGGTGCGGAAGTCATGAAGGGATGTGGAAGTGTCAGTGATGGTGGCGGAAAGAATCTTTGTCGCGAGTTGCGCGGGAGCGAGAGGAAAAACAACAGTGCTTGCACAGAGAGTTTGAGAATCGAAAGAAAGAAAAAAGGGAGGGGGAGGGGTTATATTTATAGGATTTAGGGTGACGATGCAAATTCCCCAAGGCAAACGGTTTCAAGACCGTTTGGGCTCCAAACAGTTTGAGGATCGTTTGGCTCCAAACAGTTTCAAGACCGTTTGGGCTCCAAACGGTTTCAAGACCGTTTGGCTCCAAACAGTTTTAGGACCGTTTGGGTGGTATTAGGTTTTTTATTTTGAAAAAAAAAATTATGTTTATTTTGGTTGATTATGTGAGTTTTTTTAATATTTTCAGATTAAATGTGATAAACCTAAATTAAACAAAAGAAATAAAAATAAACGGTGATACTCAGATCTTGGGTTGCCTCCCAAGTAGCGTCTGGGTTTTTACATCGTTGGCTCGACGAAGTTTTGGTTTTGTCATGGTGATGTTGTGGGGTCTCGGATCTCAATAGTTTGTCTCAAAGTTTTGTCAGCTGGAGTATAGTATTTCTTCACTCCATGGCCACTGACAGTCCTCTTTCCTCCATTGTCGTCAACAATTATGATGGCTCCAGTCGGATATATGTGCTTGATGGTAAAAGGGCTGGACCACTTTGTATGAAGTTTCCCGGGAAACATTTTGAGTCTAGAGTTGAAAAGAAGAACTTTGTCTCCAATGTCAATGTCTTTTCTTTTGAGATGACCATTGTGCCACATCTTGGTTTGTTCTTTGTAGATCCTGGCACTTTGGTATGCAGTCATTTTGAGCTCCTCTAGTTCTTGCAATCGGAGTTGTCTGTTTTCTCCAGCGCTTTTGAAATCAAAATTTAGCTGTTTAATGGCCCACCAAGCCTTATGTTCCAGTTCAACTGGAAAATGGCATGATTTCCCATATACCAGACGGAATGGGGTTGTTCCAATCGGTGTTTTATATGTTGCTCGGTAAGCCCAAAGGGCATCAGGAAGCTTGATGGACCAGTCGGTCTATTCGAAACTTCGACCTGACCACAAGTTTGAGGATGGTAAGGCGTGGCAACTTTATGGTTTACTCCGTATTTCTTTAGGAGGGCTTCAAAACTTTGTTCCAGAAAGTGGGTTCCTCCGTCGGATATGACAGTACGGGGGACCCCACATCTGGGAAAATGATATCTTTAAACATCTTAATGACTGGTTTTGAATCGATGGAAACTGTAGGTATACCTTCTACCCATTTTGATACATAATCCACAACAACCAATATGTAAGAACATCCATATGAAGAGGGGAAAGGACACATGTAGTCTATCCCCCAAACATCCAAAAGTTTGATCTCTTGCCACATAGTGAGAGGCATTTCATTCCTTTTAGTTATGCCACCAGAGAGTTGACATTTGTTGTATGATTTTACAAAATCATGGGAATCTCTTGCTATTGTTGGCTAAAAGAAACCCGATTGTAGAACTTTTATGGTGGTCTTTTTCAAACTCATGTGTCCCCCAGTGGGGCCGGAATGACAATGTTCTAAGACAGAAGTAATCTCTTCTTTAGGTAGGCAGTGGTGGAAAAGTTCATCTGCACATAGGTGAAAGAGATAAGGTTCGTCCCAGTAGTATTGCTTAACACCGTGGAGGAATTTCTTTTTGTCATGGTAAGAGTTGGAAGGGTGGATGATTCCTATAGCCAGGTAGTTCACTATGTCGGCATACCAAGGGAATCCGGTGGAAATTTTCGTTAGCTGGTCGTCAAGGAAGGAGTCTCGGATAGGTAGTTTATTATCATCCTCGACTTCAATGCGGCTGAGATGATCAACGATGATGTTTTCCACTCCGCTTTTGTCTTTGATTTTCAAATCAAATTCCTGAAGCATCAACACCCAGAGGATAAGTCTAGGTTTTGTGTCTTGCTTCTGAATTAGATATCGTATGGAGGAGTGTTAAGTGTAGACTATGACCTTTGATCCAATTAGGTAGGAGTAGAATTTCTCGAACGCATAGATGACAGCTAAGAACTCCTTTTCTGTAGTGGTGTAGTTCTTTTGTGCTTCATCAAGTGTCTTGGATGCATAGTATATTACATAAGGCTTCTTGTCAATTCTCTGCCCTAACACCACTCCTATAGCATAGTTGCTAGCATCACACATTATTTCAAATGGTTGTGACCAGTCAGGTGCTCTTAGGATGGGCGTAGAGATGAAAGCATTCTTTAAGATTGTGAAGCTTTGTAAGCATTCTTGGTCAAAGTTAAACTCGGTGTCTTTGGTCAATAAGTGGGTCATGGGTTTTGCTACTTATGAGAAATATTTAATGAATCTTCGATAAAACCCAGCATGACCCAAGAATGCTCATACTCCTTTTACGTCTATTGGCGGCGACAGTTTGGAGATGACATCAATTTTTGCCTTGTCTACCTCAATCCCTCTTTCACTCATTCTATGTCCCAGGACGACACCTTTAGTTACCATAAAATGGCATTTGTCCCAATTTAAGATAAGGTTCGTTTCCTCGCATCTTTGTAAGACTTGTCCAAGGTTGAGTAGACAATTGTCAAAGGAATCTCCGTAAATTGAAAAGTCGTCCATAAAAACTTCCATTATAGATTTCGTTAACCCTACAAAAATAGCAGACATGCACCTTTGGAAAGTAGCAGGTGCGTTGCACAACCCGAATGGCATTCTTCTAAAAGCATAGGTCTGAAAAGGACAAGTAAAAGTTATTTTTTTCTTGGTCTTCTGGGTGTATAGGAACTTGATAGAACTCGGAATAACCATCGAGGTAACAGAAGAGCTTTTGATGGGCTAGGCATTCGAGGACTTCATCAAGAAAAGGCAGAGGGTAGTGATCTTTTCGCGTTGCTTTGTTTAGTTTCCTATAGTCAATACACATTCTCCACCCAATGATAGTCCTTGTGGGCACTAGCTCATTTTTATCATTTAGTGCGACAGTGGTTCCTCCCTTTTTTGGGACCACTTGGACAGGGCTGACCCATTAGGAATCTGAAATCGGGTAGATAATGTCGGCTTTCAGCAGTTTGAGGACTTCAAGGCGAACCACTTATTTAAGATTGGGGTTCAACTTTCTCTGGTGCTCTCTTGAAGGCTTGAATTCTTCGACCATGGGCAGTCTATGCATGCATAGGGCCGAGTTTATACCTATCAGGTTAGTTATTTTGTACCCAATGGCTTTCTTATGTTTCTTTAACTCAACAAGAAGTCTTTCTTCCTGGTCTTTCATCAGAGTGGAACTGATGATAACTGGACATAATTTTTCTTCGTCCAGGAAGATGTGCTTAAGTCCTGTTGGTAGGGTTTTTATCTTGGGAGCCTTAGGTGCTTCTGTTGTTTCTTGAGCTCCTCAAAAGTGGCTGTTGGTGCTTCTTCATCTTTCTCCAAGTGTGGCAAGCATTGTTGGACTAATTCATTGACTGAGAATTCAACTTCTGGATTTATCAAGACATTTTCTAATTCATCAGATGGAACAGATATTTCCAATTGGGACATTTGATGTATTGCATCTAAGAGAAACACTTCCTCTTGAATGATGGGACCTTTCATGTTGTTGAGGACTCGGAATTGAATTGCTTCTTTTCCCAGTCTCATAATGATTGTGCTAGCTTCAACATCAATGAGCACCTTGGCTGTGGCAAGGAAGGGTCTGTCGAATATTATTGGGTATCTTAGGTCCTCCTTGATATCCATGATGACAAAATCACATGTGACATAAGCATCCTTGCCTATCCTGACTGGAATGTCTTCAATAATTCCTAGGGGTGCAGTGATAGTGGAATCAGCTAACTGAATTGTCATCGTTGTGGGTAGCAAGTCAGTAAAACCCAATCTTTTACACATGGAGTAGGGCATAATTGATATGCTAGTACCTAAGTCAACTAATCCCTTTTTGCTCGAAGCATTTCCAATACAACATTGAATACTGAAGGAACCAGGGTCCTTCTTTTTCTTTAACATCTTATTAAGAATGATATCGGAGGTGGTTTGAGCCAGTTTGACTGTCTCTTGCTCTTTAGTAATATATTTCCTTGATAGCAAAGTTTTCAGGTATTTAGCCCAATCTGGTACTTCGGTGAGGGCATCGAGGAGCGGGATGTCAATATAAAGTTTCTTCATCGCCTCCTTGAATTTTTGGAATCTAGTGTCCATCTTAGTCTCTCTCAATCTTCCTAGATATGGTATCCTAGGTTTATATTGTGGCACTTCTGTCTCTTTAGGAGCTTGTTCCTTTTCTTTGCCTTTTGTAGTCTTCGTAGATTTCTCAGTTCCTAGATTCAGGCTTGCATTTGGGGTAAAGACAGGTGTATCATCATCATCATGAGTGATCCTCGTAGCTTCATGAAAGACACTACCAGATCTTGTAGTGACAACATTCAATTACTCTGGTATATTTTGATCGTGTCTTGGGTTTGACTCCGGTTGACCAGCAAAAGTACCTACTGGTGGTTTCAATTGGGCAACAATTTGTGCTAGTTGAGCCTCTACAGCCTTCTGCCGAGCTTGCTGATTGGCGAGCATGGTTTGTTGTGACTGTAACATCTGCCTAATCATAGTCATCTCATCAGTTGGCTGGGAAGGGATATTTTTCTGTTGAAATTGGGTGAGTTGTTGTTGTCCTTGATGTGGCTATTGTGGAGGTGGTGTTGTTGCGATTGCTACAGCTGAGGAGGTAATTGTGGGTGCAGAGGAGGATGGGTGTATTGATAGTAGGCGGAGGGATTTCTTTGGTAGTTGGATCTTGGTAAGTTATTTCTAAGATTCCCTTGATTTTGGTTATATTTACTTCGAAATCCAGGTGGCAATCTATTGGAAGATCCACCTTGCATTTGATGTTGCGGGTTGGTAGTCCCCACAAGATTCCCATATTGAAACACGGGGTGGTTTCTTGGTTGATTTGGATTATAGTAAGCTTGTCCTGGTATGGAATGAATGGAGTTAACTTGTTCGGGCATCTGATCTTCAGGTTGTTTGATGATTGGTTCATACTGCTGTTGTGGTGGTTGCATATCCATCATCACATTATAAAGTAAGGCATATGACAGCGTAGGGTGATCAGATGCGTGACAGGCCTCACAAGTCCCTGTAACAGCTTTAACTTGCTGGATTTGGGGGGGGGGGGTTCTTCTTATCATATTCTTCAAATGAAGTTTCAAGTGCCTGTTGTTTGTGAGCTATAGTCTTTAAAGCTTCAGCGATAGCCTTCATTTCCATTGATTCCTCAGCCTTATAGACTTTGAGGACTCCCTTACCAGATGATCGTCCCCAATTGGATTGGTTCTCGGCTCCAAGTGTAATGATTTTCCAAGCATCCTCGTAGTTCTTCCTCATAAAATTTTATCCAGATGAGGAATCCAGAAATTGCTTGATATCATCACTCACCCCCTATAGAATGTCTCTATTAGTTGATTTTGGGAGATACCGTGATGAGGACACTTCCTTAGAAGCTCCTTAAATATTTCCCATGCTTCTGCGAGTGTTTCTCCACGAAGTTGGACAAAGTGGTTGATTTGTCCCCTAATTTCATAGGTTAATGAAGGAGGGAAAAACTTTTCCAGGAACTTTTCTTCCAAGGGAGCCCAAGTGTTGATGTGGCTCCCTATCAAGTGAGTTGTACCAACTCAGAGCCCTTCTGGATAGAGTGAAGTGAAAAAGATGTAGCATTATTGCGTCAAAGGCAACTCTGGCTTGTGGGACAAGTCGGCAGAGTGCCTTCAATCTCTTCAAGTGAGATACCCTGCATGATTTGAATCCATTGTGTCCGGATTTTGAAATGGGGTATGTTGATGATTGGTGTCCGGACTGGGTGATTGTCTTCATAGTTCTTGGGGATGGCATAGTCTTGCAGCT
This sequence comes from Alisma plantago-aquatica, assembly GCA_963693085.1. Taxonomy (NCBI): domain Eukaryota; kingdom Viridiplantae; phylum Streptophyta; class Magnoliopsida; order Alismatales; family Alismataceae; genus Alisma; species Alisma plantago-aquatica. Next base: position 747,936 of record OY856413.1, read on the forward strand.
GCTTGTTCCTTAGCTCTAACTGCACAGCTTCATTTTCAGCTCAGATGCGGGCCTGTTCTTCAGCTCGGATTTCTACTTGGACCTGAGCACGAGTGTCAACAATGAGTTGTGCTCTCTGAGTAGATATGGCAGCATTGACCCTATCCATTACAAGCGCATCTTGGTGTTGATCTTCAGCCATTTTTTTGGCTCTTTGGCGGTTAAGTCTGATGCAGCGGTGGAAACTTCTTTCTACCTCAGAGTCGTACTCTGGATCAGGGGAGAATCTGAGGTTATGTGATGGTTGCATACACGTTTTCTACCTGAGTAGAGGAAGAAACACACTTGTTAGATGATGTGGAAGGTGTGATGAAATCAAGAAGATATGGAGTAATGTTTAAAGAAAAAGTGTAAAACCCTAACCAACTAGCAAGATGATCAATGAAATTAAAATGTTATGTTGTCCCCAGCAACGACGTCAATTTTTGATGGAGCTTCTACTTGCGTGGAGTTGCGTGCACCACTAAAAATCCTAAAGATAGTAAGTCTTTAGGTTTATCCTTGCTTATACTAGATTAAAACTCCACCCACGTATGCTAGGATATGTGGAAGTCTTATCATAGTATAGTTAAGGGTGGAATCCACAGGACAACGGCCTTGTTGATAGCAACAAGATGGAAAATGTTAGAATTTCACTTAACTCCTTATCAGTTGGTATTTAAATCAAAAGGTTGATTTGGTTGTTTAAACTAAATGCAAGTAAGGTAAAAGCAAGAAAGTAAATTTAAGGTTCTAGACAATGTTAACAAACCACTAGGATGTGATCGGTTTTCACCACCACTACACATGGATCAAAACATGCGACGTAACAACATAACCTGCAAGAAGAGTCTAAACAGTTAGTATCTTTGTAGATTTAGTTTCCTTTTGGAGAACTAAATACGAGAAGTGTGGGAATGTTGCAACGCCAGTCATCCCCGAATGAATGGTCACTTACTTTACACCATTCCCTTCATAAAGTGTGTTCCTCGACTCATTAAGGTTGTACTTTCATACGTCAACTGATTCCATTTCATAGTATGAAAGTACAACGATGGAATTGAGTTTACTCCACTTCTTAAAAATCACTCCTAGATACCGATATAGATGCACGGTGGCTACATGCATCAAGAACCAACATTCAATCGAGATTCAATTCTAATAGCACAAACATAGACAATTCATACTAAAAGATAATAGGTAACACAAGTTGGTGATCAAGCAACAAGCATTCATTAAACGATTGATGTTGAACTGAAAAGAAAGTATATCTCTATTGTAAACTATGAATTACATTGCATGAAATGAAAACATGAGTAGCAGGGCTACTCCTCGCACCCTAGTGTATGAGACTACTCGATCATGGCAAGAACAAAGAAGGAGGTGAGAAGAGAGAGAGAGAACATCATCTCCACAAAGGAAGGAGGAAGGTCAACCCCTTGGAGAGAGAGAGAGAGTGACGATCTTCACCCTTTGTAGCTTGCTTGATGACAAAACCACCTCTTCCCACCTTCTTTGTTGATGAGAGAGAAAACAACTTGGGGATGGAGTATGGATCTTAGACCGGTAGCCTTGGGGCAGTGAATGAAGGATGGAATGGCTCTGGAGTAATAGAGGCAGCCTCTGGACGTCTAAAACTTGATACTTTGTGAGGACCTCTCGGGTCTTATTTATAGGCTTTAAGTGAAGTCCAAACGGTTTGGGCAGTTTTGGGTCCAAACGGTCGTGAAGACCGTTTGGGCTCTCTCAGTTTCAGAACCATTTGGACTCTCTCGTTTTGGAAACCATTTGGGTCCTTGCGGTCTTGAAACTGTTTGCCTTTATTTGTTCTTGGGACCGTGTGACTCCATGCGGTCTCGGGACCAGTTGGCTTCATGCGGTCTCGGGACCATGTGACTCCATGCAGTCTCGGGACCGGTTGGCTTCATGCAGTCTCAGGACCATTTGGCTTCATGCGGTCTCGGGACCATTTGGCTTCATGCAGTCTCGGGACCGTGTGACTCCATGCTGTCTCGGGACCGGTTGGCTTAATGCAGTCTCGGGACCGTGTGACTTCATGTGGTCTTGGGACCGGTTGGCTTCATGCGGTCTCGGGACTATGTGACTCCATGCGGTCTCGGGACCGGTTGGATTCATGCGGTCTCGGGACCGTGTGACTCCATGCGGTCTCGGGACCGGTTGGCTTCATGCAGTCTCGGGACCGTGTGACTCCATGCGGTCTCAAGACCGTGTGACTCCAAACAGTCTTGGGATCGTTTGGTCTTCAGACGGTCTCCAAGACCGTTTGGGGCTTTTGTGATTTTTTTGTGTTTTTCTGTAAGAATAAAAAGGAGAAAAGTTAGTCTAATGGTGTAAGTAATAAAGGAAGAAAGTTAAGGGTTCTATCTAATTTATCTGAGAAAGAGTATGGAAAACTGCGGAAAACTATTAAGGTAACATCACAAAATGGGAGGTTACCAATGTCCTTCATGAATCTGCCACATGAGGTAATTTTCTCTATAGCCTCCACCAATGGAATGTTAATGTGGAGCTTTCAGAAGATCTCAAGAAATTTCTTGAAGTGCCTTTGCTCTTTCCTGGGATTTAGACTATCTAGGCATGGCATGCTTGGCTCCTTTATGCGCTTGTGTGGTGGCACATATGGGCTATCTGGGGTCTCCTCCCCTAAACTTGCTTCAATGTCACTCTATGGCGTAAGCTTTGACATGCATTCACGTTTGTTGTGGCTCATGGATGCCCATCATTCTCGGTGGTAGTGGCTTCACTGTGTAATATCACTTTCACCTGCTCCTCTTGCCTAAATGTGGGCACAGCTGTGATGGTTTCTTGGTAGATTTTCCTGAATGGGAAATATTCGCCTGGTAGTCCATATAAGCTGTAGGGGTATGACACACTGGGCTTAGCCTCCGTGTCAAAATGCATTTTTCCCTTGTCATGGACCTCCACCACCAGGGGCTCTGGTTCCTTAATCACTAATATATACTCCACTTGATGATGTGTTTGAGCAGACTATGCATTACTAGCCAGTCTTTGTTGATTTATATGCTTCATGGCTGCCACTTCATTGGAGATTTGAGTCACTGTCATCTCTAGTGTCCTCATCTGCGCTCCATGACTTTGCAATGTCTGCCCAAATTTATTTAAAATCTCACCCTGGGACTGTAACTGTTTGGCAAACGTACTCATCATCTCTTGATTTTGTTGCACCACTTGACTAAGAAACTCGGTGCTTTTATCCTCCGCCTTTGATTGTGGCTTTGAATCTGGATCTTGTAGGAAGTTGTTTGGATCCTTCCATGAGAATGTTTTGTCCTTCCTCCAAGCGTAATCATTGTTCCTATAGCCCTGTTGTTGCATGAATCTGACTTGGGCCTCCTCATCGGATTCGTCCTCTTTCTCCACAAGCTTCTTGGCTATGAGATCTAATTTTTCATTCAATTCTTTGATGGCTTTGGCATCCCCTATTGATCTAACTTGTTCAGGTGCATCTCTGGTACCCTAGGACTGCTTCTTTGCCATATTCTTAAGAATCTCCCAACTTCTAGTATCAGTATTGTTCAAAAAGAAACACGAACCTGCTAAGTCTAGGTTGCTTCTGTCAAGTTCATTCAGAGCGAAGTAGAAAATTTTCACTTATTTCTCCTTGTCTAACCCATGATGAGGGCATCTTCTCAGCATTATCTGAAATCTTTCCCATGTCTCTGAATAAGTTTCACTTGCATTCTGGGTGAAGTTGTGGATTTTCCTAATTAAATCATTGTCTTCTCCGGTGGAAAGAAACGCTCAAAGAAGACCTCAATCATCTGGTCCCAAGTCTCAATGATCTCATCATCAAGATTATGAAACCACTCCCTTGCATTTCCTGCACGAGAACTAGGGAATAGTTTCAAATACAGTGCCTCGTTGTATTCATTCCTACATAGTTAATCTAATCCGTCTCTCATTCTGGGTAGTGGCTTGTATTCAGAATTGCTCACTTTCGTGATACAATTCACTACCTAAATCTAGGTCGGTTCCACGGTAGTAGTAACCTATACCCTAAACTAGGTGCATGACGACCATACTCTGGGTTTCCACCATTAACTGTACATCGCCTTGTTCAAAGGATTTATTAGTTAATGTGAATTTTGTCTCTTTTCAACCGTTAATTCTTCTTTCAAAGTAATTAATGGCATTAGGTTATCATTAGTGTGATCAATCATAATGATATAATGGAGAAAATGAAATCATACCACGGATTTAAGAGACAAATTATGAAATACTATGGTAAAAATTTCATACAACGATTACCTAGGCTACTCCCGGTCCTAAAGATAAAGGGGATTAGCCCCGCATGTTCATCTCAATGAAATACATGACAAGAGAAAGGGAAAACATGGAGAAAACGTGAATTAAAGTGATGTAAACCCCTGAACGGAGGAGATCCGGGCATTCCTTGACGTAGAATGCGCGATCTACAGCCTTCCTGCGATGGAAAATGTCTTATGCGGCTCTCGGAATGACTGGGGTGTGATTCTGGGCTCTGTTCTTCTCTCCTCTTCTCCTTGAGACTTGTGCAATGACTAATGACGTGATCCCCTCCTTAGGGCCCCCATAATTAGGTATATGCACCACTTTAGATCGCCAAAAGATCACCACCGTCCGATTAGAATCGATCTGAAACAAAACTTGATCTGACGGCATCGATACCATCGATGCGGGTCGATGGTATCGACCCATAAGAATATTGACAAGTCTTCTTTTGCTTACATTCCGCCTTATGCAGACTCGATACCATCGACTTTAGTGTCGATGGTATAGACACCTTTAGGCGTCGCTTTTATCACCAATCTGACGCTGAAGCTGGGCAAGGTCGATAGTATCGACTTTGCATCGATAGTATCGACCAGTTAACTCTTGGCTCGCTGTAGGTATCTCACTACCATCAACTTCGGTGTCAATGGTATCGACTCATCTTGGTTCCTTGCGGCTGTCCCACTGCAGCCGTGTTGATACTATCGACTGATTTTGATGGTATCGACAGCTGCATATATTTGTTTTTCCTGAAATTTCAAGATAATTTCGAATAAGCCTTGCTAAAACACATCAATATGATTATTTATAACCAAAAAGATGAAATATGGGAGATTTGATACAAAAAGAGATTATAGACTAAAGCGAGTGAATCATGCGATACTAACCAAAGAAGTGACTAATAAACACATAAAATGCATGTAAAACTAGTGTATAAAAGCGACTCAAAATCCTCGCATCAGTGTCTTTGGCTGATCCCACTCTGCACGAGCTCAACCTTTTATGGGTTCCCCACAAACACCCTCATCAGAGATAGCATGCCCCAGAAAAGCAACCACTTTTAGCCAAAACTCACACTTGCTAAACTTGGTATAAAGCTGATGTTGCCTCAACAAGGTCAACACCTGATGGAGATACTTCTCATGTTGTTGGTTATCATGACTATATATCAGGATATCATCTATCAATACCACCACAAACTGATCAAGAAATGGATGAAACACTATGTTCATCAAATCCATGAATTTTGTCGGTGCATTGGTTAGACCAAACGGCATAACCACAAACTCATAGTGACCATACCTCGTCTGGAAGCCTGACTTAGGCATGTCATCCTCCTTGATTCTCAACTGGTGATACCCTGACCTTAGGTCTATCTTTGACAACACTAACGTACCACACAACTGATCAAACAGATCATCTATCCTTGACACGGGATACTTGTTCTTTACCATCACCTCAGTCAACTATTGTAGTCTATACATAACATCATGGACCTATCTTTCTTCTTCACGAACAACATCAGAGCACCCCACTGTGACATACTTGGCCTGATAAATCTTTGTCAAGCAGATCTTGCAATTCTCTCTTCAATTCTTCCATCTCAAATGGAGCCATCCTTTACAGTGTCTGAGCTATCGGTTGCATGCTCGGAACTAGATTGATCTCAAACTCAATCTCTCAGGGAGGGGGAACACCTGGAAACTCCATCGGAAACATGTACTCAAACTCTCTGAAAACTGACAACTCATGAATATTAGGACTCCTTACCTCAGTATTCAACTCATGTACAAAGAATGCCTCACATCCCTACCTCAATAACTTCTTTGCCACCACCGTCGATACAAGACACGTTAGAAGAATCTTCCTATCTCCTTGGAAGATCCACATCTTGCCGCCATCTACAAATATTGCATACTTGGAACCACAATCCAAGACCACTCTATACTTATCCAGGGTGTCCATTCCAAGGATTACCTCAAATCCATGAATATCAAGTGGTATGAGATCCACTTGAATGTTGTTCCCTAAAAAAGAAAGGACACACCTCCTGCAACACTGCAAAACCAAATAATGTGGTTTCTAACAATAAACTATCTCTTCTACGACAACATGAAAAAGACAAATGTTAAGCACTTCACGAGTGATAAAAGAGTGTGTTGCATGTGGGTCAACCAAAATAGACAAAAGGAAAGAAGAAGACAATCAGAATGAAATAACTCCATCTAACCTATCACTACTCATGGGTAGATCATTGCTTCTGGCTGACATGTAGCGTAGAATCTAGCCCTTTCCTATTGTCGCCTCTGTCCTCTGTTTCCCTGAACAGATGATCCAGCCTGCAATGCTTGACCACATCCTCATCCTCCTACACCATTGAACTACTACCTCTGTGATCCCTATTGGCTCTACCTCAACTTATGGGTCACCTCATCATCTCTCACTAGGAACTCCCACCTCACATGTCCTACCTATCCACACTTATGGAAAGATTCGGTCTCAAAATGCGGCCTAGATGGCCCCATCACTAACACTGACAATCTGTTGTGAGCTCCAGTAGGTGGAAGGCTACAACCTCTCCCTTTACAAGGTGACCACAACATCTACGCACTAAACTTATGTAGTGTTGGTGGTATAAAAAACCTTGACTTCTTAAAGCCTCCTGATGACTATCCTTGGGACAGTACAGGCCTCTTCCTACACTTGCCTCTCTCTTCTCTATTACAAATCTCTCTATGCTCTGAATAGACTCAACGAATGTGGCAAACCTTTCTTGATTCTTCAAAGCAGCCTTCGGGGTAGACAATTCATCATTGAACCCCTTCTCAAAATGTCGAATCTTCTCATCATCCATGGCAGTCATGTGAGGATAGAACTGAAGAAGCTCCATAAACTTAGCCTCATACTCATTGATAGATATGGATCCTTACCGGATCCACTCAAATTGACTGATCTTCTCATTAAGATATGTTCGAGAAAAGCACCGACTGACAACCTCACATCTAAACTCTTCCCAACCTACCTCAACACCAGGTCTCTTCTCCTCTTTTATGGCCCACAGTGGCCAACACTCCCCTTCAGAAGGTACCCCGCATGCTTCACCTTATCAGCCTCCAGGATGCTAATGATCTTGAAGGCTTTATCAAGATCAGTTAGCCACAGATATGCATCTTCTAGATTATCCCTCCCAACATACTCCACTTCCTCAACACGGTGAAGCTACTCAAAAGTCTTCCCAGTACCTAAAGATTTCGCTTTGAGAACTGATACCCTAGGTTGAGGTGTGAGTACCATGTCCGCAATTTGCATCATAGTAGCCATGAACTGCCCAAAAAGAGACTAAAATGCATGATTATCAATCATGGTTGGGTCACACTAGGGACCTCAGGCACCTGATCTTCTCATTCATAGTTCCTTGCACCACCTCCTGGTGCAGCAACACTACTTTCAATAGTGTGTTCTTCATGTCCTCCTAACATCTTTAAGCTTTTCTATTCCCTCTGCATAAGAAGAAGTCACTATAATACATACTAAAGGAAACAAGAATAGACACAAACCCTAGTCCTAGGTCCCTATAGACTCAGCAAACGTAAAGCTATGATACCAACCAAACTGTGATGCCCCGCACCACAAACCACAAGATTACTCAAAACTAAAAGCAGAAAACAAAACTTTAACATTCTGATTACTAAAAAACACTGGAAATTGATACCAATATCATTAAGCTCCCAAGCTAAAAAAACTTTACATATGAGTCCTCATAGGACACCTTAACCATGTAATATGTATCATAAGGTGCTTACATTTTAGATCACGTCACCAACCTCCTAGATGAAATATTTGTTCCATAAGCATATACAGGTGCATCAATTTATACAACAAAAGGAACACATGCCAAAAACCTTGTGATATTAACATAACTACAAACACACCCAAAAACCATCCCAAAGATTTGAGTGTACGGGGACGACTCTAGGACTCTACACCAAAAAGACTAGCAACACTTCCTAGCTTATCAGCTATTGTCATTCTTGCTGCGGCTCTGCCCCAGTTTCACGATATCTACCTCCTCATGCATGTCCACCTAAAGAATATAGAGAACCCATAGGGTGAGATCCAAATCTCAGCAGGAGATATAACTCTCCACCAACACTATTATTAACACAGATAAGGTAATTAAAGAACATAAGAAAAACTGCAACTATGGTAAGTAGATCTAGCTAAATGATATGTCGGAAGCAGATAATCATTACTATATAGTGTAAGTACCTACAATTGGATTGTGTAACATCTTATCATCATAAAAGGAATATGAAGAACATGTATATTTACTACTAGATATACTACAAAAAAGCAAGCGAGGCCTCATCTGATGTTTTTGTATTTCAATCCTAAGCAAGTATACTACATGACTAATTATTTATTTTATTATTCCTTGAGGATTTGGGTCATACCACCCAAATCCAACTGACCACTACTAAGTCAAAATAGGTGCCATAAAAGGTCTATGAAAGAGCTGGAATCCCCGACCTCACCAAACCTCATGGTCAGTACATGAGTACACAAGAGAGATATACCAGTCAACTGCAACTTGTGACATATAGTCAACATTGAAAGTCCTAGCCCACCGTGGTACAGGTCATGGCGCTAGTGAAACTGAGATACATCCCATAGCCACACTCTTGCTAAGGTATGTCTCACGGCCAATCCTGTAAAACTTCATAAGCATCAAATTCACTGAGCTACGGCCCGCATCCACACTCCTGCTAGGGTATGGCCCACAGCCAATCATGTGAATGCATATACTTAACAGTATATGACTCTAAGATTTGACTAAGGAAAGCCCATTTCACCATCCAACAAATGCTGACACTAAGATGGATCTATGGCATAGGGCAAAGCTACATGATTAGGTTCCACTTGATTATTTAAGTCAATTAGGTGTCTTTTAGCATCAATCAAGTTACACCATAAAGTCTTAATAAACTCTTCAAAGATATGGGCATATCACACTTCCTGAAGATGTAAACATACAGAGGGTGAACTTGTCACACTATTACCACATGATGCTTGTATTATTTTCATTGACCACATCATCAATACCAAAGTCACATGCTATGGGATATGAATCCCTCATCTCATCATTTCCTAGATCACAAGTGTTTTTTAATTCCTCTTGAACACTCATACAACTTGTATTATGTCTAATAATCATAGCATACACTACTATGATTATCAAGCTCATAACACCTACATGGTTAGAAATTCATAAACATGAGAGAGAATCACATATCCTCATAACCACTCCATGAGAGAGAAACAAGCAAGTTTCATTACACATTATTAGGGTCGGGGTTTCTCCTTAACCTTTCATTACACATTATTAGGGCTAGGGTTTCTCCTTAACCAATTAGAGTTTATAAAGCTAGATTCAACCATCAACCCTAGATTCACCACCTCCCATCATCTTGGAGTATATTAGGGTTAAGGAACATCACTAGAATTGATTAGATGTTATTCGAAACAACATTATACATGATCTATTCATCATAGATACTTGAGTATTATGAAGTGTCTAAGCATACCTCTTCAACCACCATCATCATCATGAGTTGACCACATAGTAACTAGGTCACAATCACCCAACCTGGTCCATGTTGCAGCTGCAACACCTATGGTGTCATGACACCTCACACCAATACGTCGTGACCCCTTCCACCTAGATCATGTCGCGCCCATGGCATCTAGGGTTAGGGTTCGAACCTACCATCAACATCTTGACTTCAAGGATGTTTAGGCCACCATCCAACCACTAAGTCATGACACACCACATAGGACATGTCGTGACCGTGACACCTATGGCTAGATCTCCAACCACTCCAACTGTCGCAACCTAGGGATGTCTCAACCTCAACCTAGCAACATGTTGCGACCCAAAGGACACTATGTTGCGAACTCAACATATGTGGTGTCATGACCACACCACCTATGGAATGACATCTTGGTCTCAAAAAAGCATCAAACTAAGGATAAAACTATGGTCATTATAAAGGAAGGGATCAAGCAAACAATCATCAACAATCCTAAAATATGTGTCAAGAAACCACCAAGAAAAAAACCTTGTCTAAGGAAGAGGAAACCATGATCAAGGTACCTAAAATAGAACCTAACTACCCTTCAACATCTAGGATCACATCCACCATGCATAAGAGCAAGACCAAGTTCAAAAGGTATGGAAGAACCTCCATAACATATTAACCATCAAAATGGGTGCAAGTTGATTAGGGTGTCAGATTTCCACCAAACCAAACAAGATATCACCACAAAACAAGTACTAGAGATTATCACTATCTACTAGCATAATAAGGGAGCAACTTAGAGAGATGATATTAGTAAATAGGCATAAAAGAGTGCAATAATAGAGTAGTGTAAGTGTTATATAACATGCCTTAAGAAGATCAACTCTAAGGATTCCAAGATCCATGATGAAGAGCTCCAAGAACATGATTCAAGGGTTGAAGAAACTCCACCCAAAGCTCTACTGTCAACCACAAGGGCACCTCAAGAAGGAGAAGACACCAAGGTCAAATATCATCTAAGAAAAGAGAAACAAAAAGGTCTAGGTCGAGCCAAAAGAAAGAATAGGGAAAATAGAGAAGAGACACCCTCTCACTTGGGTGTCGCCTTGTCAAAACATGGCCTATTACCCTTGTGATGAGGAGCTTACTCTCAAGAACGACCACCATGTCAAAATATTAGTATAGGGCCAAGAAAAAGGAAGAATATTGAGGTAAGAGATCAAAAGAAGCATCCTCGAGGGTGGTAAACACTTACCAAGGGTTGAAGATGAGTTTGGATCACCACAAACACCACATACAAGAGAAGGTCGATCACCAAAGCTTCAAGGTTCAATATTCTTGCTCCACCTAGATCCAAGAACAAGCAAAGGAGAAGGATAAAGGTGGAGCGCTGAAGGATACAAGCATGGAGAAATAAGGGGTTATATAGGTGGGGGATGAGAGAGAATGTAAAAGATGAGGTGTCATCACTCCAAGGTACTAAAGGGACACTTTTCCACTCAAAACACCAACATGAAACCACCTTAACCATGCATGCAAGACATGATGATACACGCTAGGTTGGGTTTTGACCATCATGGTCACCCACATGGTCATGATCATAACCTTTCCTTGGTGTACCATCCATGGTCGCGACAACACCAACCATCATCACCACATGGTTGAGACAAGGGTCTTCCACAAACCCTAGGTCGAGACAACCTATGTAAGGATCACCATCTTGCCCCAAGACCTCCCAATACATATTTGGTCACAATCCTAATATCTAGAGGGGGTGTCTCGACCACGACACCCATCAATGTCAACCTAGGTCGCAACCCTAGGTTGAGACAACACACCAAACACACATGGGTCAAGAATTTCAACACACATAGAAACCCTAATCACCACCTAGGGTGATACTCCTTATATAAGGCTTAAACAATGCACCCACCTGATGAGCGTATTTTATATCACCTTTTGGATTCCAAATGGTTTTCACCCAATAATCACTCTTAATCATGCTAGATCTTCCACTTTATTATTGTATTTACTTGCTCTATTGTTTGATTTGTAGATACAAAATGTTAGCATCAAAATGGGGAGAAAACACCATCATAACATCCATCAACACATTCCCCAATCATCTAGACATTCAGAAAATCAATGTTGCTGAAATTGATAAAGACACCTTGTGTCTTTTTAAAGACACCCCGTGTCTCAATCCAGAAATTGAATGCAGAACTTCCAGATTTGTAGCAACACATCTTGTTTTATTAAAGACACGTTGTGTCTTATTAAAGACACATCATGTAACCAACCAGAACTTGATCCAAACTTCAATTATTGCATAAGACATGTCGTAACTTATATAAGACACGTCGTGTGACCTGTAGATTTCACTCAAATGTGAATTTATCTATCTCGCACTTATCTATACGACCCCAAGACATCTTAGGATAGTTACCACAGACTGTTTTAGACCTTTTGGAGTGGGACTCAAGCAAAAGAGAGCAAGGAGGAGTTGGAGGTGTTCTAAGGGAGAAAAGTTGGTTTCTCAGGAGGGAAACTTCTTCTTCTTCCATCTTATCCAACAATTGAGGCAAGGATCTTCGTCATTCTCTTCTCTTCACTCAAAAGTGAAGCTAAGATTTTCCACCAGGAAGGATGGATTTATGACTCCTTGATCGGGGTTCCAATTCTATCTTCTTACTTTCACAGACATCCAAGTTTATTTCCTTCTATTATGATGTCTAGCACTACTTTCTATTGTTTGTATCTACTTTCTATAGCCATGGATGAGTAGATCTCTTGTTCTTGGCATGGGGAGTAACACCCATGTCATAATATTATTGAACATGAATTTCATATATAATGTTGGTTGTTTCACTATTCTAAGGGTCATCAGTGTTTAATTCTTCTTACATGCTTTGCTGGCCACTTTGTATGTATGATTTTTGGTCTTTCTATAATGGGAAGATGTGTATAGGAGTAAGGTGATGTACCTTAGCTACACTACCTTGATGATGGGAGTGGCTGGGATGTGTTGGGGAACAAAGGTTTGTAGTCTAAATCTAAGTATATCCACAGGAGTGGTATACAAAGTTAGGAATATTATGCATACCGGGAGGTGGGTGTAGGATACATGCCTCCCTTGAGTTATTGCTAGGGTTCTTGATCTTTGTTGTTCTTTATGTTGTGATATGGATTTGAAACCCTATCCTCAAGAATCCCTAATCCAAATTGATCCTTAATACAAGTGTTTTCTATTTTAGTTCATTTTCTTTTAATTTCTTAGTTAACATAACAAAACCTCTCTTTTTAAAAAGATCTAGATTGTTGAAGTTTAATAGTCTTGCGCCTAACAATACCTTGCTCCTTGAATGACCTTGATAATACTACATTCACATGTATACTTGTGGGGTAATGTTCGAGTTTATAAATTTAAGACTTGCACACACAACCAACAAGTTTTTGGCCTCATTGTTGGGGAGCATCAATATTTTTGTTAGAGTAAGAAGTGTTGAATTGTAAGCAAGACTAGATCACACCATCACCAGTAATATTCATTATCATTTTTCCATAATGATTTTGATCATCACCATATTGTTTTATCTTCCAATTCTATATTTGTACTTCACTCACCTTCTTTACTTGTAGGACTATATGAAGCGATCTAAAAGGGGTTTTGAACCTTACACACTTCTAGACCCCAATATTAAAGATAATTCTAGCATCCTTCAAAACGTAAGGAGGAGTAAACCTCAAACAAATTTGGAGGAGTCACAACATCCATCACCTTCATCACCACCATTTTCACCCGAAAGTCCAGCCCAATAAGAAGAACAAATCATGGAAGATGATCGTCCCCTAAATGACTTTTTTGTTCCACCTAATACAAATATCAATGGGGATATCACTATCCCACAAATTGAGGCAAATGACTTTTCTGTAAGCCCCACAATTATACAGATGATACAACAAAACCAATTTGGAGGGACGCAATGGAGGATCCAAACTTCCACGTTGTTGAATTTCTGCAATTGCTAAGCACTTTTAAAATAGATGGTATTTCTAGTGATGCAGTTTGTCTTCTTCTTTTCCCCTTCTCTTTGAGAGAGATAGCAAGGTGTGTCTCTCAATAGTTGGGACAAACTCCTCAAAGTTTTCTTAGTCAAATACTTTCCACCAAGCAATACTGCACAAAGGAGGAGTCAGCTCATCTATTTTTCTCAAACGCATGGAGAGACCTTGTATGACACGTGGGAAAGGTTCAAAGACCTTCAACGTCTCTGTCCACACCATGGTTTAAGAAACTAACTTCTACTTAAAACTTTCTATAATGGCTCATTTTACAATACAAGGATATCTATTGATGCTGCTACAAATGGTGCTTTCATGAACAAATCATACAGGGACGCTTATGCCATTATTGAAGACATGGCAATTAATCATTTCCTGTGGAGTCTTGATTGGAGAAACCACCCTTCTTCTTCATGACATTTTTTTGGAAAGCAAGCTACTGAAGTAACTTTTTATGCTTGTGGAGCAGTAGGACACACTTCTTCTTCATGCTCTATTTTTGGAAAGAAAGTTGCTCAAATAACTTTTGATGCATGTGGATCAGTGGGACACACTCCTTCTTCATGTTTTGCATTACCATCACAAATTGAAGAGATACCAGAGCTCAACAACAATGTTACTTGCAATGTCATCCAACAACAACAACATTTTCATCCCATGCTGAGTTTGGAGTCCATGCTTGAGACATTTGTCTCAACTCAAATTCAGAAAAATGATGAGTTTAGCCAACAAAGGGAGCTGCTAAAGGATGTTATTTTTCAACTTTCTTCAAAGGTGGATGGGATTTCCACTCACACTAGGATGCTGGAGAATCAAATAGCTCAACTAGATCTTGCCAATCAAAAAGCTCCTTTCGATTCGTAGCCTAACCAACTAGAGATGAAATCAAGGGAGACATTCATGTCAGTTACCTTGAGGAGTGGAGCTTCTATAGGAGAATCTTATTTACCATCAAAGACAATATCATATGAAGGTTTTGACTCCAACGTAATCTATGATAATAAAGATCAAAAGAAGAAACCTACACATACTCTAAGGGATGATTCTTCAAGCAAGTTAAATGCCATTTTTCCATAATGCCTTGGCATGTTTCTTGGTGATGAGAAAATTCTCTTTGGTTTCGATTCTAGTTATTTTGAAGAAGAGAATGAAGGGACATACAATAGCAAAATCCAGAAGACTATTCCTATTGTAAATCACAAGCATCGATCTTTGGGTCAAATAAAAGATATATTGACAAAGAGGTGTAGATGCTCAAAATGACTATTTCCAACCTCAAATCAAAGAAATGGACCTCCATCCTCATCATTCACCATGGTAGGTATATGATTGCAATCCTCTTGAGTTGGTTATATGTAGTGAGGACACTACAAATTTTAGGCTTAGGAGGGGACCATCTAGTTGTGTAGTGTAGTTTTATTTCACTTTTATCATCATTTCCTCAGTTGTTGTTTTTAGTATCTATTCTTCTTGTGGCAAATCTAGTATGATATGAGGCTTAAGTGGATTGAATCCTTTCTATGCCAAACTGATTGTCCTCTTTTATTGAGAAATATCATTTGTAGAAACTATAAAAGGCATGCATTAATCAAATGAAACCTTTTGGCCATCAACATGTGCTCAACTCTAGTTTATGCTTCTAGCCTACACATTCATCTTTTGCATCCTTGATTGCTTAAAACATGTAATGGTTTCAATTTTTGTGAGTAAATCAACTTTACAACATCATTTAGAATACGGGATGCCCTTGCCAAGCTCTTAGTGCATTTTCAACCACTCTTTCAGTAAAAAAAATTCAAAACAAATGAATGAAATCTAGCTAATGTTGCAATTTAGTTGACTCTCCTATGTTGTGGAAAACATTTCAAATTTCTTTTGGCTTATTTCACCATCATATACCATAAAAGATGGTTAAACTTCTCACATATCATGCTAGCCTAGTGTAAGTCTGATCTGGCCACAATGTTAGGTGGTATGTCTTAAAAGAGGGTAAAAATCCCCAATTGACATTCTACGTGTGCATAAGCCTACATTAGCAACTGAGTGTCAGAACCCATAATCCATTTTCATATCATTTTTGGGAAACAAGGAGAGTATAGCTGAAATTGATAATTTTAACTAAGATTTCATCATTTGTATCCTTACTAGTTGAGAGTTTTAGTTGCACATCCACTAATTGTTTGGCTTGGTCATCCAAATTCCACTAAATGTTGTTTAACTGATTGATTCATTTAATGGTGACCACCCCTGCTAAACTAAATATCTCTTTTTTGGGTGTTTAAGTTGAATTTATGGCTATGAGTATAAACCTATCGATCATGATTTGTTTGGTCTTATATGCATATTTCTTTTCATTTGATTTATTGCATGAACATGACAATTCCTTCATTTGTGTTTCTATGCTCTTTTTGCTTGATGACAAGTAATGTGTTTAAGCTTTGGGGGCTTTGATGTGTGTATTTTATATCACTTTTTGGTCCACTTTTGGTTTCATTTCCAAATGATTTTCACCAAATAATCACTCTTAATCATGCTAGATTTTCCACTTTATTGTTGTCTTTACTTGCTCTATGGTTTGGTTTGTAGGTACAACAATTTGGCAAAATGGGGAGAAATTGCCATCATAACATCCATCAACACATTCCCTAATCATCTAGACATTCAGAAAACCAATGTTGCTGAAACTGATAAAGACACCCCCTGTCTTTATTAAGATATCTCGTGTTTTAATAAATACACCCAATGTCTTATTAAAGACACCCCATGTCTTAGTCCAGAAATTGAACACAAAACTTCCAGATTTGTAGCAACACGCTGTGTATTATTAAAGACACGTAGTGTAACCTCCCAGAACTCAATCCAAACTTCAATTATTGCATAAGACATGTTGTGTCTTATAAAAGACACGTCGTGTGAACTGTAAATTTCACTCAAAAGAAAATTTAACTGTCTCACACTTATATATATGACCCCAAGCCATTTTGGGACAATTACCACGGGCTATTTCAGACCTTTTAGGGAGGGACTCAAGTAAGAGAGAGTAAGGAGTGGCTGGAGGTGTTCCAAGTGAGAAAAGTTGGTTTCTTAGGAGGGAAACTTCTTCTTCTTCCGTCTTCTCCAACAATTGTAGTGAGGATCTCTATCATTCTCTTCTCTTCACTCGGAAATGAAGCTTTTTGGAGAGTTTCCATCAACAAGGATGGATTTGTGACTCCTTGACCAAAGTTCCAAGTCTATCTTCCTTCTTCCATGTACATCTAAGTTTATTTCCTTCTATTATGATGTCTCACACTACTTTCTATTGTTTGTATCTACTTTCTACAGCCATGGATGAGTAGATCTCTTGTTCTTGGCATGGGGGAATAACTCCCATGCAATAACATTGTTGAACGCAAATTTCATATATAATGCTAGTTGTTTCACTATTCTAAGGTTTATCGGTGTTTAATTCCTCTTACATGCTTTGGTGGACACTTTGTATGTATGATTTTTGCTCTTTGTATATCTGGGAATATGTGTATAGGAGTAAGGAGATGTACCTTATCTGTACTACCTTGACCATAGGAGTGGCTGGGATGTTTTGGGGAACAAAAGTTTATAGTCTGAGTCTAAGTATATTCATGGGAGTGGTATATAAAGTTATGACTACTCTACACTAATGGGAGGTGGGTGTAGGATACATGCCTCCCTTGTGTTATTTCTAGTGTTCTTGATCTTTATTGTTTTTCATGTTGTGAAGTGGATGTGAAGCCCTATACTCAAGAATCCCTAATCTAAATTGATCCTTAATAGAAATGTTTTCTTTTTTAGTTCATTTCCTATTAATTGCTTAGTTAACATAACAAAACATCTATTCTTAAAAAGATGTATATTGTTGAAGTTTAATACTCTTGCACCTAACAATACCTTTCTCCTCAGACAACCTCGATGATGCTACACGCACCCATATACTTGTGGGGTAGTGTTCGAGTTTATAAATTTAAGGCTTATGCACACTACCAACACCACCTCTTTCTCTCTCCTCTAGATGATGTCAAGAAAGAGAGGTAGCACTCTAGAAGTGACAAATTGCACATCACATCAACCTCCTACTTTGAGTAAATTATAATTTACACCAAAACAAGCACATAAAGCACACACATCATCCAAAGAAGCTCAAACTTGAAACATAAGCTCTCCTCAAGCCCTAATTAATCTCAAAAGATTAAACTAAGATTCTAAGCACAAGATTAAGCCAAAGCAAATAGTGTTACCCCAAAACTCAGGTATGGGGTCTTATAAGTAATATGAGAATGTGTGTCTTTATAAAACTCACTCAAGTCCTTCTTTATACCTGCCACCCATCTATCATTCTAGATATAAATCATCCTCCCACTACCCACTCTCCACAACAACCCTTCCATTAAGAGAGGTTTTGCTCTCCATTAGCTCATCCACTTATAAATCAGTAGAAGACCCAATCGAGCATCATATAGGCGAACATTTGGAAAGTAAGTAGCCTTTAACACAATGTACACCAAAGACTCAATTTTTGTAGATAGCCTCCACCATTGTTTAGCTAACATGGCATCATTGAAAGTGTTCATGTCCCTAAAGCCCATGTCTCCCTCTTTTTTGGCCTTACATATATTGGACTAACACTACCAAGAAATCTTCCTCTCTCAAACTTTGGATCCCCACCAAAAATGGGCCACCATTGCATTTATATCATTAACATCACCTACAGTGAGTTGGAAAACACTCATCACATATGTAGGGATAGCATGCACCACTGCCTTGATCAACACTTCCTAACCCAATTTTGACAACAATTAGTACATCCACCCTTTTAGTTTATTTTTTACTCTCTCCTTGATGTATTCAAAAACATGCGTCTTAGAACGCCCAATGACCGTAGGTAGTCCAAGATAAGCTAACTATCTCTCCACTTCCTTGACTCCAAACAAGTATTTTCTCTCATCCTTCCTCACTCTCACTAATGTTTTCTAAATGCAATTTTGGTTTTGGATAGGTTGACTTTCTAACCCAATGCCTATTTGTATTGGCTGGTTATTTTAGTTATTTTTAGACATTCATTATGGGTGCCTCTAGAAAAAATAATACTATCATATGCAAAGAAGAAATGTGAGATCCATGGAGCCCTGTGACAAATTTTAATACCACGAATGACATTAATATTTATCATACAATTTAGAAGGGTGGAGAATGCATCATCACATAGAATAAAAGGTAAGGAGAGAGAGGGTCACCCTATTTTAGTCCACATATAGGAGGAAAAGCATTAGATCATTCCCTATTGATGGTAAATGTGTGGGAAATATAGGAAACATAGTCCATAAAATAGCTTCTCCAAACATCCCCAAACCCAAAATGTTCCATCATCATATTGAGGAACTCCCATTCCTCTCTTCCATACACCTTCATCATATCTAGTTTCATCTCTAATTCCCCTTTTTTGCCTCCTTCACCCCCTTTCATTGCATGAAAGCACTCGTACGCTATGAGTGCATTATCTGTGATGTGTTTTCCAAGAATGAATGCAATTTGATTTTCAAAATGATGCAATCCATGTGTGGTTTCATACTATTTGCTATTACCCTCGTAGAAATATTGTAGATGACTTTATAGAGACCAATATGTCTATACTCACTCACTCTTGTGGGATTTTTTACCTTGGGAATCAACACTACAAGGGTCTCATTAGATTTTTCATAGAGTACCTTCCTCAAATATACTTTGCCACATCCTTCCCAATAATTTGCCAAATTTTCTAAAATAATATCGGTCCAGTCTGGGCGCTTTGCTCGGATGCATCTGTTTGACCGCTTCCTTAATTTCTTCATCATTCAGATCAATCTCCATGTAAGGCCCCTAACCTAGATCAATGCTAATTTGTGTTTACCTTTCTTAATGAGATACTTAGAACCCTACTATAATCCTTTGGGATGTTTTTTTATCATGTGATAAGATTATGTTTCAAGTTAGGTCATGTTTGAAGGTTGTTTGAGCTATGTTTGCTTATTTTGGACCAAAATTCAATTTACCCAAGTTGAAGGGTTTTCTTGTAATTTTTAACCTCTAGAATGTTCATTCTCTTTCTTGAAATCATTTAGAGGAGAGAGAAAGACGTGGGCACCTATTTGATCCTTAGTTGAGTGATGGAACCCTTAGTGGTGATTAGGGTTTTCTAGGATTTAGTGTGTGATGACCTATGTGTACCTTGTGAGTTGTCCCGACCTAGGTCGCAACCTAGGGCATGTCTTGTGGGTGTCATGATCGAGACACCTTCACTAGGTGTGTTGGTCGTGACCAAGGTGGCCTTGGATTGAGAGAGATGCTTTTGTATATAGTGTCTCGACCTAGAGTATGTGTGGTGATCCATTGTCGCGACCAAGTGATGTTTTGGTGTTGTTGTCGCGACCATGGATGGTGTTCCTTGGTGGGTCACGACCATGGTGACCCAAGTGGTCAAGAAACAACCTAGAGTGTATCACCACCTCATTCATGCATGCATAAAATGGTTGCATGGCTATCTTATTGATGGACAAGTATTCCTTTGGTGTTCTAATATGTTGACACATCATGCATGTCTTACTTCCCTCCTCATTTGGATATATAATGCTTTTTCTTCTTTTAAAAAGCACTCTTTTTGTCCCTATCATTTTCCCTCTCCATTGAAACTAACCTTGTAGCTTTGGGAGAAAAGGAGGAAAGTGTTGGCTAAATGGACATCTATAAATCCCTTTGTTTTGATTATGACAAACATTTCATTCTTATTGATCTAACGAGCTACTTGAGTGTGCAGGATTAAGGTGGATGACAAAAGAAACTAGGGAAATCCATATGCTTACATGTTTATGTTTTCATGCAATGTAATCGCTTTGTAAAAACTTGTACAAATATATAATGTACAAGTACTTAGACTGCATGTAAATCAAGCGTTAGATTCTCCCTAGCTAAACACCACATTTAGATAAGTCATTCCCTTCAAATAGGATCACATATGCACACTCATACATATAGTTAGTGCCTAAATTGAAACATTGAAATAGGATCAATCTCGGTCGACAAACTCCTCGACCGAGACACTCTCGGTCGACAAACTCCTCGACCGAGACACTCTCGGTCGACAATCTTCTCGACCGAGAAAGATCCAAAGTAGCCGTTAGACACAACAGACAAGTTAGTTGGCAGTTGGAGAAAGACGTTGCAAATCACTTGTTCCAGAGTGCCTGTCGGTCGACAAAAGTTCGACCGAGTAGGTGTCTCGGTCGACCATTCCTCGACCGAGATGGTCTCTAACAACAACTGCAGAATTAATTAATTAGTCGTTGTTAAAGCAACAACTTTGTACCTAACGGCTAGTTAAGCACTTAGAAACCCCTAGAAGTTGTCCAGAACGTCCTTAAGCATCCTTAGGCCATTCTTATAAATAGGACAAGCCATAGGACACTCAAATACACTTGCTACACTTGAGAAATCCTTGAGCATACTTTGAGCAATCTGTTTGTGAGCAATTTGAGCTTTGTGACAATTGGCTACTTCCTTCCTTAGCTCATAATTCGTGTCCTATAAGCTAGTATCTCCTACCCACTGCAATCACAAGTTCACACACTTGGTTAGGAGATCTATACGCTTGATCTAGGCAAATCAAGCCTTGGGCTATAAAGGATAAGTTGTAATTTCCTTTTTCTTTCTTGTTCTCTATTACCGTTTGTACTCTCCTTGCTACTCCTAGGTTGGAGGCTGCTGATTGGAGAGGGTGAAGTTCTTCTTGGCGAAGAAGGTGACTTTGAGCTACTTCAGAAGGTTGGTTCAACGGGAGGTTACTTCTAGAGAGGAAGGCTACTTCAAGGGGGAGCTTGAAGTTACTTCAAGAAGGCTACCTCAAAGTTGGTGCACCTACTTCAAGTGAAGGCTGCTCAAAGGGTGTAAAGGAAAGTATTGTATTTTGTATAAATCCTTGAGAAGGTAATAAAATAAATACTTTCAAAATCCCGGTTGGGTAAGCAACCGGGTAGTGGACTGACAACTTTAGTATTTGCTAAAGTTGGAACCACTCTAAACACCTGTCTCCTTCTTCTAATTTCAATTGTGGTTGTTTGAGTTCAATAAATTGTTAAAATTATTTAAAAACTCTATTCACCCCCCCTCTAGTGTTTTTCAATTGGTATCAGAGCAGGCTTCAAGGAACCCTAACCAGGTCTTGAAGAATGGAGGGTAATGGTGATTACAATCACAACAAAAGGTGCTGCTTGGACAAAACTACAACATGTTGCAATTGGTGCTTAGGTACAAGCCACTCAACAACTAGATGCCCATGGAGATCAAAGAAAGAAGATGAGAACAAAGATTGTCTCATTGCTACAACTAGCGAGGAAGAAGAAGAAGAGGTAAGTCTTTTTGATTTATCTAAAGAAGAACTAGTTGCTAGCCTTGAAGAAACACATATTAAATATGTTGAATGCAAAAAGAAATTAAAGAAATCTAATAAAGCAAATGATGAATTACATGCTAAGCTTCTTGCTATTACATCCGAAAATGAAGATCTTAAAAAGATCATTGAAGATCATGATATTGAGATAAAATCTATAGAGGCAAATTGTAATCTACTTTCTTTAGAGAAGAATAATTTGCAAAATCAAGTGAATGATCTTCAAAAACAACCCATTTTATGCAACCATCTAGATTATTATTCTATTTTCAAAGAAAGAAATTCATTGTCATCTAATCTAGATCAAGCAAAACTAGATATCAAGAAGAGAATGGAAGAGATTGCCAAGTTACAACAAAAAGTTAGTAATTTCAATAATAATGGCATTCTTGATCAAATCTTAGATAATTCCTATCATCAAATTGGGAGAAGAGGACTAGGTTACAAGCCTAAAGGAAAATCCTATCAACAACCTAGTTGGAGAAAGTCACAAACCCATCAATCTATATATGTACCTAAAGGAACATCTTCACCCAAGGACAACACAGAACACAATCATAGAAAAAGATATGAGGTTGACTCAATATGCTGTCACTATTGTTTGCGCCTTAGTCACTATTCTTTTTCATGCCCTTACAAGAGAAAAGATGTCGAGTTAGTTTGGGTTCCAAAACCTCCAAACTAAATAAACAGAATCAAGTTGAGATATGACCAAGGACCTTAGTTGCATATTTCTACGTCTATTTCAACTCAACATAATGGGATAACCAATAAATTTAAGTATCTAAATATTTAACTTGCATAGTTATGTTTTATTTGGAAGCAATTAACAGTTTCAGAAATATTGTCGGTCGAGAGACTGTCGACCGAGACACTGTCGGTCGAGAAATAGTCGACCGAGCATGATTTCCAGTCTGTTGCAAAAAATTGCTAAATTTCTTTGAAATTGATGAAAGTGCTATCTATTCATGATTAAAGATTGGATATTTATTTTGGAAATCATCCATACAAATTTAAATTAATCTTAGTTTATTCCCTAAATGATTTAAACCAAATTATGCTTAAAAATTTCTATCATTATTCACATGATTTCCTTATTTTCTGGTCTATCCATATAGAAATCATGTGATTAAAATCATGTGATTATTTACTGTGATTATTACATCATGGATATGCTTTCACCATTTGGTACTGAGATTAGCTTGATAGATAATTGTCTACATGGATCCATGATAGGCAAGCAAATGCTTTATTGGTAATATGTTATGCTTGCAACACATAAGATAAAATCTCTCAAAAAGACTTGAGATATTTAGTGTTTTTCAATTGATATTTAGTGTGCCTTCAGTAAAGAATTTTATGAGGATACTAAACGACGTGAAATTTGATATTCATATTATTACAGCAAAGCCTATATTTTAAGAAAAGGACAAATGTTTTCATATTAAGTATTATGCTTCAACTTAATACTTAATCAAATCTTATGCAGATATTATACTTCATAATGTTCAAGTTGAAAAATCTGCAAATCTGCCTCTTAGTTAAAATGAAATTTGACCAAGGGGCGCTATGGTCGTAGTCAAAATCGACCTAAAATAAGTTTTGACAAAATAATTAATTGAATATCATTAAAAGCAAAATCAATTTATGATCACAAAAATTGTTCCAATATTGTCAATGATAAAACAAAAATATTACTCCCTTAGAAAATATATATGCTCTACAAATTCAGTCAATCATGGTATCATTTGCATTAAAAATAAGCTTAAAAATTCGTACCCAGTAAGTTTGTCGGTCGACAAATCTTCGACCGAAAACCTCTCGGTCTGCCCACCTCTCTCGACCGACAGAATCTAGACAAACCTAGCATCGGACACACTTCCGGTCGACAATTGTTCGACCGAGACAGTGTCGGTCGACAAATGCTCGACCGAGAAAGAGCCGTTGGGATATGACCGTTGCAATCCGACCGTTACCGTTAACGGCCGACCGTTGCAAGTCGACCGTTGGACGGCCGAAGTGGCGCGTCTGGAATATGACCGTTGCGGACGCTCGGTCGACAAATTGTCGACCGACCCGGTCACTGGATTGCTATAAAAGGAGCAAAAACGGGTCATTTCTTCACACCTTCTTATTCTTGTTTCCTTAGGCTCTCTCTAGTGAATTCTTGTGCAAATCATTAGCATCCTCATCCCCAAGATTTCCTTGCTTCTTCTCCACCTTCAAGCAACACAATGGCATCATCCTCTGCTCGTGGAAAGAAGAAGGTCACTGGCAGGAAACAAAGGGAGGCTACTCCACCATTGATGATCATCAACGACATTGCCTTCGTCGACGGAGATGCTGGTGATCGTTATCTACGGCTCTCCTCCAAAGCTCCTCTCCCACGACGACCAGTTGAAGTTATGGACTTCCTCAACATCGTCGACTTGGAGGACCTTTTCGAGGTGCAAAAGTTAAAAGAATTCATCAACCCTTCTTTTCCTTCCTATTCCATCAAGGTAGTGAATGAATTCTATGCTAACCTCATCTCCCACTCTGAAAATGAAACCATCTTCTTCTATACTATGGTCAACGGGCATAGCTTCTGATTTACTGAAGGGGATATTCTTGACATGCTAGATATTGACATAGATGAATATCAAGACACCCTTGACCTTACTTCTGGAAACCCACTTAATCAATTTTCCCAAGATGACCATACCGTTAGTCTTAGTGACATCAAAAGGACCATTTTTCAATCCAATACAACCTGTCATGAAGATAGAGGCACATATTATGCTATAAATCTCAAACCAGCTGCTAGGATTGTAAACCTTATTGTTTCAACAAGCATACATCCTAGAGCCAATAAATCTGAAGTTCCTATTTTTCGTATGAGTCTAATATATGCCATTATCCAACGTATTCCCACAAACTTTATCCGCATCATTCTTAAAAACATGCTTGAGTTTTCTGGCAATCCTCCATATGCTGATTTTGTATGCCAAATTACTCAACATTTCCTTAAGACTCAACTTGAGGATATGGGATATACATGGGAGCATAGACCACAAAAAATAAGTAAGAATACTGTAGAAAAAATGGGGATTGATTTCGGTCATAAGAGGGCTAGGGTAGAAGGAGAAACATCTACACAAGACATACCACCTCCACCTCCTCCTACCAGCCTACCCTATGACCCCATCCAAAACACTCTAACCTATGTTGCTGGGTCACAATATCATCTTAGTAAACAATTAGATTATAACCATCATGCCATGACTTATCTAAACCAAAGAATGCAAACTCTTTCTCCAAACCAACCAGATGAATATCCCTACTCTTTAAATCCTGGCATGCTCAATCCATATAACCCATCTTACAACTACTATCAACCTCCACCTCCACCATCTACTGATCTCACGCATACTCAGTTTTCATCAATGCAACTACAAGATATTGCTGCTCATTTCCGATTTGATCGTGTTCCAACCTTCTTGGAGGCATATGCCTTAACCAAGACAGGTGCTCTGGAGTGGCAAACATTGATCCAGTATTATGGAGCTGAGCCTTTTATTGGGAAAGACCCTGAGGTTGATGTAATTCTTAAGTCTTTCCAGTGAGATGTGGAGTTGTATTAGTTGTAATGGAATCTTTGCAAAATTGTAATAAATGGGTTATCTTTACATGATTTGGCTATCTTTTCATGCTTGTAATAAAATTAGTTATCTTTATAATGGATTTTTTTGGCATCATTTGAATTTGGATTATGAGACTATTGTAGAGCATACAAAACAAGGGGAGTAATAAATACAAATAAATCAAAAAGGATGAAAATCTTTGCAAATATCTAAAACTTAAAGTTATGGCTAAATTGACATCTATTGCAAAGCACTCATACCTTGGGATATCTATCTAAAGGGGAGCATATTATAAGATTAAGGGGGATCTCATAGAAACAAATTTGATTATTTGATTAAAAAGCTTACAAAAACATTGTAAAACATCATTTGGAGCTTGTTACGACCTTAGTATTCTTACTCTTGGTTATGAAGAAATCTATGAATTTCATAAAAGTGATATATCTTGTTCTTAAAGGGACTCTCTAAACAAATCAGGGCTTAACATCCCTTGCATTTAGTTAAGAGACATTTTTATGCACTCTAAAACTAAAGGATTCTCATTTCATTTTTAAGGCTTAACATCCCTTGTAAAATGGGTGAGAAATCAATACACATAGGCCATAAACTTAAAAGAAACTCATATCATTTCAAGGCTTAACAT
Organism: Alisma plantago-aquatica; assembly: GCA_963693085.1. Lineage (NCBI taxonomy): Eukaryota > Viridiplantae > Streptophyta > Magnoliopsida > Alismatales > Alismataceae > Alisma > Alisma plantago-aquatica. Next base: position 774,588 of record OY856413.1, read on the forward strand.
CCTTTGCAAATGATTGAGAAACAAATTGTGGCTAATCTTGACAATAAAAATCCCTTGATTTTAATTGGATATCTCTTTAAGGGGGAGCAAAGCTTAAAAAGGAAGACACAAAGTCATACTACATGATTATATTGGATATCTTTTTGAAATGACAAAGGGGGAGAAATAATATAATCACAAACATAAAATTAATATGAGTTTCATAAATCTTGGCCAGCAGTCACTTGCAAAAATCAAAGATGGCTACAAAGGTAAATTTCAGGTATGAAACTCATATGGTTCATATTTCCTTTATTTATATTTTTGGAAATGTTTGTCATCTTCAAAAAGGGGGAGATTGTTGGCTAAATGGACATCTATAAATCCCTTTGTTTTGATTATGACAAACATTTCATTCTTATTGATCTAACGAGCTACTTGAGTGTGCAGGATTAAGGTGGATGACAAAAGAAACTAGGGAAATCCATATGCTTACATGTTTATGTTTTCATGCAATGTAATCGCTTTGTAAAAACTTGTACAAATATATAATGTACAAGTACTTAGACTGCATGTAAATCAAGCGTTAGATTCTCCCTAGCTAAACACCACATTTAGATAAGTCATTCCCTTCAAATAGGATCACATATGCACACTCATACATATAGTTAGTGCCTAAATTGAAACATTGAAACAGGATCAATCTCGGTCGACAAACTCCTCGACCGAGACACTCTCGGTCGACAATCTTCTCGACCGAGAAAGATCCAAAGTAGCCGTTAGACACAACAGACAAGTTAGTTGGTAGTTGGAGAAAGACGTTGCAAATCACTTGTTCCAGAGTGCCTGTCGGTCGACAAAAGTTCGACCGAGTAGGTGTCTCGGTCGACCATTCCTCGACCGAGATGGTCTCTGACAGCAACTGCAGAATTAATTAATTAGCCGTTGTTAAAGCAACAACTTTGTACCTAACGGCTAGTTAAGCACTTAGAAACCCCTAGAAGTTGTCTAGAACGTCCTTAAGCATCCTTAGGCCATTCCTATAAATAGGACAAGCCATAGGACACTCAAATACACTTGCTACACTTGAGAAATCCTTGAGCATACTTTGAGCAATCTGTTTGTGAGCAATTTGAGCTTTGTGACAATTGGCTACTTCCTTCCTTAGCTCATAATTCGTGTCCTATAAGCTAGTATCTCCTACCCACTGCAATCACAAGTTCACACACTTGGTTAGGAGATCTATACGCTTGATCTAGGCAAATCAAGCCTTGGGCTATAAAGGATAAGTTGTAATTTTCTTTTTCTTTCTTGTTCTCTATTACCGTTTGTACTCTCCTTGCTACTCCTAGGTTGGAGGCTGCTGATCGGAGAGGGTGAAGTTCTTCTTGGCGAAGAAGGTGACTTTGAGCTACTTCAGAAAGCTGGTGCAACGGGAGGTTACTTCTAGAGAGGAAGGCTACTTCAAGGGGGAGCTTGAAGTTACTTCAAGAAGGCTACCTCAAAGTTGGTGCACCTACTTCAAGTGAAGGCTGCTCAAAGGGTGTAAAGGAAAGTATTGTATTTTGTATAAATCCTTGAGAAGGTAATAAAATAAATACTTTCAAAATCCCGGTTGGGTAAGCAACCGGGTAGTGGACTGACAACTTTAGTATTTGCTAAAGTTGGAACCACTCTAAACACTTGTCTCCTTCTTCTAATTTCAATTGTGGTTGTTTGAGTTCAATAAATTGTTAAGATTATTTAAAAACTCTATTCACCCCCCCTCTAGTGTTTTTCAGAAAGATCTTTAAGCCATGGTGGCCGATCAACCTTTCTCAAGGAAGGATTTGTATTAGATCAAATTTTTTATTTTGATTTTTTGTGATTCTTCTCTTGGTAAGTGGTTCTACCTTATTGATCATGTTTTCCCCATCAAACGCCAACTTCTTCTTCCTCTTTCTTGTATTTAGATTATGGTTCTACCCTGATAGTCTTCTTGAGAGAAACTCCTCTTCACATAGGCCCTTAGATCATGGTTCTACCATGGTGGTAACTAGTGAGAGGATGTGTTCTTATCTTTTCTCTCTTCTACCTTTGGTTTGGCCTAGGGTTTCTTGTCCCTTTTTCTTGAGCTACTTTTTAGTCATGGTGTTCCTCTTTCGTGAGGCGATTTTCTGGTCAAAGTGCTAACAAAATTTGGGGCTTCCTTTCTTCTCTTGGAGCTTGTGGATCTTGATTCTCTACACAGAAGGCGGGTTATATAATTTTCCCCTTTTCTCTTTTAACACTGTAACCTTGCTTGTCTGTTACTATTTTTATTCCTGAAGTATTATCTTAACATATAAAAAGGCGTTATGAAGAATTAGGGTTTGATTCGTGATGATAGATCTATGAAATTGTTTTTAATCCAAAACCCTAATTTCTCTTGTACCCAATTTGGAGATAAATATATAATGGATAGTTCACTGGCTTTGACTTAAAACTCTAACCTTACGAATTAAAATTTGGATACATTGGTGTAACAAGGGGTTTTAGTGCTGATTTGCACATGTTAAACATGAGAAATTGTCACTCTTAATAAGGTTCCTTAATGAGGATTCTAACATACATATTTAAGATATTTTAATGATCATCATCGTATGACGTTTCCCTCTTTAGTCTTGATGACTTTCTTGGTCATAACCTACTATTTAGGTTATGGATCAACCATGCTTGGTGGATGGTTATATGTTCTTATGGTTGTTTGACCTTGGTGGTTATTTCAATTTTGTTTCAACCATGTATGTTTGGTTAGTGGACGACAATCATGTATACTTAGAGAGAGAGAGAGAGTGGCAATGAAGATCCTCAAGCATCACAATATTTGGTTTTATTTTTCTTGAAGATTGAGATGGTAAATAAGGTCCTTATGATTTTAGGGTTATGACTTTGTATAATTCTCATATAGGTTTCTCTCTTTCAAAACCCTCAATATATGTATTTGATTCCTAAAGTGTTCTTGAGAGGATGACCTTATGGTTTAATTACCATGTGTTAAGTTTCGGTCATCAGGTTGCCCATAAAGTTAAGAATGATTTCTTAAATACATTGGAGTTAAACTTTCTCTCTCCTAAGTATTTGGATTATTTACCTTCTTGGTGACTTGTTCTGGGGTTGAATCATCATGATTTCCACGTTTTGAATATAGTGACTCTTGGTATTCTTGCTGGTCAGCCATGGGTTCCGACCGAGACATATGTGCCTGTAGATGAGTTGAGGTCGAGACACCCATGTATGAGTTTGGATCGAGACATCATACTTAGCTTTGGGTCGAGACATGCTCTACCATGATGTGGTTGAGACATCTAGTTTTAAGTATTTGGGTGGAGACATATGTACCTCTTCGTGTTTGGGGTTGTGACATGTGCTATACTTTGGTTGAGATTCCTTTGTGTTGGCTTTAGTTGAAACATATTTGGATGATGGTCGCGATGTTGTGTTGTCTTGGGTCGTGACATTGTGTTGCCTTGGGTCACGACGTTGTGATGCAATGGATCGTGACATTGTGTTGCATCAGGTTAGGGAAAATAGGTGTCGCGATCGTGACACTAGATTCCTGATAGGTTGAGACTCCTAGCCATGTCGCGGTCAAGACACCATGGGAGATGGTGGTCGAGACCCTTGGGTTGTCACAGCCGAGACACCATCATGAAGGTAGTGGAGACATCCACCATGTTGCATGGTTGTAAAACATTCATGACATGATGAGATGGTATACATACACATATATATGAAGGTGGTACTTAGTGATAATGATGTTTCAACCCTAGATTGGTTCTAAGAAATTGGGAAGTAACTCAATTAGGGTTTAGTGCTATAATCATGATGTAAACCCCAAACGGCTAAGTGTGAGAACACTAACCCCAATCCTAGGGCATATCATACTTGTTGAATGTTCAAGGATGAATAGCATGTGAGTATTCTTGTCTCTCTCCTACTTGTATGGTTCTAACTTGTAGGATTAATTGAGTGTCATAGCTTGTGTATGCTATGAAGATGATTAAATGATACTAGATGATGGCCATGAGCCTTGATGAGGTGCACTAAAATTGTAAATATGTGAACGTGCATACTTAACTATAATTTGTAGTGCTAAACCTTAATACACTCCAACTTGTGATGAATCTAGAGATTGGTAAGTAAATAATGCCATAAAATAATATGTGGTTAAGCATGAAACCCTAACCCTAAAAAGAGGGGACATATTATGCATTGCTTACATTACCTAAAGAGTTTAATATGATAAGATAACAATGAATATTCTCTCTCTTTTTGTATAATGTGTATTTTGTAGGTGAAATGATAATCATAGCTAATGATTTTTATGGTGTATATGTGACGTTATACCAGTGATGCTTATGTGCCTGATGAGGCATGATGTGATGGTTATCAAAGCTAGTGATTGCTATGATACATGTGATGCTTATATGCCTGATAAGAAAAGATGAGACAATAGTGAGTTACATGAATAATGTGATTGGTCTTATGACCTAGTGAAGGATTAATACCTAGTGCGAGGTTATATCCTCCAGTGACATGATAAGGGATTAATATTCCCAGTGATGTGATAATAGTGATCATCCTGATATGGAAGTATTAATAAGTGATGATGTTGATGGCCTTGTTTAAGGCACTGATACAATATTCTCATGAGATGATGTAACAAGTTCACACTTTGTATGTTTTATATCTTATGAAGTTGTTTCATAGTTATGCTTCCTAGATTGAATTAGGGATTTTGTATGTCCACTTGTATGATGGAGCTTTAATTCACCCAATTGGCATAACTAATAAGGTGAAACCTTAATCATGTAGTTTCCCTGTACAATAGATCCATCTTCAGTGTTAGTATTTATCTAGATGGTGAAACGAGTAACTCCTATGGGAAACTCAAAGCGCATATTTTTTAATGTGTGGGGTATTAGTGGAGGTATCTCCCTATATCCTTAAATTGTTGAAATAGTGATATGAGGTTTATTATTGAATGATCATGTGAGAGCCAGTTCTCTAGTGTTGTGCCATGTACCAAGGTGACTAGTTGTTTATAGGACCATATTCTTGACTATGAGTTGTTGTATCTATGAGAATGTAGCTATGACTACAAGTTGTCTTTTAGCAGTATGACTACATGTCACTACATTGTATACTTGAACTGACCAAATAGTGTTGGTGATGATCATGGATTTCAGATCTTCCATTGATCTTGTATGGTACGAGTTTTGACTTTACAGTGGTCAATTGGATTTGAGTGGTACACCTCAAATCCTCAGGGTATATAATTAAAGATGTAACACATCTGTGTAGTATTGTTTCTTATGGTCACATAGGAATAACATTAGATGACCCCCTTGTTGTGTTTCTTATATTGTTTTGTTTATTGCAGTTATACATTATCTTCATGTTCCTTCTTAAAACATAATATGATCTACTATTTAGTGTAGATGACCTAATTGCTTAAACTATGATAATTGACATGCTTGTATTATTAAGTTGAATCTGCTTATCAGTTAATGGTATGATTTCCTATTTTAGTTATTTGTGCTTATAATAGATGGTGGAGGAGGGTTATATCTCTCCCTGGGACATTTGGTCTCAACCAGTGGGTTCCACATCTTTTTTGGTGGGCATTAATGATGAGATAGATTTCGTGTGGTTGAGACTATTAATAAGCATAGTTGTAATCATTGAATTATAGATATGCTGCTAGTGTTTAGTAATAGAGTCCTATGTGTTTTCCCTATACACTCAGGTCCCCCGAACAAGTAGAGCATGCTAACAAAGCACGAGGTGATAAGGATGTGAGGGGATTCACAATTGAAAAAACCTAGGAAAAGCTCTTAGGAGACCCCATATACAACTCTGGCTAGTCGAAGGCCGCCATGATACACTTAGGGTTCATGAGGGTAGTGCACAAAATCTTTGTAAGCTCACTGATGTTCATATTAGACACAGGGAATGTAAGCAGGTTGGACCTCCATATTTTGTGGAGCCTAATGGAAGGAAAGGTAGTTAATGTAGGAAAGTTACTAATAAAAAAGCTAGATGTAGCAATGGGGGTTGATGGTCCCTATGATTTCTACATGGGGGGAGTCATCACCTATATAGCACACTAGTTAGGCTACCCAAGCAAGCTTAAGTATTTCCTACGATCTGAAGGACATACATTGGTAGACTACAAATATCTCATCATAGAGAATTTCCTAGAAAGGACACAACATGGATACGCCTACCAGTTCTGCAGAACAAAGCTCTTACTACTCCTCTCGGAACTAAGTAAATATGACCTGGAGAAGTTCATCTTCAAGGAAGAGGAGATCTCGAGGCTGATATCGGGCAAGAGGTGAAACCACCAGCAAGCACCAAAAGGAGGTTGCCACCAAGAAAACGTCTAGAAAAAGGGTGCTCATGTGAGTCCCTAAGAAGCCAACAAGGAAACCACCTCCCCCGAAGGTGGTAGACTTGGAGACCGAAGATGCCGACATCACCGAGCAAGTTGTTACAACCACTTCTGTAGAAGTGGTTGATCCTAAGAAAGGGACAACCACCAAGAAAGGTAGAGCAAGGATGCAAGACAAATGGGTACAGACTGGAAGAAAAGATAGTCATGCTTGAGAAAGAGGTGCCACAATCGGAACGAAGCTCACGTCAAGGCAAGGAGTCACCCAAAGTCCATGGAGAAGGACAAGAAGTAATCTCAATTGACAAGCCCAAACCAAGGGAGACCGCAACAATGAAACTCATGGAGATAGGATGGGAGATTGACGACCTCTGTAAGAATGTCTCTAACTCTAATTTGAAATTTGCCAATATAATTGAAGCTCTATCATCACTAATAGTGCAAGTAAGGAAGATGACTGAGGACATCCAACATGTCCTAAGTATTCCACTACAAATGCAGCATCTAGTTGCCAACCAAGTGTAGGTAATGTAGGCATTAGTTGGGGTGACAAGTGAACTTGCCACCCTACACAAAGAATAGGACGAACTTTGAGAAGAAAACATGAAGCTGTGAGATGAATAAGTGAAAAGAAAGGAGGACTCACCACCAACTATCAGCATGTCTGTGGAGGCACATCAGGAAGCACCCACAGAACCAGCATCTAATGTTGATTTCAACCTCAGAGCAGACTTGCGATATCAAAGATGAAGATGGGGCAAGAAACACCCAGGGATGAGGTGATGACATCCATATGCACCCTCCCTCTGAAGGAACAAGAGCAATAGAGGAGTGCCCACTAGGGGCAATGACACACCTACATCCCCAACATCTCTAGGGAACTCCACAAAGTACAACAAAAATGGGCACAATGAACCAACAAACCAAGACACCTTACGCCCTAAAGAATCTACACATCCTTCTAAAGGTGGGGAAGGAGTAGGGGAAAATGAAGAAGTTGTGGGGGGAAATGAGGTTAAGGATGTGGAAGTTGTAGTAGGAGAAATAACTAAGACCATATAATATGTGATGAACGACCTTGAACCACTGCTTAGCCACAAAATATATAGTTTCATGAAGGAGATACTTTTGGACAAGCTAATAGCAAGCTCAAGATTTCTCTTCTTCATTGAGGAAGAAGTGGAACTATTAATATCTGAGGAGGACACTATGAACATGGACAACATGTTCGCTGAAGTGCCACCAAAACCTACAAACCATGTCTTCCCTATACCTCCAGCAGCCTCCCCACCTATAAAAACTTCCCTTCCACCCACACCACCCCCTCTGCCAAGCAAGATGGTTGATATGGAGATGTCCTCAGTCGTTGGCATGCTAGTTCAAGATGTTTATGTCCAGGATGATATACTGAAGGACAACAAGCCAAGACACAATATTGTCTACTGCAACAACCTATAGAGGCTAATGAGACAAGACATCTATTCTGCTTTTATACACCAAGAAAATATAAGCAGAACATTCTTCAAAATCCTATGTGGAACAATTATCAAAGAATTTATGCACAGAGACAAATGGGGCCTATGTTTAATGTGACATCCAACCTAGGAGGCCACCTCTCTAGGGAGAGGAGTGAAACCACATCCATCTGTGAGTTGTCGGATGCCCTGGATAGAACTAAAAACATGAAGTTTGTCACCCTACCCTTCAAGGCCTTCAACCAGTGGCTGCTGACAATAGTTGACCTTTATAATAGGAGAGTGCTCACTTACAACTTCAACGCCAAATACCTACCCTGCGGACAAATGGTCTTTGAAAACTTGAGCACAAGATGATACAAAAAGTCCTGACCCGCCTGTAAAGGCTTATACAAGGGGTCAACGGGTGGTATTGTCCCAATTGGAAATAGATTTCCATTGACTACAAATTTTGTCAAGAGGGACAAGCTTCAAGGGATAGTGCTTTTATAGAACTAAGAATGATAGAGGCGATAAATGGAGGCATCCCGCTAGAACATATTTCTGATGAAGACTTCCATGCCATGTGAGGGATGTACATCATGGAGATCATTCATGACAGGAGATTCTTCTATGATGAGCATATGGCAGACATATCAAGGAGTATGTACTCTCTTATTCCTCTAATAAAAAAGATGCCTTGGAGGGAGGAGCTCAGAAAGATGAGGGCTACAGAAGAAAGAAGGACCCCACTAGTGCCACCTACGGCCCCACTACCACCTAGCACAACACATGTACATCTATACACGCTGAGAACAAACCACCTCAACAAGTCCTTGAAGCCCCAGTGGAAGTCCCTACCACTATTGAGTGGGAACCAACTCCAGAAGTTGAAACGACAGCAACCAGCCCACCACAAATGCAACAACTTCTAATCCAAACCTCCATTGATACCATAGTAGTAACCTCAGCTCCAGAAGAACAAGTTGTCGAAGGAAGTGAGGTAAGCATGAAACAAGAACAAGATTTTGACACACTAGAAGGATTAAAACCAACATATGTCACAATTCCTACTTGTAATAACTTCAATGAATTGGCATGATATGGCTTATATGTGGAAGAAGTCCAATTCCTTGTAGATGTTTTGTGACAATGGGTGGATGACTTTGTGGTTATTTTTGAAAGAGAAAATGTATAAATCAGGATCCCAGACCTCCGCGATATCTTTACAATAGGATGGTACATGACAATAAATGTCATGACAGTTTGTCAGCTACTGTTGGCCGACAATCTCACCAATGTATACATAGTGTTTTACAAAATATTGGGAAATGTGATATCCAAAAAGAAATCCATAGATCTACAGGTGCTGATAGAGAACTTAAAGTACAATGTTCCCTGATAGATATTTGTGCTAATTTTACATGATGGACACTGGGCACAACAAGAAGTGGACACCCATCCATTTCTATAACAACTCTGATGCTATGTTTAGTACAAAGCACACAAAATATCACAAAACAACCAACAACGTCATTAAAGAAAGAGTCACCATAGTAGCCAAAAAAATTATAGAGTTTATTAGAATCTATGGCCACGACGTTCCGACTGATATCAAGTTCAAGAAATCGTAGTTCTATCATATATGTCCATAGCAAGAACCTCTTTCAAACAACTATGGATTCTACTTACTTTATTGGATACAAATGTTGGATTCAGACTAAAAGGTTGAACAATGTCAAGATGACTACTTCCACCACCTCCAAGGACAATACACTATGAAAATCTTAGCTTTGAAATGGTCAATCACACAGAATGACCTATAATTCGCATGTTCTACATCAACCTCATTCTTTGACACCCTATGGACAGGGTGTACGATACATTTTGGGGGGAGGGTATGAACAGGCAAACATGGTACGTCTCCACTCTGACACTAATTGCTTTCTATCCTACTTAACAAACTTTGACAAATTTTTGAAAAAATATGATCGGCCTAATTGGCCAATTTTGGCTTGATTTTTGCACATACCTATAAATACCCTAGCTGAAATCTAGGTATACAAGTAGTCATAAAAAGGCCAATTTTGAATCCATTTTTCCAAGTGCCATAACCCCAACTATTAGACTTTCTCGTCTTCAGGATAGATCTTAGTGTAATTTTTTCAAGAATGACAGACCCGAGATTCTTAATCTACTTCAAAATCATTTAGTGTGATATTGTCTTAACGTCATCCTAACCTCGAGATAATGTAGAAGGCTCAAATATGTTAGTCAACCAAGAAGAAATCTCAAGGAAAGGATAACTCACCCTACCACAATCCTGATTGCCACCATGATCCCAAGTACAGGTAGGAAAATGCATAGCCTTGACAAAAGAGGAAACAACTACCCCTTCTAGTTTTTAAAATCCCCGCTTTGGGATCTAAATAGGCACGACAATCCAACTTTCCCCAAAAACCCATTATCCCAAAGCCTATGAGCATGAATAAAACCCAAGAGGAATATAATATGAGAGATGTGCCTCGAAAGATGTTGAAGGGATCCTCCTGGATGGTATATAGATGCACTCACGAATGCAAATATTTCGTGCCCATTAGTAGAGTCTGGAAGCCAACTTTTACACACCTACATTCCAAAGGGAACCTCACACAACCACCTAACATAAAATTAGGGCCGTCTAGGGCAGCACTGCCCCTAAGGCAGCTTAATGGTTGAGCGAACCTAAGGAATGTAGGAAACACTAAAGACTCAACCTACCCAAGCACAATAGCTAGGCGATCCAAAAAAATAAAAGTTGGGTGTGAAAGCTACCTCTGTCAGAACTTTGCACAAGTATAGCCTAGAATAGGATCATCGGTGCATCATGAGGGATGAACTTTCTAATAAAGAAAGTCGTGGTAAACAATACAAGTATTGTAACTCCTTACTATGAGAAAGAATCTTATGTGTCGAAAACCCCTTGATCTGATGCATAAATCTCAACTTGAGTCTAACATTATCACATTTTTTGCACTCACTTAAACAATAACCAATAATGCCCTGTGAAATCATTTGATGTTTTAGTTCTAATTGTTAGCCTAAGACCGGGCTATACTCTAAGTTTGGGGGAGTTGATAACATCCAATTTTGTGTATATTATGTACCTTATTTTATCCATACTCCTCCACTATTTAAACAAATTCATATCCACTTCCCTCCTTCCATGCATATATCCTCCTTACCTTATTTTGATAATGACAATGATGTCAAATGTAGGAAAACAAAGGACTAGAAGATTGATTATCAAAAGTAGAGCCATCACTAGATGACAACTTATGGTCCTTGAGTAGCCATTGGTTCACCCTCATTGGATGTTACCTAGAAGCTCCCTATTGTGCCATCGGTTGATATCTACAACAACCCACCACTCATAGACACACCTGCGGGCATCACCCGGTGGCATGTCTGCGTCCATCAACCGATACCAAACCTGCGGGCATCACCCGGTGGCGTGTATGTGTTCGTCAACTGATGGCGCACCTACAGGCATCACCTGATGACATGTTTGCATCCTTCAACTGGTGACACCCCAGCACCCACATCTGCGACCATCATCCAATGGTGCACTTGCTAGTGACACCCGATGGCGGCCCTGACAGGTACTGTACTCAGGACCGTTGAGCACGTGCTCTGAGAGATGATACCTGGGAGGCTTGGGGCACAAGCAAAGGACCCCAGGATGATGGCTATAAATAGGAGATGACTTGTTGTATAGAAGGGTTGTCGTCACACACCTTGCTTCTGAGCTAGCGCTACTGACCAGACATGTACCCATCGAAGGATGAATCCACCATTGACTAATTTTTGTCGCCACTGGTTGATAGGAGTTATGGACAGGAGTCCATCGGTCTTATCCCCCAACCTATGACTACTTGCCCTTCCCCACTCCCAAAGTTCCTCCTTTAAAAGAAGGAGGTAGAAGGAGGAAATCATATCACCAACACTATTGCTTCGATGCAAGAGCAACAGAACTAGGGCATCACTTGTGGCCATCGCCTGGACACCATCGGTGTATCCCCTAGTCCCCTACTTCAACTTTCTTTTCCACTTCTCTCCATATATTTCTTCCTACAACTCTCCATGTCTCCATCTGTGATGACCCCAATTTCTATATACTTTCCTTAGTGACAAACACAGATATGTGTGCACTCATATCTATAAATGTCAAAAGGGAAAATATAGAAATTAGGATAACCAACTAAAATCAGAAATAAGCCAAGCTCGTGTTCACATCATCAATAGATAGCCACACAACACTTCATTCAATGATAAAAGATAAAGTCATACATACTAAGAATTGAGAAGGAAGAAGAATAAGTCTATATAAAAGAAAATATGATTATTACATAGGATCTATAACCTCCTATTACATCATCTAGAAGAATAAACTATCTAACTGAAATGAATAAGGTGAGAAGTGGAGATCTATCTAATATCCTCCAAGCTCATTATTTAGTGGCTTCTGGTACTTTGAAATGCTTCATCTGTTGTTTGTACCTAGAAAATATGATAAACAAAAACATCAACAAAGTTGGTACGTGGAATTCAAATCTATACTATGCTAGTATATAAAATACTCAAAATTGGAAAAAGAGAATGAAAACGTTATTTAAAGACAGAAAATCAGGTAATCCCAAGTTATTAGCCTCATTTAGAATGAATATGCATTACTATGGTGGACTTAGCACAAACATATATATCGGGCCCTATCCCTGCGTACCTTGTACCATTAGGGATCTCCCCGTACCTTGTACCATTAGGAAGGTGCTAGTCAACATTAATATTTTCCCTCTCTACTTGGGGGATTAATGAGCACCACTAGTAACTACATTTCATGTTCTTGTTCATTTATAATCTTAGTTGTTCAAAGCAGAGATTGTCAATATATATACATCTACATCCAGTAATGTATTTCAAAATACAAGCAAGCAAGTACATATATTCAACATCCAGCAAATCTAGTCATATAATTATATCCACGTACCTTTAATTTTTAGATCTGGATTCCACAAGTCCTAGATTATGAGAAAGATAGTAGATCACCCTGAAATATAACAAAACCTTAAAGTCATCATGGGTTCTCATCAATCCACATTAGGGATTATAATTAGGGTTTAGGTTATTTGGGATATCTCTTTAGGATACTTATGATTTAGAGTTGGGTTCTGAGGTTAGGGTCGTCAAGGTTATTCAAGGACATTTAAGTAATTAGGGTTTTACATAAATTGTATATAGTATTCATAATAAGGTGAGAAAAACTAGAAATTAGGGTTTTTCTCAACTATTTAATCTGATATCCTTCATAGATTAGGGTTTCGAATATCATGATGATCAGGGACCCCAATCTAAGTTTAAGATGCTTATAAGTCAGATCTAAACATGGGGGTGACTTTTATTACACAAAGAAAATGCATTAAAAGGTCATTAGTGATTGTAGGTCATATTTTTCGAAAAGAGCTCAGATCCAAGTCATGATTATATTTTATTTAGATAGCTTGGATTTTTTTGATGAAAAAGGTATATTGATTCGATAATTTCTGATAATCCTACCATTTTCTAAGGTTTTTATAAGTTCTGAGCAATCAGAAAATTTTAAGGAATTAAACGAATAATAAAAATAATAATATGCGAGCTCTGCCTTGCAGATCATGCGAGGGATCCGACCAACCATACCCTCTCACTGACCCACGAGAAGGCGCTCGTCCGAAGAGGTTCAGGTTGTGATCTAAAGTCAGGAATACCCCTGACTCCATTTGTTGGGCCCGTGTACGGGTAAGGGTGAGAAGGTAAAAGCATTCGTATGAATGTTCATGCTCACTCCATGGCTGCAGCGAGGGATCAGGGGAGAGTTGGTTCGATCGAAGGTGGTTCCTAGGAAGAGTTGGGTTACGCTGACAATTGGGTTGAGTTCACGGGCTGACGGTGGTTGTGAGGAGGTCGAGCCCATCAGCAATGGTGGTCTGGGCGTCGTATTCCGATCAAACAGGATGAAAACGGGTTGAGGAGTGAAGTTGAGGTTTACCTGCCCTCGAGTTGAATTGAGGGAGTCAAAAGCTCTGCGGAGGTCTACTGATGGATTTGCGATCTTCCCGTAGCTTCAAGATGGCTCCAACCTCACTGGCGGTGATGCTTTTGGAGCTCAGTTGCACCGCTCGTCGACCCAGCACCTTGGGCTTCCGCAGCGCCAACGAGCAAAGGGGATCTCCTCACCGAGGTCCCACGATGGTGCGGTTGCGTTTGATTGAGCAAGAAGGGTGACTGGAGTGAGAGGGAGGTCGGGTCAGTTGAGGGTGATGAAGGTTGAGGTCGGGGAGGCAGGAGTGTGCTTCGTCCAAATTGAGAGTCGGGAACGATAAAAGGGAGGTCGGTGAAGCTTGCAGGAGCTTTATATAGGCATGAGGTGAAGTAGAGGGCTAAGCCCTAACTTGTGCGCCACCACCAGTGAGAAGGGTGGAAAAGTGGGGAATCATTCTCCCTGATCTGAGGGAGTTAGGTGACGTGGTAACCACCATTGGGATCACTCGGGTGAGAGGAAGTCGTCCTCCAAAATCTTGCGAAGAGGAGGTGAGATTTGAGCGCGAGGGGCATTGGAGGAATCGCTGTTTAGCTACCGGTGAGGATTGGGTCTTTCGGAGGTTAGAGACGACTTAACAGTCATCATATCTGGTGCAATCCTTGATCGACCAATCAGACGGCAGGGATTGCCACCTTCAAAAGACTCACGCCCAAGACCAAAGAAAGGGCTACGTGACACTTGCATAATAATTGGGAAAAATGGAAACTTAGGTCCTAGTGATTAAAAGATGACTTAATAGACATAATTTTCAATTGTGAGTAACTCCTGATTGGTACATTCAATTATAATGAGACTTTAGGAGTAGCTTTATAAAGTCAAGATGTAGCTATGGTACAAGAGTGGAGTTAAATTTCGATTGTTGACTATGTCAATCGACTAAATGTCATTTTGCATTTAATATGGGTTTATATGATACCAGAGATGTCATAATATGAAAATGATAAACCCTTTAATCAATATGGAGTGAGAAACAATTGAGGACATAAAAGGGATAACTAAATTTATAAGAGAGAGAAATATATATATATATATATATGAAAAACTCACTCTGTCAGATTCTCCCCTCCTTTAAAGAATTTTGTCCCCAAAATTCATGCAGCCTGAAAAAGTTGCAGATTTCTTCTCTACTTCGGTATTTAGCTCCCAGGTGGCATCACTCTTGTCATGGTGGCTCCAGACAACTTTTACCATTTCAATATTATGATTGTTATGAAGATCCTTTTACTTGAAGTTGAGAATTCTGACTGGGGATTCAGCATATGACAGATCATCTTTCAGCTCGAGAGGCTCTTGATTTAGAATGTGACTGGGGTCTTTGACATAGGGCTTCATGTTAGATACATGAAGTACATTATGCATGACACTATACTGAGGTGGCAAAGCAAGATGATAGGCACATTCACCAACCCTTTCCAAAATCTCAAAGGGTCCAACATAACGAGGACTGAGCTTTCCTTTATTTTTGGCCAAAGCTCGAATAGGTCGGATGTTTAGAAATACATGGTCACTTTCCTTGAATTGTTGTTCTTGACGGTGAGCATCAGCATCTGACTTATGTCTATCTTGTGCCCGCTTCATCCTCTTTTGAATAAGTGCAACCTTATCAGTATAAAACTGCATCTCTTTAGATTTCATCAGGGTATGTTCTCCGACGTCATCCCAGTGTAAAGAAAATATGCATGGTCGTCCATAAAGAGCTTCATAGGGAGGCATCCCAATGCTTGCATGATAACTATTGTTATAGGAAAACTCAGCTAAAGGTAAGTAGTAATCCCACGAGCCTTCCCAATCAAGAACACAAGCTCGTAGAAGATCCTCCAAAATCTGTATTGTACGCTCTGACTGCCCGTTTGTTTGTGGATGGTAGGCTGTACTGATGTTCAACTTGGTGCCCAATTCCTCTTGAACCTGCTTTTATAGCTTCAATGTGAACTTTGGGTCCCTGTCCGAGACAATAGATGTTGGGACTCCATGCAGACGTACTATCTCCCGTAGGTAGAGGTCAGCCAACTCAGAAACCTTCGCAGTAGTCTTCACAGGGAGGAAATGAGTTGACTGGGTGAGACGATCCACTATGACCCATGCAGTGTCGTATCCCTTCCTGGTCTTGGGTAATCCCACCACAAAATCCATGGTTATATGTTCCCATTTCTATTCTGGTATCTCAAAGGGTTGTAGTAGACCACCTGGTCTCTGATGTTCAGCCTTGATCCTTTGGCATGTCAGACACCTGCACACAAAATCGACAATATCATGCTTCATGCCCCTCCACCAGAACTGATGTTGTAGGTCTTTGTACATCTTTGTTGTGCCCGGATGGACTGTGTACGTGGACCCATGTGCCTCACTAAGAATTTTTGTCTTTACAGCTAACTGCTCAGGAACCCACATACAATTCTTGTAACGAAGACCACCATCAAGGCCCACAGACAGATGTGTTTGTGGATTCGATAGGAGAGAAGAGAGCTCTGCAAGATCAGGACTAGCCTTCTGTGCCTCGAGAAGTTCAAAATGCAAATTGGAGGTGATGGAGATATTATTAACATGCAAACGATCTGACAAAAACTGCGGCTTCCAACCCACTAAATCCTCCATATTCTTCCATTCAGGAATGGAAAGAGATGCACACACTACCCTTTTCCTACTAAGGGCATCAGCGACTACATTTGCCTTATACGGATGATAGGAAATAGTGAAATCGTAGTCATTGAGGTATTCAATCCATCGTCGTTGGTGCAGATTCATGTCCTTTTGTGTCAGGATGTACTTTAGGCTCTTGTGATCGGTGAAGATGTCGAATGTTGCCCCGTACAAGTAGTGTCTCCAAATTTTGAGAGCATGAATGATTGCAGCTAATTCCAAATCATGGGTGGGATAATTAAGTTCATTGGGTTTTAGCTGTCTAGACGCAAAGGCTACTACCTTACCATTTTGCTGCAAGACACACCCTAACCCATTCCTCAAAGCATCGGTGAAAATCACAAACCCTTCATTGCCAGAGGGTAAAACAAGAACAGGAGTTGACGTCAACTTCTACTTTAACTACTGGAAACTGGACTCACAAGCAGCTGACCAGATGAAGTGTTCATCCTTATGAGTAAGCTTAGTCAAAGGAAGTGCCACTTTGGAGAAATTTGGAATAAAAAGGCGATAGTATCCGGCTAGATGCAAGAAACTTCAAATTTCAGAAGGATTACGAGGAGGTTTCCAATCAAGTACAGCAGATACTTTGGCGGGATCAATAGATATACTACCCCCGGAAATGACATGTCCAAGAAACATGACTTTATCAATCCAGAATTCACATTTTGAGAGTTTGCCATAGAATTTTTGAGTTCGGAGAATGTCAAGAACTGTCCACAAGTGTTCCCGGTGTTTTTCCTTAGAATCAGAATATATCAAAATATCATCAATGAAAACAACCACAAACTCATCAAGATAGGGTTGGAAGACTTTGTTCATCAGATTCATAAATACGCCCGGTGTGTTGGTCAACCCAAATGGCATCACTAGAAATTCATAATGCCCATAACGAGTTCAAAAAGTAGTTCTAGAAATATCAGAATCCTTGATTTTAAGTTGATGGTAGCCATAACAAAGATCAATCTTTGAGAAAACTTTAGCAGTACAAAGTTGATCAGAGAGGTCATCAATATGAGGGAGAGGATACTTGTTTTTAATAGTAGATTGGTTCAACATGCGATAGTCAATACACATATGCATAGAACCATCCTTCTTTTTAACAAAAAGAACAGGAGCACCCCAGGGGGAAACACTAGGATGAATGAAACCTTTGTCAAGAATTTCTTGTAACTATTTCTTCAACTCCATAAGGTCATCCAGAGCCATCCTATATAGTGCCCTAGAAATCGGAGTGGTTCCAGGAAGAAGATCTATGGAGAACTCAATGTCTCTATTAGGAGGTAGCCCAGGAAGCTCCCCCGGAAAAACATCAGGGAAGTCACGTACCACCTCTAGACTTTCTACAGGCCCGCTACTAGGACTGGTCTCTGAGATTAATGTGAGGAAGACTTTACATACTTGAGAAATGAGCTTTTTTTCTTTAAGAGAGGAGATTATAATATTATTACAGAATCTGCTTCCCCTAGGGATTTTCACAGGATAAGAATGAGGTTGAGAGAGGACTACCATCTTGTTTCTACAATTAATGTGAGCATGGTATGTGTAAAGACAGTTCATACCAAGTATGACATCAAAGTCTTCCATAGTTAAGAGGATGAATTCAAAGGGCATATCATGATTTTCATATTTAAGAGAGAGTTCATCAGTTTTCTATAAAGTTGTGAGTATTTTGCCACTAGGAGTAGACACATCTAGAATATATCCCAAGTCCCTTATATGTAGATGTAATATAGATGCCAGGGTTCGAGAAATAAATGTATTTGTAGATCCAGAGTCAAATAAAGCCTTAACAAGATGACCATTTAATAATACAGTGCCTACACAAGGTAATCAAATTATGAATAATTGCAGGCTTGAACAAGATATTGAATTATAAAGAAATTAGGTTACCTTCACAGAGCTAGTTTGGATTTGCCTTTGCCTCTTATGCATTTACTACAAATACCCTACTATTGCGATGTCCCTGAGGCTGCGGAGCACATGCCGTAGGATTGCCAAAGATGGAGGGAGTGGGGCACTTGGCGACAAAATGACCCTCCTTCTTACAGTTATAGCAGACTGGCTTGGTGTGGCGGCATACCCCACCATGGAAACGCCCACAAGTCTTGCAGTTGGGATGATTCGTCCTTGGCTAGTTCTTGTGGTTTTTCTATCCTCCCTTTCCTGAACCTCCTCATTTCCCTGATCCCTTATTGTTATGGACAGGATTGAACTTTCTAGACTTATCCTCTTCAGTCATGGTTAACCCTAAGTACCCCATGTTGGGAGGTTTCTGCATGCCCTGCTCCCTCTCTTGCTTGAGGGCCATGTCTAGGGCTTCATCTATGCTTCTGGGATGAGAGTCTATGACTAGGGTTCTTAGGTGGGCAGAAAGGCAATCAACATAATGCTTAGTCAGGCGGTCTTTAGTCCTGATGGGTGCATAACGCTCCAGAAGCCTAAACTTCTGGCTATAATCAGCTACTGAAAGACTACCCTACCTTAACTCCATGTACATCTTCTCCTTCCTCTTCCTCTCGGCTATGGGCATAAAACAATCCGTGAAGAGGTTTTGGAAGGCTTTCCACTCCATGTTGTCTATTTCTTCACCCCTATTCCCATCGTAGTTCTCCCACCAGATTTTTGCTCCTCCCTTAAGCATATGGGTGGTGAACTTGACCTTCTTATCATTGGGTATTTCTAGGGTACGAAAACCATTCTCTATGGATAAAACCCAGGCCTCAGCCTTGTCCATGACCTTAGGCTGATCCTCCCCCCAAAAGGAATCAAGGTTAAGCTTAATAAAGTCTATCACCATCACTTCTTTCTTCCTAGAGGAGCTAGGCTTAGGGGTTCCTTTTGTGGCGAGGGTTTCCATAAAATCTAGAAGGATTTTCTTCTGTTCCTCCCACCTTTCCTTGGATGCATCATCGGGATCAGGTACTTCAGAGGTTTTAGGCTCTTTTCTCTTCTTAGAGGACGATTCCTCTAAGGCCTTTGAGTTACGAGTCTTAGGAGGCATCCTGAAATTAATTTGGACATATTAGATTTATTACTCAACAATTATATTTGTCATTATCATTATTATTAACACATGCTATTTCATTATTCTCCTATATCAATTATTAATGTTCTCAATGTTACAATTTGTGGAGGATACCCTAAATGTCCTTATTAGTCGGTCCTTAAGACTTTCTAAATAGAGAGACTCTTTCCTAATCTTATATCATAAATATAAAGGGAAAGAAATTTTAAAATTTTGAGATAAGGGGGAAAATATTCCTATAGAAAATATGAGAGGGAATTTCTATAGATGAGATGGATCCTAATTTAAGGTATGCCCAAGAAGTAGGGGAAATTTAGGATATCGGCCAGGTAGACTCACACTGCCTTATAGGTAGCCTTGTGATTGCCAAGCAAAGTGGCTCGGAGACTTTAGCCAGACCTTAGGCAGATGCTATCTTAGTCACCTCAACCCTTCACATCCCTAACTCAAGGACTAACCTAGACTCATAATAGGGTGAATGAAAGTCATGTGACTATAATGTGTGAACCTGACACTGATACCAACTGTGACGACCCCAATTTCTATATACTTTCCTTAGTGACATACACAGATATATGTGCACTCATATCTATAAATGTCAAAAAGGAAAATATAAGAAATTAGGATAACCAACTAAAATCAGAGATAAGCCAAGATCATGTTCACATCATCAATAGATAGCCACAAAACACTTCATTCAATGATAAAGATAAAGTCATACATACTAATAATTGAGAAGGAAGAAGAATAAGTCTATGAAAAAGAAAATACAATTATTACATAGGATATATAACCTCCTATTACATCATCTAGAAGAATAAACTATCTAAGTAGAATGAATAAGGTGAGAAGTGGAGATCTATCTAATATCCTCCAAGCTCATTATTTAGTGGCTTCTGGTACTTTAAAATGATTCATCTGTTGTTTGTACCTAGAAAATACGAGAAACAAAAACATCAAAAAAGTTGGTACGTGGAATTAAAAGCTATACTATGCTGGTATATAAAATACTCGAAATTGGAAAAAGAGAATGAAAACGTTATTTAAAGGCGGAAAATCCGGTAATCCAAAGTTATTAGCCTCATCTAGAATGAATATGCATTACTATGGTGGACTTAGCACAAACATATATATTGGGCCCTATCCCTACGTACCTTGTACCATTAGGGATCTCTCTGTGTACCGTGTACCATTAGGGAGGTGCTAGTCAACATTAATACTTTCCCTCTTTATTAGGGAGATTTATGAGCACCACTAGTAACTACATTTCATGTTCTTGTTCATTTATAATCTTATTTGTTCAAAGTAGAGATTGTCAATATACATACATCTACATCTAGTAATGTATTTCAAAATACAAGCAAACAAGTACATATATTCAACATCCAGCAAATATAGTCACATAATTATATCCACATACCTTTAATTTTCAAATCTGGATTCCACAAGTCCTAGATTATGAGAAAGATAGTAGATCACCCTAAAATATAACAAAACCCTAAAGTCACCATGGGTTCTCATCAATCCACATTAGGGATTATTATTAGGGTTTAGGTTATTTGGGATATCTCTTTAGGATACTTATGATTTAGAGTTGGGTTCTGAGGTTAGGGTAGTCAAGGTTATTCAAGGACATTTGAGTAATTAGGGTTTTACATAAATTGTATATAGTATTCATAATAAGGTGAGAAAAACTAGAAATTAGGGTTTTTCTCAACTATTTAATCTGATATCCTTCATATATTAGGGTTTTGAATATCATGATGATCAGGGACCCCAATCTAAGTTTAAGATGCCTATAAGTCAGATCTAAACATGGGGGTGACTTTTATTACACAAAGAAAATGCATTAAAAGGTCATTAGTGATTGTTGGCCATATTTTTTGACAAGAGCTCAGATCAAGGTCATGATTATATTTTATTTAGATATCTTGGATTTTTATGATGAAAAAGGTATATTGATTCGATAATTTCTGATAATCCTACAATTTTCTAAGGTTTTTATAAGTTCTGACCAATCAGGAAATTTTAAGGAATTAAACGAAAAATAAAATAATATGTGAGCTTTGCCTTGCGGATCATGCGAGGGATCTGACCAACCAGACCCTCTCACTGACCCACGAGCAGGCGCTCATCCGAAGAGGGTCAGGTTGTGATCTAAAGTCAGGAATAGCCCTGACTCCATTTGTTGGGCCCGTGTACGGGTAAGGGTGAGAAGGTAAAAGCATTCGTCTAAATGTTCCTGCTCGCGCCATGGCTGCAGTGAGGGATCAGAGGAGAGTTTGTTCGATCGGAGGTGGTTCCTAGGAAGAGCTGGGTTATGCTGACAATTGGGTTAAGTTCGCAAGCTGAAGACGGTTGTGAGGAGGTCCAGCTCATCAGCAATGGTGGTTTGGGCATCGTATTCCGATCAAAGAGGCTGAAAATGGGTCGAGGAGTGAAGTTGAGGTTTACCTGCCCTCAGGTTGAATTGAGGGAGTCAAAAGCTCCGTGGAGGTCTACTGATGGATTTGCGATCTTCCCGCAGCTTCAAGATGGCTCCAACCTCGCTGGCGGTGAAGCTTTTGGAGCTCAGTTGCACTGCTCGTCAACCCAGCACCTTGGGCTTCCGCAACGCCAACGAGCAAAGGGGATCTCCTCGCCGAGGTCCCACGATGGTGCTGTTGCATTTGATTGAGAAAGAAGGGTGACTAGAGTGAGAGTGAGGTCGGGTCAGTAAGGGTGAGGGATCTTGAGGTCAGGGAGGCAGGAGCATGCTTCGTCCAAATTGAGAGTCAGGAACGATAAAAGGGAGGTCGACAAAGCTTGCAGGAGCTTTATATAGGCACGAGGTGAAGTAGAGGGATAAGCCCTAATTTGTGCGTCGTCACCAGTGAGAAGGGTGGAAAAGTGGGGGATTGTTCTCCCTGATCTGAGGGAGTTAGGTGACATGGTCACCACCGTTGGGATCGCTCAGGTGAGAGGAAGTCGTCCTCCAAAAATCTTGCGAAGAGGAGGTGAGATTTGAGCGCGAGGGGTGTTGTAGGAATCGTTGTTTAGCTACCGGTGCGGACCGGGTCTTTCGGAGGTTAGAGATGACTTAATAGTCATCAGATCTGGCGCAATCCATGATCGACCGATTGGACGGTAGGGATTTCCCCCTTCAAAAGACTCACACCCAAGGCCAAAGAAAGGGCTCTGTGACACTTGCATAATAATTGGGAAAAATGGAAACTTAGGTCCTAGTGATTCAAAGATGACTTAATAGACATAATTTTCAATTGTGAGTAACTCCTGATTGGTACGTTCAATTATAATGAGACTTTAGGAGTAGCTTTATAAAGTCAAGATGTAGCCATGGTACAAGAGTGGAGTTAAATTTCGATTGTTGACTATGTCAATCGACTAAATGTCATTTTGCATTTAATATGGATTTATATGATACCAGAGATGTCATAATATGAAATTGATAAACCCTTTAATCAATATGGAGTGATAAACAATTGAGGGCATAAAAGGGATAACTAAATTTATAAGATATATATATATATGAAAAACTCACTCTGTCACACCATCCGTTTGTAAATTCGAAATGCTACTTGTGAGAATGAGTGGCTAATCACTTTACTTGGGCTGGGAGTAGCCACTAAGGCTCTCCCAACATGTATATACTTACATCCTTTTGAATATATATATCTTGGCAAAGATTATCACCATACTCTTGTGCTTAATGCTTCACTTGCTTGCTTAGCTACCATCTTGTGATGTATGATTGTTAGCACTTCGAAAAAGTAGTACTAGCCTTATCAAAATGTTACGGAGTAGTATGAATGCATGAAAATGTTTTTTTGGTCACCAAAACTCCTTTTACTATTTTTGTAGTTTTTTTAGTACAAAACATAGAAAGTAAAAAGAGAAGAAAGAGGAACTCTAGGCCAAAGCCATGTACAAAAGAATAAGGAATGTGAGATATTTAGACCTCCAAAATTAAAGAGACATGGGGAGCATCATCATTAAACCAAAATTTAGGGAGAAGGTGCTCAAGAATTCAGAAGGCATCGAGAAAGCTACACCCATCTCCAACAAGTCTTAATTAAGACAGAAAACCAGAGCAAACTCTAATCTTTATAGATCATAAACCAAGTTGTCTGCCAGAATAGCCCTTCAGCCCATGAAAGTCCTACAATCTGATCAGAATAGCCAAATATAGAAACATGGGATCCAAATAATGAATACCATCAAAAACACTTCATCAGGGCAATCATGGAGAAGCAAACTAGAAGCCAGAACCATCATTAGATATGAAAATCACCGGCATGCTAATAAACCAAAGATAGTGACGCACTAGTCATAGAACAGACTAACATCCCTCTCGATTGAAGACTAGAGTTTGTACGAGAAACAAGAAATGTTATCATGCACTCTGTCATTCCTTTCTTTCCAAGAATAATAGGTAATAAAAGCAAAGGTTGATCTTTCTTGTTTGGTTGTAAGAGATTGAATATTATCCCAACTACATGGCCTCTTGGAGATGAAATGCAACTGAACAATATGATCATAAAGATTGATACAAAATGGACATTGAAAAGTGATATGGTATGTATCTCCATAGCCATTATAGAAAATAAAACAAATGGAAGTTGACCTAAATGCCAATTCATCTTATATAATTAGTGGTTGAGATTTTCTTGTGTTGAGCTTTCCATAGATGAATGAGATAGTTCTTAGGAACTTTACATTTCCATATCCACTCCATGATATAGTCATTTTTGCCTTTGGTCCTAATACAATCCCAGATCTTCCTGATAGTGATGTTGGTATAACCAATAAGTGTGATGTGGTCATGACTGCTCAATTGGATCTCAACATTACTAATAACTTCAAGAACATGTTCAGAAAATCTACTTTTAGGGACAACCTAGCCATTGTCAGATAAAATCAAAGAGACATAGGAATTATGAGGCAACCCAGCTCTGATGATATACTCAGGGCCCAACCAATTGCCAAGGAATTTAGTAATTAACTAAGGTTCTTTCCACAACCTAAAACCATCTCCCTTACCTATGAAACCCAATGGAAGGAAAAAGCCCAGAGCTAATCCTTATAAGGTTATTGAACATCCAAGAAAAATTAGGAGATTCTTGGATGAACCAAATGGTTTTGTTCTTTAAGTATTTCTCTGATATCTATTTAACCCAGAGAGAATCCTACTTTCTAGCAATATCCCAACAATTCAAAATAAGACATGCTTTCAAAATATCTTTATTTTACCTTATGTTGAGACCTCCTTCAGATTTAGGAAGAGTGATAGTACTCCACTTCACTAAGTGTAGGTTTCTCTTCAATTCAAATTGCCACCAGAGAAAGTGTCTACACATTTTATTGACTTTCTAAAGAATAGAACATGGAATAGGAAAGTAAAGGGCCCAATATAAGTACATGGTAGATAAAGTGGAATTAATGAGCTCAAGTCTACCAGCTAAAGAAAGAGTCTTCACCTTCCAACTTTCCAATCTACTTATAACTTTATCAATAAGCATAGTACAATTCTTCTTCTTCAATTTATTGTTGAAAAGAGGAAGACCAACGCACTTAGAGGTAAGAGAACCTTGAGGAATACCCATAATCGATTAGCTTTAGAACCAAAGAGAATGCTACTTTTATCAATATACAGATGAAGACCAGAGGCATTACCAAAAATGTCAAACAAACTTTTGATATACCATTTTTAGAATTTGCTCTAGAAAAAATCATTAAATCATCAACAAAGATAATGTGCGATATGCTAAGGTTCTTGGAAGAAGAAATTGGATCAATCTTGGAATATTTAATGAAGTGTTTCATTAGCTCATAGAAGCACTACATGACAATAAAAAACAAATATGGGGCAAGAGGATCACCCTACCTGATCCCATCAGAGGGTAAATTAGCGTTAGTAGGTTCCCCATTTACTAGAACCTGATAAGAAGTGGTCCTGGAGATAATTTCAACCCATTTGATCAAAATAAGGGGAAAGTCCATCTGATACATAAAAGCAAAAAGGATATTTCAATTAATATAATCATAAGCCTTTGAAATATCCACTTGATCATGCATAGACTCATTATTAGTCTACTTTAAATCACTAATATTCTCATTAGTCAAGATGATAGCATCCTTGATTGATCTACCTTTCACAAAGGTCAATTGATTGAAATAAATAATAGAAGAAAGAACACTTTGGAGTCTATTTGCAATGATTTTGGAAATGCTCTTATAGAAAACATTACACAAAGCAATGGGACGCTAGTTTGTTAAATAAGTAGTATTTTCATTTTTAGGTATGAGAGAAATAAAGGCTCTATTTGATTCTTTGAGAAGAACTCCTATAGAAAAGAACTCAGTTATAGCTTCAAACACATCATCTCCAATAATACTCCAAGTTTCTTTGAAGAAAAGAACATTAAAGCCATCGGGCCTAGGAGCTTTCTCAGAATTAATATCACTGATGATATCACTACTTCTTTCCTAGAAATCGGGGCTATTAGGTTAGTCCTTTGATCAATATAAATAGTTTAACCAGACCATTAAAAGTCCTAAAACCTAGAGAGAGAGTGCTCTTGGTTGAACAAATTAGAATAAAAATTCGAGACTTCCTTTTTAATACAATTAGGATCTTCAATGCAAACATCATTATTAATAAGGTGATTAATATTAATTCTCACCCTACAAATTTTTAAAGAAGAGTATAAGAAATTAGAGTTTGAGTTCCCCTCCTTTAGCCACTACACATGAGATTTCTACTTGAGAAAATATTCTTCAATGTTTGAGGCATTTTTTGCTTTCTTAATCAACTTAAGATCAATATCTCTGAGATTAGTATGACAAGGATTAAGGTCTGCTAGCTCTTGAGCAGCCTCAGAATTAAACTGAGATGACCTTGCATTATCAAAGATATCTCCAAAGGAGAGGCAATTCCACTTCTTGAGTTCAACCCTGAGGAAGGACAGCTTCTTGTAAAGTCTAAACATATCAAAGACGTCTACATTATGATTCCAAGCTTCTTTCACAACAGACATGAAGTTCACACTCTTTGTCCACCCATTGATAAAATGAAAAGGATCTCTTAGGATTCTCTGCTTCCCAATTGATAACACTATCCTTTTGTGATCACTAACTATATTTTAGATAACAGAACCAGAGAAATCCTCAAAGGAAGACAGAAAAGGAGGATTGCAAAGGATTATATCGATCTTAGAAGCTTTGTAATACTTCCCTAGGTTATGATTATCCCAGGTGAAATCAGGGCCAACAAAATTTAATTTCTTTTGAATTGGTGATTCTAGTCATGTTGTCGAAGGGCCAAAAAGATTAATTCAATTAAACCAATATTGACAACACAATCATTAAACTCTTGCATGGATCTTTTTGAAGGAGGTAACCTACCAATTTTCTCGCAATCCTTCCTGACACAGTTAAAATCACCCATCAAAATCCATGGATCATCAATAGAAGGAGCAAGAATATCAATCTCACTCCAAAGAGTAGATATGTCACTATCCTCATTGTGACCATAAATCGCAGTCAAGAAACATGTTAAGTTGTTGACTAAAACCTTCAAGTGAACAAATTGATCAGTTTCATATATATTGATAATAGAAATAGAAGTACTCTTCCATAAGATGAAAACTCTACCCAAAACATGACTTCTAGTATTAGAAACCCATCTGAAGTCAAAAAAAATTATCCATAAATTTCTCCACTTTAGGACCTCTCAACTTTGTTTCAACAAGAATAAAGATATCACTACCCGACCTTCTTATTTCATTTTGGACACTTTTAATTTTACTTCCAATGCATCTTATGTTCCAAGATGAAATGCTTAGATTGGGACTCATTTAATACTTCTGATTGTTAAGCTGACAGCCTGAACTAGAAGAGCATTAACTTCAATAGTCGCAATTTAATTCACATTCTCATTAATAACCTTAAGTCCACTAGGTCTGTTGTGCATAGGTGAAAACCATGAGGAAGAAACTCTATAGAAGATATTAGATGTAATAGTTTTAGATGGACAATCATGTGGAGATTTCTAAGCTTAACTCCCATTAAGTACCTAAATAACAACAGAGTTAGAAGAAGAAGAATCATGCACATCAATAGGAGACATGGATGAGAATACCAGGATTGGCGTGGAAAGGTAACGTCTTCAGTATACTTCTCAAGTGGAATAGTAGGGAGATAGGGGATTCTGATGTCTTTCATAATTCTGAAACACTGGGAATCATCATGTCCCATATAATGACATTTAGTGCAAATATAGGGAATCCATTCATACACTATGTTAACCTCATAACAGTCACCTTCATCAAATATGAGGGAAACATTCTCCAGAAACTAAGAGTCCAAACTTAGCAACAACTGGATTCTCACATGTTCAATTATGGAGGTAGAGTCAGTAGGTTCATCTGTGCAAATCGGCACACCAATAATGGTACCAATCCTTTCAAATATGTTGATATTCCTGAGATCTAAGGGAAGACCATAGACTCTTATCTAAATGGAACGTCCTTATGTTGAAGTCTTTTGATAGGATCACCTTGTTTCCACTTAAGGGAGACCATTAGTCTGTTCTTAACAAACCAATTACTAGAAAGAGCAGTATCCAGATCTGAAGCGTCAGAAAACCTAATAAGAAACATTCCATCACCTGCATTGATAATATCTAAGGAGCCAATGGGATTCCATATTGATTGTAAATAGTTTTCGAGGGTCGAAAGATATATTTGAAATTGATTACATAGCCAACAAAACACATCTTCCATCTATGACCATTCTCTCTCTTTTCAGCTTTAGGAAAAATCATCTTACCATCAATTAGATCAACATATTTCTTCTTCAAAGGCAGAGGAAGACTAGAAGAACCAGAGCATAGAAGATCCATCCAAATTTTTGACCCTGGAGTGAAAAGAGAGCCTTCTTTATCTTCATTGTGCCCCATTCCTTCACCTTTCTTCCTCCATAGTAGGTTAGGCTGGCGACGTGGAATCACATTCTGGGTCGTATGGTCAGTCGCCTCCATCATGCTCCTATAGAATGTCCCCTTACCTACCTCACGCATGAAATTGTTGGAATACTAAATCTAATGGTCATATGGTTTGCTTGGTATTTGTTTGTTTGTCATCTCAAGAGAGAGGCAACCTTATCATCTATATCTATCCTAAGCTCGAGAGAGGAGGGAATAGACATATATGATGATTGCTTTTAATCTAGCTAATGGTATACAAAAGGGGTGTGAGTATTGCATGTTAGTGAGTGATCTTAGTAGGTGAAACCCGATCCAAGTACCCTTCCATACCTTGGTTACATCTTTCTTGTTTCACCTTATTCTCTGATTTTTTTTCTTACTTTTGCTTTTATTGCATGTTTGGAGTGACACTGTTCTATAAGGAACACCATTTTTAATCACCCTCTTGTTTGGTGTATATGAGTTTGAGACTTTATGTTCCTAGAACTTACCAACCTTGTCCCTATGATTTGACCATGAATGACTACATTGGACCTCGTATAATAGTTGCAGTGGCCTGAGTGTCGGGTTATAAATTTAAGATTCTGCCTACTCTAGATCCGCTCCATTTTGGATGTGTTATATAGGCCGGTTAGGAACGAATTAATCTACTCTAGAAGTAAAATCTAAGTTTATGAAAAACTAAGGAAAGAAATAAAGATAATTGTGAAACAATGATAAAAGGGACTTAGATAGGTTTTCACCAATCAGACGAACCACAACCATGTAAAACCTTAAATCCTAGATTATATATATCCTTAACTTTTTTTGCAAATAGACATAAAAAGGTATATGTTACATCGTTTTATCGAGATATGGGCATATATTTATATAAGGAGTTCTTTATCTTGAGATAATAACCAAAAGACCAAGAAATACCATATGACTTTTATTATAGCAACTCTTCACTCTCACATCTCGATACAAACATATACTCTGCATCTCATTGAAATCATTATCTAGAACAATATTCATATCAAATCTCAGAAGAGGGTAGATAATCATCTAACGACGCAGTAAAACAAGAGTATAGGAACAAACTTATAGGAACATATGCCATATAATAGAAGATCCAACAATTACATGGTTTGGAAGGCGTGACGGCTACTCCTAACCCATATTATGGAGTTTAGTCACACATAGCATAAGAAAAAAATAGATTATAGCTTGAATAAGTCATGATAAGGAAAAGTAAAGGGAGAGGTTGATACAAAGGTAGATTGAGTTATTGATCTACTAACCTTTTAGCTAGATCAAGAAAGTGGTCGATGGCTCTTCTCCTTCTTCTAATTCTAGCTTTTGTACAAGCTGGTCCGTCGATCCATAGATTTGTCGATCGAAGTATAATAAGCCACCAAGCAAGAGGTTGACATGCCTAGGTCAATTGATCAAGACTGGTCGATGACTCTCATCCTTGGGCTCTGGAACTTGGCGCCAACTTTTTAGCTTGTTGACTCTGAGAAACCAAGATTATTTGAAGTGACTCTTTGGAGGTCTGTTTATAGGATTTGACTTGTGTCTTGTTGATGTTTGAGGATGTCGATAGAATATTTGTCTAAAAGTCTTCAAAATATATGGTCTCTTGATGTATGCATTGAGGGCTTCCTTATTTATGAGGTCGTCAATGAATTTGTTTGATAGATTGGAAATGATAGGATTCTGTCAGTATCGACGTCAATGAGATGAACTTTTGATGCTTCATTGATAAATAATGTCGACCATCCTACTTGAAAAATCAGAGTGCCATGGATATGTCGATGATTACTTGACATGGATTTGTCGATTCCCTTGAGGAAAGGTTGAACTGTCGACCCATTTGGTCGATGAACAGTGGGGGTCTGTCGACTTCTGAGAGTGTTGATAGTTACCCATCAATTTTACTATTTTTTCCACGAAATCCTTTTAAATATCAACAAAACCTAACTAAAACTTGGTATTTGATAAATTGGAAGTAACTTGAATAAAAATAAACATCTAAACACTAATTTTAATGTTTTAAACTATGAATAAGTCTATGAAAAGTGCATCAAAATTGATGTTACAACTCCCCCAAACTTAGAATTTAGCTTTTCCTGAAGCTCGTGGAATCATTATTTAATCAATCAAGTAAGAAGAATCTAGAATTTATTGAAACATAATTTTATACCAATCTCTTATCAAACCCATTCACTTTTTCATAAAATGACTTAACTTATCAAGAACATCACTAGCTAAAAGATTCTTTCTTTGATTATTTCTTAATTATTTTTGGGTCATAATCTTATCTCTGACATATATGTCACTTTTCAAAGTAGCTTTCTCTCTCATCAAGGTATTATGTAGAAGAAATAGGTAGGCACGAAGTCTTATTGATATCCCTTCCTTCTTTTTGGGTCATTCAAGTATAGGTCCATTTGAATATGCAAGCGATCCCAACATTCCAAATTTTCTGGTTTTAGAGCAATGATTACACATCCTAAGTATCATCACCCCATATTGCAATACCTTTAATGAACACCATTGGAATTGGGGTTTGTATTTTTCATCTTAGAGTTCAACAAAAGTGACATATATGTGTTCATGAGCAAAACAATACACCATTGTGACAGCCCTTCAACAATATGACACATCTCTCTAATTCTTTTCACTCCTCATTCTTTTTTATTTTGCTGAAAAAGTAAAAGTGGGGATGAGGAACGAGTTAGCTCTTTCTTATTTTTGCAAGAATATATGCTTTTTACATAGTATGATTTTTTTATATTAACTAATTTTTGGCAAGAATATTTTGATGACATCTTGAGGTTAAAATTAGAACAGAGGAAGAAGTGACATTTTACTAAGAGGAATACATAAAGGAAATATCAGTAATGAAAAGATTCTTTCTGTGGTATCTTGTGATTTGCAAAAAAGTATAGTTTGAATGTAAATTAGATTGTATACATAGTTCTCCATCATCTACATCTTCACGTCCTTATATAAGAAAACTTGTCAAAAAAGTGATGGAAGTAAGAAAAATTATCAAAAATTGACAAGAAGAAAATGGAGTTTGTTGTGATACTATGGATACCTATCTAACTAGAGTACCCCCAACTTAAACACACATTGTCCTCAGAGTGTGAAAAAGAAATAAGAAAAATATAAACACGTGAGATGTTCAACAGAGGTCGACTGCAGTCCATGGAGAGTCAAGAAGCATCATAGCATAGTTGTTGCGGAGACAATGATAGTTATCATTGTGAGCTTCTTATGCTATAATGTGAAGCACTCCAACGGTGTACATCTAATGCAACAAAGACCATAATAAGGTATGATCCTTTCTTGGTTGTTATATCAAGCCAACATAAGGCTAGGTTCACTGACAAACATCATAATCATATAAAAATGTCACATAACTACAAAAAACAAGTACAAGATAGCTCCCAAAATTTCATATTAAAACTTCAAGGAATGCAAGAGTTATTATATTATCAAGCATAGATCACCGGCTTCTACATAAAAGTTCTATCTCCACAAATATTTAGAAGCATAATGACTAGTAAAAAAATTGACAACAGTTAACAAGAGTTCTCCAATAGCAAGGGGCATCATGCAGTTTGTATTTCACAAAAAAAATACCATAAAAGTACCACATGTAAGGTTATTTTTCACCATACTCTCAATCCTAGAACTTGGACATCAAACTAAACATATATTTAGCATCAAGGAAGGTATCAATAGAATAAGATGAACAAGCAAGTTAGTATTACCTATTTACTTCTTAGATTGACATAAATACTTCATCTTTTAGGTTATTAGACGGTTAGAAACAAAATTAAGATTTTCATGTATCATGTAGATATTAAATGCATAAATATGTTATATCACTTGTATTACAAATATCGTGCTTCAATTTTCATTTGTCTACCCCTATTCTTAGTCTCCATTGGTATATGAGTTAGTTATTGGATCTATGTGCTCTAGAGGGGGGTGAATAAAGATACAAAATTTCTCACAAAACATATTAGACCTTCAAATTATATCAATTAGGAGCAATAGATTAATGGCAATTGGAAGTCCTATCTAACAAGCTATAAAGAAGTGAAACCACCTCTCTACTAAAAATTTGAACAACAAAACATCCAGTCCAAACACACTCAGAAGGTATGTTGGAGAGGGTGTAAAATTTTCAAATATTTATATAATGGTAACAAAAGACCAAAGTATAGAAGCGGAATAAAAACATGACTATATTCAATTATAAAACAAAGGGTTACAAACTTACATCACAAGGATCCATATAGAGGAAATCTAAACCACCTCAAGATTGTCTCCAAGCTTTAACTTTACAATCTAAGTCCGGGTCCACATGTCAAGCCATCCATGTCCTCCACCTAGGGTTGGAAGCATACCCCAGCAAAAGAGAAAAAGAAAAGGAATACATCAGCAAAGGCTGGTATGTGCATACTAAAAATCAAATTGAGAAATATAAGGAAATAAAGGACATCAAATGTAAAGGCATCTCATGCAAGAGATAAGGTCTACCCAAACGGGCATATAAGAAAAGATTATCAAACATAAAAGAAGATACTTGCCATAAAACAATATAAAAAGGATTGTACCCTAAATAAATCCACTACCATGGTGGGAAACAAAGCACAAGTAGGGCACACACCCCACAATCAATATCCTGCATGCATGTGAGATAAACATAGCCCTAGAACAATATAAATACAAAGGTGGCCAAGCACAAACTTGAACCTGATAGAGAAAGGAATACTGCCAATCTCCCAAACATATAAAATTGAGTATGGATTACTGCCACACTCGGGTATAGAGAGAAGTGGTATACTGACACCCTCCTTAATAAACAATAGGGGATTACTACCCCAAAACCAAAGTAATTTACACTACTCTAGTGCTACTGAATCACATTGCATGTAAATATAGAGGCAAGTAAATAGTTTAGTCAGAATAAACAATGGTGCCATCACATAATGGACAAACATATAAACATCCACTTCAAAGTGGGCACATATCAACAAGTAAACCTCCACATCACAGTGGGCATATAATATCAAAAGTCCACATGCACCAAGGCATATGAAACAGAGTCAAGAGAATATCCATGATCATAAGATCAATAACAAAATAAGATACTTCACATGAAGCATGATTTCAAAAGAACAAGACAATGTGTAGGCTAATGTCCATAGGACCAAGAGTAAGACAAAAATAGGATAATTGCTCAACAAGAATAATTGGGGATGCAAACATACCTCGACATCAGATTCAAATGATCCAAAGTCACTTCTAGGTCCAAGCCTAGGCTTCCAAAGCACCTATTAGAATATATGTGAAATTAGGGTTAGGTTTTATATTGATTTCATAAACCCTAAAAATTGCATTTTTATTATTAGTGAATTAGGTTATCAAAACTATGCCATATTTTAGGTTATATTTTCTTGAGTTCAAAACATCTTTTTTTATATTTTTATGACTTATAAATTATTAGTTATGAATTATACAAGTTATTATCTTATTTAAGTAGATCCATTAAATCACCTCTTTAAAACATCAGATTCAGGCGACAAAACCAATACCATTAGAAAGCTTGCATTTTTCTGAATCCAACGAGTATTTATGCATATTTTTCTGATCAGTGGATTATTAGTTATAAATTTTTAAGCACTGACCAATAAGAAAATTCCATGTCAGACTAATCGATTGCAAATGAAAAGAGAGAGAGACCACGCGACATGGCCCAACCAAAAACCAAAAAAACTCATCCAAGTCAAAGCCACCTTGGACCCACACAAGGTAAGAAAAACAAAGTCAAAAGACGAATCCACCCTTGCCCAGAAAACGCAGAAAACATGGGAGAAGGAAGGGTGCAAAGGTAAAACCACTTGGGTGATCCTCTTCCCCAACGAGTAGCACCATTGCCGCTCAAAGTAGCAGGTGCTAGCTTGCCAGATTTGGGGGTTTCCGAAGCTTATCAAGAACAAAGAAAATGAGACTACTGAGGCGAAGAGGGGAAGAAGACAGACTTACCTCAAACATACGATTGCTCTCCGAGACCTCCCAACTGCCCGAGAAAGGCGCCGCAAACACAAAGGGGAAATCATGTTTTTGAAAGCCTAAACAAACATTAGCGACGCAATTGGGGGTGTAGAAAGATTGTATGCTAAACCACGACCACCCACATACCCATATATATAGGTAAAGGTCAGAGAGAGGGCATAAGCATAGGAGCCCAGACACCTAGTGTCTCAAGGATTTGGGGAAAACTCAAATACTTGATCATAGATCCCGAGTGGGATAT
This sequence comes from Alisma plantago-aquatica, assembly GCA_963693085.1. NCBI lineage: Eukaryota > Viridiplantae > Streptophyta > Magnoliopsida > Alismatales > Alismataceae > Alisma > Alisma plantago-aquatica. Next base: position 809,530 of record OY856413.1, read on the forward strand.
GGAAACGTGCAGAATCTTTCCAAGAACCCAGCAGCGAAGAAATTGTGCAAAAAGGTTGAGATTTGAGCGAGATATCTACAATACAAAATCGCCAAAAATGTGGCTTGTACTCCCACTCTGACCCGAGGTAGGAGACAACCTCAAAGTCGTTAGATCGTAGATCAATGGTCCAAAAGCAATCTAAAATTGGGAAAAAAGGGAAGTAGTCGTGACAGGGGGATAATATGATTAAAACTAAAGTTTTATTAAATTAATTTTCCTTTTTCTCTCTCCTCTTTTGAGGGCTGAAACATAATCCAAATTAAGTAAAATTTTGCACAGAAGCCAATTAAGGCATGTTGATTCCGATTATGCACTTAGTTTTGCCTTTTGGAAACTTTTAATGTGTTAAATAAATCAAAACCTTTTTTTCTCTTTCCTCCTTCATTAATGGTATTAGGATTATCCAAAAATTATAAAACTTGACCCACAAGTCATATTTAACATGTTGAATACGAATTTTACATAAATTTTATATGTTGAAATTATTTTTATAATTATTTAATATTTTGATGGTTCTACACACTTTCTCTCTCCTAATTTCACCTTTTAAGCAAACTTTCTCCAAATTGGATGAAAATTCACCCAAAGGCTATATTTGTTATATAGATTACGAATATAACATTTTTTCCTATTTTGGGGTCAATTATTATATTTATTTATTAATTACACTTTTTACGCAATTTCTCTCTCTTCACTTATCATATTATTTCAAGGTAGTCCAAATTAAATGAAAATTGACATGTAGGCTTATTTGAATGTGTAGATTACGAATTTGAAGTCTATTCTATATTTTGAGGCTTTCTTAAATGGTTTTTGTCATATGGCCCATTAGAGGCCCATTAGATCATTATGCAACCAATTAAGTTATTCATCATTTTATTATCACCAAATAAATTATATGACATATTAGATTACATTTTTCATGCATTAGATTATTAGGATCACTCTAACCTTGAACTTGTTTGGTCAAACTCAAAAGTTCAAAGTTCTAGGGTAGGGTCCAAGATCTGGTATGTTACACAAGCATAGCAAGGATGAGAGAGATTGATAGAAAGCACTTGACAAAGGGATGTAGAGTGGTTCCACACTTCAAACTAGAAGTGAGTCAGTCCACTACCTAGAGAGATTGATAGCAAGCACTTGGTAAACGGATGTAGAGTGCTTTTCTCTATTATATCACCACAGAGATTACAACAATAGACCACCATAGGACTTACCCATCCAATCACAAGGAGATCTCCACCTTAACAAGGAACTTACCCACTTAGCTTGAATCTTCAGCCTTCACCAAGGTCATACCCATTCAAGCTCAAGTCTTCCGCCTTGAAGGACTTTTCTTCTCCTCTTGGATCCTCCTCCTTTGCATTCTCCTTCACCTAGAGAAAATCCCCACCTCTTCTTCAACCTTGAAGAGGACTAGATACAGCTCCTTCTTCACTCGATGGAGCTTGCTTGCTTTAGCTTTTCTTCATGGAAGAAAGGGATAGGGAAGTAGTGGAATATTGAGAGCTTTAAATGCACAAAGGTGGAGCTCTCTTCCAATAATCCTAACTCACTCACAAATCACAAAATCATGTGTAAACTAGAGAGAGAAAGGGAATCACGGGTGGTAGCACACTCAACTATAGCAAGGACCTTGTGGGTAGTGAATGAGAAACCTTAGAATGAACTCCAAGTGGTCCTATTTATAGCTGGGGTGCTCCCTTGAGTTGGGGAACACTTACAGTCAAATTATAGCCATTTTTGCATAAGGAAACAGATCTATTTTTGTCCAAACAAGTCACCAACAGTTAGAATCATTTTTTTTGTGTTTATCGTACAGTACTTTCAATCAAGATTCAATAAAGGTAACTTGATCGATCGGCTAAAAGACAAACCCAATTTTCAAACTATCAGTCGAGTTTGAACTAGGAAACTCGATCGATCAGTTAAAATCACATTTGGTCAGTAATCTGATCAGTCGAGTTTTGTGAATGCACAACTCGATCGATGTACTCATCAGAAAATTGACCCAAGGGATCGGTCAAGATTGTAACTCGACCGATCAGGAGTCTGTGATCAATTTTCAAATGATGTTAAAAAGTGATTAAAAATAGGTACTAAGTGTCCCACATAATTTTCTCATCTTAGTTACAATTCATATCATCAATACAAGTGATTACAAAATTCTTCTAAGGTCATTTGAATGGATTTCCTAATTAGCACACTTGTGACTTGAACTTTGACAAGTTAGTACTTGTGTAAATTGATTCTTTTCATGTACCTAACACCTGAGATCAATCTTGAATGCACATATTAGATACATATGAATGGAATGGTTGAGTCATTATCAAAATATGGACAATGTATAACCTCTAGGTCAACATTCTCCCCCTTTTTGACAATGACAAAGCATTCCTCAAACATATTGAAAAGAATATTGAAAGTATACCTTTGCCTTGTGAATTAGAGGGATTCAAGAAATGAACAATGTGAATTTTGTTGGGTTTTAGAGGAGGCAGAGAAGGCAGCGGAAACAAAAAATTTTCTCTCCCCCAAAACCTGAAACAAGGAAACGCGTCAACGTCTATATAATAAGAAAGGGATGGTTTGTGGAATCATACATTGTCCCGAGGCTTGCTCGGAGACAATACCTCGTGCCTTGCGCGGTCTTCAAATCCGATCTTCGACGGTGTCTGTGCAGCTCCTGGTCGCACCGGGACTGACGACTCCTGATCTCACCAGATTGTTGGATGACAATTGTCCTCCAGAGCGGCAGTAACCTCCCGCCTCTGAAGTAGTCCACACAGACCACCTGGAACTCCACACTCCTTGTCCCACAAGGAAGTGGAAGGAGTCGCACCCTCCTGTTGACGTACTAGTCGCCAACACGCTATCCTGCCTCCAGTTGCAACTGCAGTTGTCTTTCCCTTGTTGCGCCTCCCTTTGTGGGTAGCACTTGCTCGGGCTCTCTTAGTTACCAAAACCAGAGAATGATAACTTTGCAGAGCAACTGATTGCACTGAGATGTACTTTGAGAAGCCCTCAATACCCCTATATATAGGAGGGTCATGGGACAGGGTTCTCCATCTCGGGCAATGCGGGACTAAAAGCAGGAGTAGAAGGGTTCGAGATTTTCCACAAAAGCAATCAACTCGCAACCTGAACCAATCGGTTCACAAGTGAACCGGTCGGTTGGGGACCTGAACAGATCGATTCACAAGTGAACTGGTCGGTTGGGACACCTCAACCGGTCAGTTCACAAGTGAATCGGTCGATTGGTGGTCCTGGTCGGTTCCCGATTGACTTTCCTTCTTTTGTTTCTAATTGGTATCGAATGCCTATCCTATTCCCAATCAAATTGGGCAATTTGAAACGAAAGGAAAATTCTCACCAATCCTACATTCCCAAGTTGCTCGGTTGCACCAGTTGAATCGATCGTTTCAACACTTGAAGCAATCGGTTCACCCTGGACTTGAGCCAATCGGTTCAACATTTGAGCCGACCAGTTCAGCAACCTCAGCCGACCGGTTCATCACATGAACGGATCGGTTGGGAATGCAAGTTGTGCAGAATCATTCAATTGGGATTTCAATCAATTTGATACTCCAATCAAAGTGTCCAACCCCTTGAACAATATGATATTGAGCTATCAATTGATTGAGTGTTTAATTGAACTACTAAACTCCTTTAGTAATCAATCTAAACATTTCTTGTGGACAAAACTCCTCTTCCAGGTTAAACCCTATGTGTGTGACCTTGCAGGTCCATTTCACGTTGGCAGTGAAAGTCCATAACACTTATGACTTCACAAGCAAAGAGCGGTGCCTAGTCACACATCAGTGCTACCCAAGTGAAAGTAGAAAGTTGGAGAATAACTTTCAATCCTACAATCCGTGAATGGTGTTATAGAGAATGTATAATTCCTTTGTCACTGATATCCCAAATGAACTCGAGGCATGGAACAGTCATCCTGTCAACATTCATTCACTTTCTTGATCTCAGAGTAGATTGAACGAGATATGTATGACATCAATATCACATACTGATTCACACATGCGTGCGCACGCCTATCTCAATCCTACTCATCAAGTGGCCTTGGATATCAAACTCTCTCAGGAGGGACAAATCCCATATCTATCACTCACCCCTCAAAAGCCCATGTGTCAAAGCCACCCAATCATCACCTTTATAACAACCCATGTTTCAGGACTGCGTTTGATGATGTCAAAGTGTGCCCAACGACATGTATTGAGTGTAGTGATTTCAGGTCAAAGAATCACATTCACCACCATCACTATGAGTACAGACTGTGACTACCATCTCATGGTTCCATGTGTCAAACTAACGGTGGGTCTATTCGGTACATTTGTTCTCTAACAAGTACCTATGTGTATGGTTTTATATCTCTATATCATGACTAATGAGATTCTGTCATCAACCAACACCACAATCTAGTCTTGTGTGTCATTGCTGTCTATCTACCTTCCATAATGACATCCTACTAGGGACATAACAAGAATGTACAAACTCTTAGCATCCGTATGATCTCATCGTTCAGGTCCTTAACCTGAAAGCATACGTCATTGAGTATTGTCATTCTCTAGACATTCAATTTGTTCTATCACTATCTCATATGACTAAACCAGAAAGAATTGGAAGCTTGCCTTTGATGTTTATCAAATCAATCTCAATGTATCCCACCAATCATCTCATGATTGGCTCTCAGGGCATACATACCAACAGATTCCCACTTGCACTGTGAGCCAATCACCCTTGAATCATATTCATAGTGATCTTCAAACATGTCCCACATGTTACTGTGCTCTAGTGGCAACATAGTGAGTAATGACAACACCTTGCCAAAGTTAGTATAAATTGCATGTCTTGAATCTCTTCGCTATACGTCATACGTATGAGATGGAGTTGTCGTAATATGCGATCTAGTATTCCATTTGCTAACCTTTAGCCACATTGCATGATCAAGGATTCCAGACTTGTCATCAACGAGTGGAATATCTATAAGTTCATCTCATGAACTTCCAGATCCATATAGTATCCACTGTTGTTCTCTAACACAGATACTCGGCATTTCCTTTTAAATGGTTTTATCAGAACACTTCCAATTATCAAAAAACTTTCACTTTTATATATCCTATATATATTTTGCGATAAATTTTCTGTCCTTTCGAAAGTCCGCATCAATGTAACTCTTTACATTGAGCTCTTCCTTATCTCCATAGAACTAGTACTTCCCAAGTACTTATCAAGTTCTCATAGTATTCCAGTAACCCTTACTGGAAGTAGACAGACATCCACTCGTCATGTCCCACATACGAGTTATCAAGATGAGCACATCATATTGTCATGTCGTACATACAAGATGATGAATGCATTTTATTCTTGCCATGTCAATACATGCAAGATAATGGGATGATTGCATACATGATAGATCCATATCTATTCTTAGTGTTTGTATTCTTCATAAGAATTGGACACTTGGCCTTGGTATATTAACTCCATGTAACATGGATCAGTTTTCTCCCACTAAATCTGTGCATACTGAACCCTTCAGTATAGATTTCCAATGTACATTTTTTCTTTTCAGGTCAAGAGTTTTTTTAGAACTATCTATATAGATCTCTATTCCTATCACATAGGAAACATCTCTATCTTCCTTAAAGATAATTTCCACTTTTGGATTTCCATTCTAGAACATTTCCATTTCACATCAATATGTGGAACGTGAATACGCTCCCACTAAATCATAGATCCCTTCTTTATCTTTGACATATCAGTCAAACCCTTTGACTATATCATCAAAGTAAAGATCCAATTCTGATTTTCTTGTACTCCATCAATCACATTGATTAGTCCATTGTAACTTATAGACTTCATTTGCATTAGTGGATTCATAAACCTTATAGGTTGTGTCACGTACACATCCTTGTTTTATTCCTCATAGGAATGCGGTTTTAGTATCCATATGCCAAATTCTATAGTCATTAAGTTGCAATCAACAAGCGTCATCCTTCTCAAAATGTTATCCATGTGTCTTAACACTTAAGACTTATTTGCACTTATGGATTTGATTCAATGGGTGCTACCATCAAGGTCATACCGTATGGTTCACATGGATGTCATTTAGGATGTAATGGTCATAAACCATAACTCAACATTCGGTTCCTCATATTCGCCTAGATAGTTGACTCATCACATGAACAACTCATCACATAGACAATTGAGGTGTATCTGTTAAGGATATAATAACTCACAACCCTTGTGATTCTTAATTTCTTTTATTAGTGTGGGGTATTCTTTTATTAAGAAGAATTCAGTTATTCGATAATCATTCTCTAACTCTTTAGAGTATGATTCCTTCTTGATTTAGACATCACCATGCCTTAATCGTGAGTTCACTATGATACACTATCATAATCACTCATAAGGAACTCAAACATTTGGTCCAAGTATTTCATTCATTGATCTCATCAAGAATTAACACTTTACCAAATTTTCACTTCATCTATGATAATCTTGAACACTTCAAGATATTCATATTGGTATTTCTCTAAACACCATTTGAAGTATTAGCATTTGTTCCAATAGGTATGTAAATACATCACATGTATTACACCTAATTGGATAATCATTCTCCCACTACCATTAGTGAAGATTGATTAATCATGAACAAGATATTCATGTTTCTTACTGGTTCTCTAACCAAAAGAGTCTAGATTTATCCATCGCATGGAAACTAGAAATGAATTTCTCATGATTGATGCTAATTTGATTGTTTGAGTTATCTATAACTTTTAGGTATCATTTTATCTTATGCATATCAAATACCACAAGATAAACAAGGCATTGCCACGAAGATCATATCTTTATAAATTGAAACATCTCTTTATTAATTTCCATCATTGTCATACAATATGCAAAAATAAAGTGTTTCTATCTATTGGCAAATATGAAATAGCAGTTCATGATTGTATTACATGCCTTGTAGGCTAAAAATAAACTAAAGTACTCCTATCTATGGTGGCAACACTTGCCCCAATTATGAGTGATTTACACTTTACATCTTGGTATCATATACCTTAAAAGTGTTACAAGTTTACTTTCATGACACCTTCAAGTGGAGACTTCAGTTGTCTCCTTCTTCTTTTGTTCTTCCAGATAGAGAGGACAATTCCTTTTCTAATGTCCTGGATTTTAACAATGGTGGCAATTTCCTTTCTTGGTCACACCTCCCTTGGCCTTGAGAGCTGAAGATGGCTTGGACTCTTGGCTAGCATCATAACCTTTCTTAGCTTTGCCCTTGCCCTTGCTCTTGGACTTGCCTTTCTTGCTCGTGATCACCATCACGGCCTTAGGCTTGTCCTTCTTCATTTGTATCTCGGTTGTCCTCAACATGCCCAACAACTCTGACAATGGCCTATCAAAGTTGTTCATGTTGTAGTTAATCACAAACTGACTGTAGGATTCTGGCAACGATTGCAGTATCACGTCAGTAGCCAACTCTTGGCTCAGTGGAAATCCCAGTCTCTGTAGGTTCTCCACATACCCAATCATATTGAGTGTGTGAGGACCAACTGGATCTCCTTTTGTCATGACGCACTTGAACAGCGCCCTAGAAACATTGTATCTCTCTTGTCGTGCCTGATCTTCATACATGTTCCTGAGATGCTGAATCATCTCAATGACGCCCATGTTCTCATGCTGTCTCTGCAACTCATGGTTCATTGAACATAACATCAAGCACTTTGCATCAATGGCATCATCAGAATGCTTCTTGTAAGCATCCCTTTCTGTCCTTGGTGCATTAGGAGCGGGTTCCTCTGGAATTGGAGTATCCAGGACATCGAGCTTACGCTCTTGAGTGAGAACAATTCTCAATGTCCGATACCAATCGTGGAAGTTTGTCCCATTTAGCTTGTCCTTGTCAAGGACCAATTGCAAAGAAAAGTTATTGTTGTTGGTTGCCATTTGTACTACAAAAGGAAAATATGCAATTTTAGTCCACAAACTCATTTTTTGACTTATTTGATTGATTTGAAAAATTGACAATATAATTAGGCCTTTAATTAATTATCACTCCCACTATTTTAGTTCAAATTGATAGCCCTCACCATCAATTCGGAAGATTGCAGCGTACAACCTTCTAGTGGGCAAGATCCTGAAATCCTCTAAGCCATGGACTAGCTTGGGCTGTCACCCACAACATAGATCTCTCAGGTAGGCAACTCATACCAATTGCATCATATGCAACTCTTGATAAGATATCATATGCAACTCCTTGCAATGATCATCTCCATGCCTCAAGGTGCTAGATCCTATCTAGGTCACCTTGTTAAGTCCGACCCAAAGCAAACACGATGAATATGCACCATGCTTGGGCAGGCCCACACATTCATCATTCACGCTTCCACGAGATAGACGGTGCACCATGCTTGGGCGTGCCCACACTTGGTCGATCAAGCTTTTCACGTGTGTCGCATTTGGAAGGCATCTAAAACTTAATATTTAACGAGGGATTTGGTTTTTATATACATATACATATCCAATCACCACAATACATAGTACGTATCATATACATGCTATATCCCATAGAAAACATGCAAAGCGATAAAAGCGATGATTATGGCCATCCTATTGTGATTCCTCGAGCCAAGAGGAATCACGGTCATCTAGGTCTTCATCACATGCAACCTGTACAAGATGAACTATGTGCTTTGCCTTTGGAGTAGATCAATTCATCACATGAACGACTTGCTCGGTCAGGCCCGGTCGTCTGGGTGCCATCAGCCGATCGGTTGACTCATCCAACCGGTCGGTTCGCCTGGTCATCATGCATCTCGTCATGGCCGCCACCTGCTCGTCTCGAACTGGTCATCAACTGATTGGTTCACTCCTTGAACCGATCGTCTAGAACGTCAACTGATCGGTTCACACCTTGAACTGATCATCTCAGCTGTCGTCAGATGTACGCCGGTCTTCGACATAACAGGAAATAAAATCTATCCTAATTTTACATTGCTTAAAAGGGAAACCCCGAGTTACATTCGGGGGGAGCAAAGGTAGGAAACAATCTCAAATTATTTTGAGTTACATCAGGAATAGGAGAAAGGGAAGATCGGTGCGCAGACCGAGATGAAAGCAACCACAAACAACCACACATAGATATTGGGGTTTATAGGCCATAATCATGCTACACATCCACCACAAAACTCGTTTAAGGGCGACGCGTATCAAGTGCATTAATAATACATATCATATATGTAATTGGGATTTTTGGATTTAGGATTGAACATGCATAAAGCCAATATTATTCGCATCGTATGCAATAAATAAAGGCGACAAACAAAAAATCGATCATATCGATATTCCTAAAATATAGAGCAGTTGACGTGGCTCAGATACCATTGTTGGGTTTTAGAGGAGGCAGAGAAGGCAGCGGAAACAAAAAATTTTCTCTCCCCCAAAACCTGAAACAAGGAAACGCGTCAACGTCTATGTAATAGGAAAGGGATGGTTTGTGGAATCATACCTTGTCCCGAGGCTTGCTTGGAGACAATACCTCGCGCCTTGTGCAGTCTTAAAATCCGATCTTCGAAGGTGTCTGTGCATCTCCTGGTCGCACTGGGACTGACGACTCCTGATCTCACCAGACTGTCGGATGACAATTGTCCTCCTGAGCGGTAGTAACCTCCCGCCTCTGAAGTAGTCCACACGGACCACCTGGAACTCCACACTCCTTTTCCCACAAGGAAGTGGAAGGAGTCACACCCTCATGTTTACGTACTAGTCGCCAACACGCTCTCCTGCCTCCAGTTGCAACTGCAGTTGTCTTTCCCTTGCTGCGCCTCCCTTTACGGGTAGCACTTGCTCGGGCTCTCTCGGTTACCAAAACCAGAGAACGACAACTTTGCAGAGCAACTGATTGCACTGAGTTGTACTTTGAGAAGCCCCCAATACCCCTATATATATAGGAGGGTCATGGGATAGGGTTCTCCATCCCGGGCAAAGCGGGACTAAAAGCAGGAGTAGAAGGGTTCGAGATTTTCCACAAAAGCAATCAACTCGCAACCTGAACCGATCGGTTCACAAGTGAACCGGTCAGTTGGGGACCTGAACTGATCGGTTCACAAGTGAACCGGTCAGTTGGGACACCTCAACTGGTCAGTTCACAAGTGAACCAGTCGGTTGGTGGTCCTGGTCGGTTCTCGATTGACTTTCCTTCTTTTGTTTCTAATTGGTATCGAATATCAATCCTATTCCCAATCAAATTGGGCAATTTGAAATGAAAGGAAAATTCTCACCAATCCTACTTTCCCAAGTTTCTCGGTTTCACCAGTTGAATCGATCGTTTCAACACTTGAAGCAATCGATTCACCCTGGACTTGAGCCGATCGGTTCAACATTTGAGTCGACCGGTTCAGCAACCTCAGCCGACCGGTTCATCACATGAACCGATTGGTTGGGAGTGCAGGTTGTGCAGAATCAGTCAATTGTGATTTCAATCAATTCGATACTCCAATCAAAGTGTCCAACACCTTGAACAATATGATATGGAGCTATCAATTGATTGAGTGTTTAATTGAACTACTAAACTCCTTTAGTAATCAATCTAAACATTGCTTGTGGACAAAACTCCTCTTCCAGGTTATATCCTATGTGTGTGACCCTGCATGTCCATTTCACGTTGGCAGTGAAAGTCCATAACACTTATGACTTCACAAGCAAAGAGCGGTGCCTAGTCACACATCAGTGCTACCCAAGTGAAAGTAGAAAGTTGGAGATTAACTTTCAATCCTACAATCCGTGAATGGTATTACAACAAATGTATAATTTCTTTGTCACTGATATCCCAAATGAACTCGAGGCATGGAACAGTCATCCTGTCAACGTTCATTCACTTTCTTGATCTCAGAGTAGATTGAACGAGATATGTATGACATCAATATCACATACTGATTCACACATCCATGCGCACACCTATCTCGATCCTACTCATCAAGTGGCCTTGGATATCAAACTCCCTCAGGAGGGACAAATCCCATATCTATCACTCACCCCTCAAAAGCCCCATGTGTCAAAGCCACCCAATCATCACCTTTATAACAACCCATGTTTCAGGACTGCGTTTGATGATGTCAAAGTGTGCCCAACGACATGTATTGAGTGTAGTGATTTCAGGTCAAAGAATCACATTTACCACCATCACTGTGAGTACTGACTGTGACAACCATCTCATGGTTCCATGTGTCAAACTCACGGTGGGTCTGTCCGGTACATTTGTTCTCTAATAAGTACCTATGTGTTTGGTTTGATATCTCTATATCATGACTAATGAGATTCTGTCATCAACCAACACCACAATCTAGTCTTGTGTATCATTGTTGTCTATCTACCTTCCACAATGACATCTGACTAGGGACATAACAAGAATGTACAAACTCTTAGCATCTGTATGATCTCATCGTTCAGGTCCTTAACCTGAAAGCATACGTCATTGAGTACTGTCATTCTCTAGACATTCAATTTTTTCTATCACTATCTCATATGACTGAACCAGAAAGAATTGGAAGCTTGCCTTTGATGTTTATCAAATCAGTCTCAATGTATCCCACCAATCATCTCATGATTGGCTCTCAGGGCATACATACCAACAAATTTCTCCCCCTCAATCTATGCTTACTTTAACCTGCATAATTTTTCTTTCTACACAAAGCAATATAACATGCATGTACTACATGATCCTTTAGAAAGTCACATGATAAAGCATATAAACAATAAGAAAAGAATCACATAGGAAATAGTAGCAATATGATTGAGTTTCAAGACATTGAAATTCTCTCTCCCCCTTTTGACATTATCAAAAAGGAAGGGCGGTAGAAGAGCATACAAAATAGGTCTTGTTAAACACAACCAAGCAAATATGCAAACATGCAATCTCATAACATATATGAACTAGAGATGAGAGAAACACACAAACTAGGTCATAATCAAAATATGGTGAAATATGGCACCAACTCATAAGATATAACTGATCAAAGAGTAAGAGTGCACAAAAGATAGATTACAACCCATGAAGCATGTTCTCATGAAAATAACTACAAGCGAGAAATGATGAAAGCTAAAGATAAAATAGTACATCTTTGATAATGTGCCCAGATTTTTTTAATATAAAAATAGCCTAGAAATATATATATGATCATCAAACTAGACTAGAAACTAAGAAAGATCTAGACATCTAAACTATTTATGTCCATGGCTGATGCAGGGGTTTTGAGTCATTTTTATAGACTGGTTTTGCATACGATTTATGCGTGTTTTGGTCATTTTTGTGATTAATATCACATGATTCACTTCCTTTAGTCTATAATCTCTTTTTGCATCAAATTTACCTTGTTTCATCTTATTATGTACAAAAGATCATATTTGTTGGATTTGATTGGTGTTCTTCTTTTCTTTTCAGGCAATTCAAATATCTGCATCCGTCGATACCATCGACGGCTGGTCAATACCATCGACATGGTCACAGTGTATTGTCAGAGAAGAGCAATCAGAAGTCAATACCATCGATGGGATTGTCTATGGTATCGAGAGAGCGTTAGCGAGCCAGATTTCCAAGTGTTGATACTATCGATCCAAAGTCGATACCATCGACCTCGCCTCAACAAACTTAGCTTCAGCGTCGGATTCCAGAGAAAAGTGATGCCTAAGGTGTCGATACCATCGACACACCATCGATGGTATCGAGGAAACATCAGAGAGAACCCCAAGAATCATGCAAGTGTCGGTGCCACATGTAGGTCAATACCATCGACCCGTGTCGATGGTATGGACACTGTCAAATCAAGTTCTACTAAAGATCGTGTCTAATCAGACGGTGGTGATTTTTGGGCGACCTAAAGTGGTGCATATACCTAATTAAGGCGGCCCGAAGGAGGCTATCACGTCATTAGCGACCGGAGAAGTCTCAAGAAGGGGGGAGCGAAGAACGGAGCTGAGAGCGACGCCCTGATCGTTCTGAGAGATGCAGAAGACGTTTTCCACCGTCGGAAGGTTGTAGAACATTCACCCCACGCCAAGGAATGCCCGGATCTCCTTCGTTCAGGGGTTTACATCACATCTATTCATGTTTCCCTATGTTTTCCCTTTCTCTCATCATGTTTTTTGTTGAGATGAACATGCAGGGCTAATCCCCTTTATCTTTAGGACGGCAAGTAGTCCGGGTAATCGTTGTATGATACTTTTTACATAGTTTATCATAATTTCTCTCTTAAATCTGTGGCATGATGTCATTTTCTCAATTATATCATTACGATTGATCACCCTAATGATAATCTAATACCTTTAATTACTTTGAAAGAAGAATTAACGGTTGAAAAGAGACAGATATCACATTAACTAATAAATCCTTTGAACAAGGTGACATACAGTTAATGGTGGAAACCCAGAGTGTGATCTTCATGCACCTAATTTAGGGTATAGGTTACTATTACCGTGGAACTGACCTAGATTTAGGTAGTGAATTGTATCGCAACAACGAACAATTCTGACTACAGGCCACTACTCGGAATAGGAGATGAATTAGGATAATTGTGTAGGAACTAGTACAATGAGAACTTGCGGTGAAACCGCAATCCTAAAGATTCCACCATAATTTGATTAAACCAACCATTTAATCAATTTTTTTGCTTTCTTTGATTTTTCTTTTCTTTTTCAATCAACTCTTAAACCATTTTAATCGGTCTAGCTGATTGCGAACAGTTAATAGTAGTCTACCAAAAATCCATTCCTTGAGTTTGACTCGGGCCTCACAAAGGCCTATATTACTTTGGAGCGTTCACTTGCGTTATACGCACGGTAAATTCGTGTCAAGTTTTTGGCGTCGTTGTCGGGGAACGGTGATTTTTGGCACTACGAGGGCTGCAAGCGGCCACTCTAGGCCACATTTTTTTAATTTACATTTTGGAAATTAACTATCTATCTTTTATAATCCGTAATCCTCTACCACTGTGCCAAATTAAATTTATTGCTATGCAGGTACTAGTGCATGGTGAGTATGCGTAGCACAGACTACGCACAGTCATCGCCATAGGTCCCATTTTTGGGATCAGACTATGAGAATTCAGAATCTGACACCAAAGCAATGGCTGAGGAACAAACAATCTGGGAGAAAATCAAGGTGTCGTCCTCTTCTGCATCTAAGGGGCCATTTAAGAAGCAGGCAATCAATATTCCTAACTACAAAATTGACCCTAGCCTAATCAATTTGGTCAAGTCCAATGTGTTTCACGGGCTCAAAAATGAAGATTTGGTGACCCACATAAGCCAGTTCGTGGAGAACTGTGATATGGTCAAGATAGACCAGTTTCCACAAGATATGCTTTACTTGAAGTTATCCCCCAATTCTCTAGCGGGAAATGCTCGAGAATGGCTGCATAATATGGACAACGAGTATGTGGAATCTTGGGACCACATGGTTGAAGTTTTCTTTGAGAGATTTTTCCCACCTGAGAAGACAAATGATCTCATTAGAAAAATCCACAATTTCAGTCAGAAAGTTGGTGAAACATATTCTGAGACTTGGGAGAGATTCTAGATAATGCTGAGGAGATGCCCACATCATGGGCTGGACAAAGAAAAGTAGGTCAAAATTTTCTATTTTTCTCTTTCTGAGCATGATAGAAGCAATCTAGATCCAGCAGGATCGGGGTTCTTCCTGAATAACACTGACACAAGGTGTTGGGAAATTCTAAAAAAACATGGCTAAAAAGCAGTCATGGGGTGATAGAGATGCTCTAGAACAAGTTAAGGTTGCAGGAGATGCCAAAGCAATCAAAGAACTCAATGAAAAGATGGACCTAATTTCTAAAAGGCTACTTGTACAAGAGGAGGAAACGGATGAAGAAGTGCAAGTCAAATACATGTGTCAACAACAAGGGTACAGAAATAATGATTACTCTTGGAGGAAAGACAAAAAGTTCTTGTGGAAAGATCCAAATAATTTTTTATAGGATCCAGATGCCAAGCCACAACCCACGACAGAGGAAAAGAGCAATGAGCTGCTCAATCAGGTGATAAAGCAGAATCAAGACCTAATGAGCACCTTTGGCCAACAAATCAAGCAATAAGGAGAGTTTATGAATCAGTTTGGGCAAAATCTGCAAAGTCATGGGGCTCAAATGAGGACACTTGAGACGTCTTTAGCACAGATGGCAGCAGAGATTTCAAGTTTGAAGAAACCAACACAATAAGGTTTTCCAGGAAATACCAACGTTCTAGGAGGGAATCAACAAGCCAAAGCAATTCTGTTGAGGAGTGAAAAGAAGACTTTAAACTTGAAGGCCGATGAACCAATCATAACACATCCAGAAGCAATGGGCGAGGCCACAGAGGATGTCATAGACACAGAGATAGAGGATGATGTTGCAGAAAAGGTCACAGAAGAGCCCATCCCAGAAGAAGAAACTATTGAAGAGACAGAGAAGAGGACATCATATGTGCCACCACACCAGAGGGCACAGGTTGTCCCCGTCCCTTACCCCAACAGCCTCAAAGCCAAGAAAGTGGATGCACAGTTTAAGAAATTTTTAGACAGCTTTCAAAAACTTTCTTTTAACATTCCATTATTGGAGGCGATTGAGAAGATACCCTCTTATGGTAAGTTTCTGAAGGATGTAATTACCAAGAAGAGGAAGATACCTGATACTGAGGTGGTAGTTCTTAACGAGAAGGTTAGCGCCTTCATTTTGGGCACATTTCCACCAAAGCGACAAGATCTGGGCTGCTTCAATATTTCATGTTACTTTGGTAAGGTGAAATTTGGTGAAGCCTTGTGCGATTCTAGGGCAAGTATAAACTTAATGCCCCTATCTAATTTTAAGAAGTTGGGACTTATAGAATCTAGACAAAGCGACATGACGATTCAACTCACAGATAATTATGTGGTTAGGTCATATGGAATTTGTGAGGATGTCTTGGTGAAAGTTGACATATTTGTATTTCCAGCCGATTTTGTAGTTATGGAGATGCAAGATGAACAAGGGAATGAGTTGCTCTTAGGAAGACCCTTCCAGGTTACCGGTGATATGATATTGTAAATGGGTAGAGGCTGTCTAACGTTGGGTATAGCAGATGACAGATTTGAGATGGTCATGCCACCAAGTACAAAACAATCGAAGGAAAAGGAGCAATGTCAAATGGTGAAGCACTTTGATCAGAACATTTCTCTTTTTTTAGGAAAGCCATTTATGGATATGGCTCATGTGATGACTAAGGTAGACTAGGGGACACTGGTCGTGGATATCATGGAACAAAAAAAAGTTGTATCTCTTTGCAAAGCCGTGGGTTATCCAAACGATGAAGAGGAAGAAATTTCTCTATCTACTCAGGATGATGCTATAGCAGTATCGATGATCGACTCATATCCGAAATTGCCCCTTGAGGCATGCCTATTCAATGTCATGGATGATTGGATGAGAAACACATCTCTACGAGAATGTTTAAAGATGCTTCAAGTGCTTCCTTGCTATTATGCCAAGCACTTTGAGGATCTAGGGCCGCTGTCACCACCACTTCAATCTTTGTTGGTCAGCCCCCCAAATCTCGAGTTGAAGTCGCTACCCCCTCATTTGAAGTATGCTTTCTTAGTTGATGATGAGAAGCTCCCGGTGATCATCTCGGCATGTCTGAGTATCGAGGAGGAAGAACAGTTGATGATCGTGCTGAAGAACCACTGTGGTGTTTTTGGGTGGTCATTTGTTGATATTAAGGGGATCTCCCCTACTCTTTGTCAGCAGAAGATTCGGCTCAAGCAAGGAGCCAAGTCAGTGATTTAGCCACAATGTTGACTCAACCCGGGCATGATGGAGGTCATCAAGAGGGAGGTGATTAAGCTCCTTTCTGCGGGAATCATCTATGCCATTTCAGACTCGACATGGGTAAGCCCAACACAGGTAGTCCCTAAGAAGGGGGGGGGGGGATTAATGTTACTCAAAATCTGCTAAATGAACTTGTCACTACCCGACTGGTAACCGGGTGGCGAGTGTGTATTGATTACCTGTCGCCTCAATTCTGCCACTTTAAAGGACCATTTTCCTCTTCTGTTTATTGATCAGATTTTAGAGTGGCTAGCTGGCCGCTCTCATTTTTGCTTTTTGGACAGTTATTATGGCTATAATCATATTTCTATAGACCCAAAGGATCAAGAGAAGCCTACCTTCACTTGTCCTTATGGGACTTTTGCATATCGCCGCATGTCGTTTGGGTTATGCAACGCACCGGCCACTTTTCAGCAATTTATGCTTGCTATATTTTCGGATATGGTTGAGTGTTGTTTAGAGGTTTTCATGGACAATTTTTCCATCTACGGTGCGTCGTTTTATGAGTGTTTATCTAATTTGGATAAAGTTTTACAAAGATGTGAGGACACGCATCTAGTCCTTAATTGGGAAAACTATCATATGATGGTTAGTGAAGGAATTGTGCTTGGACACAAGGTGTCTAGCAAGGGACTGGAGGTGGATCCAATCAAGATTGAGGTTATTTCCAAACTACCTCCACCAAATTCAGTGAAAGGGGTGAGGAGTTTTCTTGGTCATGCGGGGTTTTGTCGTTGTTTCATTAAGGATTTTTCAAAAATCTCTAAACCGTTGTATGAATTACTTGAGAAGGATGCCGCATTTGATTTCAATGAGAAATGCATACATGTATTTAATGTCCTTAAAGAAAAATTAATTTCTGCACCGGTTGTCCAAACGCCGGATTGGACTAAGCCCTTTGAGCTTATGTGTGATGCGTCGGATTTTGTTGTAGGGGTTGTTCTTGGGCAACGTTTTGAGAATAAACCCGCAGTGATTTTCTATGCATCTAAAACTTTAAATGATGCACAACTTAATTACACCACCACTGAAAAAGAACTACTTTTCGTGGTTTTCGCATTTGAAAATTTTAGGCAGTATTTAATGGGGTCAAAAGTTGTGGTTTGGACGGACCACGCTGCCATTAAATACTTAATGGAAAAGAAAGATTCCAAGCCTAGATTGATTAGGTGGATCTTACTCTTGTAAGAGTTTGACATCGAAACTAAAGATAAAGTGGGCATTGAGAACGTGGTTGCAGACCACTTGTCTAGGTTAGAGCGGGTAGATGAGAGAGATATCAATATACCATTACCGAGACATTTCCCAATGAGAAAATCCTTTGAATAAAATCTAAGGATCCATGGTTTTTTAATATTGTGAATTATCTTGTATGTAAGGAAATACAGGACGATTGGACTTATCAAGAAAAGAAGAGATTTTTCCATTCTTTAAGATATTATTTTTGGGATGACCCAATTTTGTTGAGACAGTGTAGGGATGGCATCTTACATAGGTGTGTACCAGAAGGTGAATATGATAGTGTGCTCAGTCACTGTCATATACTACCCACTGGCGATCATCATGCAAGCACAAGGACAACGGACAAAGTGTTGGAGAGTGGCCTTTATTGGACTACACTCTTTCGGGATGCCTATGACTATGTGAGAAGATGTGATTCGTGTCAAAGGGTGGGCAACATCTCAAGGCGGCAAGAGATTCCCCTCAATATGTTTCAAGAGGTTGAGGTATTTGATTTATGGGGCATCAATTTCATGGGACCATTTGTGTCCTCAAATTCCAACTTACATATTTTGCTCGTCGTTGATTATGTGTCGAAGTGGGTAGAGGCAATACCCACAAGGACTAATGATGTTGCGGTAGTGTGCAATTTCGTGAAGGAAAATATTTTTTGCAGGTTTGGTGTGTCACATATGATTATAAGTGATGGAGGCACCCACTTCACGAACAAGAAATTTGCTACTTTATTGAGTAAATACGGGGTCAAATACAACGTTGGTACCCCGTATCACCCGCAGACGCAAGGCCAAGTCGAGGTTTCCAATCGAGAGATCAAGAAGATATTGGAACACACAGTGGCATCTTTGAGGAAGAATTGGAGTGCACTACTACCAGATTCTTTACGGGCGGGCTTGTCATCTGCCGGTCGAGTTAGAGCACAAAGTGCACTGGGCGTTACGGAAGCTTAATATGAGCTATGATGTTGCAGGAAAGAAGAGAATGTTAGAGCTCAATGAGTTATATGAGCTTAGGATGAATGCTTATGAGAACCAGAGGATCTATACCAAACGGACAAAGCAACTCCACGATCACCACATTCAAATGCGCATTTTCAAAAAGGGTGATCGAGTGTTATTGTTCAACTCGAGATTAAAGTTACACCCTGGGAAATTGAAATCTCGGTGGAGTGGACCTTTTATGGTGGAAGATGTCCGACCACATGGTACTATTATGGTGAGAGATGGAGAGTTAACGTTCTTAGTGAATGGTCAAATATTGAAGCTCTACTTGTTGGTATGTATGCCCTGAGAGCCAATCATGGGATGATTGGTGGGATACATTAAGATTGATTTGATAAACATCAGAGGCAAGCTTCCAATTCTTTCTGGTTTAGTCATATGAGATAGTGATAGAACAGATTGAATGTCTATAGAATGACAGTACTCAATGACGTATGCCTTCAGGTTGAGGACCTGAACGATGAGATCATACGAATGCTAAGAGTTTGTACATTCTTGTTATGTCCCTAGTGAGATGTCATTGTGGAAGGTAGATAGACAGCAATGACACACAAGACTAGATTGTGGTGTTGGTTGATGACAGAATCTCATTAGTCATGATATAGAGATATCAAACCAAACACATAGGTACTTGTTAGAGAACAAGTGTACCGGACAAACCCACTGTGAGTTTGACACACGGAACCATGAGATGGTAGTCACAATCAGTACTTACAGTGATGGTGGTGAGTGTGATTCTTTGACCTGAAATCACTACACTCAACACATGTCGTTGGGCACACTTTGACATCATCAAATGCAGTCTTGAAACATGGGTTGTTATAAAGGTGATGATTTGGTGGCTTTGACACATGGGGCTTTTGAGGGGTGAGTGATAGATATGGGATTTGTCCCTCCTGAGGGAGTTTGATATCCAAGGCCACTTGACGAGTAGGATTGAGATAGGCGTGCGCATGCATGTGTGAATCAGTATGTGATATTGATGTTATACATATCTCCTTCAATCTACTCTAAGATCAAGAAAGTGAATGAACGTTGACAGGATGACTGTTCCATGCCTTGAGTTCATTTGGGATATTAGTGACAAAGGAATTATACATTCATTGTAACACCATTCATGGATTGTAGGATGAAAGTTGTTCTCCAACTTTCTACTTTCATTTGGGTAACAATGATGTGTGACTAGGCACCGCTCTTTGCTTGTGAAGTCATAAGTGTTATGGACTTTCACTGCCAACGTGAAATGGACCTGTAGGGTCAGACACATAGGATTTAACCTGGAAGAGGAGTTTTGTCCACAAGCAATGTTTAGATTGATTACTAAAGGAGTTTAGTAGTTCAATTAAACACTCAATTAATCGATAGCTCAATATCATAATGTTCAAGGTGTTGGACGCGTTGATTGGAGTATCGGATTGATTGAAATCGCAATTGACTGATTCTGCACAACCTGCACTCCCAACCGATCGGTTCATATGATGAATCGGTCGGCTGAGGTTGCTGAACCGGTCGGCTCAAGTGTTGAACCGATCAGCTCAAGTCCAGGGTGAACCGATTGCTTCAAATGTTGAAACGAATGATTCAACTGGTGCAACCGAGCAAGTTGGGAAAGTCAGGTCGGTGAGAATTGTCCTTGCATTTCACTTGCCCAATTTGATTGGAACAAGGATTGGTATTCGATACCAATTAGAAACAAAAGAAGGAAAGTCAATCGGGAACCGACCAGGACCACGAACCGACCGGTTCAGAAGTGAACCGATCGGCTCATGGGTCCCAACCGATCGGTTGGTGCTCCAACCGACCGGTTCAGGTCCCCAACCGACCGGTTCACTTGTGAACCGATCGGTTCAGGTTGCGAGTTGGTTGTTTTGTGGAAAATCTCTAACCCTTCTACTCCTTCTTTTAGTCCCGCATTGCCCGGGATGGAGAACCCTATCCCATGACCCTCCTATATATATAGGGGTAGTGGCGGCTTCTCAAAAAAACAACTTAGTGCAACCAGTTGCTCTGCAAAGTTGTCGTTCTCTCTGGTTTTGGTAACCGAGAGAGAGCCCGAGCAAGTGCTTCCCACAAAGGGAGGTGCATCAAGGGAAGGACAACTGTAGTTGTAACTGGAGGCAGGAGAGTGTGTTGGCGACTAGTACGTCAACAGGAGGGTGCGACTCCTTCCACTTCCTTGTGGGACAAGGAGTGTGGAGTTCCAGGTGGTCCGTGTGGACTACTACAGAGGCGGGAGGACACTACCGCTCAGGAGGACAACTGTCATCCAACAGTCTGGTAGGAGGAGGAGTCGTCAGTCCCGGTGCGACCAGGAGCTGCACAGACGTCGTCCAAGACTGGAGTTGAAGACCGTGCATTGTGTGAGGTATTTTCTCCGAGAAAGCCTCGGGACAAGGTATGATTCCACAAACCATCCTTTCCTAATATATAGACGTTGACGCGTTTCCTCGGTATGGGTTTGGGGGAGAAAATTTTTGTTTCTGCTGCCTTCTCTGCCTCCCCTAAAACCCAACAGTGGTATCAGAGCCACGTCAACTGCTCTATATTTTAGGAATATCAATATGATCGATTTTGGTTTGTCGCCTTTATTTATTGCATACGATGCGAATAATATCGGCTTTATGCATGTTCAATCCTAAATCCATAAATCCCAATTACATATATGATATGTATTATTAATGCACTTGATACGCGTCACCCTTAAACGAGTTTTGTGGTGGATGTGTAGCATGATTATGGCCTATAAACCCCTATCTGTGTGTGGTTGTCTGTGGTTGCTTGCATCCCGGTCTGTGCACCGATCTTCCCTCTCTTATTCCTAATGTAACTCGAAATAATTTGAGATTCTTTCCTACCTTTGCTCCCCCCGAATGTAACTCGGGGTTTCCCTTTTAAGCAAAGTAAAATAGGATAGATTTTATTTCCTGACCGGCGGACATCTGACGACAGCTGAAATGATCGGTTCAAGGTGTGAACCGATCGGTTGACGTTCCATACGATCGGTTCAAGGAGTGAACCGATCAGTTAATGACCGGTTTGAGAAGCGAGACAAGCGGTTGGCGGACATAACGAGATGCATGACGACCAGGCAAACCGATCGGTTGGAGGAGCCAACCGATCGGATGGTGGCACCCAGACGACCGGGCCAGATGAGCAGTCAATCATATGATGAGTTGATGCACTCCAAAGGCAAAGCACATAGTTCATCTTGTACAGGTTGCATGTGATGTAGACCTAGATGACCGTGATTCCTCTTGGCTCGAGGAATCACATTAGGATGGCCATAATCATCGCTTTTATCATTTTGCATGTTTTGTGGGATATAGCATGTATATGATACGTACTATGTATTGTGGTGATTGGATATGTATATGTATATAAAAACCAAATCCCTCATTAAAATATTAAGTCTTATATGCCTTCCATTCGCGGCACACATGAAAAGCTCGATTGACCAAGCATAGGTTACACCAAAGCGTGGTGTGCCGTCTATCTTGTGGAAGTGTGAAGGGTAGACATGTAGGTTCTGCCAAAGCAGGGTGCATGTTTACCGTGTCGGCTTTTGGGTTAGACTTAACTGGTGATTCTTAGAGCGTCTAAGCCCAGAGGCAAGGAATGTTCATGGCAAGGTGTTGTGCATGTTCATTCAACAAGAGTTGCATATGATGCAATTGGCAAGAGTTGTGTACCTGAGAGATCTAAGTTGTGGGCGATCAGCCAAAGCTGACTCATGACTTAGAGGATTTCAGGATCTTGCCCACTAGAAGGTTGTACGCTACAATCTTCCAAATTGATGGTGAGGGCTATCAATTTGAAGTAAAACAGTGGGAGCGATAATTAATTAAAGGCCTAATTTTATCGTCAACTTTTCAAATCAATCAAACAAGTCAAAAAGAGTTTTGAATTAAAATTGCATATTTTCCTTTTTTAGTACAAATGACAACAAACAACAATAACTTTTCTTTGCGATCAGTCCTTGACAAGGACAAGCTAAATGGGACAAACTTCCACGACTGGTATCGGACATTGAGAATTGTTCTCACTCAAGAGTGTAAGCTCTATGTCCTGGATACTCCAATTCCAGAGGAACCCGCTCCTAATGCACCAAGGACAGAAAGGGATGCTTACAAGAAGCATTCTGATGATGCCATTGATGCAAAGTGCTTGATGCTATGTTCAATGAACCATGAGTTGCAGAGGCAACATGTGAACATGGGTGTCATTGAGATGATTCAGCATCTCAGGAACATGTATGAAGATCAGGCATGGCAAGAGAGGTACAATGTTTCTAGGGCGCTGTTCAAGTGCGTCATGACAGAAGGAGATCCAGTTGGTCCTCACACACTCAAGATGATTGGGTATGTGGAGAACCTGCAGAGACTGGGATTTCCACTGAGCCAAGAGTTGGCTACTTACGTGATACTGCAATCGTTGCCAGAATCTTACAGTCAGTTTGTGATGAACTACAACATGAACAACTTTGATAGGCCACTGTCAGAGTTGTTTGGCATGTTGAGGACATCTGAGTTATAGATGAAGAAGGATAAGCCTAAGTCCGTGATGGTGATCACGAGCAAGAAAGGCAAGTCCAAGTGCAAGGGCAAGGGCAAAGCTAAGAAAGGTTCTGATGCTAGCCAGGAGCCCAAGTCGTCTTCAGCTCTCAAGGCCAAAGGAGGCGTGACCAAGAAAGGAAATTGCCACCATTGTCAAAAGTCAGGACATTGGAAAAGGAATTGTCCTCTCTATCTGGAAGAACAAAAGAAGAAGGAGGCAACTGAAGCCTCTACTTAAAGGTGTCATGAAAGTAAACTTGTAATAGTTTTTGAGGTATATGATACCAAGATGTAAAGTGTAAAGCACTCATAATTGGGGCAAGTGTTGCCTTCATAGATAAGAGTACTTTAGTTTATTTTCAGCCCATAAGGCATGTAATACAGTTATGAACTGCTATTTCATATATTGCCAATAGATAGAAACACTTTATTTTTGCATATTGTATGACAATGATAGCAATTAATAAAGAGATGTTTCAATTTATAAAGATATGATCTCTGTGGTAATGCCTTGTTTATCTTGTGGTATTTGATATGCATAAGATAAAATGTTACCTGAAAGTTATAGATAACTCAAACAATCTAATTAGCATCAATCATGAGAAATTCATTTCTAGTTTCCATATGATGGATAAATCTAGACTCTTTTGGTTAGAGAACCAGTAAGAGACATGAATCTCTTGTACATGATTAATTAATCTTCACTAATGTAGTGGGAGACTGATTATCCTATTAGGTATAATACATGTGATGTATTTACATACCTATTGGAACAAATGCTAATACTTCAAATGGTGTTTAGAGAAATACCAATATGAATATCTTGAAGTGTTCAAGATTATCATAGATGAAGTACAAATTTGGTAAAGTATTAATTCTTAATGAGATCAATGAATGAAATACTTGGACCAAATGTTTGAGAACCTTATGAGTGATTATGATAGTGTATCATAGTGAACTCATGATTAAGGCATGGTGATGTCTAAATCAAGAAGGAATCATACTCTAAGGAGTTAGAGAATGATTATCAAATTAACTGAATTCTTCTTAATAAAAGAATATCCCACACTAATAAAGGACATTAAGAATCACAAGGAGTTGCGAGTTCGTATATCCTTGACAGATACACCTCAATTATCTATGTGATGAGTTGTTCATATGATAAGTCAACTATCTAGATGAATATGAGGAATCATATTTTGAGTTATGATATAAAACCATTACATCCTAAATGACATCTATGTCAACCATAAGGTATGACCTTGATGGTAGCACTCATTGGATCATATCCATAAGTGCAAATAAGTCTTAAGTGTTAAGACACATGGATAACATTTTAAGAAGTATGATGCTTGACTTAATGACTAAGACATTTGGCATATGGATACTAAAACCGCATTCCTATGAGGAATAAAGCCAGGATGTGTAAGTGACATAGCCTATAAGGTTTATGAATACACTAATGCAAATGAAGTCTAAAAGTTACAATGGACTAATCAATATGATTGATTGAGTACAAGAAACTCAAAATTGGATCTTTACTTTGATGATATAGTCAAAGGGTTCGACTGATATGTCAAAGATAAAGAAGGGATCTGTGATTTAGTGGGAACGTATTCACATTCCACATGTTGATGTGAAATGGAAATGTTCTAAAATGGAAATCCAAAAGTGGAAATTATCTTTAAGGAAGATAGAGATGTTTCCTATATGATAGGAATAGAGATATATAGAGATAGTTCTCAAAAAATCTCTTGACCTGGAAAGAGAGAACATACATTGGCAATCTGTACTGAAGGGTTCAGTATGCACAGATTTAGTGGGAGAAAACTTGTCCATGTTATATGGATATTAGTATCCCAAGGCCAAGTGTCCAATTCTTATGAAGAATGGGAACACTAAGAATAGATATGGATCTATCATGTATGTAATCATCCCATTGTCTTGCATGTATGACATGGAAAGAATAAAATGCATTCATCATCTTGTATGTAGGACATGGCAATATGATGTGCTCATCCTGATAATTCGTATGTAGGACATGACGAGTGGATGTTTGTCTACTTCTAGTAAGGGTTACTGGAATACCATAAGAACTTGATAAGTACTTGGGAAGTACTAGTTCTATGGAGATAAGGAAGAGTTCGATGTAAAGAGTTACATTGATGCGAACTTCTGAAAGGACAGAAAATTAATCACAAAATATACATAGGATATATAAAAGTGAAAGTTTGTTGATAATTGGAAGTGTTCCAATAAAACCATTTAAAAGGGAAATGTCGAGTATCTGTGTGTTAGTGAATAGCAGTGGATACTATATGGATCTGAAAGTTCATGAGATGAACTTATATTCCACTCATTGATGACAAGTCTGGAATCCTTGATCATGTAATGTGGCTAAAGGTTAGAAATGGAATACTAGATCGCATATTACGACAACTCCATCTCATACGTGTGACGTACAACGAAGAGATGAGAGACATGCAATTTATACTGACTTTGGCAAGGTGTTGCCATTACTCACTATGTTGGCACTAGAGCACAGTAACATGTGGGACATGTTTGAAGATCACTATGAATATGATTCATGGGTTATTGGCTCGCAGTGCAAGTGGGAGTCTGTTGGTATGTATGCCCTGAGAGCCAATCATGGGATGATTGGTGGGATACATTAAGATTGATTTGATAAACATCAAAGGCAAGCTTCCAATTCTTTCTGGTTTAGTCATATGAGATAGTGATAGAACAGATTGAATGTCTAGAGAATGACAATACTCAATGACGTATGCCTTCAGGTTGAGGACCTGAACGATGAGATCATACGGATGCTAAGAGTTTGTACATTCTTGTTATGTCCCTAGTCCGATGTCATTTTGGAAGGTAGATAGACAGCAATGACACACAAGACTAGATTGTGGTGTTTGATGACAGAATCTCATTAGTCATGATATAGAGATATCAAACCAAACACATAGGTACTTGTTAGAGAACAAGTGTACCGGACAGACCCACCGTGAGTTTGACACATGGAACCATGAGATGGTAGTCACAGTCAGTACTTACAGTGATGGTAGTGAGTGTGATTCTTTGACCTGAAATCACTACACTCAACACATGTCGTTGGGCACACTTTGACATCATCAAACGCAGTCCTGAAACATGGGTTGTTATAAAGGTGATGATTGGGTGGCTTTGACACATGGGGCTTTTGAGGGGTGAGTGATAGATATGGGATTTGTCCCTCCTGAGGGAGTTTGATATCCAAGGCCACTTGATGATTGGGATTGATATAGGCGTGCGCACGCATGTGTGAATTAGTATGTGATATTGATGTCATACATATCTCCTTCAATCTACTCTGAGATCAAGAAAGTGAATGAACGTTGACAGGATGACTGTTCCATGCCTTGAGTTCATTCGGGATATCAGTGACAAAGGAATTATACATTCACTGTAACACCATTCACGGATTGTAGGATGAAAGTTGTTCTCCAACTTTCTACTTTCACTTGGGTAGCAATGATGTGTGACTAGGCACTGCTCTTTGCTTGTGAAGTCATAAGTGTTATGGACTTTCACTGCCAACGTGAAATGGACCTGCAGGGTCACACACATAGGATTTAACCTGGAAGAGGAATTTTGTCCACAAGCAATGTTTAGATTGATTACTAAAGGAGTTTAGTAGTTCAATTAAACACTCAATTAATCGATAGCTCAATATCATAATGTTCAAGGTGTTGGACGCGTTGATTGGAGTATCAGATTGATTGAAATCGCAATTGACTGATTCTGCACAACCTGCACTCCCAACCGATCGACTCATGTGATGAACCGGTCGGCTGAGGTTGCTGAACCGGTCAGCTCAAGTGTTGAACCGATCGGCTCAAGTCCAGGGTGAACCGATTGCTTCAAGTGTTGAAACGATCGGTTCAACTGGTGCAACCGAGCAAGTTGGGAAAGTCAGGTCGGTGAGAATTGTCCTTGCGTTTCACTTGCCCAATTTGATTGGAACAAGGATTGGTATTCGATACCAATTAGAAACAAAAGAACGAAAGTCAATCGGGAACCGACCAGGACCACGAACCGACCGGTTCAGAAGTGAACCGATCGGCTCATGGGTCCCAACCGATCGATTCAGGTCCCCAACCGACCGGTTCACTTGTGAACCGATCGGTTCAGGTTGCGAGTTGGTTGTTTTTTTGGAAAAAATCTCTAACCCTTCTACTCCTTCTTTTGGTCCTGCATTGCTTGGGATGGAGAACCCTGTCCCATGACCCTCCTATATATATGGGGGTAGTGGGGGCTTCTCAAAAAAACAACTTAGTGCAACCAGTTGCTCTGCAAAGTTGTCGTTCTCTCTGGTTTTGGTAACCGAGAGAGAGCCCGAGCAAGTGCTTCCCGCAAAGGGAGGTGTAGCAAGGGAAGGACAACTACAGTTGCAACTGGAGGCAGGAGAGTGTGTTGGAGACTAGTATGTCAACAGGAGGGTGTGACTCCTTCCACTTCCTTGTGGGACAAGGAGTGTGGAGTTCCAAGTGGTCCGTGTGGACTGCTACATAGGCGGGAGGACACTGCCACTCAGGAGGACAACTGTCATCCGACAGTCCGGTAGGAGGAGGAGGAGTCAGTCCCGGTGTGACCAGGAGCTGCACAGACACTGTCCAAGACCGGAGTTGAAGACCGTGCATTGCGTGAGGTATTGTCGCCGAGCAAGCCATGGGACAAGGTATGATTTCACAAACCATCCTTTCCTAATATATAGACATTGACGCATTTCCTCGGTATGGGTTTGGGGGAGAAAATTTTTGTTTCCGCTGCCTTCTCTGCCTCCCTTAAAACCCAACACTACTATGGGGAATTTCACAAGAAAGGTGCATAAGATTAAATTCATGGTACCTATGGAAGAATGAAAAGACCAATTTCGTCTAGCCTAAGATGTTAAAGTAGGGCGCTTGTTGGGAGGCAACCCAATCATAGGTAGTTCATTTTTATTTAGTTAATTTTCATATTTTTCTATAAATTTTTTAGTTTGGGTTGTAAAATTGATGTCCTGATACGTGTGTTAAGTGTGCAGTATTGCTTGGGTGTCGATACCATCGACCCTTGTGTCGATGGTACCGACGAGGGTGTAGAGCGGCATTTGTAGAAAACTTGCTCTGTCAATACTATCGATGGCCTCATCGATAGTATCGACCGCTCCTCAGGTTGAGTTACAAAGAATTCTGGAGGAGGTCGATAGTATCGACCCCCAAGTCAATACTCGCGATATCTCTGGAGATGTTCAGACGAATTTGTCTTAGCGAAATCGATACCATCGACGGGGCAGTCGATGGTATCGACCCGGCAGTAGTATCGAAGCGTCTCTGGGGCCTCGTGAAGATAAAGGACGCATAAAGTGTCAATACCATCGACACCTCGTCGATGGTATCGACGTAACACGTCACCAATCCGCGATAAGATATCAACGGTGCTCGCCAAATTCAGAAGTCGATCTGTGGGATGGGTCAATACCATCTACCCTCGTCGATGGTATCGATGCATCATCGATCTGGGCCCCCACATCCAGCCACCGATGACCGTCGATAGCAGTGAATACCCAGATTGTGCTATAGGTGTCGATACCATCGACACCTCGTCGATGGTATCGACGGGTCAAAGGTGGCGGCGATCTCAGCTATAAAAGGAGAGGTTGAATTCATTTTCTCTTCACATCTTCAGACCTTCTCCTCTCCTATTTGTGCTTGAGCACTTGTGAGCAACCGGCGGTCATCACTGAGCATCTAGCAATCAAGCAATCATCACCGAGCTCTTCATCGACATTGGAGATCATCTTCTCCGATCTACTCCAACCTTCACCGAGCTCCATTCTTTTGTCTCCTTTCGTTTATCATAGTGAGGATAGCATGAGCTTCTTCCTCACGGGTGGCTCCCATGGAGATTGAGATGTTCATTCCACCCCCACCAGGTTCTATTTCTTGTCCGAGGATCGTTCACCCTTCGGCGAAAGTGAGGAAGATTTATGAGGAGCTATTGAAGTGAAAAATCGAGCCTACCTGATATGTTAATCGGGATATGATCTGTGACCTCGGGTTTGAGGCCAACCTTGCTTATGTCCTTCAGGGTCAGGCTAAGCATACCCAGAGGATGCCTTCCCAAGTCTAGTACCACGCCGAGGGCCACCCCTTTTTCGGTGAATGGCCAACTTACAAGGAGTTGGTGGCGGAATTCATGGAATCTCTTAACATCTGTGTTGTGCCCAACGACCTCATCACCACCGATCGTGAGTGGATCAAATGGCAAGTGTCTTTTTGACTCTTCAACAACAACTATACCATTACCCTAGACCAGTTAGATTCTATCTACAACTGGTATCATTCTCCTAACCAGCGCCGGAGGCCAGACAGTCAGGTAGACTATGATGCTATATTTGCTGATCTGGTGACCACTCCAGTAGGAAAGGCAATGAGCTGTCACAATGCGGCCGTGGCCGACTTCGAGCATCCGTTTGTTCGGGTTATGCATCGCATGTTATGTGTTACCTTCTTTGCTCACAACAATCTGGCACTGAGTAAGTTTCAAGAGACGGATCTATTTTTCCTACACAAACTGCTGACTAAAGAGGAACTCAACTGGAGCGCATTTTTCTTAACGCGTGTGTTGGATGTGCGGAGGAGTACCAGATGGGCCCCTATCAACTTTGGGGGGCTTATTACGCCGCTAGCTCTCTATCTCGGGCTAGATTTCTCACAACTCACTCTGATGGTCAACAAAAATAAAGTCGAACTGGAGCACTTACACCGCTCCAGCCTTATTATCGTCGATGGAGGTGTGGCATATGCTCATTGCCACATCGGGAAGGAATATCTGCGACTATCACTCCCGGACCCCATCTTCAACATTCAGGTGGGCCAGCACTTTCGGTGGCCCATCATCCCTATTGCTGAGTCCAAGGAAGAGGTTGAAGCTGCAGATGAAGATGATGATGTAGGAAACGATGAGCAGGAGAAATATGAGCCTCTCATTCCTCTTTGGTCTCGAGTAGCCCCGAGGAAGCGTCCACACTTCTACCTGGGCACTTCATCCTCTTCTCATCCACAACCACCACAACCCTCTCATGAAGGAGAGGATGCTTACTCAATGCAGGGTATGTACTCTATGCTTCAGAGTATACAGGAGACACAGCAGCATCACACTGCCTCCTTTGTCAGTATTCAAGATACTATGAATCGGCTATTTGTAAATTAGTAGGCAATTTATGAGAACGAGCGCCTCCTCCTCGCCAACCAAGAAAATATTCACAACAGGTTGCATAGGATGGAGATGCATCAGCAGTCGTTCTATGATCATTACTGGAGCCAAAATTACTTCGGGGGGGTATCCTCAATCTCCGCCCATGCCACCATATGATCCCACCTTTCAGGGGCAGTATCCTGGATGGGACCCGACCACCCCGCAGCACCCACCTTTTCCACCGCCAGAACAATAATGGGTATCACTGTTCCACCTTCTGAGATTATTTTTGACTATGAGGCCATAGTCGAATTCAAGCTTAGGGGGGAGATTGAACAGTTTCTATCTCAGTTTTATTTTCTTTCTTTTTATTTTAGCATGTCATCTTAGATTTTGGCAATTTCTTCTAGTTTTGAGTAATTTTATTATTTAAGGCTTTCTAGGATCCACATGATATCTAGTGTATCTGTGGATGTCTAATGTTAATGTGTCATCTCAATGTTTTCACATGGGAGTTATGGGTGCCATTATCTGAAATTGGAGCATAATTAAAAAAATTTCAAGAATTTGCAAGTTTAATTTGTTTGAACTTGAGAACTTAACCTATGAAAATAATTCGGTTTGTCAACTTTAAAACATAATATCATAATCATACATACTTATGATTCAAGAAATGTGGATGGACATGGATGTTGAGCCTAAACTGACCAAATGGTAATGAGACTTTAATCAAAAGTGAGAAAGGGAAACCCTTTGATTTATTGTTACACAGATTAGTAAAGAGGGAAATATAATCTATTCCAATGGTTTTGCACATTAGTCTTGTGATCTATCCATTTCATTTCATTCAATATCCACCATAAGAATTGGAAGCACTTATAGTTTTTCATCTCTTGATTGCATGACATGTAGATAGGATTTCGTTTTAGCTAGATTTTGCATCTATGCATTCACACATTCTCAAGTGCATCTCATTATAGTTGCATTTTTCACACTCTAGAGCATGTAGGACTTTTTGTGCTTTATTTCTTCTAGAAAATAAGAAAAGAAGGAAAATTGTTCTATACCCTCTGGAGAGTAATTGGTAATGCATCAATGGTGTTAGCTACGTGGAAATAAGCCTAAAAGATATTGTGAATGTTCTTCTAGTAAATTGAAAAATGAGGGCTTGAAAAAAAAGGAAAAAAAAGAGAGAGAGGGAGAAAGGAACTTGTTTCACTTGCATGTATATATAAAGGAAAGAGGAATAAGCACATAATGTAGTTTTAGTAGTTATTCCATCTCATCTTGAGACGAAATGATAGTGCATGCACCATTCTACCTAAATTTTAGGCATTAGGTCATTTTCATACGCATATGCATCATTTAGGCCATTTTGTGATTTTGCATGATAAAATTATTCAGTGCTTCTCTTTCTTCCACATCTGCCCATTTCATCCACCTGTTGCTCAAAATGGTAGGCCACCTGTTACGACCCATATCAGAGTTAGTCAATAAATACCTTGAATTACGTAAAACACCTCAGTTAGTGCTAAGTTTTTGTTAAACATCATGAATAATCAAGATAAGACAACATGTGAATCAATAGTCGAGGTTTAATCATCTGAGGCAATTAGTGTTGAATATCAAATTAAATATCATGGTTAATCAAATAAGTTAATATGTGAATCAATAGTTGAGTTTGAATCACCCGAGGCAATTAATAATATCAATGTTGATTAATTAGTTAATTAGGTTGAGTTGAATACTCAATGTTGCAATTAGTGTTTTGACCTGATGTGACAAGCTAGTTAACATGATTTTATGCCCTGGGATGATAGAGAATTCTGTGCATAATCCGTTGCAAGAAAAATCACTCGAAACCGACTTCCGAGTTAAAAGATACGGGCATTTGAGTGTTCAGGGACCTAGTTGTAATTACCAAAAACGATTGGGCATTTTGCATTCCGGCCCCTCCGCGAACCGACCTTTCTCTTCTTCTTCTTCGCCCGATAGAACAGAGAAACGACAGCCGACAGAGCAACAATGAGAGGGGGAAGCAGGGGCGATTGAGGAGCGAATTTCTCGGCTCTTCAGCTCCGACCAGCAGCGCCCCTTCCTCCCACCTTCTCCTTCCTCCATCCTTCCCCTTTTCCTTGCCCCAACTGTGGCCGACCAGCAGCTAGGGCGGCGCCCTGTAGCTGCGGCCACCAGCAGTGGTTGCAGCTGCAACGGCCGTCCAAGGGAGCCGTCGCGGACGCGCCCAGCAGCTGAGGAGCTCCCTCGAGCTCCGTCCTCCTTCCACCCCTTTCTTTCCCTCTCCATCTCGCTCAACTGCAGCGCCCAGCCACCTAGCTAGGGGCGGCGCCCAACAAGCAGCAACAGGTTCGACCCAGAGCATCAAGGGCGCGGACTAGTACTCCAAGGTGACGCCGTTGAGCTCGTCTGGAGGTCCAGATCAGGGATTCGTGGCCTAGTTGCATCTAGCACCAAGAACGGCCGTCGTCTCCTACCTGTACGTATGTGCAGGGTACTGTTCTTTTGTAACGGATTTGAATAGGCCCAAACCGGAGCTCAATTGGCATACAATAGAGCAAGGTAAGACCAGCACACAGTTCGGTTTTGAGGATAGGATTAGATTCCGTAGATTAAGTCCAAGACATAGCTTTAGAATCGAGTTCGTCTTCTATAAGTTTTCCGTTTCTGCGCAGGTGCACGGCGTGCAAATCAGTTTGCACGGCGTACAAAGTTACAGATAGCGGAAAGAGTTTCTGCCCAGGTGCACGGCGTGCAGCCCAGGTGCACGGCGTGCACTCTGCTGTAAAGGGCAGAATTAGGCATAGTTGTGGACGTTTTTCGGTGTATACGAACACACCGAAGTGGGTGAGTAGTAGTTCATTTAGAAATCAATATTTAACTCAAATTAATTGTTTTATTGCTTCTATATGAATTGATATAACTCCTAAACAGTATAGTTCATACAATAGAATATGTTAGATTCATTAGAATTGAACTACGTGATATGCTTAACGAAAATGATGGAAGTTTCTGTATTATAGTTGCAATGCATGTACTGATTTCAATTATAGTTGTTTAGTATTGAAATTGGATAAACGATTCTGAATCATATTTAATTGTGATAAATGTATATATGTGCTTTTGTGATGTTTGGATTGTGCAAAATGCATGAAATGTGATATTCCTGTTTAAATGTTTATTTGTTTAATCAAGTATAGACCTAGATGCCCTAACACCGTAGAACCCCTAACATGTGTCTGCGATTTAGGGGTAAAACTCGTGTTGCAACATTATCCGTGCGATGTCATGGAGACACGAGGATGGTAAGGTAGTGTCCAACAATAACGCGTGCTTGTGTCACGGTGGCACTAGAGGAAAGTGGGGGTTATTGCAACATTATCCGTGCGTGTGTCATGGAGATAACCCCGTGAGACTCTCTGCCTGTGTGCTCAGGTTTGCAGAGTCTGGAGCACACGTGGTTGTGCAGCACACGTGGTTGTGCAGTGAGGCCGTGGAGCCTGGGGTCCTGTAGCAGAGCAGGGCCGAAGTCAGACTTAGCATTTCCCGGGTGTGTCGCTAAGTCTTGTACGGTGGGGCCGTAGCATGAACTTGTTACGGATCTTTATATGCAGAGTACACTGCATATATTTAGGGCATAATAAAATGAATAAATAATCATGTAGGTTCACAGTAAATTTATATAACTGTTTATCTACCTGAATTACCTGTTGATGATTTAGAATGTGATTATTATCTGTATGTTTGTTATGGTATTAGAACTGCCTTGCTTAGTTCTGCATTTATATTTAATTTCAATATTATAAACCTGATGAATTGTTTAGTGATTGCTAAGTGAAATACTATTCACTGAGCGAGTAGGCTCATACCTCTACTCAAAACATTTTCAGGTTATCATCAGCAGCAGGAAATCTAAAGGATCGATTTATCCTTACGCCTAGTCGATAGAAGGTTCGTAGTTAGTAGTTAGAGGTCTCTTAGTCCTTTCCCCTCGATCTTTGGGACAAGGTGTGAGTGAGAGAGTGAATGTGTATTAAGATGTAAATTACCTGTTATGCTTTATTTTATGTCGGACAATGTAATATGCTGTAGACTCTGTTTATCTTGTTAGTCAGTTTAATAAAGATGCTTCCGCAGCTTGTTTAGTTTCATTTTACAACATAAATCGGATTTCCCTGTTAATGTCTTTAAAAAGTTTAATAAGTGAAGAGTGATTGGCTTGTGTGTAAATCTCATCCTGTCGCGTCTTAATCTCGTGGTTTGTGGTTAATGTGAGATTGGGGCGTGACAACTTTTGGTATCAGAGCGTTGGTTTGAGTACGTAGTTACTCAAGGTCAGGGGACGATAAGAGACCAATAGGATTAAGGTTTAGGTGTCTTTCTTCTATCGGTAATTTTCTAACAGGAAGTGTTCTGTTATACTATTGCAGATAGTAGGAAGAGGATCTGGTCACGAGAATCAAGTAATGAGCTTAAGTTGAGTCGTTAAGAATCATTAAGGTCAAAAGATAAAGTTATAAGTAAGACGAATAATGAATGATGTGTTTTAGCTCTGGAAGATCTGAGTGTTTAGATACCCTGGCCAGGTGTCTGAATACTTAGATTGACCAGTATCAAGCTACTCTGTCTGTTCTTCTCTGGATGCCCTGGCCAGGTATCCAGAGGAAGGATAGGCTAGAGAGAAAACCCTAGAAATCTTAGGGTTAAGAGATCAGAGATTAATGTAGGAGTAAGAGATTAAATATAGGATGTGATATAACTCCTACTTTATATTGCTTATTGTTTAAAGATCATTAGAAATGCTCTTATATGCATGAATTTAGATTTTCAGTTTGTACAATGAGTATGATTCTTTTATATTGAGAATTGTTTAATGTTTGTTTTCTTTGTATTAAAGTAGACTCGAAATCATGTATGTATGAGTTTGCCCTAAGTGGATATTCTTTCCACATGTTTTAGATTAATAGGGGTTGATTAATCCCGAGTAGCTCTTGGCTTCAGGACTACAGGTTTGGCCTGGTCCGGCTGGCAGGATGCGTTACTGGGATCTAATGACTCCTATTAACAAGTAACATAAGAATAGAAGTATAAATGTTCTTAATCTTGAGAATTAGGGCTTGAGAAGCATAGACCCTAATTGGCCCAAATCAGGATTCAAATAACGCATGAATACAGAATTTGATAAATAGAATGTCTCACTAAATGATTTTTAGTATCTTATATGTAACTCTAATTTGGCTAAAATTGGGATATGATTTGGATATATAAAATGTGAGCAACATTGGAAGATATCAGAATTTTTGAAGAATGTTCTGACCAGTTTATCGGCTGAGTATCAAACTCGACCGATCACATTTTCTGAATGATATAGCAGTGTGGTAATTGAATTTTATCTTTTTATTGGTATATCCAATTGGTCTCAAATTTTAACTATGTTTGAAAATCACAAATTTTAGACACTCTATTAATTTGGTGTAATTTTTGGATGACTTTTGATCTCTACAGTAAGGTGTCGGTCGAGTTGCAACTCGACCGAATCTGCTGCAGACTGCTATATAGCAGTGCACTGTTCGATTTTTAATTAATTATTGCTAACTTGAAATGACCTGAAATTTTTACTGTAGGTTTAAAACTTTATTAGGCACAACATATAAAATTTTCAAAATTTTTGGAGTTTCTGTTTACAGTTTAATAAACGAATTACAGAAACTATTATAAAACTGAATTTTCAGCCTTTTAATTAAAGTTGAATGCTGGGTTAATATGTTATTGCCCCAAGCAACTCAATTTGATTTATATAATCGACCACACACACACAATAATGCTATGCTATTAATAAAGGATCAAACCCTAGAATGATTAAAGTTGTAGTAGTTTAAGGGATATCATTAGTGATGTAACCTTGAAAACTAGTAACTTTGTAAAATAAGATCTTGAGATATGTTCTATGAAAAGTAAACTGGTTTTGATAGTGATCTAGGGTTTTGAAGAAGATAACCTGATCGGTACATGAACAACATGAGATGATTTAGAGGAATGAGTAAGACATAAACCTAATATGTAACAATAAGTAAGTAACATAGAAAGCGGAGTATTATCCGATTATGATCTAAAGATAGTTGATGTAGTTCATGTTTTAAAGACATGGCGTCACTATCTTTATGATGTGACAATAGATCACCACCCTGGTAAAGAGAATGTGGTGAATGATGCTTCCAACAGAAAGTCAAGTTCAACAACTAATGCATTCTCTATGGCAGGTTTCAAATTGAGACATGTTAGTAGAAATGTGGAAGTTGAACTTAGGATTAGGAATGACAACACAGAGTGATTTGATGGTACAGATGTAAGTTAAGCTTACCTCTTATGATCAGATCAAGGAACTACAATAGGGTGATAGTGAGTTAAACCAGACTATGCATGACATGATATGAGGAAAAGAAAATAGAGTTTAAGTTTTTAGATGATAAGATGTTGTATTAGCATGACATGCTGTGTGTACCTCGTGATAAAGTAAAATTCTTTTAAGAGGAAAAGCCTGAAAGAAAAGATTCTTAGGGAAGTGCATGTATTGATGTATGCTATGCTATCAGGAAACACTAAGATGTATATGAATTCCAAGAAGTTGAAATGGATGGTCAGATATGCAGAAGGATGTAGCTGGGTATGTGGTTAAAAGTAGTGTGTATTAGTAGGTTAGAGCTGAACCCTAGAGATCTATAGCTACCTTGTAATCTTTTTCTATGCCTGAATGGGAATGGGAATTTATCACAATGGATTTTGTGGTAAGATTACCCAGGACGCCTAGAGGTTGTGATTTGATATGAATGATTGTGGATAGACTAATTTAGTCTGCTCACTTTTTTCATATTAAGTCAACCTTTAATGTCTCAAAACTTGACTAAGATATACATGGATGAAATAATTAGGGTGTTTGGTAATCCAGTTTCAATCATGTCATTTTGATATTCTAAGTTCACATCTAGGATTGTAGAAACAGTTGCTTTGTGCTTCGGGCACAAAGTTAAGATTCGATACAACCTTTTCATCTGCAGACGGATGGTTAGTTTGAGAGAACCATTCAGACTCTTGAGAACATGCTGAGAGCATGTGTTTTGCTTTTCAGTGGAAATGGGAAGAACATTTAAGTCTTATAGAGTTTGCTTATGTGAATGTTGAGATTAGAAATACACAACTGGTAATGGTACGTTTGACTATAAAACCCAGACAATACAAATTTGGTAAACCATTAGGTGCATGATTTCAAGATAGTAAGATAGCATTAAAATATGTAAATAAACCTAGTGCATGCTTCCTGTTATGTTAATGGGGATGACTTAAAATTTACATGAATCGTTTCTCTGAGATATCATTAGAAATTCTCAAGTACTATTAATTATTTGTGTTATGATATGTAAGCAACTCTTAATTGAGTTACGTGATGCACAAACCAGGAATTTGGTTGACATGCACGTACTTCGAGAAATTTCAGACAATTGATAAATATTACAGATGGTTTCTTATTAGTGGAGAAAATTACTTTTATTGGTGTCACAAGATGTTCAATTACATGAATTCAGTGCGTATGTGCCAAAATTGATTTGAGTTTGGAATATTTATGAATTTTTAATCTGTCTGCATGCATGATATAAAGATTACTCAGTAATTACAATGATTTGAAATATACTGCTCTGCCAGTTCCAGAATAATACTGTAATGTGATTTGAACTGCAATCAAACCGATGAGATAATGGAAACCCTAAGAGTAGGGTGTTGGCATGTGATGAATGAATAAGGCAAATGAAGCCCTAAGGATAGGGTGTACGATGAATCAAGTATTTTGATATCAATTTTCATTATGAGATGTGATGATGTTTAACAGTTAAATTGCATGAAGTTATTTTAGTACCAAATTGACATGCATTCTGTTATTTAAGAATTTAAAATGTTTATCTGCATGAATAGTATGATAATCTCTCAGTAGTTATCATAAAGTGAGATACTGCTATAACAGTTCTGGAAGGACAATGTTTTGTGGGTCGATCTGGAATCAGATCAGATGTATCCTAGGCTAAGGGACCTATACGGATGATTGATCAGTTGATCAAGAAACTCAAGAGTTGAGAAATCTTAACCTAGAGGAAGGCACGTGGAAACACGAGTCAGGAATGAATGACAAGTTTCCTTTTCTCTTTTAGGAATTTCGGGACGAAATTCTTATAAGGGAGGGAGATTGTTACGACCCATATCAGAGTTAGTCAATAAATACCTTGAATTACGTAAAACACCTCAGTTAGTGCTAAGTTTTTGTTAAACATCATGAATAATCAAGATAAGACAACATGTGAATCAATAGTCGAGGTTTAATCATCTGAGGCAATTAGTGTTGAATATCAAATTAAATATCATGGTTAATCAAATAAGTTAATATGTGAATCAATAGTTGAGTTTGAATCACCCGAGGCAATTAATAATATCAATGTTGATTAATTAGTTAATTAGGTTGAGTTGAATACTCAATGTTGCAATTAGTGTTTTGACCTGATGTGACAAGCTAGTTAACATGATTTTATGCCCTGGGATGATAGAGAATTCCGTGCATAATCCGTTGCAAGAAAAATCACTCGAAACCGACTTCCGAGTTAAAAGATACGGGCATTTGAGTGTTCAGGGACCTAGTTGTAATTACCAAAAATGATTGGGCATTTTGCATTCCGGCCCCTCCGCGAACCGACCTTTCTCTTCTTCTTCTTCGCCCGATAGAACAGAGAAACGACAGTCGACAGAGCAACAATGAGAGGGGGAAGCAGGGGCGATTGAGGAGCGAATTTCTCGGCTCTTCAGCTCCGACCAGCAGCGCCCCTTCCTCCCACCTTCTCCTTCCTCCATCCTTCCCCTTTTCCTTGCCCCAACTGTGGCCGACCAGCAGCTAGGGCGGCGCCCTGTAGCTGCGGCCACCAGCAGCGGTTGCAGCTGCAACGGCCGGCCAAGGGAGCCGTCGCGGACGCGCCCAGCAGCTGAGGAGCTCCCTCGAGCTCCGTCCTCCTTCCACCCCTTTCTTTCCCTCTCCATCTCGCTCAACTGCAGCGCCCAGCCACCTAGCTAGGGGCGGCGCCCAACAAGCAGCAACAGGTTCGACCCAGAGCATCAAGGGCGCGGACTAGTACTCCAAGGTGACGCCGTTGAGCTCGTCTGGAGGTCCAGATCAGGGATTCGTGGCCTAGTTGCATCTAGCACCAAGAACGGCCGTCGTCTCCTACCTGTACGTATGTGCAGGGTACTGTTCTTTTGTAACGGATTTGAATAGGCCCAAACCGGAGCTCAATTGGCATACAATAGAGCAAGGTAAGACCAGCACACAGTTCGGTTTTGAGGATAGGATTAGATTCCGTAGATTAAGTCCAAGACATAGCTTTAGAATCGAGTTCGTCTTCTATAAGTTTTCCGTTTCTGCGCAGGTGCACGGCGTGCAAATCAGTTTGCACGGCGTACAAAGTTACAGATAGCGGAAAGAGTTTCTGCCCAGGTGCACGGCGTGCAGCCCAGGTGCACGGCGTGCACTCTGCTGTAAAGGGCAGAATTAGGCATGGTTGTGGACGTTTTTCGGTGTATACGAACACACCGAAGTGGGTGAGTAGTAGTTCATTTAGAAATCAATATTTAACTCAAATTAATTGTTTTATTGCTTCTATATGAATTGATATAACTCCTAAACAGTATAGTTCATACAATAGAATATGTTAGATTCATTAGAATTGAACTACGTGATATGCTTAACGAAAATGATGGAAGTTTCTGTATTATAGTTGCAATGCATGTACTGATTTCAATTATAGTTGTTTAGCATTGAAATTGGATAAACGATTCTGAATCATATTTAATTGTGATAAATGTATATATGTGCTTTTGTGATGTTTGGATTGTGCAAAATGCATGAAATGTGATATTCCTGTTTAAATGTTTATTTGTTTAATCAAGTATAGACCTAGATGCCCTAACACCGTAGAACCCCTAACATGTGTCTGCAATTTAGGGGTAAAACTCGTGTTGCAACATTATCCGTGTGATGTCATGGAGACACGAGGATGGTAAGGTAGTGTCCAACAATAACGCGTGCTTGTGTCACGGTGGCACTAGAGGAAAGTGGGGGTTATTGCAACATTATCCGTGCGTGTGTCATGGAGATAACCCCGTGAGACTCTCTGCCTGTGTGCTCAGGTTTGCAGAGTCTGGAGCACACGTGGTTGTGCAGCACACGTGGTTGTGCAGTGAGGCCGTGGAGCCTGGGGTCCTGTAGCAGAGCAGGGCCGAAGTCAGACTTAGCATTTCCCGGGTGTGTCGCTAAGTCTTGTACGGTGGGGCCGTAGCATGAACTTGTTACGGATCTTTATATGCAGAGTACACTGCATATATTTAGGGCATAATAAAATGAATAAATAATCATGTAGGTTCACAGTAAATTTATATAACTGTTTATCTACCTGAATTACCTGTTGATGATTTAGAATGTGATTATTATCTGTATGTTTGTTATGGTATTAGAACTGCCTTGCTTAGTTCTGCATTTATATTTAATTTCAATATTATAAACCTGATGAATTGTTTAGTGATTGCTAAGTGAAATACTATTCACTGAGCGAGTAGGCTCATACCTCTACTCAAAACATTTTCAGGTTATCATCAGCAGCAGGAAATCTAAAGGATCGATTTATCCTTACGCCTAGTCGATAGAAGGTTCGTAGTTAGTAGTTAGAGGTCTCTTAGTCCTTTCCCCTCGATCTTTGGGACAAGGTGTGAGTGAGAGAGTGAATGTGTATTAAGATGTAAATTACCTGTTATGCTTTATTTTATGTCGGACAATGTAATATGCTGTAGACTCTGTTTATCTTGTTAGTCAGTTTAATAAAGATGCTTCTGCAGCTTGTTTAGTTTCATTTTACAACATAAATCGGATTTCCCTGTTAATGTCTTTAAAAAGTTTAATAAGTGAAGAGTGATTGGCTTGTGTGTAAATCTCATCCTGTCGCGTCTTAATCTCGTGGTTTGTGGTTAATGTGAGATTGGGGCGTGACACCACCCATGATTATCTCCTCATTATTGTATACTAGGAGATCTTCTTCCATTTAGATGGTAGTTAGGACTTGAGCAACATAGATAGGAGATCATAAGATGCACTAAGTCTAAACCGAAGGAATTCATTATATCAACTGCTTTATTTGATAGTGTTTGATGATCTTGGGGTGGACATTTCTTATGGACAATCATTGTCACCTCTAGGGTAGTTATCGTTCTGTGGTCAGTGAGGGCCGACATGTGCATGACGGGTGGGAGTCATATTGAGCTGTCTTTTATGCTAATAAGTTCTTTAGTTGACTCTCGCAATTCTATTCTATAGTTTTGTGCTCGAGGATGAGCAATGTTCAAGCTTAGGGGAGTTTGATGTAGGGGTTTTGAGTCGCTTTTATAGACTGGTTTTGCATACGTTTTGTGCGTGTTTTGGTCATTTTTGTGATTAATATCGCATGATTCACTACCTTTAGTCTATAATCTCTTTTTGCATCAAATTTACCTTGTTTCATATTATTATGTACAAAAGATCATATTTGTTGGATTTGATTGGTGTTCTTCTTTTCTTTTTAGGCAATTGGAATATCTGCATCTGTCGATACCATCAACGACTGGTCGATACCATCAACCTGGTCACAGTGTATTGTCATAGAAGAGCAACCAGAAGTCGATACCATCGATGGGACTGTCGATGGTATCGAGAGAGCATCCGTGAGCCAGATTTCCAGGTGTCGATACTATCAAAACAAATTCGATACCATCGACCTCGCCTCAGCAAACTAAGCTTCAGCGTCAGATTCCAGAGAAAAGTGATGCCTAAGGTGTCGATACCATCGACACACCATCGATGGTATCGAGGCAACATCAGAGAGAACCCCAAGAATCGTGCAAGCGTCGGTGCATCATGTAGGTCAATGCCATCGACCCGCGTTGATGGCATCGATGCCGTCAGATCAGGTTCTGCTAAAGATCGTGTCTAATCGGATGGTGGTGATT
This sequence comes from Alisma plantago-aquatica, assembly GCA_963693085.1. NCBI lineage: Eukaryota > Viridiplantae > Streptophyta > Magnoliopsida > Alismatales > Alismataceae > Alisma > Alisma plantago-aquatica. The sequence continues at coordinate 852,547 of OY856413.1, forward strand.
TTTGGGCAACCTAAAGTGGTGCATATATCTAATTAAGGCAGCCCGGAGGAGGCTATCACGTCATTAGCGACCGGAGAAGTCTCAAGAAGGGGGAGAGAAGAACAGAGCCAAGAGCGACGCCCCGATCGTTCTGAGAGCTGCAGAAGATGTTTTCCACTGCCGTAAGACTATAGAATGTTTACCCCATGCCAAGGAATGCCCGGATCTCCTCTGTTCAGGGGTTTACATCACATCTATTCACGTTTCCCTATGTTTTCCCTTTCTCTCATCATGTTTTTCGTTGAGATGAACATGCGGGGCTAATCCCCTTTATCTTTAGGACCAGGAGTAGTCTGGGTAATCATTGTATGATACTTTTTACATATTTTATCATAATTTGTCTCTTAAATCCGTGGCATGATGTTTTTTTCTCAATTATATCATTACGATTGATCACCCTAATGATAATCTAATACCTTTAATTACTTTGAAAGAAGAATTAACGGTTGAAAAGAGATGGATATCACATTAACTAATAAATCCTTTGAACAAGTTGACGTACAGTTAATGGTGGAAACCTAGAGTGTGATCTTCATGCACCTAATTTAGGGTATAGGTTACTACTACCATGGAACTGACCTAGATTTAGGTAGTGAATTATATCGCAACAGCGAACAATTCTGACTATGGGCCACTACTCAGAATAGGAAATGAATTAGGATAATTGTGTAGGAACTAGTACAACGAGAACCTACGGTGAAACTACAATCCTAAAGATTCCACCTTAAATTGATTAAACCAACCATTTAATCGATTGGTTTGATTTATTTTATTTTTCTTTTCTTTTTCAATCAACTCTCAAACCATTTTAATCGGTCTAGCTGATTGTGAACAGTTAATAGTACTCTACCAAAAATTTGTTCCCTGAGTTCGACTCGGGCCTCACAAAGGCCTATATTACTTTGGCGTGTGCACTTGCGTTATAAGCACGGTAAATTCGTGTCAATGGCATCATCACCATCCTCGGCATCAGGCTCATAGTCATCGTCTCCATCTGAAGGTGCAGTAGCAGTGCCTTCATCACTGGAGTCACCACTAGAGCCATCACCACCATCATTAGCATCCTCACCATCACCATCATCCTCATCAGCATCAACAGTCTCAGCATCAGCCTGGTCAGGCATCTCCTCGTCCATAGAAGGACCAAATCCACGACCGGGCCAACAAGCATTCTGCTCATCCCAAGCATACCAAGAGCATAGAGCTTATTGGCCTGAGGGAAGGCGGGAGCAGAATCACCCAGACTAGCAAGCAGAGTGGCCAAGGGGCCAGTAGGTAACGGCAGGAAGACAGGAGCAGGACCACCAGCAGTAGAGGGTGTGGGAGCAATAGTGGAAGGCTTAGGCACAAGGTAGAAGTGATTATATGCAAAGGATACATAATCACTACCAAGGTATGGCTAGTAGCTGGGGTATGGGTGTGCACAAAATAAGTTCATGTTTGACATGATTGAGCATAAATCCTAGTCCAGATGCTCGTGGACTTGGAGGTTGTATGCCTATTGCTGCATCATGTAACCCATGATGGCTTCATTGGATACACGGAACGAGGCACGGCTAGGTTGGGGTGGCTGAGGAGGTGGAGCATAGAGGTAGAGGCAGGTGCAATAGAGGTAGAGGTAGAGGGTGAAGCACTGGGTGTGGTGGAGGAAAGAATAGGCACAGATTTTTGAATGGTGGTCTCACTGATGCACACTCCCTTCTTGGCAGTACTGTAGTGGAATTCAAAGAAGAGTGATTTCTCAGTGGTGAATTGGAAAAGACCACAAATCAGGGAAGGATAAGGAGTATGGGTGCTAGGGGTGTTCTTGCTAGAGTCAAAGAAAGTCATATGGTTTAGGATATATCTAGACCACTTGACTCCAACATTCTCTATGATGTTGTACATGATCACCACAACGTTCTCTACAATATTCGTTTGATTTTTCTTTGGGTGGATGTTGCAGTTGACCACTAGGGCTAATATATGCTTCTAGAGATCTAAGGTGGAGGAGGGTAGGGTGCTCTTCTTCTTATAGGGAACATCAGGTTTCTTCAAATAGCGAGGGATATCAAGAAGAGTGATCTCATTCTACCTGTAGAAACCTTCTGGGTCCAAAAGGTCAAATACTCACCATAATCCTTACGCCAAGTATCATTCTCATTGGCTCCTAAAAATAAAACATTTAGGATGTCCTTAGAGATTTGGAATTTCTTCCCAGAGATCATCAAAGTAAGGATCACTTGAATATTCAGAGGGGGTACAAGGGAGTCGTAATTCCAATGCAAATTTGCATAGAATTTGTGAACTGCTTTTGTGCTAGACATCGAATTATGAAAGCAATCACGCTCGACAGCTAGGGCGGATAGGTGATGAATAGAAAGCAACCTTGCCACTTGATCGATGATAGCTTGACGCCTAGGGCTAGGCTCAAACAAGGCTCCAAAAGGAAAAGGACTCCTAGGAAGAAGCTCCTTATACCTATTTATAGACTCTATTGAAACAAAGAGGGTCTCATCAAAATGAATATAGTGAGAGGATGAAGAACAGGATGGTGCATTGCTAGGGTGGGTTTCTTTCTTCTATGAGAAGCCATGGAGGCACAAAGAAGGAGAATAAGAGAGCAAACACACAAAACAAACCACCAAAACTGTTCACACACCAAGGAAGAGCAAGGGGGAAAGTCTAGAACGGTCTATATAGGTCAGATTAGGGAAGGTAAGGTCTGGGGTTGAGAGCTTAGGGCTAGAAGAAGAGGAATCGATCATCTATTCTCTAGTTGAGAGGGAGAATGGACAGCTGAATCTGACTTAAGTTGGAAACACCCCGCCGATCGGTCAAATTCTGTGAGTCTGAAACTCGACCGATTGGTCATTTTTTTTAAAAAGCTCTCGGCTAGGGATCGGTCGAGTTTGTCCTGGGGAAACTCGACCGATGGTCAACCTGACCTAAAACCATCAAACTTAATTTATATCCATTTGAATGATAATTAAATTTATTTTTCAAGTCCATTATGTATATTAAACATACTTAGGCACATATCACTCATCATTGGGTACTATTTTGCGATAAAACAAGCATTTCCGAGAAATACCCAAAAACAAGAGAAAAACAAGGTAAAATGAACATGAAAAAGTAATTTAAGCATATAAGCACTCAAAGATGATCAAGATAGATGCAAAACATATAGGATAGATGACTACTAGTTAGAAGGCATATCAGATTCATCCAATGCAGTTATAAGCAATTTTGATCTAATAAAGTTAAATTGCTCTCTAGCTAGAGTTTTAGTGAAAATGCCTGCCAACTTATTTTCCATGTCCACATGTGTGACATAAATATCCTTCTTGGCAATGTGATCACAAAGAAAATGAAGGTGAACCTCTATATGTTTAGCTCTACTATGCAATATAGGATTATAAGACAAGTTAATTGCACTAGTATTATCACAAAAGATAGGATAAGCGTCAAAATGAATGTTAAAGTCTTGGAGCATTTGCTTCATCCATAGGACCTGGGCACAACAACTCCCGGTTGTAATGTACTCAGCCTCGGTGGTTGATAATGCCACACTGCACTATTTTTGTAGAACCAAGACACCAAGCATGGTCCTAGGAGGAAACAAGTGCCACTTGTGCAATTTCTATCAATCAAGCAGCCTGCATAATCAGCACCACTATAGGCAGTAAGAGTAAAGTCCCTTGACTTGGGGTACCATAGTCCAAAGTTTTGAGTTTTGTCTAGGTACCTTAGAATCCTCTCAACAGCTATAAGGTGATATTTCTTAGGATTTGATTGAAATCTAACACACAAGCTAACACTAAACATTATGTCGGGTCGATAGGTAGTTAAGTAAAGTAAAGTTCCAATCATACCTCTATAAATATTCTCCTCTACCTTCTCACCTTCTTCATCTTTATCAAGTTTGGCAATGTTTGACATGGGTGTGTCCATCGTCTTGGTATTCTCCATCCCAAAGTGCTTAAGTAGTTCATTTGTGTACTTGCCTTGGTTGATGAAGTTCCCATCTTTTGTTTGCTTAATTTGAAAGCCGAGGAAGAATGTGAGCTCACCTATCATACTCATTTCAAATTCACTCTGCATAAGATCACTAAATTCTTTGCAAAGATCAAGGTTAGTTCCTCCAAAAAATGATATCATCAACATATATTTGAATGGTAAGAAAATTTTTAGAAGTGTTCTTTAGAAACAAGGTAGAATCCACTTTGCCCATGATATAACCATGATCTAACAAAAAGTTCTTTAATTTCTCATTCCAAGACCTTGGTGCTTGTTTGATTCCATAGAGAGCTTTTTGCAACAAATAAACATGGTTAGGTAGATTATCATGTTCAAATCCCGAAGGTTGTGCAACATACACTTCCTCCTTAATTGTACCATTCAAAAATGCACTTTTAACATCCATTTGATACAAAAGAAAGTTTTTGTGACTAGAAAAAGCAAGAAACATATGAATGGACTCAAGTCTAGCTATAGGTGTATATGTTTCATCAAAGTCAATACCTTCCTATTGATTGTAACCTTGACCACTAATCTTGCTTTGTTTCTTACCACTTTGCCGCTTTCATCTAGCTTGTTGTGGTAGACCCATTTGGTGTCAATGATCTTTCTATCACTTGGTCTTGGCACAAGGGTCCAAACTTTTTTCTTTTCAAATTGTCACAACTCCTCTTGCATAGCTAGGATCCATTGTTCATCCCCAAGAGCTTCCATGACATCTTTAGGCTCTAGTTGTGAGATGAAGGTGTTGTTAACTTGTTCTTTGATGAATGCAGCCTGTGTCTTCACTCTCTCAAATGGATCACCTAAGATCATCTCCTTAGGATGATTCTTTGCAAATTGGGCAGTTGGATCCTTCTTTTCATCATCTTTTTCTTCTTCTTCTTGAGCAACCACCTCTTTACCCTTTTGGGTGATGTTGAGTTCTTTAAGAATAGGAATTGCTTCATCTGCAACATCATCATTTGAAACAATATATATGGGAATAGAGGGGTTAGTGTCAATAAACTTTACATTAATAGATTCTTCTACTTTATCATGATCAACATTATAAACTCTATATCCCTTGCTAGTAGTGTTATAGCCAAGAAAGAAAGCCTTATACGATTTCGGATCAAACTTGTCAAGAGAATCCTTCGTGTTTAAAACAAAACAAGGACATCAGAAAACATGAAAATACTTGATAGAAGGCTTCCTACCACGCCATAGTTCATAGGGGGTTTTCTTAAGCGATGGATGCGTGAAAACACGGTTTTGCACATAAAAAGAGGTACTGATAGCTTCAGCCCAAAACTTCTTAGCAGTACCAAACTCAAGAAGCATGGTCCTAGCCATCTCCTGTAGAGACCTATTCTTCCTCTCTACAACCCCATTTTGTTGAGGTGTACGAGGTGAAGAAAACATGTGTGCATAACTCGATTCTTTACAAAAATGCTCAAAAAGCTCATTTTCAAATTCTCCCCCATGGTCACTACAGATGGAAACAATCTAGCAAGAAGCTTCATTCTCAAATCATTAACAAAAACTAGAGAAAACATCAAGCATATCACTCTTTGAAATGAGAAAGAAGGTCCAAGTATATCTAGAGAAATCATCGATAATAACATGACAACACTTGGAACCACAAAGCGATTGCGTTCTCATTGGTCCAAATAGATCAATATGAAGAATCTAAATAGCTCTCTTAGTGCTAAGGACTCCATTGGATTTGAAGAGGGACTTGGTTTGCTTTCCTTGTGTACAAGGTTGGCATTCCTCATCCTTTTCAAAATCCAATTTAGGAAGTCCCTTGACTAAGTCCTTTTTTCTCAACTTCTTTAATTGATGCATATTTACATGACCAAGTCGGCAGTGCCAAAAAGAAATATCATTCAAATTGGCTACTAGGAATTTACCAACCACAGGCTTAATAGAGTTAAGAACAATAACATAAAGATTACCACTTTTAGTTCCCTTATATATAACTTGATAGATGAGGGAATCTAGAATCAAACATTCAAAAGAAGTAAATAGAACAAGGTAACCATTATCACAAAGTTCACTAACACTTATTAAATTATTATGTAGGCCATCCACAAAAAGAACATTCTTGATGTATAAGTATTCACCAACATCACCCTCACCTTTGACTTTACCTTTCTTTTTGTCCCCAAAGGTGACAGATCCTCCTTTCTTCTTTATGAAATTGTTGAAATGGCTTACATCGCTGGTCATGTGCTTTGTGCTGCCACTATCAACAATCCATCTATTTTTCCCAGCAAGAAAGGAGAATGTCGATTCCCAACTTAAACTTTGGGATCCGGAGTTAGCTTGGGGACCCATTTTATCTTTGGTTGGTCCCCTTAGGCTTGTAAGGACAATAAGTAAAATAATGGTCATCACATTTGCAATAAGAACAAACCATAGGATTCTTAGTGCCTGAAGATTCTCCTACAAAGAAAGAGATCTCCTTGCTCTTTTTATTACCTTTGGCCTTGCTCTTACCCTTGGAGTCTCCCCCTACAAATCCCAAACCACTAGTACCACTTTGTTGGGTAGATTGATCAAGGATTTCATTTAGGGAGTTCTTCCCTTTGAGGAATTTCTACAGGGATGCTCTTAATCTATGGTTATCATCATTCAAAGAAACAATAGTAGAAGATAAACTAGATATATCACTCCTAGCATGCGCAAGGTCATCCTCAAGATATAAAGCTTTAGTAAGATATGAACCCTTTTCAAGAGAGACAGCAGCCACATTAACACTAGGAAACAAAGGTCCAGAAGATAAATCATTTACTTGACTAAGCAACCTATCATTTCTAGATTTTAGCATTTTAATCTCTTGAGATAAACATCTCTCTCCTCTACGAGCATCAATAAGCAACTTCAATTCAACATTTTCAATTTTAAGCAATTCAAGTTCTTTTAGGCAATTTTGGTTCTCTTACTTAAGATTTTCAATGTTCTTAAGGTAGACACCATTCTCAAATTCAACCCCATTGTATTGGAGCTCAAGATCAAAGTATTTCCCTTGCAAGTTATCAATATTCTCAAGATTGTTTTTCTTATCCGATTCCAAAATTTCAAGCTTAGCATAAAGATCGTCAATGATTTTTCCTAATGGTATTCTTTTAGATTTACATTTAGCAAAAGAAGGATGGGAAGTAACAAGCATGTCAATAATAGATTCTTTAGGGAGTTCATGAAAGCTTACCTCACTTCCCTCACCAATGTCTTCACTTGTATAGGCTATGAGAGCAATGTGGCACTCTCCATCTTCTTCAGAGCTAGAGCTACTTGAAGATGAAGCTTCCCAAGCTGCTTGAAGATGAAGCTTCCCAAGCTACATTGGTAGCATTCTTGTGTCTATTTTCCTTCTTGTCCTTCCTCTTGGGCTTGCTCTCCTTATTGTGATCCTCATCTTTCCTTGAGTTGCTCTTGTGGTGAGATTTTCTTGACTTTGGGCATTCACTCTTGTAGTGCCCCTTTTGACAACACTTGTAGCATCTCAGAGTAGAGGAGGAGGAGGCCTGCTTTCTCTTTAAGTGCTTTCCCTTGATGTAGTTGGCTTCATGCTCACTAGGGCCTTCATCTTCACTAGAGGAGGGAGAAGAGGTCTGACAAGCAAGTTGTTGTTGAAGGAAGACATCCTCCACTTGTGCTTTGAAAGGACTATCTTTGATCTTCTTAGCTTTCTTCTCTTCTTGCTTAGCTTCCTCTTCTTGCTTGTCAAGTCTAGGCTCATGGGCTTGAATATTGCCAATGAGTTCTTCATTTGGGATGTCATCAAGGCTCCTCACTTCTTCAATGGAGGTGACCTTTGACTCCCATCTCTTTGGAAGAGTTCTCAAGATCTTTGAGTTGATGACGCCTCTTTCTAATGGTGTGCCCAAAATAGCCAGCCCATTAATGATGACATTCAGCCATGAATACATCTCCACAATGCCTTCTTTCTTTCCCATCTTGAAGTTCTCTAGGATGCTACCCAACATGTAGATCTTTGCCTCCTTGACTTGCTTTGTGCCTTCATATGTGATGCACAACTTGTCCCAAATCTCATAGGCAATGTCCCATGATGAGATCTGGTTGAACTATGTGGGAGTGAGGCTTGCATAGAGGATGTTAATGGCCTTTTCATTTAGTTGAGCCTCCTTGAGAGGAGCTTCACTCCATGTTGCAACAGCTCCGGTTGGCTCTTTGTAAGGTGTGACCATCACCTTCCACATGTCAAATTTCATCCCTTGAATGTAGAACTGCATTCTTCTCTTCCAATAGAGGAAGTTGGTACCATCAAAGACTGGAGGACGCATGGAGAAGCCTCCCTCTAGGTTGAGTGAACCAAGTAGATTGTCACCCATCTTCTTGTCTCGTAGGAGATTGTTGGAGAAGATCCTTAGCTCTGATACCACTTTTTGGATCTAAGGGCTATAGAGGGGGTGAATAAAACTACAAAATCCATCACAAAATAGATTACCTTCAAATTATATCCATTAGGAGCAATAGCTTAATGCAAATTTGAAGTCCTATCTAACAAGCATAGCAAGGATGAGAGAGATTGATAGTAAGCACTTGACAAAGGGATGTCGAGTGTTTCCACACTTCAAATTACAAGTGAGTCAGTCCACTACCTACAGAGGTCAGCCTCTAGGACTTTACAAGTGCTTTTCTCTATTATATCACCACAGATATTACAGAAATAGACCACTAAAGGACTTACCCACCCAATCAAAAGGAGATCTCCACCTTAACAAGTAACTTACCCACTTATCTTGAATCTTCAGCCTTCACCTAGGTCTTACCCATTCAATCTCAAGTCTTCTACCTTGAAAGACTTTTCTTCTCCTCTTGTATCTTCTGCCTTTGCCTTCTCCTTCACCTAGAGAAGATCACTACCTCTTCATCAACCTTGAAGAGGACCAGCTACAGCTCCTTCATCACTCAATGGATCTTGCTTACTTCAGCTTTTCTTCATGGAAGAAGGGGATAGGGAACTAGTGGAAGATTGAGAGCTTTACATGCACAAAGGTGGATCTCTCTTACAATAATCCTAACTCACTCACAAATCACGAAATGATGTGTAAACTAGAGAGAGAAAGGGGCTCAAGGGGTGGTAGCACACTCAACTATAACAAGGACCTTGTGTGTAGTGAATGAGCAACCTTAGAATGAACTCCAAGTGGTCCTATTTATAGCTCGGGGTGCTCCCTTGAGTTGGGGAACACTTAGGGTTGAATTATAGCTATTTTTACACAAGTCAACGGATCTATTTTCATCCAAACAAGTCACCAATAGTTATAATCACTTTTTCTGCATTTTCCGTACAATACATTCAGTCGAGATTCAGTAAAGGTAACTCGACCGACCAGCTAAAAGAAAAACCCAATTTTCAAACTATCGATCGAGTTTGTCTTGGGAAACTCGACCGATCAATTAAAATCACATTTAGTCAGTAACCCGATTGGTCAAGTTCTGTGAATGCACAACTCGACTGATGCACTCAATAGAAAATTGATCCAAGGGATCGGTCGAGATTGTAACTCAACCGATCAGCAGTCTATGATCAATTTTCAAATGATGTTAAAAAGTGATTAAAACTTAGTACTAAGTGTCCCACATAATTTTTTAATCTTAGTTACAAGTCATATCATCAATACAAGTGATTAAAAAATTCTCCTAAGGTCATTTGAATGGATTTTCTAATTAGCACACTTGCATTGCTTTTGACTTGAACTTTGACAAGCTAGAGCTTGTGTAAATTGATTCTTTTCACGTACCTAAAACTTGAGATCAATCTTGAATGCACATATTAGATACATATGAATGGAATGGTTGAGTCATTATCAAAATATGGACAATGTATAACCTCTAGGTCAACATTAGCTACTGATGAAACTCAATAGTTGGTCAATAATGACATTTTCATTAGCCAACAACTATCCACAACTAGTGGAATGGTTCGGAATTCCATAAAGTAACCAAGGTCCACCAAATCAAGCTTAAGCAAAAGAGAAAAGATAAAAGCAAAGAATGCTCTGCACAAGTTATAAAAAGCACCTCCAAGTATGAAGAATTTGCATAAATTTACAAGAAAATAACACCAACCAACTAATTAGATATTGACACTAAGAAAGTAATCAAATCATCCAAGAACATAATTAAGATGCCAAAACATGTTTTGAGGGTTAAGATGGGCTAGGGGTATTACAACAAGGGGCCTTACAAAATAACTCAAAAGTAAGCATTAATAATTCCTCAAAAGAGGTATTGTCTACAAAAGTGATATTAAATCTCAACAAAGGAAGTCTACACTATTCTTGAAATATGGAAATACTAAAAAAATTACGAAACTCGTTGAAATAAATGAATCTATCTAAAATTCTCCATGGTATTCTATTTTATAATTTTTCAAGTTTCTTGTAAGATGATCTAGATCTTCATATCAACATCTCTAACCTAAAACATCAACAAACAAAACACAATCAGCATATTTCTATACTTTGTAAGTGGGTGCAACCAAAATGTGTGCATATAATTCAAAGGCTTATACGGAAATTCAAGTCAATAATTGCAATAACATGAATCCACATTTTCATTCTATTGAACCCATAATATTTTTTATCTCATTTGGTGAACCAATACTTTATCCATAACTTGATTCCGAAATCAATATCCTATCATCAAGCTCATTGGTGCTTATCCCATCACTAGATTATTCCACCCACCTCTTGTTAATTTTTAGAATGCTCTCATAGAAATTATTCTACATTTTATCTCAAGAGTGGGTTTCTCCCAAAAATACCCTAATGAGGTATTAATTATTGGGTTATATGTTATCCATTATTGATACAAAAAAGATTTCATGTTTTTGAAGGAAATAAAACAATCCAATACATATATCATCTGATTCAAACATTTGAGAAACTTTGCAAATCTTAAAAGCTCAATAGAAGTGATTAATTCATAATTTAAACCATGTACCTTATCATGAAGGGAAATTGTTGTACACATTCAAATAATCCATGCATTAATCTAGAAATCAAAATTTGTCACATGAGTGTTACAACCTTTCAAAGTCCTTAACTAGGATTTTGTGCTTAGGTGGGGGATTACTTATTTGTAATCTTAGATTTGGGTAGAAAGCCTAATTACTCATTTAGTTATGCCTAAATTCTTAACCAAGATACCAACTTTGTTACAAATAACAAAGATTGATTTCTTTGTTACTAAAGGTATTCTAGATAAGTTCTTATATATTTATTCATGATATGAAGATTAAAAACACAAAATGTGTTTGTCTTTACCTAAGATAGGGTTATTAGATCTATGGTTTCAAGAAAGTGGATATCGTGGATACCATCACATAATATGGCTATCAAGGTCTATTTCTGACCTTACATCTTAAAATTATACGATTTAAGTGTATGATTTGACTTCTTTAGGTCTCATCACTAAATTATATTCAAAATTACAGGCTTATGGATCTCATTTTTTTAGTCAAAATGTTTATAATGTTATATTAATCATGTATTCTTATGTATTTTATGGGGTTTATAAGATCAGGATAAAAGAAGGGTTTTCACAAGAAGTATACCTTTCTATGGTTTGTATTTATGTGTCTGGATCCAGATTGATCTGCACGTATGAGAAGGCCCACTTTCTCCCTCACTAACTACACCATGGCTTGGTTAGGTTTCCCATTTTCCTAGTTGTTGAATGAGTGGACTTGATCCCCCTAGCTTTGCCCAACCCAAGGTTACCTTGCCCTGGATTTTGTTGTTGGATCAACATTGATGGGCTTTTCTCCTTGGCTGGACCTACTTGCAAAGAGGCATGGAAAGTATAGCATTTCTCACATCCTCAAAAGAGGAGTAGAGGGAAGGAGAAGATGGAGAGGTTGTAAAGGATGTCAATCTATCTTGTCTGGCCTTTATAATGATGGAGGGGTTGTGGATCAATGTTGGTGAATCCTAAGGAGGGCACACTTCAGGCGGTGGTACCATGGACCTGATCCCAATGGCAACATGGATAGAAGAGGTTTCTAGGGTTCTAAATCATGTGAAAAATGGTGGAGAAATAAGGGATGTTTGACGATGACCCTCATTCCTTTATTATATTGGAGGGGCAATAGGTTTTAGGTTTCTAAGTCTCTCAGAATTGGGGGCATGGCAGTAGGTTTGTCTCACTTGATGCTCCAAGGCACTAATTCCTTTTATTACGCCTATGGTCTGACTCGTTAAAGTGAGAGGATGAGATTGGAAAGTAATTCAAGGAAGAAAAGAGATAAGAGAGAGGGAAGAGGGAAAGGGAGAGGGGTGTGTTAGAGAGAGGGAGAGAAATTATGGGGTTATTTTTTCTTTTGTTCTGCAGGTAGAACATGATCTAGAGTTCTTAAATCCCAGATCTAACGGCTCTAAGTCCACTTGATCATTTAAGGGATAGGATCCAAGGTTTTCATCGCATTAATTGTGACAGAAATCATCATCAAAGTAATAACTAACTCTATTTGGAAACTTTGAAAATGCATATCTTCCTACCCTTACCTCTAATTAACTTGAGATTTTAAAATCTACTTCTATGTGAGTAAATATCATATTTGACCAATTATTATCCGAGCAAGAAAACATTTGTTGTCCAAATAAGACCATTAAGTGATGCAAATATACATGTGGTCCATACCGGATTTGACCAATTATTGGACCACTAATGAAAGTCTCCAAGACATGTAATTCTATATTCATATTTATTTTTCTCTCTCATTTTGCTACCATAAAATCTAACAATGAAAATTTGTTATATTAACATCATTTTCTCGATTTCTAAGTCAACCTTAAAATAAATCCAAGTAAAATTCTTCAAGATATCATATAATCTCATAAAATGTTTAAAACTTGGAAATAAATTTCTAACAATATTATAAACTAAAAGGATCACCACATTTGATATTTACATGATTGAACCACAAATAATATAATTGTTGTACCTAAGTACAAGAGTAACTCAAAACAACCACATTGTTTATTTAGAGGATTATGTTTTGACAATTATATTTTAATTACAACTTCTATAAAAAGGAAAAAGGAGAGGAACTTTCAAGTCCTCACATATTTTCCCCCTTCAAATAATTTTCCCCACAAAATTCAGATCATCTATCAAAAGGGGTGGGTCAGAGTTTTCCATGTCAAATTTTAGATCTCATGTGGTTTCATCCTCCCATGGTGGTTCCACTGAACCTTAATTCTTGAGCTCCTCACCTTCTAATCCAAGATCCTCACAGGTCTCTCTAGGCATGTTCAATTACCTTGGAAGATCTAAGGATATGTCAATCAACACATGGGCATGAACCATTTACATTGTTCTTTAAGTCAGACACATGGAACACATTACACATTAGGTCATATGGGGTTGGTAGAGCAAGATGTCAAACAAGACCATCAACCTATACTAAAACCTAGTACAAATCTCTTTCCTATGGTTCATCTTTCCTAGTTCATTGCATGGCATGGATGGGTCAGATTCTTATGAAGACATAAGATTTCGTGTAGACGGTAAGTCCAATTGTCATGCATGAGCACAAGATTTTTGTTAGGAATCGGCACTTACTTTCAACCAGAGTATGCCCAAGGTGATTGGAGCATCGTTACTACTACATGTACTAAGTCTTACCTATTTCAATCCATATCATTGGGTAAGACTAATCCAAAACTTATCAAGTGTCTCTTTACCCCTCAATGAGGCTAGCTCAAGCGAGGCTTCTATCTCATCAATATTATTGAAGAGGAACATAACCCCCTCTAGTGTGTGTGTGTGTGTATATATATGAGGTGATCTCTATTGCCCGTGAGGGTAACCAAAAAACGCTACCCATCACAGTGACGCGGTGGCACATGTTCGTAAATATTTCAAAATGAAAAAAGGGCAGAATTTTGTGAGAAAACAAGCGGAAAGACAGAAGGCAAAAAAACCCCAAATCATCTGTTCAATTCCTCACTGCTCTGTGTGATTATTTGCTGAAACCACCATCGTCTGGCCAAAACCCACCCCCTGACCCCCCAGTCTCTAGTTATTTTGTCATCAGTGGAATATCGGTCTCCGTCTACTTCACTTCTCCACCTTTGTTCTCTGCCTCTCAATTTCGGTCGAACGCAGCTGCTCCGCTCCGTTGTTCAGACATGGTGAGAATGAAGAAGTCGTCACAGAAGACCACCACAGGGCCACCATGGAGAAATAAACTAAAGCCTGTAATCGTAACTGAAGATGAAGATTACTTTGTATTGAAGACTTATGAAGTCGACTAGCCAATGGCAAAAGAACCGGATGAGGCGGTAAAAGCACAAGCTACAGAAGGGTAAAAAGAAGGGGCTCCTGCGACGGGAACATCTTCAGAAAAGAAAGGAAATGAACGTATGGGAACATCTACAGAACATCCGCGTGACGAACCGGATGAAGCAGTAAAAGCACCGGCTGCGGAAGGAGAGAGAAAAGGATGCAGCTCCTCTAAGGGCTCTGAGAGGGAAGAAAGAAAGGGCTGCAACTACTCCGAAGAGACCATCTTCAGCAAAGAAAGGGAATGTCAGTAAAGAAGGTACTGGGACTGAAGAACCTTCACGTGATGAAGAGGAGAATGAACAACGACGAGGTAATTTATGTTTGCATGTACATTACAATGAAACATAAATACAGGATTTCGACTACAAAGTAACAATGTATGATAAAAGAGCAACTGGTATGACAAGTAGAGTAACTCAACAATGCCTAGAGTAACTACAGGAAACATTGGAGTAACTATACAATAGGTAAGAGTAACTATCTTAAAGCTGGAGTAACTATTTCATAAGAAAAAGTAACTCGAACACTAGATATAGTAGTTAAACTGGAAAGTATATTTTGTTAAACTAAGGAGTACAATTTTCGAGTAACTGTGTTTGTATGCAGGAGAAGATAGGATAGCGTCTAATGACAATACAAAAAAATATCCGCAAAGGAATGAGGAAGAAAATGCTACTGCTGATGAAGAAGAATTGCAAAGAAGTAAAAGGAAATAAAAGGGCAAAGAAAAGGATGAAGCAAGCAGGGAGATAGAAAAGGCTATTGCTGATGAAGGAGAAGTGCAAAAAGGTAAAAGAAAGAAGAAGGGGAAAGGAAAGGCTACTGGTGAGGAAGGAGAAGAGGAAAGAAGGAATAGGAAAGAGAAGGGAAAAGGAAAGGTTGATGCAAGCAAGGATAAAGAAAAAGCTACTGATCAGGAAGGAGAAGAGGAAAGAAGGAAGAGGAAGGAGAAGGGAAAAGCAAAGGCTGATGAAGGCAAGCTTGTATGAATTTATAATTGTGTTAATTTGTTGTTACTTTCAGAGGACACTTAATAACACTTACAGTTTAGAGAGTTTCTATTACAATAACAGTTAGCTTTAAAATGTGATCAACCTATCATGTATAGTAAATTGTGAAAAATATAAGAGTAACTGGACTGACTAAAAAGTAATAAGCAAAAAAAAAACCTAAGAGTACTTTTTGATATGTTTGCAGTTGACATTAAAAGGGTATACCACAGATGCAACATCAAGAGCTACATCACCATCAACAACAGCATGGTGTTTACAAACAATCAGATTAGAATGATAGGTCAACAACTTTTGCAAACATGATAAGATGCCAAATCTTACGGTAGACGTAGTACTTTTGGAGAATTTAATAGCAATATATGTGGAGGATGACAGATTCTTGTTGGCAAAGGGAGTGGAAAGAAGAATGACATTTGAGGATGTGGGGGTAATCCTAGGTATCCCTAGCAAATGTATGGATATCATACCTATGAAAAACTCTACAATAGTGAGCTCAATTTATCAAGAATTTGCTAGGGAAATAAGTAGAAATAGCAATGAAGGTGAGACCTTGAAAAGGTTGAAGGAGAAGGATGTCCTGCATAAGGACAACTTGGCAAATCTTTGGCAACAATATGCCAAGAAAGACGACCCCGCCGACAATCAAAACATGGGTCGGGCGTAGATGTTGCACTTGCTTGCAACATTCCTACTCCCAGACACCAGCTATTGCCCCCCAATTTACATCATGCACTACTTAGATGATGTAACTGCCACGGGGCAAATGAATTGGCCAAAGCCGGTTCATGGGAGTATCTTTAAGAATATGAAGATGTTGAAGGAGAATGCTGAGATGAGGAGGAGAGGGGAGAAGGGAAAGACCACACTCTACACGACAGGGTGTGTCATGTGTCTATGCGTAAGAGAACACATTTATTTTCATCTAGATGGTTACAATGATGCCTAGGGACATTTACTTATGCATTATATTTTTCTCTATTACATGCAGGTTTGGGCATATGAGATGACGAAAATGGCAAAGCCAGCCTTCCTTAATGCCAAGACAAGGATAAAAAGTGGGCTACTTCGGTCGAGAAAGTGATGGAAACAGGGAATGTAAAACGTAGAGATGTAAGGATATTTCTTCTTTGTTACATAGCTAATATACAACATAATCCTATATGTTTGAATTGTGACACAGTATTTGATTTATTTGGACAGGTTTGTCAAAGGATGAAGCTAGATGAGGCAGATGATTGGTGAGCTGCAAGAAGAGTGGATGACTTGCCCTATTACCTAGCGGAAAAAAGGGCAAAAAGTAAGCTAACGGCAGATAAGGCGCTAGCAAAGCCAATCATCGACGAAGGAGTAACTTCTCATGACTCCAACCTTGAGGGAAGAATCCACAGACTGGAGGAAGAGTTGAAGATGCAGAAGGAGATCTGCACAAAGATAGCTGTTGAAACATTTAGTGACCTGAAGAAGGAGAATAAGAGGCTAAAAAATGAATAGCCGAACTATAGGAAGAAAACAAAGTTCTAAAGAGGAAGGTGGGAGATGAAAATGACAAAGCACGGTCACCTGCAAGTGGGTTCGAACAATTTGCTGAGGGGTTTGCCTTAGTAAATGTTGATGAACCCAAAGATAGGTTTGAGGTGCTTCGAAAGAAGGATATGGACATGCCCAACAAAGAAGAGAAAGAAGGCATGAAGAAGGGATACACACCGATAAAACCAAGCAAGATGAGGCTGAGAAGAAAGTATGTGGTTGTGACGTCCCCGGATTTTCTAAAACTTAATCTGATGTGAGACGTCCAAATTGAAACCCTCACCTCAGCGAGAATCCCAATTTAAACATCCCACACTAGGCTAAGAAAGAGAAAATCAAGGGAGTCAGAAGGAACATACATCAGTAGCACATGTACATGAACAATAATAAAACCATACACACATGTTCACCATTCAACATATAATTACAACATGAATTGTTACAACATTTGATATTACATATTGAACAGCAAAACTATACATATACATGAACTACAACTAAACTACAGGATCTTAAGACAACAGGTCCACATGTACATCAGCTTGCCACACAACTCTCAACTATCCTGGATCTTCAAGAGCATAACCACAACCTAAATAAAAGATTACATGCGTTACACGTCAGCACAATATTCCAGAATATTGTACTGAGTACGCCTACGTGTCTTTTATATACCTCTCATCATATCTTGGCAATAAAATAAAACTAATACTTGGCAGTGACAGAAGAATATAATAAAAGTGTATACTTGCACAAAGGTATTCATTAGCAGAAGAGAACACATATTTTTAATCACATTTCCATCATATATCTCGTACATCTGCCCCCAAGGGCTTTGATGTTTTTAGGCATTATGATCTACTACCAAAGAGTTTGAGATCATTTAACGTGTGATCTACTACCAAAGAGTTTGAGATCTAACACATGTGATCTAATACCAAAGAGTTTGAGATCACTTCAATGCACTGTACTACCAAAGAGTTTAGTGCTATAATATGATGGATCAGATATCTTATGTTTCACGTGTTCATAGCCCTAGGTATGGAAAATCAAGCAAGATATCGTACAAGAACAATCATTTCATCCAATACCATATGCCAAGTATTTTACTACACATATAACACAAGCATATTGTATAATAAGCCAAGTAAGAGGTAATGGCGTACCTTAGATCAAGAACAAACCTAATCATCAGATATACTCCTGATGTCATCTATATCCTTGTTTAAACCTGATTAAGACAAGATCATATACTATCATCAGATTCTCATCCTATTATATCTCATCTTAACCCTAATCGTATCCATTAGGGTTTCTCTTATCTCATTATGTTACATACATTATTTCTTGTCTTATCTTCATGTAATTAGGTTACTGATCTTATATTACAGATTAAGATACATAATCTGATCATTATCTTCCACAGCATTTTTGTACACATTAATTAACCCTAGGTTACATCATTAACCTAGATTAGGGTTTAAAACCATGTATTACGATTCATCTTCATATAACATGGATTATGTTCATCATTATGATCTCATAATTAATACTGAGGTTCCATATACAGATATGAGCTTACTCTATAAATCTCATCATTGTTGATCATTAATGTATTTAATACATTTTATTTAAGGTTATGAGCCCTAATTAGCCATATTAAGCATATTACATGATTTCATACATCAACATGATCATCCTTGACATCAGGTGCATTACAGATATGATTTTTCACTTACTGGTATTTTCTCATAATTTTATATCATTGTTTGCTAATTATTATCCATTAAACAAGCATCACACATCTTACATAATATTGCTGCTATACGTGCATAAAAAGGCTGATATGATGGTTTCATATTATTCTACACATTTTTCTGAACATTTTGGTATATTATATGTATTTTTCTGAGCCTCAGGCTATTTTCTACGATTTATTGAAAAACTGAGCATTTTCTGATTATTTACCTCATCCGGCCAATCACAGGACGCCACGTGTCCTCTAGGATTGCAGCTCCTTGCTCCTGCTTGCGGGTGGATCCGGCCGGTTCAGGAGTACTTGGACCCAGTTCAAGGGTGGCTCAGGCTGGGTCGGTCCGGGTTGGATTGGTTTTCTCCGGTTCAGGGCCTGGGTCGGCTGTCTCGTTCCTCTCCTGGTCTCGCGAGTCCCTAGCGGGGCTCTGTCTCCCCTGCTACGCGTGGGCGCCGCCACGAGCTCTAGCTCCGGCAAGGAATCTGCAAGGCTCCAGCACTCCTCGTCTTCACCTTTTGCTGCCAGTAGCTCCGACGTTCCCTCCAAGACCTCCGCGGTTCCTCCGATCCTCAGGTTCACCTCTGTAGCTTGTTCTCTACTAGGGCGCCGCCGCTCAACTACTGCCACGGTAGGTCAAAAAGGGCAAAAGGTCCCTGATGAACCTCGTAACAAAAGAGGCTTCAGAAAGCTTCTTGGAACCTCCATGATCTCGCCTACCCTCTTCACTCGCGGTGAACAGCACTCCACACTTGTCCCCTAGCTCGATCTTCTTCTCTGGTAACTTGAGCCGGTCAGCCATGGGAGGCTCCATGGAAACCCCCGATGAGGCCGGGGCCTAACTCCCCCAAGTCTGAGCTTCCTTTTTCCTTTCTCATCTGCTTCGAAACACCCTTCTAACTCCGAGCTGCTCCTTCGGCTACCACCTGCTCAGCGCAGAAGAGAAGCAGCTAAGGGACGAGGCTCGTTCTCTCTCGTCTCTTGGTCATTTGACCCGCTCAAGGTATCAGTTAGTTCGTAAATGGGAGTCGAATCCAGCTCCCCGATCACTTCTCCCCCTCGCCCCATGACCAGGCCGATCGTGGCGTCGTGGCTGGACACACCCCGGTCGCACTCTAACTGCAAGGTTGAAGAAACAATCCCGAACGTCGGTTCTATCTGTGCGATGGAGATGGATCCCGTGCTACAGTGGATCTGTAGCTTCTCCCTTTCAAAGGCCACAACCGTTGGATAAAAGATCTATGGTCTGGAAATATTCACGGAGCCCATTTGAGGATACATGGGCGTGACACAGCCTAACTTAGGTATAATCTAGCAAACTTAGGTCTATTAATCTTTGATAAAGCACATTATTTCCCAAAATTCAAACCTCAATAACCTCATCTAGGGACATCCAAATGCCACCAAATTTTAACCATAGTTTTCCTTCCACTCAATCTACCTTCTACTCAAATTTGGTGCCAAAACTCAATTGTTAGGTCATCCAATTAAATTCCTCAAGAAGGCATATACAGAGAGATATTAATCATTATATAGTTCTCATTCAACATTTCCACTTTACCAAAACACTTGGAACTCTCATTGTAACTCAAGATATGAATTCTAATATGTTATTGGAGATCTATGGATTTCAAAAACCCACTCCATCACATCCTACACACCTTAAAAGATATATCGTCCTCGAAATTGAGCTCAGGAAAACCACTTTGTCACATCATATACATCTTAAAGGAACTTTCGTCCTCAAAAGTCAACCATACTCGTACTTCAAGGAAGACTACCATGTCTTCATCAACATGCAGGAACTATTCTACGTGTAACATATCTGCAAAGGTTACCTAGAACCATGCATCCAAAGCACTATTAGGAGGTTTCAAGAGCATCAAGTGTGAAACCTCACTCTATCGAAGGCTCAAACAAGGATTTAGAAGCTTAGGTTACATCATGACGTATCTCATATGTTAGGGTTGCATCTTTATCTTAACCCATGCATTATGGTTCCATCATCATATTATCATGTTATAAGGGAGTTAACTAAAGTTAACCCATTATATCAAGGTGTCATCAACATTTTATTGAGCTAATTATTAGAACCTGTTCAACATTAACATATGCCTTTTAGGTGGGAGTTAACTAAAGTTAACCCACTTTATCTATCTAGATCATATCAGGGTATCATAAACATTATGTTGTTCTAACTATCAAACTATACTTTTCATCTTTATTAGGCACTTAGATTAACATCTCATGTAACATGTTTCATTTCATATGATTTTATTTCCTTGCTCGAAATAAATTGTATCATTCACTAGTGATTATGTGATCACAAGATTAGCCAACAATTTCACATTATCATCATTGTTCACATACATGGTTAACCATTTATGCATCACTATGTATTAAACCATTTCTAGGTTTCCATCATAACATGTCTATGTGGAACATCTCGAGATTAAATCACATCCTTACATGCATTATATCATGGTTGCGCTACACCAACTTATATGAGGGGCTTGTTAAGCATATATCAAAACTTAATCTAGTCCAACTGAGGTTCTCTTGACCCATATCATGAGGACAGTACCATGCTCAGTCTCTCTGAGCTAACTCAACTCTATGAGTATCTCATAACACAACTTTATATTCCCTCTCTTAATCTAGGGTTATCAGGTTACCTCATTGGCACTAATGATTAACTTCACAAGATCTAGCCACAAGGCACAAACCATAACATGCTATGACCTTCTCTTCATAGATCTCTATCTATGAAACATGCATACCCAAAACTCTCTTATATAAACCACTAGATTCCTATGTGGGAACCCACCAACCCGAGCATGAGGCTTTCACAGACTAAAACATAGCTACCTCCTCCAGGGTCTTGGGCTCTCTCCCTCACCCAGATGGTAGGCACTCATATTCATGTTCACATATGCACATATAGCCAGCCTCTCTTTGTCTCTAGGGTTTGGTCCTCCCAAGGACATCTAGGATTCAACAAAACTATAGGAATCATGCATAAAGCAACTCATCTCAATCACTCAGGAGTAGTCTAGTTTAGGACATATCACATATCTCAGAATTCTCATATCTTGGAGTTTAGGTTCTCTAACCTTCTCCCAACGGGTCTCACTCTCCCTGGAGTTAACCCCGAAACTGGTCCTAACACTAGAGGTCCTCCTTTGTAAAAGAGCTTGAGGCTCATGCTGACTCACATCTTGTCTCATCTTAACAAGTCTTATCTCATAAAGGAACACATACTTACATCACCAAAACTTATCTCAAATCCTCAAAACTAAACTTACATCCTCAAGACAAATACAGATCATCACAACTATCTTATAACACCTATATAAGACTTACATCAAAGCTTATTTCATCTATTCTATCTAATATATATTCCAAACAAGGCTCTAGACATCTAATCTAGAACTACTCTCTCTTCTAGACTGATGTCATTCACTTTCACTTAGGTTTCATGACCACCTCCTACTCGTACATGTGTGGGGACACATTTTTGTAATACATATACATAATAAAGTATTGTATAGTTTTTCTCCGATAAAAAAAGCGTCAGAGAAAACTATCGAGTTTCGATTCGTTTGGAATCAAAAACCAAAACCAGAAACGAGTGTCCCACACATAGTAGAGAGTCCAGTGTCATGAAAACTAGTGAAAAGGGTGAGAACAAGGGGTAGACTAGTGTAGCTACTCTAGACAATGTGCGCAATATGTCTAGGGTTTCTCTTCCATTGATGCACATCATTTCCAAATAGTGCAACGTCCCATACCGCTGCACTACAAGGAAAGAACGACATCTAAGGACTTGCTACTCAACAAGCACCAGTCTAGACCTAGTTCTCAGACATCTAGGTGCTAACCTAGAGGCTAGGTCAGATCTAGTCTCTAAAAGATGACTAATCTAACCCTAAAGATTATTAGGGTTCAAGGTTCTTTAGTTTTGAGTTGCCTAATGAGCAAATGTCAGGCTTTGCTATTGTTCATGCTCTGATACCACCTGTGACGTCCCCGGATTTTCTAAAACTTAATCTGATGTGAGACGTCCAAATTGAAACCCTCACCTCAGCGAGAATCCCAATTTAAACATCCCACACTAGGCTAAGAAAGAGAAAATCAAGGGAGTCAGAAGGAACATACATCAGTAGCACATGTACATGAACAATAATAAAACCATACACACATGTTCACCATTCAACATATAATTACAACATGAATTGTTACAACATTTGATATTACATATTGAACAGCAAAACTATACATATACATGAACTACAACTAAACTACAGGATCTTAAGACAACAGGTCCACCTGTACATCAGCTCGCCACACAACTCTCAACTATCCTGGATCTTCAAGAGCATAACCACAACCTAAATAAAAGATTACATGTGGTACACGTCAGCACAATATTCCAGAATATTATACTGAGTACGCCTACGTGTCTTTTATATACCTCTCATCATATCTTGGCAATAAAATAAAACTAATACTTGGCAGTGACAGAAGAATATAATAAAAGTGTATACTTGCACAAAGGTATTCATTAGCAGAAGAGAACACATATTTTTAATCACATTTCCATCATATATCTCGTACATCTGCCCCCAAGGGCTTTGATGTTTTTAGGCATTATGATCTACTACCAAAGAGTTTGAGATCATTTAACGTGTGATCTACTACCAAAGAGTTTGAGATCTAACACATGTGATCTACTACCAAAGAGTTTGAGATCACTTCAATGCACTGTACTACCAAAGAGTTTAGTGCTATAATATGATGGATCAGATATCTTATGTTTCACGTGTTCATAGCCCTAGGTATGGAAAATCAAGCAAGATATCGTACAAGAACAATCATTTCATCCAATACCATATGCCAAGTATTTTACTACACATATAACACAAGCATATTGTATAATAAGCCAAGTAAGAGGTAATGGCGTACCTTAGATCAAGAAAAAACCTAATCATCAGATATACTCCTGATGTCATCTATATCCTTGTTTAAACCTGATTAAGACAAGATCATATACTATCATCAGATTCTCATCCTATTATATCTCATCTTAACCCTAATCGTATCCATTAGGGTTTCTCTTATCTCATTATGTTACATACATTATTTCTTGTCTTATCTTCATGTAATTAGGTTACTGATCTTATATTACAGATTAAGATACATAATCTGATCATTATCTTCCACAGCATTTTTGTACACATTAATTAACCCTAGGTTACATCATTAACCTAGATTAGGGTTTAAAACCATGTATTACGATTCATCTTCATATAACATGGATTATGTTCATCATTATGATCTCATAATTAATACAGAGGTTCCATATACAGATATGAGCTTACTCTGTAAATCTCATCATTATTGATCATTAATGTATTTAATACATTTTATTTAAGGTTATGAGCCCTAATTAGCCATATTAAGCATATTACATGATTTCATACATCAACATGATCATCCTTGACATCAGGTGCATTACAGATATGATTTGTCACTTACTGGTATTTTCTCATAATTTTATATCATTGTTTGCTAATTATTATCCATTAAACAAGCATCACACATCTTACATAATATTGCTGATATACGTGCATAAAAAGGCTGATATGATGGTTTCATATTATTCTACACATTTTTCTGAACATTTTGGTATATTATATGTATTTTTCTTAGCCTCAGGCTATTTTCTACGATTTATTGAAAAACTGAGCATTTTCTGATTATTTACCTCATCCGGCCAATCACAGAACGCCACGTGTCCTCTAGGATTGCGGCTCCTTTCTCCTGCTTGCGGGTGGATCCGGCCGGTTCAGGAGTACTTGGACCCGGTTCAAGGGTGGCTCAGGCTGGGTCGGTCCGGGTTGGATTGGTTTTCTCCGATTCAGGGCCTGGGTCGGCTGTCTCGTTCCTCTCCTGGTCTCGCGAGTCCCTAGCGGGGCTCTGTCTCCCCTGCTACGCGTGGGCGCCGCCGCGAGCTCTAGCTCCGGCGAGGAATCTGCAAGGCTCCAGCACTCCTCGTCTTCACCTTTTGCCGCCAGTAGCTCCGACGTTCCCTCCAAGACCTCCGCGGTTCCTCCGATCCTCAGGTTCACCTCTGTAGCTCGTTCTCTACTAGGGCGCCGCCGCTCAACTACTGCCACGGTAGGTCAAAAAGGGCAAAAGGTCCCTGATGAACCTCGTAACAAAAGAGGCTTCAGAAAGCTTCTTGGAACCTCCATGATCTCGCCTACCCTCTTCACTCGCGGTGAACAGCACTCCACACTTGTCCCCTAGCTCGATCTTCTTCTCTGGTAACTTGAGCCGGTCAGCCATGGGAGGCTCCATGGAAACCCCCGATGAGGCCGGGGCCTAACTCCCCCAAGTCTGAGCTTCCTTTTTCCTTTCTCATCTGCTTCGAAACACCCTTCTAACTCCGAGCTGCTCCTTCGGCTACCACTTGCTCAGCGCAGAAGAGAAGCAGCTAAGGGACGAGGCTCGTTCTCTCTCGTCTCTTGGTCATTTGACCCGCTCAAGGTATCAGTCAGTTCGTAAATGGGAGTAGAATCCAGCTCCCCGATCACTTCTCCCCCTCGCCCCACGACCAGGTCGATCGTGGCGTCGTGGCTGGACACACCCCGATCGCACTCTAACTGCAAGGTTGAAGAAACAATCCCGAACGTCGGTTCTATCTGTGCGATGGAGATGGATCCCGTGCTACAGTGGATCCGTAGCTTCTCCCTTTCAAAGGCCACAACCGTTGGATAAAAGATCTATGGTCTGGAAATATTCACGGAGCCCATTTGAGGATACATGGGCGTGACACAGCCTAACTTAGGTATAATCTAGAAAACTTAGGTCTATTAATCTTTGATAAAGCACATTATTTCCCAAAATTCAAACCTCAATAACTTCATCTAGGGACATCCAAATGCCACCAAATTTTAACCATAGTTTTCCTTCCACTCAATCTACCTTCTACTCAAATTTGGTGCCAAAACTCAATTGTTAGGTCATCCAATTAAATTCCTCAAGAAGGCATATACAGAGAGATATTAATCATTATATAGTTCTCATTCAACATTTCCACTTTACCAAAACACTTGGAACTCTCATTGTAACTCAAGATATGAATTCTAATATGTTATTGGAGATCTATGGATTTCAAAAACCCACTCCATCACATCCTACACACCTTAAAAGATATATCGTCCTCGAAATTGAGCTCAGGAAAACCACTTTGTCACAGTGGTGTTGACTCAAAGTCAATTAGGTCAATGTCGACTCACGTCTAAATTGACTAAACCTGTGTTTTAATGATGACTAACCATTCCACATATTGGTGTCTAATGTCTCTACTTGAGTGATTTCAGATTAGGTATAGACACACTCCAAATGCCCTAACTTGCGCATCTCAAATTGGAGAAAAGACAAGTCAAAGTCAATACAAGTGAACGTTTTTGTAATATGATGTATATCCATTATAATCATGTTGTAAATCACTTGTAATGATTGTATGACTTGTAATTAAGCTTAGAAAAATATCAGGAGCACTTAGATCGAATATTAGAGCACTTTAGATGCAACTTTGAAAATTGATTACAGGCACTTTGTCGGTCGAGTTTCCCAGCCTGAAAACTCGATCGATCATTCTTGATTAATTTTCTAGATATTGCATCGATCGAGTTGTGTTTACACAGAACTCGACCGATCAAGTAACTGACCATTTCGATTCCTAATAGTCGGTCAAGTTTTTTCAGTAAAACTCGACCGATCATTTGAGTATCGGCCTTGTCATTTACTTGATCGGTCGAGTTACCCTTATAGAAACTCGACCGATTGCACTGTATGGAAAAGTGCAGAAAAGTGCTTCTAGCCGTTGTGGAGTTGCAACAAGTGAAAATATATATGTTGCAAGCCACAAAATGGCTAGTTTTTGTTCTCAAGTGTTCCCAAAGGCTAAGAGGCATCCCCAGCTATAAATAGGACCCCTTGGGCTTCATTCCAAGGTTGAGCATTCAATGCAAACTCTATATGAGGTTCCTATGCTATAGTTGAGTGCTTTCTATAGCCTCATCTCTCTCTCTAAGCTTAATCACTTGCTACATCCATTAGAGTGAGTAGGAAATCTGTAAGAGATCTAGTCCTACATGTATATCTTGTGATGCTCTCACTTCCACCACCTCCCCATCTCTCATTTGCAATCATGAAGATGAAGGTTCTCTCTCTTGTCTAAGAGAGGTGAAGAAGAATAAGGGAAGGAGTCCCTTGGTGAAGATCAAGGATGAAGACTTGGAGAAAGAGTGGGTAAGTCCTTGGTGAAGGCAGAAGACTCCTTGCTCAAGTAGGTAAGTCCTTGGTGGAAGCTTCTCTGAGTGAAGGTGAAGTCAAAAGCTGAAGATCCAAGAAGAGTGGGTGATCCCTGCAAGGCTAAAGACTTGTGCAAGAGTGGGTAAGTCCTTGGAGAAGGTCGAAGACTCTTGCAAAGTGGGTAAGTCCTTGGTAAGGTTGAATACTCTTTGTATTGGATAGGTAAGTCTTTTGTTTGGTCATGCATTGTATGTCTTATGAATGAATATAAGAGTGCAATAGTTTGGAAGTCCTAGAGGTTGACCTCTCTAGGCAAGTGGACTGACACACTTCTAGTTTGAAGTGTGGAACCACTCTAAATAGCTTGTCTAATTGGTGCATGTTCAATCTCTCTCTCCCTTGCTATGTATGTGTTAGTTGCACTCAAATTACCTATTTAGCAACCTTATCTTGTCATATATCTTGAAGGTTGAATGAGTTTAGTTTAAGTGCTTTCAGCTCTATTCACCCCCCCTCTAGAGCATCTAATCACCCATCTAGGATCCAACATGTGGAACCAAAAGGATATGAAGAAGAGAGTGATGATGAACAAATTGGTGTTGTAGAGAAAAAGCTACTAATGGCTCTGCCCAAGCAAGATGTGCACGAGATGCAGTAGAAAAAGGCAAAGGAAAAATGGAACAAGCAAAGAAATCATGCGAAGAAGAAGAATGAAAGAATGAAGAGCCCATAAAAAAGTTGACAAAGAGAAAGAAGATGACAGAGCCTATAATAGGGAGCATAGAGAAGAACATCAATAAAAGGAGGGAGGAAAAGGTAAGGTTGGATTTATTTTTAAGTATATCAGTACTTGAGTATTTGTATGAACATAAAGAGTAACTATTTGAATTAGTAGAGTAACTATGTGACATAGAAGAGTAACTATAGGAATATAAAGAGTAACTATAAGATTGACAGAGTAACTATGCAACATAAAAATTAACTACATGATAGATAGAGTAACTATACAATTGATAGATTGACTATAGGAATGAAGTTGGATTCTAACATTGAATACACTTTGTTGTTGACAACAAAAGCCGAAAAATTTCAAAGGTTTTGAGCATTTCAAAACAAAGGATACCAAAGAAATTGTCCATCACTTCATGGAAAATATCGAAGAAATGTAAGAATTGGTTATTTTGTCAAGTGTACAAAATAAAACATTACTTATTCAATACCTAACTCATATGTATCACATCTATGAATGATTGGCAGGTCAAAAAGAGAGTGGAAATTCAGCGATAATGTTTGGTGCATGGGGAAGGACCTCGCTGCCCTATTATACAAAGATTAAATGACACAATCACATGTAAGAACCAAAATGTAGTGTAACTTTTTGAAACATTAATTTGGATTGCTAAAGAAAAAATATTGTGTTTTTATTTCAGGTTATGGACTGCTTCGTGGAGATGCTCAAGGCGAGCATAAGCAAGAAGAGGAAGAAGGGTTTGATGTGGCACTGCATGAGCACTTATGCTCCGGTAAGACAATCAAACTTGGTATACAAAATTACATCAAATTACAAAATAGAAACACAAACGGAAACTTATAGATGTGCATTTTTAAATTCTACATTTGCAGCATAAGTTGTCATTTGATGTTGAGAACATCACCTTAGAATAGATTGACATTCTATCTCCACTCTTCAACGTTCCATTGAAAGATTGGGACACAATGGACTCAGTGTCTACCATACTAAACAACGACAACCACTGGCACTTGTATGAAGCAAGCATTAGGGATGGAGGGCGCCGGTCTTATAACTCAATGAGTGGAAATAGCAAGTCAGAAAAAGAATTCATTAGATGGGTAAGCGATGAAAAAAGTAACTCTGTTAGTAATGGGTTGAAAGGATTAAGGTTTCTTGATTAATAATTAATAAAAGTTGTGTTATTTTCCTACAGGTGGGTATTGTGCACGAATTCTTCAGGGGTGCACCAGAAAATGGAAGCCAACTGTCATAGTGGGAGCGGGACTACCCACTATGCCCACAGCAGAAAGAAGACTCACTTGACTATGGGGTCTTCGTGATGAAGTACCTTGAATGCCTGGTCAATGAAAAGCATATGGACTTCACTTACAAAGGCATGCCAGCAATAAGGGTTGACATTTTTCAAAGAATGATGGCAAGGGGGCAGCTGCAGCCAGTACAAGAAGACAAAAAGAATGCAAGTGATGACACCACAGAAGGTCCAACTGAACAGCACAAGGAAGAAGCAGATAAGGATCATAAAAAGCAAGAAGGAGAGAAAAAACAAGCAACAGATACAGATGTGCAGGAACAAAAAGGCACGGAGGAAGAAGTTGTTTCAAGCCTCGATAGATGGCTGAAATTGAGTTGAATACTGATTTATTAAGTGAAATGTTAAATTTGAACAATTTGGTTCTGGAGTCATGATATGTAACTGCTATGAGATACATTTACTTATGTGTTGCAATCCTATAAATACATTTACTCTGAATCATATTGTAAATAGGAGTATTTTTGGGTTTAATAGATAATGTTCTATGTTTTGTCTGTGGTATTCTTGCATGAATAACTATTGTGGTTTTGTATGAAGATATATACTTTTAGTTAGCCTGTCAAAATAAACAAACTCAAGAGCAAAAGTGATGATCTCGTAACCCATAAGGTAATTATAAGAACACTAAGGGTAACTATAAGAACACTAAGAGTAACTGAAAGTACACTAAGAGTAACTATAAGAACACTAAGAGTAACTTTGACAGCAGAGAAAAGTAACCATGTGATTAAAAAAAGTAACTTTTATACTTTGTAAAAGTAACTCTAACAGAGGAAGGTAAAACACGTATCACAAAAACAATGGGTATGGAACATAGAGTAATAGGGACATCTTGTAAGTAATTGTACGAACACGAAAGCAAGTGTTCTATTAAAAAAAGGACCTATATCAGAACTCACTGACAAATAAAAGCGATGAACTGGTCATTGATAGAGTAATTATAAGAACACCAGGAGTAACTATAAGACCACTATGAGTAACTGTGACAACATAAAAGTAACTTTGTGAATTCAAAAAGTAATTGTTATACTTTGTAAAGTAACTCTTATGGAGGAAGGTAAGTCAAATAGACGAAACCACTGTATGTGAATCACATAGTAACAAACTGACATTTTGTAAGAAACTGTACAAACATGAAAGTAACTGTTCTAATCCTAAAATATAAGTATTTCAGAAGAAAGAGTATTCATTCGACACAAAGAAATCAATGTATACATACAGCTTCTGGAGCTCAAAAGGTAACACAACAATAGATTCCAAACACAAGTCAAAATACAGGAATGATTACAAATCAATTTCAAATTACTACACAAGAAAAACCCATTACATATTTGAATATGACTCACTCACGCACTAATCAACTACAACTACATTACAAAATAGCCATCCATCAACATCAGTAGCAACAGCAGCAGCTCCCACCGCATGATATCAGAAAAAAAGAGCAGCATAGTTACCAGCACCAGGATGCTCCCAATCAACGGCAACAGTAGTAGAAAGGAAGGGTTAGCAGCACTAGTAGCTCGAAGAATAGAAATAGCAGCAGCAAAATAAGATATCAAATATACACATCCAACATCAACAGAACACATGAGTAGCACCAGAGATAATCAGTGAGCAGCAAACAGCAACAACACAAAGTTCGAAAAGAGTATCTATAGAGAATGAACTACTTCTTCATAGGGCAGTTTTTGCTATCATGATTGACTCCAAACTCTAAGCAATTCTTGCACTACCTCTCTCTTTTAGACTAAGCAATTTCAACTCCAGATTTAAACCTTACATCAGACGATTTGGGTCTCCCTTTAGTTTTGGAAATACTAGGGATATGGATCTTGACAGTAGAAGAAGAAGTTGTGTTAGAAGCGGTAACACCAGCACCAACACCAGTATCAGCAAGATCCAAATCTAAGAGATCCTTTCACAAAGCTAACATTTTTTCATGGAAAATATCTATAGCGTTGTTCCTACACGCTATGTTGACAATTGAATTGCAGGTAGAAACAAGCTGAAGTGTCCTCCCAGTAGATGTACGCTTAATCGATGCTTTGCTAAAAATCAAAGGGTGTTCTCTATATCCTTTAGTCCACCTCTTTAGTATGTATGGCTCGGGAAGAGTGCAAAAATCATGACTCTTCAAATAAGACAGAATGTGCCTGCACGGAATACCTTTGAATTCCAAAACGAAGCAATTGCAAGACACCATCTCACTTGATGAGTCTTTCTTCAAGATACGACGAGATCAAAAACAACCGACACAATACACCTCAAAGACACCTTCTTCTGATGTTTCCTTTACATTGTACACCATGCTTTGATGAACCTCAGACTAAAAGATCTTAAACATGGACTTGGTGTATAACCTCTCATTTTCTCCTCTAGAGGCCACAATGGTGACAAAGGAAGATTATTGTACTCGTCATCAAAATCTTTGAAATTTTCAATCTCCTGCACATGAGAGAAAACAGTCTCTAAGGAACACACAAGTTCAAAAAGAGTCTTCCTACTATTCACATGGCTTCAAATGAATGCATTCAAGCTCTCACTTCTTTGAGTTGTCCTCATGCCAGAAAAGAAAGAAGACTGCAAATAACATGGAACCCAATCCCAACGCATCGCATACATATTAGAAAGTCAAGTAATGGAAGACAGATTATTCTCTTAGACTACAGAATCCCACCTCTCTTCAAAAATGTCGACATCATCCATGTTCCACACACAATCATTCAGAGAGCTTATGATTTTATCCTTGTTAGGAAGACCACCAAGCTTAGAGGGAAGCTTCTGTAGGATGTGCCAGCTGTAGAAGTGATGCTTGCGATTTGGAAAAAAAGTAATGATAGCAGCATTCATAGCAGGGTCTTGATCGGTTATGATGGAAACTGACTCTTTTCCAAAACAAAGTAAGTACTATTTGAAAACCCAGACAAAGGAGTCGTACTTCTCATCCACCAACAGAGTTGAGGCAAACAAGACTGTCTTGCGATGGTGATCAACACCACCAAACATTCCAAAAACCATAGAATATTTGTTGCTATGGTAAGTGGTGTCAAACACAATCACATCGCCAAACAACTCGCAATCTTCGACAGAGATAGAATCATCACAAAACAAATGTGTCACGCAACAATCAGGATCATTTTGGTAAGTATAAAAGAATTTTGAATCCAAAACCTTCAACCTAGCAAAACGATCCAACACCATGTAAACGTCATATTTAGCTGACTCTTTCCTCTTGCTACCGAGGTGTCCATGAGCTTGTCTACTAGTAAATGTCAAATTTTCATAACCACCAGACTCAGAATGTATCAATGCAATTTGTCTCGATACAGGAATGTTTGCTTGACACATGGTAGAAAGCATCTCTTTTTTAGTTTCATCAAGAGATGAGTTACACTTCAAGTAATGGAGATGAGCATCATCAACAAGATCATGGTTGTGTTCATCAACAAAGGTAGTCACAACCCACATGGATGAGGAC
The DNA here is from genome assembly GCA_963693085.1 of Alisma plantago-aquatica. Classification (NCBI taxonomy): domain Eukaryota; kingdom Viridiplantae; phylum Streptophyta; class Magnoliopsida; order Alismatales; family Alismataceae; genus Alisma; species Alisma plantago-aquatica. The sequence continues at coordinate 885,055 of OY856413.1, forward strand.
TTATCTAGTGTGAACTGGATCATGGCTCCACAACCATACCTCTTCACAGAACGCCTATGCTTATTGGATAGATTATCCTGCAATTTACCCACTTCATCACAAATGGGGCTCAAAAGCCCTCTAGAACTCTTAGAATGACTGATTTTACCCTGCTTGTCAAAAACCAGATCTTTGGCAACCAGATTCTTAGTTCCTCGTTCATACATGTTGTCATCTTTCCTGATATTAAAACCAATCTTGCCAGCATAACTAGAATAGAAGGAGATACCTTCATCTAAACTTCCAAACTGGAGACCAATTCTAGGGACTTGTACTGGGGATACAGTGCAAGAAGCAACAAAAGGAGAAGAAGGAGGATTATCATTATCACATTTGACACTGGCATTAGCAGCATCTGTGTCAAGATTGGGATCCATGATAGCTATGTGAGAGTAACTCTATAGATAGAAGAGTAACCCTAAAACATAAAAGAGTAACTCAGTGAGTCATAAAAGTAACCACGTATCACAAAAGAGTAACTACATGAAACATAAAAAGCATGTATGATAGTTACTACTTAAAAGCAAAAATCAAGTCGCAAATCGGGTTTCCCACACAAAAGACAGAGATGAATACAACATGATGTGAAGAGAAAATATTGAGTAGAACTAATTGAAGTGATGAAGAGTATACAAAATTACCTGGTTGTAGCTTGGAAAACTACTACTCCTGAAATGCAATAAGATGAAGCACTTCTCCTCCCTTATGATGTCAATTCCAGTAGCAGATCTGGAGCAGAGACAAGACCTGGTGAAGATCAATATCTTCTACTAAAAATCTGACAACATTAAAGGAGATTCTGATCTATGCCATTGACTTTCGTCCTCCTCTACACAACTCAGACAAGAAAGCCCGTTGTGCTATTCGGATCTATAACTGACAACTACTGCTCCTAAATTGAGTATGATGAAGAACTTCTCCTCCCCTTACGATGTCAGTTCCAGTAGCAGATCTGGAGTAGAGATGTAACCTAGTAAAGATCAATATCTTCTACTGATACTCCGATGACGTTAAAGGAGATTCAGATCTATGCCATTAACCTTCGTCCTCCTCTACACAACTGGGACAAGAAAGCCCATTGTAGCGGTTCGGATCTATAACTGCATATAGGAGATTGAGATTCTAGAATAGAAATGTAGCATCAAAGGTCGACGTGGAGAAGGAATAGATAGCTTTCATTGAAAGCATCTAGGCATCCAGCGGCAGATAAACAGACAGAAACAATTTAGTAGGTTGACGGCGGAAGATGCCACATGCAGATGGTGGCAGAAGAACACAGGTGAAGGAGACAGAATCTGTTTGGTCTTAATTACAGGTTATACCACTGTCGTTATTTCGTGTAGTTCATCCTTCGTGGACATCTATACGGAATCCTTTGCCGTTATTTAAAATTGACTGCCACTGCGCCACTTGGGTCGGGTAGCGAGAACACTGTATCCACGCAGGCAACAAACAAATTGTATATATATATATATATATATATATATATATGATAGTGATCCAGTGCAAAACATCTATGGTGAGAGCATGAGAGGCATTTGAATAACTATACATTTGACACTATTTTTTAAAACCCAACAGTATAAAAAGAAAATACATCATTTCATTCACCTTCTCACAAAATATCATTCCAATTGGACATTGTTTACATGTCCATATGTACAATATACACTTTCTACATCCAACGGTCATCCTGAAATTCAATATAGAGTGTCGAAAAGTATTCTATAATTGTGAATGATCTACTAATTGGATGGTGATGAAATTTTGTCGAAAGGTAAATGTTAAGGTATACTTGTAATCTAAATGGTTGGATTATGAAAAATTGATCTGTGTGGAGAGTTATTCACATTCCTCTCATGCTCTTACCAAGATATGTTTCTCACTGCATTGTTGCCATATATATATATATATATATATATATATATATATATATATATATATATATATATATATATATATATATATATATATATATATATATATATATAGTGTGTGTGTGTGTGTGTGTGTGTGTGTGTGTGTGTGTGTGTGTGTGTGTGTGTGTGTGTGTGTGTGTGTGTGTGTTTGTATGTATGTTTATATATGTGGGGGTCATTCATTGCCCATGAGGTGGGGTCTACACCTAGTCAAGACATCTACTCACAACCGTATATCATCCCACTCTCATGGGTACAACCACTAGGTTTCTACATAAGGGACCATTAACCCAAGTACAAGTCTTTATCAACATATCTCGTCCAAGGTCTTAGGACTCTTCCCCAAACTAGATGTATTGTTCATTATACCTACCTCCTATAGGGTTTTGGGACTTTTCCCTCACCTAGATGTAAGTTCCGTCAGGCATAAATACCATAGTTTTTTATTAAACAACATATATAGAATTTAGGTCCCTTTAGGACATCGAAATTTTCATCTACATCTTGTCTAACATGATGTGGTATAACTCTTCTATATAGGAGTATCTTAGCTCCAGACTCTCATCTTATGTAACATAATTAGTTGAGGTCGGGATCTTTGGACACAACCTTTGGCCTCCTGCACTCTTTATTCTAGTTCCTACCACTTTTTTACTTATCATTTATGTAAAAACAGTCAATCCATATTTCTTTTTGAACCTTGTGAATTGTGTGAAAATAAGATACTCAAAATTTGATGTTTGGAATTTACCTTCTCAAGGTTTACCCCCCACCCCCTGTCGTGAATGATTAAAAATAGTCTAAACACTAATTGACCTCCTCTATAAATAGTTCATATCTTGAGTTGATCTTGTCATATTTTTTAGTTTATATTAACTCCAAGTACATACGATACAAGTGGACATGTCATGTTACTACCAAGGCTAAATGTTCTAGATTATGTCATACATGTTTCTTGTTCATACATGGGTACCCAACTTATATGGGGTTATCAACATGTCCTATTTGGTAAACAACCCATGTTGGATAGATTCTTCTGTAAACCCTCATCAACCTTTATGAATGTGATCATATATTCATATCCAATGAAGGATGGAACTAAGACTTCCATAAGTAAAGGTCTACATTTCACTCGGTTCATTTTCAATTGTGGTTTGTCTTTTAATTGTACTCATAAGTTGGTGAGGTAAAATTTCCATATTCTCATATTTTTGTTTCAGACTGAGACATATATATAACATATGTGTATTTGGTGTAGTTACCCAGTCTCTTGCACCTACATAGAGGAGAAGTTTGTACTTAGATATAGTGCAAATACAAATTTTTAACTCATTTCATGTGTAGAGATGGTGAATCCAGAACTCATTTTATATTCTTAAAATTTACGTAGACTCGTTTCCAATAAGTGAATCTTCATGCACAAAAATTTATCTAACTCTGAAAAGTTGTCCATAGAGCATTGATCTAAGGGGAAATTTGCTTTTCATGTGACCCTTAGTTTTGTGGAAAACCTCCCTTATAGTTTTCTTATTACATGAAACTTTCTATTTACATATATTCATCATGCATAAATGGCCTAAGTCATTCCCTCAAGATTTTTAGGGGTATAGGTACCCATGGAGTGATCTTCTTCTAAGTACAAGCCATTATTGAGTGAGACCCTCTCCTGAACCCTTGGGCCTTGTGTGCCTCCCTATTTTCCTTACTTCTCACTAGAGTTTATTTATATCTCCATCATGCATAGGATTATCTGGGATGTTATAGGCCTACATTTGTATCTATCATCATTCATGTACATCTTCATATTATGGGTTTCTTATATTGTTAGGACTTTGTGTTGCATTGACTCGTCTAGGATAAGAAAATATGTAATCTTACATGTATAGTGGGGTATTCTCTTTGACTTACCAAATTCATTCATCATTATATATATATATATATATATATATATATATATATATATGCATGTGCCAAAATCACTTTTAGTTACATAATTCTTTAGGACGTTTCAAGGACTTACATGTCTCATATACTATACCACCAGATCTTTAGTACAGCTAGCACATATAGTGTCAATTATATTAGACTTATGATGTCGGTATTGTACTGATACCTAAGTGGGTGACACTACAACTAAGGACTCTCAACGTCAGTTTCACATATTACCTAAAACTGACGACATAAAGCCAATTTTTGTTGCTATGAAAATAGAAATCTACTATGCATTATGATATTATCAACAATTGTAACATTGTTCTGGGATTATAGTCATTGGTTCAACAAAAAGGAACTGATGGTAAGGATTGATGTCATCAATTCTTAGCAAATAAACTGGCGCTAAAGATTAAATCATAATCGTCTATTTCTCAAAAATAACTAACACGTACGTCCTTACACGTTAAATTTTCAACTGATAAGGGAAGTTGTAGCGTAAGTTTTTATAGAAAACCAAAGAAACAGATTTGCATTGTCAGTTTTTTTATAACAACTGATGTTGCATGTGTGATTTTCTTAAATATTGTAGGTCTGTAGATTTGTTGTTTGGCTATTCAGTAGGATACAGAACATGTCGTTCATTAGAACTTTAGGTTCCATCTTGTTCTCATCTTAACAAAAGGTCATCATACCTACAAAACCTACAATAGAAAAGCATACAAGAGTCTACATCCACACAATTCATTCATACTATTTCCATTCTCATCAATACTTATTTCCATTCTCATACATATACACAATTTAGAAAACATGTAATTCCATTCCCCAATTCCATTCTTATCACATATACAAATGAAAATCTCAATTTATTCATTCCTCTTCACATTCATTCCCACACATATGCATGTATACACACATCATTTACATATGCACCAAGAATTACTTCCATCGTATTAAAGGTTGCAAAAAGTCATAATTGTCACATGTATATAGAAATAATGACATCAAAGCTTCAAAAGATCATATATTATCCCAATCAAATGAAATTTTGACTTCCTTAATCAAGGAATCTATCGACTATTCTTGTATCTCATCTAGCTCTTCTTTTTTATATGGATATGTCGTGTCAAACAGCTACAAAGAGAATGACATTATTCAAGAATTTGATTTGATTTCTTTTATATTATCAAATATGACTATTTACTTATGATAATCAAGACTATATAGATTACTATCAGTATAGAATTGATGTCTAGTGTCTCCTATCTGACAATCAGGTCCATAAACTGCATCACATAGTATATGCATGCCTAACTACTATCTTGTAACAAATAAAAGTAAGCATAGTTGGAATATATGGCATTGGAGTTAGAAAGGTAATTTAACATTCTTCCAACTTAACAATTTCAAATTTTTACCTACCTTTCCTCCAACATGTTTAAATTCTTTTATTCCCCTATACGTTGAAGTAATACATTTAATTGAATTAGTAACTAGTCATATAATGATGCAAACATTACTACATGTTAATGGGTAAAAAAATTACTTATGCTACTAATGTCATTTGCATTGTGTGTCCTCAGTTCCCTGTTTTATTACCTGAAGGATCTAGATAACATATAGATATCACCTCGGGGAAAATTGCTAACAACTCTTACTACTTATTACTGAGTGAAAAGAAGGCAAATAAAAGAAAACCAAAATTCCATAATGATATGTAACTCATAAGTCAAAATTACAAGAAAAGAGTTTGAAACTTACCCAATACTGAAAGGATCTATAATCACACTCTTTCCCGCAATATCAAAATATTTAAGTATGGTAGAGAAGTAATAACTACCATATGTTGGGTCTTTATCTACATGGCTAATCAATGATGGAACTAGAAAGCCACATTGTTTAATGTGAATTGTACACATGCTATATATGAGTAGCTGCAAAACATACATGTACAGATTAATATATAACAAAAAAATCCACATATTTCACATATATAGAATGAGGTACTTAGCCGTAAGATCACCATATCTAAATTTCTATCATGGTTGTATTCAACCAATAATAAGTAAATTCTTCACAATATTTGTCAAGAATACAATAGTATCATGATCTTGACATGTGTCATCCTCCTGGATACGGACCATCATAGTCAACCCTTATTCAAAATTATGTAACCATAGTGCCAACCCCTACACTTAGGACCTAGCGATTTGAATATGTTATTTTCAATCCAGGTAGGCAATTGAGGAGGAATAGGCTGAGGAACTTTATAGGGCTTCGTAGGTACTATGATTTGCAACTATTCTCATAATCAGTTGTCAATTATATACACAAATAGAAAATCATGGAAAATACAAATGCAATGTACATTTATCATATATTCTTATAGATAACATCAACTTTGAGCCAAGAAACCATGTCATTATTTGCATCTCCTATAATGTTGTGATTGGGGTGGCCATGTGGTAGAGGTGTTTGTCTCCAAGTTGTGTAGAAAGTCTTTATAGTCACAGAAATCACATTGTCAATCATTAGATCACCATAAATTGTGTCATCTAGAAGGGGTGGGATGGAGAATCATAAATTGCGTCATCTGGAAGGGGTGGGAAAGCATCAACCAATGCAACGATGTTGAAGATAGGTTCTAACAATGCAAGATGGCATGACCTCAAGGCCTACAAATTTGTATGTAGTGTTATATATACCCAAACACAACATATTATCAATTCATCTGAAGGTTTGTTATATCACAAAATTACTATATATATATATATATATATATATATATATATATATATATATATATATGTATATATATATACAGAAAAGGGAGCCTATCCTTAAGGGATAGGAAATTTCCTATACTTGTTCTTTACTTGGTGTGTTTCCCAACACTTTTTACATGATCCAACTATATGGATTTAAAGTATACCATGTAGATGAGTTGTGTATCAAAAATCATTCAAATCTGATATATGTAGAACCTTCATCTTGAAGTTTTACGCTCAATCAAATGGATGATAACTCTGAAAATTAGTTGAAATCAGTAGCTACCACTCAAATATTTTCATTTATATCTTCTAAAATAAAAATGGGGTCATCCTAAAATTTTAGTATCATCTAATCCAAATCATATATTTTGCATTCATATAGTTGGATTAGATTAACTACCACTTTAATCATGCTAAATAGACACCAGTATAGGGAGTTTGCTATACCTGTCAGTATAGACTCCCGATCATATATATATATATATATATATATATATATATATATATATATATATATATATATATATATATATATATATATATATATATATATGTGTGTGTGTGTGTGTGTGTGTGTGTGTGTGTGTGTACATATATATATATACATATATATACATACATATATATACATATACATATATATAACATGTTAAACTCATATTAAATCTTAATATGTACAAATATATCTTCATTTTCTAAGGAGAAATATGATTATTATCTTTCTTTTTTTGGTAAAAGAAGGGTGTTGCCTCTTTTACTAGAAATGAAAATTCAGCGGTTACAGGGTGTAGCCATAGAGAAGAAAAGGAAAAGAATTGTACAAAGGAACAAACAAGAAAGGCTATCTATATAGATCTACTATATCCTTTTGACATAACGACCAAAACTTTTCGGTATCTGTGCAGAAACCTCTAAAGGTTCTAGTATTTCTCTCTCTCCTAGCATGTGAATGATATAGCAAGTAGAGACCTTTCTTCATCTTCAATAAGTCTTCAAATGATCTCAGATGTAAAGAATTGCCCTGATCTTCTCTCCAAAACTTCTAGATCTCACGAGCATACAAGCACTCAAAGAAGATATGAACAACATTCTCTTTGTGATCTTCACACATTGCACATCTAGATACCAACTGGAAACCAACCCTTTGAAGATAGTCTATAGTAGGGATTTTACCAAGAAAACCTTTCTAGAGCACAAGAGAGCACCTCCTCGTTACACCTGACCAAATTCAGCTACCCCATTTGACATCCAGATGCTTTTTCTGAATCACATTCCAACATTCTTTCAAACAGCAATCTTTTTCCCTCTGAATGAAATACAATCTTTAGAGTTATCTTGTCAGTTCGTGCCCCAAAGAATCTCCTCAAGTTGATAAGAACCTCTAAAAGTAGGCACTTTCCACGAGTCATCATCAATACAAACATCAACTCGACAGTTCAGGCCTTCACCCATTCTAAAAACAAGATCTGAATTAACCAGATCAATCATTTTTTCCTTCCCCTCAAGCCAGGGGTCTCTCCAGAATAAAAAGCTTTTACCATTGCCCAGACAGAAGCTAATCTCTTTAAGAAGAACATCCCTTTTCTCGAGCAACTTTTTCCAGAGCCAAGAGGAATTTGCTCTGGGTCTAACAGACCATATTGATTCATCTTTAATATATCTTCCATTTACCCACTTTACCCATAAGTTGCTCTTCTTAGCCGCAATATTCCACATATTTCTAATCAAACCTGCCTTAGACCAATCATCAATAAGGTGTATGCCAAGACCCCCCTCTTTTCTGGGTCTACATAAAGCCTCCCATGAGACAGTGTGCAAGTGTTTTTTGTCTTTAGAATCTTTCCAAAGGAAATCCTTCATCAACTTTTCCAATCCCATAATCACGGATCTGGGTAGAGGAAAAGTAGAGTTCCAAAAGATTCTATAAGCCGAGAGAGTAGAAACGATCAGTTCAATTCTCCCCACTTGAGATAGAAGATTACCTTTCCAAGACTCTAATCTAGTTCTAAACTTGTCAATAATGGGATGGCACATTTCTTTAGTCAACCAGCCTATGAAGAGAGGAACACCAAGATAACGCACTAGCAAATTACAAATCTTAATATTGAGAATACACCCCCACAATAGGCTTATCAGCATTCTTGCTCAGAACAATTTGGCTCTTACTATTATTAAGCTGCAACCCAGACATCTTGCTGAACAACTCCAGAATATTTTTAAAATAGTAGGCACTACTTTCATCATCCTTAGAAAACAAAATAAAATCATCGGCAAAAATGATATGAGATACATTCACTTCACCAGCACAAAGAGGTTTCAATCAACCAGCTCTCACTTCAGCATCAGTAACAGCAAACAAGCCATGCATAGCAATAACAAACAATAAGGGAGAAAGGGGGTCCCCTTGCCTGACCCCGTTAGATGCCTCAAAATCATCAGTTGGGCAGCCATTGCCAAGAATTTTATAAGAAGTAGTGTCAAACGTCTCATGAATCCATCTTAGCCAGCACTCAGGAAATCCCATTCTCATCAATAAGAACATAATTTAGTCTCTCTACACAGTGTTATAAGCTTTCGCTAAATCAGCCTTAATGCACATACTGCTTTGAGAACCCCCAAAAGAACTGAGGATATCATTAGCAAGTAAAATAGTATCTCCTATTCTCCTTCCTTTAACAAAGGCTATTTGGTTGATATCAATAATAGAGGGAAGAATCATAGCTAAACGATTAGCTAAGATCTTTGCAATTACTTTGTAAACAGTATTACACAAAGAAATGGGTCTGAAATCTTTCAAACTAATTACACCAGGAACCTTAGGGATGAATGTGATCATAGTATTATTGCATTCCTTTAGAAGCCTCCCTGACTTAAAGAAGTAAAGAATAGCTGAGGAAATGTCATCACCTATAGTATCCCACATAGACTTGAAAAACACTACATTATAGCCATCTGGGACAGGGATTTATCATCACTCAATTTCATAAAAATCTCTTCCACCTCTTTTTTAGTCACCACACTTCTAAGAATGTCAAACTGATTCACATCAATCTTTGGCAAGACCCACTCTTCATTCCATAAAACTCATCCTTCGAATACCTATTAAAAAGGTTTTTGTAGAAGCTTTTGACACTATCACGAATCACATCTACATCATAGAATCTGGTCCCCTGATCATCCTCCAACACATTGATATTATTATTAATCCTCCTTGTTTTTAAAGAAGCTTAGAATAACGTTGAGTTTCTATCCCCCAAGTTGAGCCATTGGATTCTACTTTTTTGGCGAAGAAGGGCATCTTCATCTTTTAGAGCTTTAATAGTATCCGATCTTAATAGAGCCAATTTTTCTTACACTCATTCAGGGGGTCTGCATCAACTTCTCCTTGGAGGTAGATCAAATCTCTTTCAAGCTCTCTAGCTTTAGAATAAAGGTTACCAACATGTTTAAATTCTTTTATTCCCCTATACGTTGAAGTAATACAATTAATTGAATTAGTAAATAGTCATATAATGATGCAAACATTACTACATGTTAATGGGTAAAAAAATTACTTATGCTACTAATGTCATTTGCATCGTGTGTCCTCAGTTCCCTATTTTATTACCTGAAGGATCTAGATAACATATAGATATCACCTCGGGGAAAATTGCTAACAACTCTTACTACTTATTACTGAGTGAAAAGAAGGCAAATAAAAGAAAACCAAAATTCCATAATGATATGTAACTCATAAGTCAAAATTACAAGAAAAGAGTTTGAAACTTACCCAATACTGAAAGGATCTATAATCACACTCTTTCCCGCAATATCAAAATATTTAAGTATGGTAGAGAAGTAATAACTACCATATGTTGGGTCTTTATCTACATGGCTAATCAATGATGGAACTAGAAAGCCACATTGGTTAATGTGAATTGTACACATGCTATATATGAGTAGCTGCAAAACATACATGTACATATTAATATATAACAAAAAAATCTACATATTTCACATATATAGAATGAGGTACTTAGCCGTAAGATCACCATATCTAAATTTCTATCATGGTTGTATTCAACCAATAATAAGTAAATTCTTCACAATATTTGTCAAGAATACAATAGTATCGTGATCTTGACCTGCGTCATCCTCCTGGATACAGACCATCATAGTCAACCCTTCTTCAAAATTGTGTAACCATAGTGCCAACCCCTACACTTAGGACCTAGCGATTTGAATATGTCATTTTCAATCCAGGTAGGAAATTGAGGAGGAATAGGTTGAGGAACTTTATAGGGCTTCGTAGGTATTATGATTTGCAACTATTCTCATAATCAGTTGTCAATTATATACACAAATAGAAAATCATGGAAAATACAAATGCAATGTACATTTATCATATATTCTTATAGATAACATCAACTTTGGGCCAAGAAACCATGTCATTATTTGCATCTCCTATAAGGTGGTGATTGGGGTGGCCATGTGGTAGAGGTGTTTGTCTCCAAGTTGTGTAGACAAGCTTTATAGTCACAGAAATCACATTGTCAATCATTGGATCACCATAATTTTTGTCATCTAGAAGGGGTGGGATGGAGCATCATAAATTGCGTCATCTGGAAGGGGTGGGAAAGCATAAACCAATGCAACGATGTTGAAGATAGGTTCTAACAATGCAAGATGGCATGACCTCAAGGCCTACAAATTTGTATGTAGTGTTATATATACCCAAACACAACATATTATCAATTCATCTGAAGGATTGTTATATCACAAAATTACTATATATATATATATATATATATATATATATATATATATATATATATATATATTATATATATATACAGAAAAGGGAGCCTATCCTTAAGGGATAGGAAATTTCCTATACTTGTTCTTTATTTGGTGTGTTTCCCAACACTTTTTACATGATCCAGCTATATGGTTTTAAAGTATACCATGTAGATGAGTTGTGTATCAAAAATCATTCAAATCTGATGTATGTAGAACTTTCATCTTGAAGTTTTACGCTCAATCAAATGGATGATAACTCTGAAAATCAGTTGAAATCAGCAGCTACCGCTCAAATATTTTCATTTATATCTTCTAAAATAAAAATGGGGTCATCCTAAAATTTTAGTAGCATCTAATCCAAATCATATATTTTGCATCCATATAGTTGGATTAGATTAACTACCACTTTAATCATGCTAAATAGACACCAGTATAGGGAGTTTGCTATACCTTTCAGTATAGACTCCCGATCATATATATATATATATATATATATATATATATATATATATATATGTGTGTGTGTGTGTGTGTGTGTGTATACATATATATACATACATATATATACATATATATACATATATATACATATATATACCATGTTAAACTCATTAAATCTTAATATGTACAAATATATCTTCATTTTCTAAGGAGAAATATGATTATTATCTTTCTTTTTTGGTGAACGAAGGGTGTTGCCTCTTTTACTAGAAATGAAAATTCAGCGGTTACACGGTGTAGCCATAGAGAAGAAAAGGAAAAGAATTGTACAAAGGAACAAACAAGAAAGGTTAGCTATGTAGATCTACTATATCCTTTTGACATAACGACCAAAACTTTTCGGTATCTGTGCAGAAATCTCTGAAGGTTCTAGTATTTCTCTCTCTCCTAGCATGTGAATGATATAGCAAGTAGAGACCTTTCTTCAGCTTCAATAAGTCTTCAAATGATCTCAGATGTAAAGAACTGCCCTGATCTTCTCTCCAAAACTTCTAGAACTCACGAGCATACAAGCACTCAAAGAAGATATGAACAGCATTCTCTTTGTGATCTTCACACATTGCACATCTAGATACCAACTGGAAACCAACCCTTTGACGATAGTCTATAGTAGGGATTTTACCAAGAAAACCTTTCCAGAGCAGAAGAGAGCACCTCCTCGGTACACCTGACCAAATCCAGCTACCCCATTTGACATCCAGATGCTTTTTCTGAATCACATTCCAACATTCATTCAAACAGCAATCTTTTTCCCTCTGAATGAAATACAATCTTCAGAGTTAGCTTGTCGGTTCGTGCCCTAAAGAATCTCCTCAAGTTGATAAGAACCTCTAAAAGTAGGCACTTTCCACGAGTCATCATTAATACAAACATAAACTCGAAAATTCAGGCCTTCACCCATTCTAAAAACAAGATCTGAATTAACCATATCAATCATTTTTTCCTTCCCCTCAAGCCAGGGGTCTCTCTAGAATAAAAAGATTTTACCATTGCCCATACATAAGCTTATCTCTTTAAGAAGAACATCCCTTTTCTCAAGAAACTTTTTCCAGAGCCAAGAGGAATTTGTTCTGGGTCTAACAGACCATATTGATTCATATTTAATATAACTTCCATTTACCCACTTTACCCATAAGTTGCTCTTCTTAGCCACAATATTCCACATATTTCTAATCAAACATGCTTTATACCAATCATCAATAAGGCGTATGCCAAGACCCCCCTCTTTTCTGGGTCTACATAAAGCCTCCCATGAGACAGTGTGCAAGTGTTTTTGTCTTCAGAATCTTTCCAAAGGAAATCCTTCATCAACTTTTCCAATCCCATAATCACGAATCTGGGAAGTGGAAAAGTAGAGTTCCAAAAGATTATATAAGCCGAGAGAGTAGAAATGATCAGTTCAATTCTCCCCACTTGAGATAGAAGATTACCTTTCCAAGACTCTAATCTAGTTCTAAACTTGTCAATAATGGCATGGCACATTTCTTTAGTCAACCGGCCTATGAAGAGAGGAACACCAAGATAACGCACTAGAAAATGATAAATCTTAATATTGAGAATACACCCCACAATAGGCTTATCAGCATTCTTGCTCAGAAAAATTTGGCTCTTACTATTATTAAGCTGCAACCCAGACATCTTACTGAATGACTCCAGAATATTTTTAAAATAGTAGGCACTACTTTCTTCATCCTTAGAAAACAAAATAAAATCATCGGCAAAAATGATATGAGATACATTCACTTCACCAGCACAAAGAGGTTTCAATCAACAGCTCTCACTTCAGCATCAGTAACAGCAAACAAGCCATGCATAGCAATAACAAACAATAAGGGGGAAAGGGGGTCCCCTTGCCTGACCCCGTTAGATGCCTCAAAATCATCAGTTGGGCAGCCATTGCCAAGAATTTTATAAGAAGCAGTGTCAAACGTCTCTTGAATCCATCTTAGCCAGCACTCAGGAAATCCCATTCTCATCAATAAGAACATAATTTAGTCTCTCCCCACAGTGTCATAAGCTTTCGCTAAATCAGCCTTAATGCACATACTGCTTTGAGAATCCCCAAAAGAACTGAGGATATCATTAGCAAGTAAAATAGCATATCCTATTCTCCTTCCTTTAACAAAGGCTATTTGGTTGATATCAATAATAGAGGGAGGAATCATAGCTAAACGATTAGCTAAGATCTTCGCAATTACTTTGTAAACAGTATTACACAAAGAAATGGGTCTGAAATCTTTCAAACTAATCGCACCAGGAACCTTAGGGATGAATGTGATCATAGTATTATTGCATTCCTTTAGAAGCCTCCCTGACTTAAAGAAGTAAAGAATAGCTGAGGAAATGTCATCACCTATAGTATCCCACATAGACTTGAAAAACACTGCATTATAGCCATCTGGGACAATAATTTATCATCACTCAATTTCATAAAAATCTCTTCCACCTCTTTTTTAATCACCACACTTCTAAGAATGCCAAATTGATTCACATCAATCTTTGGCAAGACCCACTCTTCATTCCATAAAACTCATCCTTCGAATACCTATTAAAAAGGTGTTTGTAGAAGCTTTTGACACTATCACGAATCACATCTACATCATAGAATCTAGTCCCCTGATCATCCTCCAACACATTGATATTATTATTAATCCTCCTTGTTTTTAAAGAAGCTTAGAAGAATGTTAAGTTGCTATCCCCAAGTAGAGCCATTGGATTCTACTTTTTTGGCGAAGAAGGGCTTCTTTATCTTTTAGATCTTTAATAGTATCTGATCTTAACAGAGCGAGTTTTTTTTTACACTCATTCAGGGGGTCTGCATCAACTTCTCCCTAGAGGTAGATCAAATCTCTTTCAAGCTCTCTAGATTTAGAATAAAGGTTACCAACAACCTCTCTATTCCATTTTCTAAGAGCACACGAGACAACATAAAGCCTTCTATAAACCCGATACATGGGTGTACTCTGGACCTCAGTATTCTGCCAGGTTTCAGTAACAATTTCTTTAAGAGAATCTTGATTATCCCAAGAGTTAATGAAGTGAAAAGGAGTCCCACCTTTTTTTTCAAACCCAGCCTTAACATCAGAATTTTATGGTCACTCAGCACTGCCGAAATGACTTCACCCCAACAGAAAGGAAACTCAGAAAGGAAGTTTACATTAGTAAAAATACGATCTATTTTATAGAAAGTTCTCAAACCATTTTTGCTATGGCAATCCCACGTGAAGAAGAATCTATTTGTCTGTAACTCGATAAGATTAGCATCAGTAGTAGCTTTATTAAAACCAACCATACTATGCTTAGAAGGTGGTTGTTTACCCATTTTTTCCTTCATCAACTGAACTCCATTGAAGTCCCTTAAAACACACCAGTTTACCAGGTTCCAACTGCTAATGGTGAGAAGGGAATCCCAGAGAAGAACACGCTCCACATCCTTATTAGCTCCATAGATTATAGACATATGAAAATTAACCAAATCTCTACTAATGACGCAATGAATAAATTGCTCGTTCTTCATTGAGACCTTAACATCAATCTCTTTTTTCATCCAAATGACTAGAATACGAGCATAAGCATAGTAATCAGAATTCTCCACGAAACTAGCATTGAGCCATTTTTTTTCAACAAAACCATTTAGATCTTCCTTCTGAATCTTGGACTCCAAAATAATGTAGATGTCCGCTTTATTTCTATTTATCTCATCCCAAATGTGAGAAATCTTATTACCTCCTCCTCTCACATTCCAAGAAAGGATACTTAGAGGTTCAACTATTTGGAGGAAGGGAAGGAGGACCCCCAGCCACCTCAGTCGCAGCCACCGGTGTAATAATCTTCTCATTAATTATCTCTCCTTCATCAAAGTTTGACGGAGGTGAGTACTTGTTTAATGACTCAGGGATAGTTCTAGTAGTGATTTTAGCGACACCCTTTGGAGCAGATTTACCCTTCTTCTTCTTCATCTCCTATCCCATATCTGGAGTGACAACTGGTGTCAGGTTCTAGGGGTTGAATAGAAGGTTCATCAACAGTAATGACATTACCCACATCTCCCTCTACTATTTTATCTTCAGCATCAATGAAGACCACCCTCATCATCCTCTGTATTCTTTTTGGGGACCCACTCTTTCAAAACCTTCTTCTTAGGAGATCTCCCTTACATGTTTCTTTGGTCTTCACACAGAGAGGATTATGCCCATACAGGCCACATGTCGAACACTTATTAGGCTCCCATTCATACTCAAACAGGATAGTATCCATCTGGCCATCGTCACTCATAATCTACATCTCCTTTGGATACAAAAAAGTCAGACGATATCACTACCTGGATTCTAGCATAATCCAATCTTTGAAACTCAGAAGTCAACTTGTCTGGTCGAAGAGGATGTCCCAACACAGAACCAATATTGCTGAACATTTCCATATCCCACATCTCTAAAGGTAGATTATAAATCTTCAGCCAAATGGGAATATCTGTCAACTTCATCTTCTCCAGGGGTTCTCCCCTTTCCCATTTCTCGATGATCAATAGCTTACCTGCTACGAAACAGGGTCCCCCATCTATAGCCTTTGTTAGATCCTCATCATTCTCGAACATAACAATGAAGAACCCTTTCCCTCTAGATCTTATTTCAATCGAACCTTTGACCTTCCATAACATTACAAGATGCTTTACCAGCGCAGGCTAGTGAGGTTTAAGTCCAATGACATATCTAGTCGTCGTCCTACTACATCTTGCTAGATTCCTTTCTGTGATAGCTTAAGGATAAAGCAGCTTCCCGTCAACTAATTGTGTCTTCATTTTGCTCAGATGAACCAGACTTGCAACGTTTTTATCCTTGAACAGACCTGACCAATCCATTACCTCTTTAGTCACCGCAACACCAGATGGAGCAGCATTTCCATTCTTCTGCCTTAGATCGATGTCTACACGACCTGGATTTGGAGGGTCAAACGTCGCCATCTGCTTGGCCATCGCCCCCTCAATCGCCCCTTCAGTCGCCAAACTCGAGTTATGATCTTTTAATTTACAATAGTTTATACAAATTTTTTCTTGAAAATAATAATTAACCAACAACATTTGCAGCAATTTTGGGCTTGACGGTTTGTATTTTGAATTTTTTTGGTTATGTATTTTTTAGTTTCTCATATTTATATTTCAAATTTTTTGAATTTATAATTCAAAATTTTCAAATTCACATATAATATAGTATTTTAGATTCATCAAATTTATCGGGTCAGACCCACAAATAAGAATTTTAAATTCTGATTAAGCAAATTAGACCAAAAATTATTTCTGGGACAGTAGGTCAGATATATTTGATCTATCCCGAATTGATCCAAAATAAGACACACTCAATCCGGACCAGATTGCAAGCTCTACCTACATCAATCTTTGGTAGACTGGTTCCCTATGTATCTTAAGTGCGCTTACGCGGATACATAGTGTGCGCATACACATATATTGAAGGTGGCAACACCTAAGCTACGATTGATTCTAAAAAGCCATGTGGGTTTTTTATGGCTCTTTTTTTTTGAAAGCCAATCAAATTAGGAGGATAAAAATAGACAGGGACGCGGCATCTCACACTTCTCTTTGAGGCAATGACCTAACAACTAGAAGAACTCATTCTCCACATAAGAATAAAATTCAATGGGATCCCAATTAGGCATTCACAATAGATTTTCCCATGTCAATAGCAACTGAAAGAATAACATTAATCATCGTCGCAAATGTTGCTTCCAACATTTTTCACTATATGTTGGAATGATGCGGCGAGATTAGCCTCTTTACCTACACTTGTCCAATATGTAGTAACATTTGTATAATTTTTTACTATATACGAGTGATGCAGTGGAACTAGCTTCTTTACCCACACCCGTCTAAGATTGAAAACTCTTCTCTGTCCTTCAACACAACTGGATATTCATTGTGTTCAAAACCTCTTGCATATTTATCATTGCACCTGGATGTCGATACAGTGCGCCGCTAGGTACGACTGTAGAAACACTCCTACAAAATTTCTATAAAGATCTATGTCATAGAAAGAGTAACAAAATTTTTATGACTGATTTTCTTCCTCTTTTACCCAGGCGTGGGACCAGCTATATATGTCTTGCTTAACCTATTCTAGCTCATCTTACTTTTAAAAAGGAAGAAGAAGGGGCTGGTATGAGACCACAAGGACATCAAGGAGAACGAGTAGGTGGTCCATGTGAGTTGGGATTTTATAGAAATTATAGGCAAAGGGTTTTATGCCCGTAAAAAAGAGCTTTTACGTCAAACCATATGGCGTGGACAACATACCGAAGAGAATCCCTACCACTGAGCCGCACTTCCAAACATGGAGAGAAAGGTTAGGTGGATAAATAAAGAAATATACTAGGTGGACACCATTTTGGAACCCAAAATGGAACCTCACTCATACTCCACCACATGTTTGAGGGTGTAACAAATAAAATATGCACTTTATTTTTATACCCTCGAATATGTGGTAGAGAATGAGTGGGGTTTCATTATGGGTTCCAAAATGGGTCTAGATAGCAAACCCCATAAATAAATGATCTACAAAATGAAACCACAAGAAAAGGAAAATTGCACACCCTTCTAAACACATCCAAAGTATGAAAAATTAGTTTCCTGTCTCCCATCTATTTCTATGTAATCTCTTTTTCTAAGTATGACATATTAGTTTTTGTCCAAAGTTGATTAGTGTTTTTAACAAATTGCGACTTAACACTCAATCTCAGGGAAACCTACAGGTATGGCTGGAAAAACCTGATCCGACATGTTCAACCTGACTGAAGTGGTTCAGATCTTTTTTTAACCCGCCCCGAAATGACACTAACTTGGAAAATCCAAATTACTTATGGGTCATGTCTCGAATTGTAATTCTCAACTTGAAAAAATATGATCGACTCAGAATTATATATAGAGAGAGGGGGGCTAGAATACACTCAAGTGTACCAGAGATCGAATACACTCAAGTCGTTTTCTATCATACAACATTTATTTTAAATTTTGGATTTTTTTGTTAGAGAAAGAGCTATGATTTTGTCTATATCAAATATCAAATCAAGTTTATTGGGAGATTTTGCAATCTAAACTATTGATTTTCTTAAATATCATATGAGCATACTACATATAAAATTTGAGCTCATTTGGACACTTATAGGTCATGCGTGATAAAAATTATACAATTCAAATTAGTTTTGTACTTTAATTTTGTTGGTCATTATAGTGTGACTTAGAAAACTTTAAACGAGCTCAAATTTTGCATGTAGCATTTATTAGTTATAATAATGAATATCAACTATTTGGATTTGTCAAGAAATTTTTTGATATATGTAGACACCACTTGAGTGTACAGTGTGAATGGTACACTCGAATGTATTCTAGTCTGACTATATATATACATATATATATAAATATATATATATATATATATATATGTATGTATATATATGTATAGCTAAAAGAATTGTGTGCCTAAGTACATTTATCTTACATGTACCCATCATCACTTAAGATGGTTTGATAACTCTATAGAATAATCTAACCTTGCGGATGTGAAGTATACCCCTTAGATAACATGTGCAACAAAAATCACCTCATTTTGACATACCTGGTTTGTTTAAGGAAAGAAGACTTATATTTTCTAATCAATGGTAAGTTGCTGAAATTGCAGAAACTGTTGGATAACTTTTTGCTATATCTCATGATACATATGAGATATGTTTGTGATTTTTTAAATATCTTATCTAAACAATATTGATTCAATCTATATGGTTGGATTTAGGTATCACATTACACATATGTCATTTTAATGGCTGCCGTCTGGTACACACTTCCCAACACACACACACACACACACACACACACACACATATATATATATATATATATAGAGAGAGAGAGAGAGAGAGAGAGAAAAGGGAGCCTATCCTTAAGGGATAGGAAATTTCCTATACGTGTTCCTTATTTGGTGTGTTTCCCAACACTTTTTACATGATCCAACTATATGGATTTAAAATATACCACGTAGATGAGTTGTGTATCAGAAATCATTCAAATCTGACATATGTAGAACCTTCATCTTGAAGTTTTATGCTCAATCAAATGGATGATAACTCTGAAAATCAGTAGCTACCACTCAAATATTTTCATTTATATCTCCTAAAATAAAAATGGGATCATCCTAAAATAATAACACCATCTAATCCAAATCATATATTTTGCATCCATACAGTTGGATTAGATTAATTACCACTTTAAACATGCTAAATAGACACCGACATAGGGAGTTTCCTATACCTATCAGTATAGACTCCTGATCATATATATATATATATATATATATATATATATATATATATATATATATATATATATGTATGTATATATATACATATACATATAAGGAGTGCAGTTCGTTCGACAAATTCATCTACCTCTATATCTATCTCTGAGATGTTTTTCGTTGAAATTATTTTTTGGAAATTTCCAATATGTAGAATCAGAATAAGTAATTGCTAAGATTCGTACCAGAGTATCCACTTTTAATTCCTCTTTTTTCGATTAGACTTAATTGTATTCAATTAGCGGAATAAAAAAAGAGTTTAGAACCCGTCGTTGTCTCAGCTGTGCTTGTGCTACCGGAGGCTCTGGGGAAGTCAGAATAGGAGAAATTTACGATCTATTCATTTGATATTTCCTTTTTTGCAGGACCAATTTTACACCATGTTGAACTCATATTAAATTTTAATATGTACAAATATATCTTCATTTGCTAAGGAGAAATATGGTTATTATCTTTTAATTTACAATAGTTAATACAAATTTTTTCTAGAAAATAATAATTAACCAACAACATTTGCAGCAATTTTGGGCTTGACGGTTTGTATTTTGACTATTTTTGGGTTTGTATTTTTGAGTTTTTCATATTTATGTTTCAAATTTTTTGAATTTATAATTCAAAATTTTCAAATTTACATATAATATAGTATTTTCATATTCATCGGGTTTATCGGGTCAAACCCACAAATAAGCATTTTAAATTCTGATTGAGAAAATTAGACCAAAAATTATTTCCGGGATAGTAGGTCATATATATTTGATCTGACGTGAATTAATCCAAAATAAGACACACTCAATCCGGACCAGATTGCAAGCTCTACCTGTATCATTCTGTGGTAGACCGGCTCCCTATGTATCTTAAGTGTGCTCGCACAGATACATAGTGTCCGCGTACACATATATTGAAGGTGGCAACACCTAAGCTCCGATTGATTCTAAAAAACCATTTGGGATATTTATGGATCTTTTTTTTCTAAAAGCCAATCAAATTAGGAGGATAAAAATAGACAGGGATGTGGCATCTCACACTTCTCTTTGAAGCAACGACCAAACAACTAAAAGAACTCGTTCTCCACATAAGAATGAAATTCAATGGGATCCCAATTAGGCATTCACAATAGATTTACCCATGTCAATAGCAACTGAAAGAATAACATGAATCATCATCACACATGTTGCTTCCAACATTTTTCACTATATGCTAGAATGATGCGGCAAGATTAGCTTCTTTACCTACACTTGTCCAATATGTAGTAACATTTGTATAATTTTTTACTATTTGTGAGTGATAAGTGGAACTAGCTTCTTTACCCACACCTGTCTAAGATTGAAAACTCTTCTCTGTCCTTCAACACAACCGGACATTCGTTGTGTTCAAAACCTCTTGCATATTTATCACTGCACCCAGATGTCAATGCAGTGTGCCGCTAGGTAGGACTGTAGAAATGCTCCTATGAAATTTCTATAAAGATCTATGTCAAAGAAAGAGTAACAAAATTTTTATGACTGATTGTATTCATCTTTTACCCAGACATGGGACCATCTATATATGTATTGCTTAACCTGTTCTAGATCATCTTACTTTTAAAGATGAAGAAGAAGGGGTTGGTCTGAGACGGTAAGGACATCAAGGAGAACGAGTAGGTGGTCCATGTGCGTTTGGGTTTTTTAGCAATTACAAGCAGAGGGTTGTCTGCCCGTAAAAAAGATCATTTATACAAACCATGTGGCATGGACAACAGACCGAAGAGCATCCCCGCCGCTGAGCCACCCTTCCAAACATGGCAAGAAAGGTTGGGTGGATAAATAAATAAATATGCTAGGTGGACACCATTTTGGAATCCAAAATGGAACCTCACTCATTCTCGACCACATGTTTGAGGGTGTAACAAATAAATATATGTACTTTATTTTTTATACTCTCAAATAGGTGGTGGAGAATGAGTGGGGTTTCATTATGGGTTCTAAAATGGGTCTAGATAGCAAACCTCGTAAATAAATGATCTGTAAAGTGAAATCATAAGAAAAGGAAAATCACACACCCTTCTAAACACGCCCAAAGTATGACATATTAGTTTCTCATCTCCCTTCTATTTCTTTGTAATCTCTTTTTCTAAGTATGACATATTAGTTTTTGTCCAAATTTGATTAGCATTTTGAACAAATTGTGACTTAACACTCAATCTCGGGGAAACCTGCAGGTATGGCTGGAAAAACCTGATCTGAGTTGTTCAACCTGATTGAAGCGGTTCAGATCTTTTTTTAACCCGCCCCGAAATGACACTAACTTGGAAAATCCAAATTACTTATGGGTCATGTTCCGAATTGTAATTCTCAACTCAAAAAAATATGATCAACTCATAATTATATAGAGAGAGAGGAGGGGCTAGAGTACACTCGAGTGTACCGGAGATCGAATACACTCAAGTCATTTTCTATCATACAAAGTTTATTTTAAAATTTGGATTTTTCAGTTAGAGAAAGGGCTATGATTTTGTCTATATCAAATATCAAATAAATTTTATTGGGAGATTTTGCAATCTAAACCATCGATCTTCTTAAATATCATATGAACATACTACATATAAAATTTGAGCTCATTTGGACACTTATAGGTCATGCGTGAAAATTATGCTATTCAAATTAGTTTTGTACGTCAATTTCATTGGTCATTAAAGTGTGACTTAGAAAACTCTAAACGATCTCAAATTTTGCATGTAGCATTTATTAGTTATAATAATGAATATAAACTGTTTGGATTTGTCAAAAAAATTGTCGAGATATGTAGACACCACTTGAGTGTACAGTGTGATCAGTATACTCAAATGTATTCTAATCTGACTATATATATATATATATATATATATATATATATATATATATGTGTGTGTGTGTGTGTGTGTGTGTGTGTGTGTGTGTGTATGTGTGTGTAGCTAAAAGAATTATGTACATGAGTACATGTATCTTACATGTGCCCATCATCATTTAATATGGTTTGATAACTCTATAGAATAATCTAGTAACCTTACGGATGTAAAGTATACCCCTTAGATAATATGTTCAACGAAAATCACCTCATTTTGACATACCTAGATCATTTAAAGAAAGAAAATGTATATTTTCTAATCAACGGTAAGTTGCTGAAATTACAAAAATTGTTGGGTAACTTTTTGCTATATCTCATGATACATATGAGATATGGTTGTATTTTTTAAATACGTTATCGAAACAATATTGATTCAATCTATATGGTTGGATTTAGGTATCACATTGCACATATGTCATTTTAATGGATGGTACACATAACTTATGTTTACCGTCTGGTACACACTTCCCAACACACACACACACACATATATAGAAAAGGGAGTCTATCCTTAAGGGATACAAAATTTCCAATACTTGTTCCTTATTTGGTGTGTTTCCCAACACTTTTTATATGATCCAACCATATGGATTTAAAGTATACCATGTAGATGAGTTGTGTATCAATAATCATTCAAATCTGATATATGTAGAACCTTCATCTTGAAGTTTTACGCTCAATCAAATGGATGATAACTCTAAAAACCAGCTGAAATCAGCAGCTACCACTCAAATATTTTCATTTATATCTCCTAAAATAAAAACGGGATCATCCTAAAGTTTTTATAGCATCTAATAATAATCATATATTTTGCATCCATACAGTTGGATTAGATTAATTACCACTTTAACCATGCTAAATAGACACTGGTATAGGGAGTTTCCTATACCAGTCAGTATAGACTCTCGATCCTTATATATATATATATATATATATATATATATATAGAGAGAGAGAGAGAGAGAGAGAGAGTCAGGCTAGAATACACTCGAGTGTACAGATTGCACGAATACACTCAAGTGTGTTTGCATATCAAGACTATTTTTTGCAAAATGTAAACTATTGATCTTCACTGTCATACTATAACTAGGCTACATATAAATTTTGAGCCCATTTAGATGAGGATAAGTCACTCATCCATGGGCAACAAAATCAATGTGTGAGATGCATAATTTTTGCGGTCTTTATAACATGACCTATAAATGTCCAAATGTGCTCAAATTTTGTGTATGAGCCATTGAAAAGATATTTACGAAGATCAACGGATTAGATTTTTGAAAAAAAATCTTGCATCATGAAAAACTACTTGAGTGTATTCTGCTACAAATACACTCGAGGCTATTCTAGCCTGACTATATATATATATATATAGAGAGAGAGAGAGAGAGAGAATCAGGCTAGAATACACTCGAGTGTACAGATCGCATGGATACACTCTAAGTGTGTTTGCATATCAAGACTATTTTTTGCAAGATGTAAACCATTGATCTTCACTGTTATACTATAAAAAGGCTACATACAAATTTTGAGCCCATTTGGATGAGTGTAAGTCACTCATCCAAGGGCAACAAAATCGACGTGTGAAACTAATTTGAAATGCATAATTTTTGCGGTATTTATAACATGATCTATAAATGTACAAATGTGCTCAAATTTTGGAGTTATTCAAAAGATGTTTAAGAAGATCAACAAATTCGATTTTTGAAAAAAATATTGCATCATGAAAAACTACTTGAATGTATTCAGCTCTAAATACACTCAAGTGTATTCTAGCCCCTCTCTCTCTCTCTTTCTATATATATATATATATATATATATATATATATATATATATATATATACACACACCATGTTAAACTCATATTAAATCTTAATATGTACAAATATATCTTCATTTGCTAAGGAGAAATATGGTTATTATCTTTTAATTTACAATAGTTTATACAAATTTTTGCTTGAAAATAATAATTAACCAAAAACATTTGCAGAAATTTTGGGCTTGACGATTTGTATTTTGAATTTTTTTTTAGGTTTGTATTTTTGAGTTTTTCATATTTATATTTCAAATTTTTTGAATTTATAATTCAAAATTTTCAAATTCACATATAATGTAGTATTTTTAGATTTCATCGGATTTATCGGGTTAGACCCACAAATAAGAATTTTAAATTCCGATTGAGCAAATTAGACCCGAAATTATTTTCGGGGCAGTAGATCAGATATATTTGATCTATTCCGAATTGATCCAAAATAAGACACACTCAATCCGGACCAGATTGCAAGCTCTACCTGCATCAGTCTGTGGTAGACTGGTTCCCTATGTATCTTAAGTGCACTCACGCGGATACATAGTGTGCGCGTACACATATATTGAAGGTGGAAACACCTAAGATACGATTGATTCTAAAAAAAACCATGTGGGTTTTTTATGGCTTTTTTTTCCTGAAAGCCAATCAAATTAGAAGGATAAAAATAGATAGGGACGTGGCATCTCACACTTCTCTTTGAAGCAACAGCCTAACAACTAGAAGAACTCATTCTCCACATAAGAATAAAATTCAATGGGATCCCAAATAGGCATTCACAATAGATTTGTCCATGTCAATAGAAACTAAAAGAATAACATGAATCATCATTGCAAATGTTGCTTCCAATATTTTTCACTATATGTTGGAATGATGCGGCGAGATTAGCTTCTTTACCTACACTTAACCAATATGTAGTAATATTTGTATAATTTTTTACTATATCCGAGTGATGCAGTGGAACTGGCTTCTTTACCCACACCCATCCAAGATTGAAAACTCTTCTCTGTCCTTCAACACAACCGGACATTCGTTGTGTTCAAAATCTCTTGCATATTTATCACTGCACCCGGATGTCGATGCAATGTGCCACTAGGTAAGACTGTAGAAATGCTCCTACGAAATTTTTATAAGGATTTATGTCATAAAAAGTGTAACAATTTTTTTATGGCTGACTGTCTTCCTCTTTTACCCAGACGTGAGACCAGCTATATATGTCTTGCTTAACTTGTTCTAGCTCGTCTTACTTTTAAAGAGGAAGAAGAAGGGGCTGGTCTGAGACCACAAGGACATCAAGGAGAACGAGTAGGTGGTTCATGTGCGTTGGGATTTTATAGCAATTATAGGCAGAGGGTAGTATACCCGTAAAAAAGAGCTTTTATGTCAAACCATCTGGCGTGGACAACAGCCGGAAGAGCATTCCCGCCGCTGAGCCGCCCTTCCAAGCATGGCGAGAAAGGTTGGGTAGATTAATAAATTAACTGGGAAATGAAAGCACGGGAAAAGGAAAATCACACACCCTTCTAAACACGTCCAAAGTTGATTAGCGTTGTGAACTGACTTAACACTCAATCTCGAGGAAACCTGCAGGTATGGCTGGTAATACCTGATCTGACATGCTCAGTCCAACTAAAGCGGGTTCAGATCAGGATCAGCAACTGAAAGAATAACATGAATCATCGTCGCAAATGATCTGACATGCCCAGCCCAATTAGGCATTCACAATAGATTTGCCCATGTCAATAGCAACTGAAAGAATAACATGAATCATCGTCGCAACTGTTGCTTCCAACATTTTTCACTATATGCTGGAATGATGTGGCGAGATTAGCTTTTTTACCTACACTTGTCCAATACGTAATAACATTTGTATAATTTTTTACTATATCTGAGTGATGCAGTAGAACTAGCTTCTTTACCCACACCCATCTAAGATTGAAAACTCATTTCTGTCCTTCAACACAATCGGACATTTGTTGTGCTCAAAACCTCTTGTATATTTATCAATACACCCAGATGTCGATGCAGTGCGCCACTAGGTAGGACTGTAGAAACGCTCCTATGAAATTTCTATAAATATCTATGCCATAGAAAGAGTAACAAAAATTTTATGACTGATCGTCTTCCTCTTTTACCCAAACGTGGGACCAGCTATATATGTCTTGCTTAACCTGTACTAGCTCATCTTACTTTTAAAGAGGAAGAAGAAGGGGATGTTCTGAGACTTCAAGGACATCAAGGAGAACGAGTAGTCGGGGAAACCTGCAGGTATGGCTCGAAAAACCCGATCCGACCTGTTCAAGCTGACTAAAGCGGTTCAGATATTTTTTATAACCCTCCCCGAAATGACACTAACTTGGAAAATCCAAATTACTTATGGGTCATGTCCCGAATTGTAATTCTCAACTCAAAAAAATATGATCGACTCAAAATTATATATAGAGAGGGGGGGCTAGAATACACTCGAGTGTACCGGACATCGAATACATTCAAGTCGTTTTCTATCATACAACATTTATTTTAAAATTTGGATTTTTTGGTTAGAGAAAGGGCTATGATTTTGTCTATATCAAATATCAAATCAAGTTTATTGGGAGATTTAGCAATCTCAACTATTGATCTTCTTAAATATCATATGAACATACTACAAATAAAATTTGAGCTCATTTGGACACTTATAGGTCATGTGTGACAAAATTTATTCAATTCAAATTAGTTGTGTACTTTAATTTTGTTGTTCATTATAGTGTGACTTAGAAAACTTTAAACGAGCTCAAATTTTGCATGTAGCATTTATTAGTTATAATAATGAATATCAACTATTTGGATTTGTCAAGAAATTTTTCGAGATATGTAGACACCACTTGAGTGTACAGTGTGAATGGTACACTCGAATGTATTCTAGTCTGACTATATATATATATATATATATATAGCTAAAAGAATTATGTACCTGAGTACATGTATCTTACATGTACCCATCATCAATTAAGATGGTTTGATAACCCTATAGAATAATCTAACCTTACATATGTGAAGTATACCCCTTAGATAACATGTGCAACGAAAATCACCTCATTTTGACATACCTAGATCATTTAAGGAAAGAAGACTTATATTTTCTAATCAATGATATGTTGCTGAAATTGCAGAAACTGTTGGATAACTTTTTGCTATATCTCATGATACATATGAGATATGATTGTGATTTTTTAAATATCTTATCTAAACAATGTCGATTCAATCTATATGTTTGGATTTAGGTATCACATTGCATCATTTTAATGGCTGGTACACATAACTTATGTGTAC
The DNA here is from genome assembly GCA_963693085.1 of Alisma plantago-aquatica. NCBI lineage: Eukaryota > Viridiplantae > Streptophyta > Magnoliopsida > Alismatales > Alismataceae > Alisma > Alisma plantago-aquatica. The sequence goes on from OY856413.1 coordinate 913,335, forward strand.
CATCCACTACACACTTCCCAACACACACACACACTGATATATATATATATATATATATATATATATATATATATATATATATGTGTGTGTGTGTGTGTGTGTGTGTGTGTGTGTGTGTATGTATGTATGTATATATATATAGAGAGAGAGAGTCAGGCTAGTGTACATTCGAGTGTACCGGAGGCACCGTACACCTCAGTCATTTTTGAAGATGTAGTAAGTTTTTAAAAAAATCTAAACCGTTGATCTTGTTAATTATCATAAGAACATACTATATAATAAATTTTATCACATTTGGACACCTATAGGTCGTGCATCTAAAGGAGGCAAAAATCATGTATTTCAAATTAGTTTTGTGCGTTGATTTTGTTATCCTTAGATGAGTGACTTACACTCATCCAAATGAGTTCAAATTTTGTATGTGACCTATTATTATTGTAACCATGAAGATCGATGGATTAGATTTTGGAAAAACATGGTCTAGATAGGCAAACATCATTGGGGTGTACGGCGTGATCTATACACTCGAGTGTATTCTAGCATGATTATATATATATATATATATATATATATATATATATATATATATATATATATATATATATATATATATATATATATATATACACACACACACATATAGAAAAGGGAGCATATCCTTAAGGGATAGGAGGTTTCCTATACTTGTTCATTATTTGGTGTGTTTCCCAACACTTTTTACATGATCCAACTATATGCATTTAAAATATACCATGTAAATGAGTTGTGTTTCAAAAATTATTCATTTCTGATATATGTAGAACCTTCATCTTGAAGTTTTATGCTCAATCAAATGGATGATAACTCTGAAAATCAGCTAAAATCAGCAGTTACTACTCAAATATTTTCATTTATATTTCCTAAAATAAAATTGGGATCATCCTAAAATTTTAATAGCATCTAATCCAAATCATATATTTTGCATCCATATACTTGAATTAGATTAATTACCACTTTAACCAAGCTAAATAGACACCGGTATAGGGAGTTTCCTATAACTGTCAGTATAGACTCTTTTTTGCATATCAAAGACTATTTTTTGCAAAATGTAAACCATTGATATTTACCGTCATACTATAACTATGCTACATACAAATTTTGAGTCCATTTGGATGAGTGTAAGTCAATCATCTATGGGCAACAAAACCGACGCGCGAAACTAATTGAGATGCATAATTTTTGCGGTCTTTATAACATGACCTATGAATGTCCAAATATGCTCAAATTTTGCATATGATCTACTCACAAGATGTTTAAGGTCAACAGATTAGATTTTTGAAACAAATATTACATCATGAAAAACTACTTGAGTGTATTATGCTCTGAATACATTCTAGTGTATTCTAGCCTGACTATATATATATATATATATATATATATATATATATATATATATATATATATATATATATATATATATATAGATATATATATATATACACCCCATGTTAAACTCCTTAGCAAATATGGTTATTATCTTTTTATTTACAATAGTGTATACAAATTTTTGCTTGAAAATAATAATTAACGAACAACATTTGTAGCAATTTTGGGCTTGACGGTTTGTATTTTGAATTTTTTGGGTTTGTATTTTTGAGTTGTTCATATTTATATTTCAAATTTTTTGAATTGATAATTCAAAATTTTCAAATTCACATATAATATAGTATTTTCAGATTCACCGAATTTATCAGGTCAGACCCACAAATAAAAAAAATTTAAATTCTAATTGAGCAAATTAGACCAAAAATTATTTTCGGGACAGTAGGTCAGATATATTTGATCTGTCCCAAATTGATCCAAAATAAGACACTCAATCCGGACCAGATTGCAAGCTCTACGTGCTTGAGTCCGTGGTAGACCGGTTCCTTATGTATCTTTGTGCGCTCACGCAGATACATAGTGTGCGCGTACACATATATTGAAGGTGGCAACACCGATTCTAAAAAACCATGTGGGTTTTTATGGCTCTTTTTCCTAAAAGCCAATCAAATTAGAAGGATACAAATAGACTTGGACGTGGTATCTCACACTTCTCTTTGACGCAACGACCTAACAACTAGAAGAACTCGTTCTCCACATAAGAATAAAATTCAATGGGATCCCAATTAGGCATTCACAATAGATTTGCCCATGTCAATAGCAACTGAAAGAATAACTTGAATCATCATCGCAAATGTTGCTTCCAACATTTTTCACTGTATGCTGGAATGATGTGGCTAGATTAGCTTCTTTACCTACACTTATCCAATATGTAGTAACATTTGAATAATTTTTGACTAAATCTGAGTGATGCAGTGGAACTAGCTTCTTTACCCACACCCGTCCAAGATTAAAAACGCTTCTCTGTCCTTGAACACAACCGAACATTCGTTGTGTTCAAAACCTCTTGCATTTTTATCACTGCACCTGGATGTCGATGCAGTGTGCCATTAGGTAGGACTGTAGAAACACTCCTATGAAATTTTTATAAGGATCTATGTCATAGAAAGAGTAACAAAATTTTTATGACTGTCTTCCTCTTTTACCAAGACATGGGACCAGCTATATATGTCTTGTTTAACCTGTTCTAGCTCATCTTACTTTTAAAGAGGAAGAAGAAGGGGCTAGTCTGAGACCGCAAGGACATCAAGGAGAACAAGTAGGTGGTCCATGTGCGTTGGGGTTTTATAGCAATTACAGGCAGAGGGTTGTACGCCCGTAAAAAAGAGCTTTTACGTCAAACCATTTGCGTTGACAACAGACCGAAGAGCATTCCCACCGTTGAACCGCCCTTCCAAGCATGGCGAGAAAGGTTAGGTAGATAAATAAATTAACTAGGAAATGAAAGCACGGGAAAAGGAAAATCGCACACCCTTCTAAACACGTCCAAAGTTGATTAGCACTGTAACACTCAATCTCGAGGAAACCTGCAAGTATGACTGGTAAAACCTGATCTGACATGCTCAATCCAACTAAAGCGAGTTCAGATCTTGATTTTTTCAACTCACCCCGAAATAAAACTTACTTGAAAATTCCAAATTATTTACAGGTTATGACCTAATTTGTAATTCTCCACCCGAAAAAACACATTCAACTCAAAATTATAATATATTACATATATATATTGTATTTTAAATCATCATAAATGAAGATGGGAACCAAGCTACATATACTCATGTGTACAATTCTTTTAGCATATATATATTATTTTCTCATATTAAATCTTAATATGTATAGACGTATCTTCATTTATTAAGGAGAAATATGGTCATTATCTATTAATTTATGATAGTTTATACAAATCTTTGTTTGAAAATAACAATTAACCTGCACAGCAATTTGAGGATGACGGGATTGTATTTTGAATTTTTTGGGTTTGTATTTTTCAATTTTTCAAATTTGTATTTCAAGTTTTCAAATTTATAATTCAAAATTTTCAAATTCACGTATAATGTAATATTTTCAAATTCATCGAGTTTATCGGATTAGACCTGCAAATAAGAATTTTAAGTTCGGGTCGAGAAAGTTGGGACTCAAAATTATTTCGAAACAGTAGGTCAAGTATATTTAATGTCTCAAATTGACCCAAAATAGGACACGCTCAATCCGGATCAGATTGCCAGCTCTATCTGCAGCCACAGTTTCTGAATCCATGGCGGACCAGTTCCCTATGTATCTTAAGTGTGCTCACGCGCATACATATTGTGCGCCTACACATATTGAAGGTGGCACACCCGATATAGGGCACGCTCAATCCGGACCAGATTGCCAGCTCTACCTGCAGGCACAGTTCCTCAATCCGTTGTGGACCGGTTCCATGTGTATCTTAAGTGTGCTCACGCGCATGCGCATACATAGTGTGCGCGTACACATATATTGAAGGTGGCAAAACCTAAGCTACGATTGATACTAACAAACCATGTGGGTTTTTTATAGCTCTTTTTTCCTTAAATACAATCAAATTAGAAGGATAAAAATAGACGGAAGCGGACATCACACTTCTCTGTGAAGCAACAACCAGAAGAACTCTTTCTCCACAGAAGAATAAAATTGAAAGGGAACCCAATCAGGCATTCACAGTAGATTTGCCCATGTCAATAGCAACTGAAGGAATAACATGAACCATCTCCAACCAACAAATGGCCCAACAATATTATAGTATGAACACTGGTAACCAAATATCTGCAACTAATCGTAGAGTTCACAGTATGCAGAGGCTAATGAATTGACGTGAGGTCAGAAACAGTCAGCATAATTACTAAGAGACAGTCACTACACTTTCATTATTGCCATAAGAGGGTAGTAGGCACACAACCCCTGGTATTAATAAAACCAGTGGTGAACGAGCTTTGCTGTCTGCACTGACTATATGTACAGTTCAGGCAAGTTATTCCTCAGTTCCACCTCCCATAGCGTGCGGAGTAGGTTCCCCTATTGAACGGTTGTCCTCTGGCAGCAGCATGTGAAGGAACTCTTCCACCAGGTGCTAAAGACCTTGGACCAGCAGACACCTGCATCCCTGCAAAGTCTTCCTCCAAGTAGCTCTAAACCAACAAAGATAGTGTGTATGAGAAAAAAATATTTAAGTGCATATTGCCAGGTCCAGTACTGGAAAACGAAAATAGCAATATCTAAAACAAATAGAATAATAACTAATTTGATTGGTGTCAACTGCCCAAATTACGACAATATTTACTGAGCTGAAATTGTTTACCGACACAACCAGTCATCGGGCCCAGCAGATTCCAGTATCTTGCATTTTAATAATGATATGTTCATGGTTATGAATTATATTTTCATGGTTTTGACATACATAATGCTAAGTTTTACAATTCTAGTAAGAGTGTATATATTTTCATGCTTTTGACATACATAATGCTAAGTTTTACAATTCTAGTAAGAGTGTATATATTTTTATGCTTTTGACATACATAATGCTAAGTTTTACAATTCTAGTAAGAGTGTATCAAGTAGTCTAGAAATGAATGGAGAGTATATCCAGAAATACTGGGAAAGAAAGAAGCAGAGTTTCTTTTTGGGAGGGCTGTAGAGGGCAGGTCTCGCCGAGGTGTTGGGTATGATAGGGCTGGGGCTCCACCACAACCGGATATGGGATTTGATGAGTTTGAGGAATTCTCAGGGTGATCGTGCTGGTAAATTTGGATTTGGCAGGAAGGTGAACAGAACTGAGGAGGTTCGGCAAGACAGGAGATGGACAGTATTGCCAAGGGGATTTTATGAGAGATGACCTGTGGGATGAGGAATGTGTTTTGCAGTGGTTTCTTGGGCTACCTAAACAGGAAGGTGAACAGAACGAGGTAATCTGAGGAGGGTTCAGCAAGACAGTAGGTGGACTGTATCGCCAACGAGGATTTTTCGAGAGATGGTCCGTGGGATGAGAAACGTGTTTTGCAGGGGTTTCTTGGGCTACCTAGGGCAGGGATGAATCTGGACAAGAGAGGACGGGAGGGAGTTGATGTTGAAGGAGATAAGGAGGGAGCCGGCAAATGGTCAGTCGTGAGGTGGAGCCTAGGGGGTTTTGTCAGCGGCTACATCCTTCTTTGGCTTGACAGCTGGAATTCAAGACTTGCCACCTGTGCTTGGCACCAGGTCACTGGAAGGCAGGCGTGCAGCACATTGTCTGTTTCGCACATTGCAGTGTAGGTCACGCAGGTCATGGATACCTGATGTCATTCTGCCGCTTGGGTACATGAAATCCTTCAAGCATGCAAATGGTTGGATCTACATCGACAAGGTCTGGTCTGCTAGAGTTGGGGTTCCACCACTACTGGGATTCCAGGAGTTTGAGGAGTTCTCATGGTGTCGTGCTGGTAAATTTGGACTAAGGTAGGAAGGTGAACTGAACAAGGGACTCTGAGGAGGGTTCAGCAGGATAGGAGGTACACACTGCTGCCAACAAGGATTTTTCGAGAGGTGGCCTGTGCGATGAGGAACGTGGTCTAGCAGGTGTCTTGGCAACCTTGGGCAGAGACAAATGTAAACAGGAGAGGATTGGGAGGGAGATGACGTTGAAGGAGATATGAAGGATGGAGCTGGCAAATAGTCAGACGTGAGGAGGAAGGGCCCAGGGGGGCTTTCTGGGCGGCTACGTCCTCTATGGCTTGACAGTTGGAATCTGGTACCTGCCACCTCTGCTTGGCACCAGATCATTGGAAAGCAAGTGGTATGAATATGTCCGGTTTCACACATTATGGTCTAGGTCACACCAGTCATGGATGCCAGAGCATTTTTTCGGGTACATGAAACTCTTCAATCATGCAATGGTCGGATCTACATTGACAGACTACTCTGCAACAGACACCGCATTTGGATGATGGATTTTTCCCCTTCTACGTCCTCATGTATCCAATGCAAGGAATGGGATACAGGCTTGAACTCGGTTGTCAGAGGCAGATCGAGAAGGAAGCAGGAAAAAATCGATCCCTCCTCAATCGCCTAGGGCTGAAAGCGCCGCCGCCAGCCCCTCGAAGCTGATTTTGGGAAAATCCGCGTAGGCATCGAGTCTTGTCCGCCTTGCAGACTGGTTCGCCGCTAGTAGGCTGGATAGGGCAGAAATCGAAGTGGAGATAGATTACTTCGAGCCTAGTTTGCGTGATGCGGAGAAGTGTGCTACTATCTCTAGCCAAGATTGCTCAGTTCCTAACTGGAACGAGTACCTCTCAGTGAGATTTGTGGGTAGGAAACCATTTAGCGGCCAGCTAAGTGGTTGGATGCGGCGACTTCGGCGACCTAGCGGCCCGGTCGAAGTAATCATTAAGGGGCATGATGGGTTCATTGTGAAGATGTCGACTGAAAGTGAGAAGGACCGTGTGCTAGACGAGGCGTCGTGGTTCATGGACGGATCGCTGATCATCGTCCACGCGTGGCAGCCAGGTTCGCCTCTCCAGCCCCTCTCCTTCCCGCGGGTTCCGATTTGGTTCAAGATCGTGAATCCTGGTCTGCCGTGGACCAGACGACATGTTGCCTGTGTCGCCAGCACCATTGGCATTCCAGTCGATGTCGATGAGCAATCCATTGCTGCTGGTTGCCTTGGAGATGCACTCGCTTGCATTGAAGTCAGCTGTGAACATAGGCTCCCTAGAGCCACGAAGGTGGAGGTCGACTCGTCACTGAAGACCCTGAAGGCGAGCCGATTGCTCGTCCCGTGATCTACCCCAGCTGCAAGAACTTCGGGCATAGGGGGATTTCATGCCCTCTGAAGACAAGGAAACCTCCACCTGAAAAGGATGTTCAAGTCAAGCTAGGCAAGCCAACTGTTCGACATAATGCCAACGAGGCTAATAAGTCTGCGAAGCAACCATCGAGCAGTGCCTGTGAAATCCACTCAGATGTGAATGACAACCTATACGACCTGATCTTCCAACAAGTTAAAGACACTGTCATTGACAATGAACAAGCCCATCGCCCTACTTCCAACAGTCAAATGGAGGAACCTGATGTGTTCGGGGGTATGCCATTTTGCAATGCAGGTAGTTTGAACCTCGATAGGGAATTGGAAATCGCTAAGAGGGGTGAAGAAGCCTCTGGTTCTGGTTCTTTTCAGTTGAAAAAAATCTGGAACAGTTGTGGCTTCTCGAGCCACTATAAGGGGAATCTATTCGGTGAAGATAAGGCGTCCAACGCCTCCGACTACGAATCATAACACTGGGACTCGTTCTCTATGGACTACGATCAAGTCTGGTCAAAGAGAAAGAAGAAGTCAGGCAGAAAGAAACTAGCTGAGTGCTGACTGTGCTCATCGGACTTGCAAGCCTGAGCCGCATGTTTCCTGGATGGTTGCAGATTGCTGTCAAAAGGCTCCTAAGATGGGTGTGATGATGACTGATGAAGATGGTTGAAAGCGCTCTTGAAATCCATTCTTTCAGACAGATGAGCAGAATGCATATGGAGGACAGGGGGGCATCCTCTCCATGGACATAAGTCGCTTGTCATGACCAATGGATGTGCTCTTTGGTACTATCTCTGCTATTCGGTTGCACGTTTGGTTGTAGATTCGAGTCTGTCGATGGCAGACCCCTTTGATGATGTTATCTTCCCAAGTAGTCTAAGGCTGCTTCGGGCGGCTTGATGTCACACATTGAAGGTGGTGATACTGTCAGTGATTATTGAGTCGTTTGTAAGCGGCTCTACAACTGCGTGATAGTTGCTAGCATAGGATAGTGGTTTTTTCATCTTATTCTCCTTCTGCTTCACGGGAGGTCCTTATATTAGGCCTCTGTTGACATGTCTGAATTTACAACCTGGTTGTAAGGGGTGCACTTATGCACCCAAAGGTTTTGGATTTCATTTAATAGTAACAGGGTGTTTTACCGACCAAAAAAAAACAATTCATTATTACATAACTAGTAAACAAGGTTGTCTATTTTGTATAACTCGTAAGCATAAACAAACCAATTGCACGTGAAAATATAACTAAACTAATTATATGTTGATATATTTTGTTTGTCAGATACAATGGGTATTTTAACAAAATTATGCATTCATTTGTATAATGGTGGTAGAGAGTGTTGGGGCCATAGGAGGAATCATCTAATGTATTTTGTTTATTTTTCACTATTTTATTTTATGCAGATCTTATATAGAAACGCCCAACAATTAGATGAGAGAGAGATAATGAAGGTGGGAATTGGGTTTATACTTACATCCATTATTAATAGTCACTCTGTCTCCATAACTCGTTCAAAAATTCTATCACCTTCCTATATGAATCATTTTGACCCCCTCCCCTTCTCTTTTAGAAGAGATTATTACATTTAATTCTTGATATTATCTTACTTACCGGATTACAAACACATACAAATAGAAAGAGACAAAAAACATAAGTTATGTGCTTAATAATAATGATGAGAAGTGGAAACGGAGAGAAAGAGAGAAAATAAAACTATGAAGTTAAGGACGACAACTTAGAAGGGGAGGGAGACTTGAGTCATTTCAAATAGGAAAATTTTATTTGAAAAGGAAAGAATGTATGGTAGTAATGGAGAGAGACTTAATGAGACTATTTTACATGAGGATAATGTTTGAATTTTGAATAGGAAAGAATGTATAGCTGGAAACGTAAGGGTGGTGATTAGTGAGAGAATCAATGGAAGTTGTAACTGAAAGTGAGTGAAAACTGAGGGGGAAAATGTGAGAAGAAAGATAATCAAGGAAGATGCATAAATTGTAAAATGTCAAAACGTTCATTGTTGGATGTTTTCAAAGGATTGAAAGTTTCATGTTAGTATATTCTTCAACAGACTTAGTACTTTTATATAAGTATATATTAGTGAATGTGTGATTCATGGGAACTGAGGCGCCTGACACGGGACTGCCAGATTAGATCCTCAGTAACAAAATTTTCCTCCAACCAACTATACAAAACAGAAAGAATGGCTTTCCTTCTTTTCACTTTCCTTCTTTTCACCTTTTTGTCTCCAGTGAAGGAAAGAAAATGTTGTGATCTAGATTGTTACAAAGAGTGTGTGAGAGACATCAATATTTTTTTCCACTTATTTACTCCAACCAACTATACAAACCAGAAAGCACGACTTTACTTCTTTTCACTTTCCTTCTTTTCTCCTTTTTCCATCTCCAGTGAATGATAGATGATGTTAGAGACCTCGATATTTTTTCCACTCATGTTAAAGATGTCTAGTCAATGCTCGAACTCTATTGATTAATCTGCTCTTCATGCCTCCCTACCACTAACAAAAGTTGAATTAAGAAACTTGCAACATGTTGGAGCTATGGGTAAAACTCATTTGATTAAGCATGTTGTTGAGGGAGATAAACTACGAAATAGAGGCAAATATAGAAGATTTTAAGTGAAAGTGCAAAAAGCAAAAGGATGACATCAGATGTGCAAGGCTATTTTATTAGTAAGAAAGACAATTCAGGAGTATACAACTCTTATTACAAAGCGAAAAACCATCGGAGGAAATACAAGTAATGGGATAGGTAACCTGTGACAACATTATGGAGATATCAGAGAAGAAAGCAAAAGGATGTCAGTCAAATGTTGACCAACCACTGTAACAAATCTCATTAGAAGATAATCCGTCAAAATATTTTTTTTATCAAAACTCCGCTAGAAAAGATCCCGCCAAGATAATTATCCTATGTTCAAAATCAAGCAAATCAAGAGGCGATTTGGGTCCCTATTTTCTAGTAGCTTGTCTGGAAACAATGAATACGAAATGAAGTCAATTAAGAATTTTGATGTGTTCACGAATACGATCTCTCCTGGTTATGATGATGAATCAAAAGCTGAATTGGATCATTACCTTGAAGAGCAAAACCTTCCAAGAATGTATGATTTTGACAAATTGGGATGGAGGATTAATGGAATAAAATTTCCTGCCTTAAGAATGATTGTAAGGGATATTCTCGCTGTTCTTATTACCATAGTAACAAGTCTATGAATTTTACAAAAAAATCCGCGGTTTTTCACGATGTTACCCTCTCCAGAATGTTCATCACGATTAATGCGTCAATCGCCGATTTTTCACGACTTTTCACAATTTATCCTGTTTTTTTCACAATTTATACGATTTTTCACAATTCTTCATGACTGTTCACAATTTTGTGATTTTTCTCTTTTAAGTCGCTTGCTCTTTTTTTTACCAAACCATCTACACAAAACTCCTGGTATACACTAAGGGCTAGTTTGGTTGGGTGTAGTAGGGTGCAGTTGTGTGAGTTCGCAATGTAAAAATGTACATTAAATACGCACTTTGTCATCCGGCTACACCCTACCAAACAGGCCCTAAACCTCCAACTTCCCACTCATCCGGACATTTCATTGTTATTGCTCAACTATTTTTGTACTTCTTTTCCTACTTTTCCACTCTCTAAGATTGTATGCAAGGTTGTAAAATGTGTGAGGTGTAACAATGCATGTTTGTCTCATGAGGCGAGGCGTAAGCCTCGAGGCATTAGAGGCGTAAGTGTCAAAATATGTGAGGCAGTCATAAAGAATAAATTCATAAATGTATTTACATATATATTTATATGTATTATGATATGAATGTGTGTATAACAAAAATAGGTATATAAATACAAGCACAACATTATGAAATAGAAACTAATTCTGAAACTTAATAATGATAATAGAGACTTAAGACCCATCACAATACCAAAAAAATAGGTAAAAAATAACGAGATGCCAATTCTTATACTACTAGAATAAAAGATGTCGATAGAAAAAGTAAATGAGCTAGAATTTCAAATTAGTAGGAACAAGGAACCAAAATTAGTTAACAATGATATGAAATTCGCCGACATAGTGAATAAGAAGGTAGCAAACAAAGAGAAATTTAATATTGAAGACTGGAAGATTTCACTCAAAAAATGATGATTAAATGTTTATTTATGAAAAATAACAATTAACTACAAGGACTCTGATTTTTTTAAGAAAGTGTTTGTAATAATCTTAAAAGTAGGCAATTTGGTGGTTCACATAAGACGTTATCATCCAGAATTGAGGTGTGTGCCTCAGCTAAGCCTCAGAACCTCAGTGCTTTGAGGTGAGCCTCGGATATTGTGAGGCGTAAGCCTCAGTCTTGGACACTGAGGTGTAAGCCTCGAGGCGCATTTGGGATAGCCTCGCCAAGAGGCGTAAGCCTCAAGGCGGGTTTTTTATTATCATGATTGTATATCTTGTGACCTTAATAGTTACATGCATCAAATATGTATGTATATGCATACATACATACATTAATATATATGCATATAAGTATATATACATACATACATACATTAATATATATATGCATATAAGTATATAAATATACATACATACAATAATATATATATATGCATATAAGTATATATGCATACATACATTAATATATATATACATATAAGAATATATGCATACATACATTAATATATATATATAGGATAACGATCCAGTAAGAAACATATCTTGGTGAGAGCATGAGAGGCATTTGAATAACTCTCCACATAGATCAATTTTTCATAATCCAACCGTATAGATTACAAGTATACCTTAATATTTACCTTCCTACAAAATTTCATCACCATCTGATTTGTAGATCATTCACAACAACATAATACTTTTCGACGCTCTATATTGAATTTCAGGCTGCCCGTTGGATGTACAAAGTGGATATTGTACATATGGACATGTAAACCATGTTCGATTGCAATGATTTTTTGTGAGAAGGTAAATGAAATGATGCTTTTTCAATCTATATGGTTGGATTTTAAAAAACAGTTATGAATTTGTAGTTATTCAAATGCCTCTCATGCTCTCACTGTAGGATGTTTCTCATTGGATCGCTACTCATATATATATATATATATATATATATAGAGAGAGAGAGAGAGAGAGTCAGGCTAGTGTACACTCGAGTGTACCGGAGGCACCATACACCTCAATCGTTTTAAAGATGCAGTAACTTTTTAAAAAATCTAAACCGTTGATCTCCTTAAATATCTTAAGAACATACTATATAATAAAATTTAGCTCATTTGGACACTTATAGGTCGTGCATCTAAAGGAAGTACAAATCATGCATTTCAAATTAGTTTTGTGCGTCGATTTTGTTGTCCTTGGATGAGTGACATACACTCATCCAAATGACCTCAAATTTTGTATGTGGCCTATTATTATTGTAACCATGAAGATCAATGGATTAAATTTTGGAAAAACATGTTCTACATAGGCAAACATCATTGGGGTGTACGGCATGATCTGTACACTCGAGTGTATTATAGCCTGACTCTATATATATATATAAATATATATATACATATAAATATATATATATATACATATATATATATATATGTATGTATACACACACACATATAATATATATATATATATATACACATACAGATATATGTACAAATACTTATATAGCCGACTTATTCTCGATTATTTCCGAATAGTTGACCAAACTTTGATCGAAATTAATCGATCTTTAAAACCACCTTTCTCGATCTTTTTCGAATTCCGGTTTTTTCTGAATTCTGATTTTTTGCAGCCAGCCGAAAAAATGCCGAACCTCGAATTTGTCACTAAGCTTATTATTATTGTGGCATCGAAATCTGCTTTTTCAACAAGAGGAAGGTGGGTGGATATTTTGTTGTATTTACTAGTCATATTGTTTGTTGCATTTTGTTAATATGAAAATTGTGTTCATTGTGTTGTAAGGTGGGCAACTCTATGCCGCAATAATAGGTAAAAAAACTATAGAAATTTTATTCTAATGTGACAACTAATCTATGATTGATTGATTTATTTAATTTTCACCCGGGTAATATTTTGATCTAGTTAATATGAATCATTTGAGGTGACTAAAATTAGAATTTCTTTACAATTTTCTACTTTAAATGTATTCGTGAGACAATAGGAGTGACGACCTTGAATTAGTTGTCATCTACCTTTGCTATGTACTTTTTGTAACACGGACTTATCGTGTTTGGAAACAATAACAAATCTCACACATCTATTTTTTCATGTAATATGTATCTATTCTTCCTCATAATAATCACATACATGTTTAATACCATTAGTATTTGCTATACATTGTATAATTTCTTTTACTCGTTTTGTATATCTAATGTAATGATTTTGTTTGTCTTCTCAGTCTCATAATTTTTCTATTATTACCTTGAAGTTTGAAAAAATATTGATAAGTTCTAAATTGATATTCATGGGCTTCCAAATTATGCATCATTAAGCGATGCCACATTTGTACTAGTCTACAATATTAAGCGATGACACATTTGTACTAGTCAATGACATCAACCAATTAATTGGTATCTTTTGTTATGCAATATGAACAAATATTGTTGTTTCAGATTGTTTTACAAAACATAAATACATATATCTATGCCTTTATTTCCATATATTACATATAACTTTTTCATAGATTTCATGTATAATACTACTATGATTAATAGTAAGGTGTTCGTGATGCGGTGTGGTGTGGTGTCATTAACTACGGGTTTTATCGTAGTGCATATATGGTTAGTAAATATCGCGGTGGATATGGTGCGGTGTTTGGTTTTTCTAGTGTGGTGCAGTTATGACTTTTAATATAAACCGCACCATATCCGCATTATTGCAACCTCTACCGGGGTGCTTTTAGTGCGGGCGGAGGCTTGGTCGCCAAGGCTTTTAACGATGAACTCTCCATTTATAGTGTCACGATGTTTTCTCACAGATAGTGGGGTTTTATTAGGTTCTCAAGGGGTTCTCATCCTGACAACCACACCCTTCTAATGACGTGGGTGTTCTCCTAGTCTTGGCACAGGAGAGGGAGCTACACATGGTATTAAAGTAAGGAGTGACATGGGGACCTTTGGTATGGAGCTTTTCGTAGTGCCTAGTTGGCATGAAAATGTTTAGCTCCTCTCTCTGAAGGTTGTCATTGTGGCATTTTGGTAATTAGGCAGCACCAAGTAGGCCAAAACCTTTGTTGTGGCCTTATTAGCATGTGCAAAAAGCGGTGGGGAGAAGGGGCTTCATGAATGGAAGTGTCGTCAAACCCCATGGAGGTGAAGTTGTAGCAGGGACAAGCAAAGCAATTGAGTTGGCGGCTTGGGGAAACTTCCACTACCTAAAAGTTTGCATCTCTGATAGCTAGTTTAGATGAATCGGGTGTGAAATTGCATCAGGATGGTGGCTTACACTAACTCACTATGTCCGACGGGATTGGGATTAGAGAAGGGCTACCCATAGCAATTAGGCCTGATGGGGCCACATTGTGGTTGTTGACACAACATGTTGGTTCAGCCCAATCTTACTTTTGTTAGTGGGGGGGACACATGATCCTATTATGAGGGATTCAATCCCTCAAGGTTGGTGTTGGTTGTTTCTATTTTCATTCATGTTAAGTTATAGGGCCCCTGCATGCATCCATACAGTTATCCCAAGTAGTGACCCTCATCGTTAATCTACAGAGCATAGTCGATACTGCATGATTGTGTTTCCTAACATATGTGATGGTGAAGGAGGGGATGTTGGCTTTAGATGGTGTTAAGTGTGAGAATGTTGATACACCAAAGATGGTGTATGCGTCGAGGAGGGAGGCGAGTGGTGAGGGGAGCTTGGGGAAGTGGAAGGTCAATCTAAAAACATGAACTTGGTTGTGAGGGGTGGTATTTGAAGGTTAAAGGATGAGTTGGACATCGTGGGTTCTTCATGGAGTACGAGGGGTGGATCATTTTTCTCCACAATTCAGTGCCTACAAGTTAGGGTGAGTGTCTGCGGATGGGAGGGTGTGGTGTTGACAAAACGAGCTAGCCATCCATTGTGAATGTTGTATAAGGAGGGATGATGATGGTTGCTTATGGGAGGTGTGGCAAGAGAAGGATGGAATAGAGCAATCGATGTTCAAATAATTAGAAGTTTTAGCATCTCAAAAGGGATGAAGCGGACTCAACAGGACCTACTTGAGGTAGCTAGCATACTACTTGAGGTAGCTAGCATAATGTTATTAGGGGTTCCCATTGTTCTTCATGCATGCCTTTGGGGTGTGAGATGTGTTAAACGCATTGGTGGGAAGTTGATAGGTCCCAACAAAGTTTGGAACCATGCTTGTAGCGTTGTTGATGGTTCCATGTATGAAGCAGTTTGTGGCACAATTAATGGTGAGGCGCTCTGGCAAAGTCCTTGAAGATGCGGCGACGAATACCAACCTCAAAAATAATCTTGTCATGCGCGACTGGACTAAATATGTAGAGATTGACAAGCATTTCGTCATAGGAAAAAAATGGCATTGTGGACATTGGTTTTCTATACATACCTATACTTTGTAGAACAGGTTTGATGATGTTTTTACTATAACGCTTCCAACAATTGTTCTAGGAAACTACTCTGAAGAGCATTCATGAAGAGTTGTGCATAACGAACATCAATGCACAATTTTGGGGGAGATGAAGGCAGAGAACTTAATGGCCTTATGGGGGCAGCTCATTAGCCATGTACTTCATCATGTAAATTATTATGTATGAGGGGGGCAACAATGCATTTTGCATAAGGAGGCAATTGTGGACATTGGCTTTCATACATACCTATACTTTGTAGAACAGGTTTGATGATATTTTTACTATAACGCTTCCGACAGTTGTTCTAGGAAACTACTCTGAAGAGCATTCATGAAGAGTTGTGCATGACAAACATCAATGCACAATTTTGGGGGAGATGAAGGCAGAAACCTTACTTGGCCTTATGGGGGGCAGCTCATTAGCCATGTACTTCATCATGTAAATTATTATGTATGAGGGGGGCATCAATGCATTTTGCATAAGGAGGCAAATTACCCTAATCCTCCTATACAAATATATGTTCCATCGTTATTGAAATCACTGAGATTGTGAATATAACCTCCCCTAACCCAACCCAATCCAATCCGTCTTGGAAATTTCAGGTAACCTGGGTTTTGGGTAGGTCCTAGCAAGGCTTGCGTGCGTGAGTCAGTGTTGGACAATACACATGCCGTACTTGAAAATATCGGGCACGGTCGTTATTTGTTATTTCCTGCCACAATAAGAGCATCTACGAAGAACCACCACTACTAGACGCGTTGGAAGCAAACACCTTTCGGATCAACCAAACAGTTGTACATCCAACTGCTTACCGACAATTGTCCTTGCAAGCAGCTGATAATGTCTTCAAGCCGATGAACTAGAACCCAGATTAAGAGTTGCTGTTTCATCTTTGTGTTGCTCCATGATCGGACTGCAACAGACAATAGGTAGTACAAACACTACTAGATGCGTTGGAAGAGCCATCACTACTAGACGTGTTGGAAGCAAACCCCTACCAGATCTACCAAATAGTTGTACGTCCAACTGCTTACCGATAATTGTCCTTGCAAGCAGATGATAAGGTCATCAAGCCGATGAACTAGAACCCAGATTAAGAGTTGTCGTTTCATCTCTGTGTTGCTCCAAGATCGGACCGCAACAGATAATAGGTAGTACAAGCAACTGCCATGGGACAACAACGCATTCTACACCATTTTCTGTCCTTGATTCTTGTATTGGTTTGTTGTACTCTTCCGCCCTGTGACGGCTTGTTGCCTCTTCCAACTAGCAACTTGGAATTAGAGAAGGTGCGATCAATTTCTAAAATGCGTTACGTGTTCGGTCAGGGTACCACAGAGTATAAGCGAAATGTGGGAGCATAAGCGGGGAATATGCATTTTCGGAATTTTTAATACATATATTTATTATAAAAATATGATCATAAACATAAATTTTGTACTAGCGCAACCCAATAGCCAAAATGTACCAACAGATCATTACATCATGGAAGAAGAAACACATTTTGAAATCATCAAGAAAAAAACCATTCAAAAAAACCGTACATTTATATATTGTACTAGAATAAAGAAGTAACACAACACACTAACACATGCAGTTCATAGCAGAACATTTATTGAATGAACATAATAGGAATAACCACAGTAACACAACACATGGTAGTTCAAAGTAAAAATAGAAAAGAACTTCAAAAATAGAATAAAAAATCAAAAAATAATCTGAAGAAAACAAGTCAGTAATAAATAGAGAAGAAAAGGTCGTAGGAAATAGAAATTACTCCCTAGGCAGCACACGAATTTAATACTTTGTATAGAAGATATCATATCCAATTAATATCTGCAATAGATTCCCCTTTTATACAAGACAAAATAAGAACTGTTGCAAGTGCAACAGGTTCTAATCTTAGAGCAAAATAGAAGAAAAAGAGAGCAAAGGAAAGAGCATAATGAAATATTGATAATTTGAGCGAAAATGTAATGATATATTGTGCACCACTCATTCAAAACAGAATTATTTCTGAGGTAGCAAAAATTCAATATCTGATCTAAAACCAACCATAGAGAAGTTGTCATTCAATTTGGTTGATTTTATGTGAGGATCATATTATATTTTTTTAGTTAAGTTACCAAATGTAATGCGGTGCCTAAGCGGCCGCATATGCGGACCGCAGGCCACATATTCAGTCCATGTCCAAAAATGGCACTGCATAGTTATATGCGGAGCGGCTGAGGACTGCTTACGCATATGCGGCCGCATGAACCGCTTTTCAAAACACTGGGTGCGCTTGTGTCCGTACCACCACCATTGCAACTTTGCCACCCTCTTACCTCGCCTACTTCCATTGTCGGTCTAAATTCACTTTTCCTTGTCCGCCATGACAAACAATACTTTTGCATGTCGTCGTGGATGAGTAACCCACTCACCTCTAGAAGTGCGAGGCTAAGCACATCCCTCTCCAACGTCTCCTCCAAATTGCCCTTTTGCGCCATGACCTTCGTCACGTTGAACCACTGCATGCTCCCGGACAACTGTCTTACTCTGAAACTCTCTTGAATTGAATGGTGCATCGTCTAGAACGCTCTATCCGATTCTCAAATGCATCGCCGATGGCACTCACTGCGTTATGAACCGACGATGGAAAATTTGTTACATGCGATAACTGCTAAACACACAATATTGTGTTGCCCAATATCCATTTTGTTACTATTGTTAGCTTTTGTTACTGTCGAGCGATGGTTCGACGCTTACCAACTGGAAAGCTTTGTAAATCTTTTTTGTTTGCAACTTTGCATGAATATACAATAACGCCGTCAATTTAGTTTTGAATTGTGATATCTATTTAATTCAATTACTTTTTGGGTCAGGTCAAATTGCTGCGGGTTAAGTAGGCCACTTCAGATCTGGTCGGGTTCGGTTAGGTGGCAAGTTTCTTAAGGAGAAGTTTGGGTCGGTCGGGTTCGAGTTAGAAAATTTTGGGCCGGGTTGGAACAAACCCGACCCATTTCCATGCCTATCTAGAATAATTCTCTAGCAGAGAATGGGGCGTCATTTCGCAGAAATTTTGGTAAAATTTTGCACTTAGGTGCGAAATTTCACAAAACAGTGCAAATTTCGCCCAGTTTGGGCCATAATTTCGCAAAATGGCACAAAATTTCGATAGAAATTTTGAGATATTTGTTTCTAGGACTGCTGCCACTACATATTAGGTATTTTGGCAATTCTCTTTGTATCTTTTGCTTATAAAGGCTATTTTCTTTGATTCTCAGGTACATTTCCTCTAACCCTAGCCTATGTATACCTCTTTCTATGTTTACACGCTTCTAAAAGATGTGAAGAGATACTATGAAAAATAACAAAGTTCTAAGTGCTGCTACTATATGTTAGGTATTTTGGCGATTCTCTTTGGAAAATCACATGAACTACAAACAAACTTGTGGATCTATGAAATAATAGTATTAAGTCTGACAATTCTACAATAAATTTGTTATTATTACACATATTTATACACAAAATGACTTAAAAATAATGCATTTTCTTTGATCTATGTATACATGACCCATGTAACCTAACTAAATTTTAACACTAGACTTATATAAGTTGTAACATGTAAGTTTGTAACTTGCAACTGTAAGTTTTAAGGTCTAAGTGGTAAATTGTGGGTTTGTAAGTTGTTTACAGTCTAACGGACTTGACAATTCTGTTCATTTGTGCACTCACTCATTAAGACATGGATCCCACTCATTTACAGTCTAACGGACTTGACAGTCTAATGGACTTGACAATGAGGATATGTATGGTCAGCCACCACAAGGACAAGAACCACCACGACACTCAAGTTTCAACTAGGATTGTTGGACTCCTAGTTTACTACTACGCAAGACTTATGGAACATCATAATGTGTAAGTTTGTTAGTTGTTAATTTGTTTTATTTTATAATTATATATTATAAGTTGTAATTTGTAAGCTTGCAAGTTGTACTTGTAAGTTGTAAGTTGTAAGTAACTGTAAGTTTTAAAGTCTAGTAGTAGTTGTTTAAACTTGAAATTTGTAAGTTTGTAATAGACTTAGTCTCTAACTGTCTAGCAGACTTGACATTTCTGTTCATTTGTGCACTCACTCATCAAGACATGGATCCCACCCTAACCTCTAAACATATAAATTTATTATATAATCTAGTGTGTTTATGTCTAGACTTTGTGTTTGCAGAATTTCAAAGCTTAATTCCTTCATTTTGCCATCGCAATTGCCATCGAAATTCTGTCAAAATTGTTCAGCTTCCTTCACTTACAAATGTGGGAGACCCCCCCCCCCACATATCCAATATGAAATATTATTGCATATTTGAGTAGATCTTGGCGTTTAGATCATCCTGGTAAATTTTCATGATTTAATTCGCTTATTTGGTCATCGAAATCAATAGGGCCGTATAAATCGAAATTTAGTGCGAAATTTCGAAAAATTTCTGTTTCTGGGCCATCGGACACGACATCGAAATCGGACATTTAATTCTATGGCTGCCTTAATCCCTTAAGTCTAAAACTGATGTATAGTTGATTACAGAACTTATATAAGAGTCTTTTATGTATATTATTGAAACTCAAATACCCATATTACCACAATTACTAAAAAAACTCATTGGCGCCAAGCGTGAGGGAATGCTAAATGTTTGGTAATTTCCCCCCTACCAGAATGAAGGATCCCATTGAAGCGGCTAACCCCATGCAGATTGTATGTACATCTGGTGGTACAAATTGCATAGTGTCATAGATAGCTGTCTATGCATCCAAGTATAACTTTTAAAATTATGTATATATCTATATATGCAACAATAAAATTGTATATATCCAGGTTTAGTTGTGTTTAATATGTGCATATATACCTATGTATAAAACAATAAAATATGTTATCTCCCCGTAAGACATGTATATCAGTGGATTCACCATAAATCTATGGATTAACCAACAATTATATATCTGAAATATAACATATATATGAAGGGGAATTGATATAAAGATCACAACATGTGTATAGATATAGGTAAAAATAACATATATATGAAGGGGGATGTTGTAAAAATCACATGTATACACATAAGTAAATTGTACAAAAAAATAATTTTTTAAAGCCGCCTAAGCGACGCCTAGGCGCGCCTACCCATATTACCACAATTACGTCTGTGCATCCGAGTATAACTTTAAAATTATGTATATATCTATGTATGCAACAATAAAATTGTACATATCCAGGTTTAGTTGTGTTTAATATGTATATATATACCTATGTATAAAACAATAAAATATGTTATCCCCCCGTAAGACATTTATATCAGTGATTCACCATAAATCTATGGATTAACCTACAATTATATATCTGAAATATAACATATATATGAAGGGGAATTGATATAAAGATCCTAAAATGTGTATAGATATAGGTAAAAATAACATATATATGAAGGGGAATGATGTAAAAATCAAAACACATGTATACACAAGTAAATTGTACAAAAAAAATAATTTTTTAAAGTCGCGCCTTGGCGCAAGGCGTCCATCTTGGCGTTGTGTCGCCTGGCCGCCTTAACAAGTATGCAATCTCCCCTCCTGGAGGAGTAGGATCCTCACACTATAGGATATTGTTGAACCACATAAATTGACATCATGACTTTGTTCTTCTCTCTAATCTCTCTCACCTCATCATTCTAAACTGTGAAACAACCTACATCCCCGTTGATACTATCGATAGGAGGTCGATGGTATCGAGATTATCACAGCAACAGAAGAGCATTATGTTGATACCAAGAACAGTCATGTCGATGGTATCGAGAGTAGAACATCGGCGGAAATTGATGACCCGTCAACTGGTTCTATCTTTATTATATTATTTATTTTATTGTTTCTCTTATTTTCTTCTTTGTACCACAATGTATTTTACCCTAATATATAAAAAGAAGAGAGACGGCTATTGCCCTCTCAAGGAAGTTGCTCCTTGCAGCCGACAAATCTCTCGGTGTTCGTCTCCTCTCCTCCTCATCTCTTTTCACATGGTATCAGAGTGTCTTTGATCCGCCGCCCCGCTTCCTCAACAAGCCGTCGTCACAGCCTCCCCGCCTCCTTTCTCCTTCTCTAGGCGCCGCGGCCACCTCGGCCGTCGGGCCGGCAGGAACAGCAGCCCGTCGCCGGCACGGGTGCTGCTGCGCTAGCAACCGCTAGCCGTCTTCATCGCTGGATCGATAGCAGCTTTTCCCTCGTTGTTGTAGATCTAGCCACCAAGGACCGGAGCCGCTAGCAAGCTTCCGGTTAATTTACAGTAGTTTTCGGATAGTTCTCAGGAGCCGGAACTACTGTTTGGGAGTCTCCAGTTGATCCAACGGCTATCTAAAGCCCAATGTGAGGGACTCGTCTCTTCCAGAGTGCTCTCCTAATCACAAATCCTCCATGTGTGATTAGGAAAATCGATTGGAGGTTGTGAATGCATCAGTAACGCATTTATTCGTGTTTTTTTGTGTTGTGACGTGTATCTCTCCGTCACCTCATCTATCTCTATGACGTGTATCTCTCTGTCACCTCAGCTTTCTCTGTGACGTGTATCGATCTGTCACTAAGTTCCCGTCTACAATGAAGAACACTAAGACTCCCTACAGCGAGGCGTCTCCTATCCCCTCCATCAAGCTCAACGGGAAAAACTATCTACTATGGATGAACGATGTTCACACTGTGTTGGAATCTCGCGACAAGGCGAGACATGTTGACTCGGGTCCCCTGGACTCTACTGATAAAGGATACGCTGAATGGAAGCGTCATGACAGTCTTGTGAAGACTTGGTTATGGAATAGTATGGAACCTGCAATTGTGGCTAGGTTTATGTTCTATACTACAGCTAAAGAGATATGGGACAAAGTGAAGCAGCACTATTCTCAGAAGAAGAATGCTCTTCGTCAATTCATGATATATGATCGTCTGTTTGCTGAGAGGCAGGGTGATAGATCTCTTGAGGAATACTTTGGAGCTATTCAGGCACTTGCTCAAGAGCTGAGCTACTATCATCCTGTGACAGTTGTTGCATAGATCAAAGACAGAGATGACCTGGTTACTACTAAATTTCTATCTGGGCTTAATCCCAATTGCGGTTCTGCCAGGAGTGTCATTCTAGCTTCTGATAATTTGCCAAGTCTTGTGGAGCCTATTCGAGAATTCAACAGTCTATTTTTGAGTCTGTTAATCCTGTCTCTACTATATCTTTTGGGAGTCTCATGCATCTGTAGCTGCTGCGGTGAGAGGACGACTTGGTATGGGCAGAGGATGTGGGACACGTCCTAAGTGTACTTTCTGTGACAAACCGGGACATACAGTGGAGAAGTGTTGGAAGAAACATGGGAGAACTGTTGCACCTCTACAGATTCCTCTCCGTCTTCAGCTGTGGGCACCAATTCTAGGACCGGCATCACTCTTACTCAGGAGGAGTATGATCGGTTTATTCAGGCTATACAGCACATGAGTGTGGGTCTTCATCTTCGTCATCAGCAAACCTGGCATCTACTGCGGATAATCAGGCTACATCTCTCATAACTTCTGGCTCTACTTCATCTTGGGTGGTTGACTCTGGCGCGTTACAGCACATGACTAGTATGAAGAGATTGCTCCAATCTATTGACTCGTATATCCCTCACCAATCTATCACACTGGCAGATGGTTCAGTGAGGAGAGTGCTAGCTAGTGGAACTGTCCCTCTAACACCCAAGATTGATCTTAAATCTGTACACTTTGTGCCTGAGTTTCCTTTTAATCTTCTTTCTGTTGCAAAATTGATTGACACTGTAAAATGTACGGTAACATTTGGGCCTTCTTGTTTTGTTTTACAGGATCTCAAGAGTATGAGGACGATTGGTGGGGGGCCTAGGAAAGGTGATCTCTACCTTTTCCACGGTGACAGTATGCCTCGCCCAGTATCTGCTCCAACTCCATCCATTCTGTTGAGAGAAAAAAATCGTCATCTTCTTGATATTGCTCGTTCGATCATGTTTCAATCCAATGTGCCTATGAAATTCTGGTCTGAAGCTCTTTTAACTGCTTATTTCTTAATTAATAGACAACCATCCTCTGTTCTTAAAGGACAAACTCCTTTCTCTGTGTTACGACCCACGGATCAGCCCTTCTCTGTTCCCCTTAGAGTGTTTGGTTGCACTTCTTTTGTCCATAATTTTGACCCTAAGGCTGACAAACTTTCTCCTAGGTCTATTAAAACCTTGTTCCTTGGTTATTCGAGTACTAGCAAAGGATATTATAAGTGTTACTGTCCTAGTCTTCGTCGCATGTTTGTGTCTAGGGATGTTACCTTCCATGAGACCACTCCATATTTTTCCGATGCTATGAGTAAGGGGGAGCAGTTGAGAGAGGGTGTGCCCCTAGATTTTCAGAGTGAGAGAGTGGCACCATCTGTGCAGAGTGAGGGAGTGCCACCCATCATTCCTGATTATACTTTTATTCAGGACGAGTAGGCAGCTGACAGGCTTGTTATTCAACAGTACCAATATGTTTATAGTAGGCGAGGCAGACAAGATCCAGAAGAGGTAGCGACACCAGTCCTTGAGCCTTCCTCATCGTCTTCTACTCACGAGATTCCTGCAGAAGCATCAGATCTTGATCTTCCTATTGCTGTTCAGAAAGGTACTCGTTCTTGTACTGTTAGACATCCTATTACAAATGTGTGTTGTCTGTCTCACTAGTCTAAGCAGGCTCGCGCATTTGCTATTGGGATTGATTCTGTTGATATACCAAGGAATCACTATAATGCGTTGATTTCTTTGAGACCTTTTCTTTGAGACCTTTTCTCCAGTAGCTCGTCTAAATTCTGTGCAGATTATTATTTCTCTGGCTACTACCTTTGATTGGCCCCTAATTCAGCTTGATGATAAGAATGCCTTTCTACATGGTGACCTACAGGAAGAGGTATATATGGAGCAACCTCCTAGGTTTGTTGCTCAGGGGGAGTGTCAGAAGGTGTGTAAATTGAAGAAAGCCATATATGGGCTGAAACAGTCTCCTCGAGCTTGGTTTGACAAGTTCAGTGAGGTTGTACTCCATATGGGTTTTTCTCGCTCCATGACTGATCGCTCTTTATTCTACTCTAGCTCTTCTTGTGGCTCTATCATTATTGTTGTATATGTTGATGACATAGTGATTATTGGCAGTGATTCTACAGGCATATCTCGTGTGAAGGAAGGGTTGCAGAGACACTTCCAAACGAAGGATCTAGGTAAACTGAGATATTTTCTGGGCATTGAGGTGCTTAGATCTCATGCCGGTGTCAACCTATCTCAAAGAAAATATGTGCTTGACTTACTACAGGAGACGGGCATGACTAAATCTAAACTGGTATCTACTCCTATGGATTATCACATCAAGGAGGCGGTTGATGATGTTGAATACTCAGATCCAGGATATTACAGGAGAATAGTTGGCAAGCTAATATATCTAACTGTTACACGACCTGACATTTCTTTTGTTGTAGGCGGCGTGAGTCAGCATATGCACTCACCACGACAGTCACACTGGAAAACAGTTTGCCGGATTCTGAGATATCTGAAGAGTGCTCCTGGTAAGGGGATCACATATTCTAAACCCAAGGTGCCTCCATCTATTTTGACTCTCACAAGGTATTCAGATGCAGATTAGGCTGGTGATCATACTGATAGAAGGTCTACATCAGGCTATTGTACTTTCCTAGGTGATCATTTGATTACTTCGAAAAGCAAAAAGCAGCATGTGGTAGCTAGATCCAGCACTGAGGCTGAATACCGTGCTATGGCCCATGCATGTTGTGAACTACAATGGGTCAAATATGTTCTTTCTGAGTTAAAAATCACTATTATGTCTTCTATGGAGCTCAAGTGTGACAACCAGTCTGCTATACACATTGCCATTGTGACACTATTGTGACACTGACGCCATACGTCAAGTCTGAAGATCAACTGGCAGATATCTTGACAAAGCCTTTGGGTCCAGCAACTTTTCAGAGATTATGTGGCAAGTTGGGCATACACGATGTGTACTCTCCAGCTTGAGGGGGAGCATGGAACAAAATTTCGATCAAAATTTTGATTTTTTTCCAACCGGACATCGAAACGCATGTACGCAGAGAATGGGACGTCATTTCGCAGAAATTTCGCTAAAATTTAGCATTTAGGTGCAAAATTTCGCAAAACAGTGCAAATTTCGCCTAGTTTGGGCCATTATTTCGCGAAATGGCACAAAATTTCGATAGAAATTTCAAGATATTTGTTCCTAGGACTGTTGCCACTACATGTTAGGTATTTTGGCAATTCTCTTTGTATTTTGGCTATTTTCTTGGATTCTAAGGTACGTTTCCCCTATCCCTAGCCCATTTATACCTCTTTCTATGTTTACACTCTTCTAAAAGATGTGAAGAGATACTATGAAAAATAACAAAGTTCTAATTGTTGCTACTATATGTTAGGTATTTTGGCGATTCTCTTTGGAAAATCACATGAACTACAAACAAACTTGTGGATCTATGAAATAATAGTATTAAGTCTGCAATTCTACAATAAATTTGTTATTATTACACATTTATACATAAAATGACTTAAAAATAATGCATTTTCTTTGATCTATGTATATATGACCCATGTAACCTAACTAAATTTTAACACTAGACTTATATAAGTTGTAACATGTAAGTTTGTAACTTGGAACAGTAAATTTTAAGGTTTAAGTGGTAAATTGTGGGTTTGTAAGTTGTTTACAGTCTAACGGACTTGACAATTTTGTTCATTTGTGCACTCACTCATTAAGACATGGATCCCACTCATTTACAGTCTAACGGACTTGACAATGAGGATATGTATGGTCAACCACTACAAGGACAAGAACCACCACGACACTCAAGCTTCAACTAGGATTGTTGGACTCCTAGTTTAAAACTACGCAAGACTTATGGAACATCATAATGTGTAAGTTTGTTTGTTGTTAATTTGTTTTATTTTATAATTATATATTATAAGTTGTAATTTGTAAGCTTTGAAGTTGTACTTGTAACTTGTAAGTTGTAAGTAATTGTAAGTTTTAAAGTCTAGTAGTAGTTGTTTAAACTTGAAATTTGTAAGTTTGTAATAGACTTAGTCTCTAACTGTCTGGCAGACTTGACATTTCTGTTCATTTGTGCACTCACTCATCAAGACATGGATCCCACCCTAACCTCTAAACATATAAATTTATTATATAATCTAGTGTGTTTATGTCTAGACTTTGTGTTTGCATAATTTCAAAGCTTAATTCCTTCATTTTGTCATCAAAATTCTGTCGAAATTGTTCACTTTCCTTCACTTACAAATGTGGGAGACCCCCCCCCCACATATCCAATATGAAATATTATTGCATATTTGAGTAGATCTTGGCGTTTAGATCATCCTGGTAAATTTTCATGATTTAATTCGCTTATTTGGTCGTCGAAATCGTTAGGGCCGTAAATATCAAAATTTAGTGCGAAATTTCAAAAAATTTCTATTTCTGGGCCATCGGACACGACATCGAAATTGGACATTTAATTCTATGAGGGGGAGTGTGAAACAACCTGCATCCCCGTCGATACTATCGATAGGAAAGGGATGAGATTTCGTCGGTATCGGCGGTATACCGTTCGAAATACCGATACCGACGGGTACCGGTACAGATACATGCAAATCTGCCGTTAGGATCACACATATCGGCATACCGGTGGGTATACCACCAATACAACCAAATATCGAGGGTATCGGTGGAAAATGCACCACTTACACATCGGTACAGGGCGGCACAGGCGGCATACCGCCCGATACACCGATTTTTGCGAGACGGAGTCTGCTGCTGCTGTTTGAAGAGGATATGTTTACTTAATTTCTTACACCGATTGGGCGATTTTCGAGATTGGAGCTCAAATCAGCCCCAATTAAGATATGTTTACTTAATTTCTTGCATTTCCCATCATTTCCAACCTCTCCCCTCTCTCTTCTCTTCTTATAATTCTATTCTCACCTAAAAAAATTACCAAATACCCATAAAATCCTAGATCTACTCCAAAATACTTATGATTGATGCTATTTATCACTAGATCTATGATTATATTATATCGATCTACTGATTTATCACTAATTACCTCACTAATAATTAACATTAACATGTTATTTCATTAATTAATAGTAATAATACAATTAGTACCATTAATAATAGCTATTTAATTTAGGTTTAGTAGAAGTTCTATCAAAGACTAACATGAACATATATAAACAAAAATATACCCAAAATATCTAAATAATTCGTATTTTTATTTATAAAAATGCTGAAAATAAAAAAAACGTTTTTTTTTCTTTAGAATTGTGTGTGTTAATGTTGTATAAGATGAAACTAGCATGTGGAAAGCATATCACTTGTCTTTTTAATTAGTAAATATCATGTTTTATAATTTTAAAAATAATTTCAGACTTTATTTATATTTAAAAAATAATTATCTTCAAAAGAAAAATCTTAAAAAATCTTGTGTTTGATTCTATAATTACAAGCAAGTATCATACATTATAAAATATCGATTTTGATCCTACATTACATAAAAGAAATCGATTTTGTTCACTTAATGGCTTATTTTTATTTGATATTAGTATTGTGAATAGAGAATAGACTTAATAGTTAATACGAAAATGTACATTTCTTACTAGTACTTTTTTATTAAATGCTAAGTTACTAATATCATTTGTTTTGCTTGTTTGTCTGTCTTTTTCAGTGTTGACTTTTGAGTTTTGAGAAGATGTCTTCTTCGTCTTCAAGTGACGCTGAGGGTGCGGCTGGTCATGCATCAAAGGATGTGGATTTTGCATGGAGTCACTGTAAGCCTGTACGGCTGTACCTGGGTCTGGGAATAGGGCAAAGATTGTCTACAACTACTATAAGAAAACACTTGGTGGTGGAGGAATTACTAGATTCAAGTGTCACATTACTGGTGGTGACAAGAATGTGGCAATGTGCCAGAAGTGCCCTCCAAGTGTTAGGGATGACTTCAAGAAACTGATGGGTGCAAAGAGGCAAAATCAACAAAAGTTGAAGCAGGTTGAAAAGGCTTACACATATACACTCATTGATGTTAGGGCCACAGGTTCTTCAGCTGAATCAGATGATGATATTGCATATCCTCCAGGGTGTGATACTGCTTATACACGTCATATGTATAGGTGTGCTCTTAGAGACTCCCACAAAAGTGAGTGGGATAGGGAGGAGGCAGCTCGGCTTACAAGGAGATATGGACCATCTGGAGCAGGTGGAGGCAGTGGGGCTGCACGTGTCCCGGTTGTTGACTTAGATGATGATGATGAAAATCAGCATGCTCAATATAAAAGAAAGAAAGGTACCGTTGATACATTCTTCCGTTCTGCTAGTGCAAGATTGAAGCATTTTGATGAGCTAGGGGTTAGGAAGCCTGATGCTAGGCAAAAAACCCTAAAAGCAATGTTTACTGGTGCGAAAGAGAAGGTGGGCAAGGCAGTGGGTAAGTTCTTCTTTGCTCATGGTATACCCGCACATGTTGCAACCGAACCATATCTACAACACATGGTGGATGTCATAGGGGAGTCATGTAGGGGTATCAAAGCCCCCACTGCATATGAGTTGATGAACAAGTATCTTTCCAAAGAGGAGAAAGATCTACAGGTATGGATTGAAAGCCAGAAACAATTGTGGTCTGAGTATGGCGTCACACTCATGTGTGATGGGTGGACATCTGGAAATAGAAAGCAAATTATTAACTTTCTTATACATTGTCGTGGATCTATTGTTTTTCTAGACTCTGTTGATGCTTCTGGTGCAGTCAAGAATTACAGTTACATCAAGAATTTAATGAAGAAATACATCAAGCAGGTAGGGGTTGGGAATGTAGTGCAAATAGTGACTGACAATGGCTCTAACTTCAAGAAGGTCGGTGAAAGTACAATGAAGAAATATCCGGTCTACTGGACACCATGTGCTGCCCATTGCATAGATCTGATCCTCAACGACATGGGCTCAATTGATTACATCAAAAGTGTGACAATTGATGGTAGATTGATCACAGGTTTCATCTACAACCATTCCTTCTTATTAAATGCTATGAGGCGATCTGAGTACTGTGGAGGTGATCTAGTTAGACCAGGAGTGACTAGATTTACAACGAATTACTTGGCCTTGAACTCATTAAAGTCCAAAAAAGATGGACTTTAGAGGCTCTTCAATGGTGTGGAGTGGACCTCCATGAAGGAGCACAACACCCCGGTTGGCAGAAGGATTGAAGAACTAATTATCAGTCGGGCTTTCTGGGATAAGGTTACAAAGGTGTTGCGGATAATGGAACATGTTGTCAAAGTGTTGAGGCTAGTAGATGGTGGCAAAGCCGCAACAATGCCTTACTGGTATGATGCAATGCAAGTAATGGTGGAAGGTATTAAACAAGCAGCTCCTAGGTCCCATTCACAATACTTGTCAATTGTAGACAAGCGTTGGACAGATATGCTTTTGCATCCAGTGCATAAATCAGGTATATAATTTATTTCTTCTAAATTCATATTTATGTTCTAAGTTTCTAACTCTATAACTTGCTATAAGTTAACTAAATCTAAATCTTATTTCCTTATTTGAAATTGGTGACAGCTTACTATCTGAACCCGAGGTTCCAATACTCGCGAAAATTGGGCTTAGATGTGACTCTAATGTCTGTTGTGAGAGATATAACTAACAAATTCTTTACCTCTACTGAATAGCGCACCATAGTGATGGATGAGGTATACAACTAAATATATTACATAACTTACATGAAGTCATGAACATCTACATTCTTGTGTGATGTTTCATCATTTGATTCTGAAGTTTGTTCTTAAATATTTTTGCATTTGCGACAGTTTCGTGAAGGCCTCGGTTGTTTTGGTCATCCAAATACAGTTTCCAACCGTGATCAGGGTGATCCTTGTGAGTGGTGGGTATGGAATGGAACGGGTGCCCCCCATCTAAAAAAAGTGGTTGTTCGTATTCTTTCTCAAACAACATTTGCAGGAGGTTGTGAAAGAAATTGGAGCACTTTCAATTTAATTCACTCAAAAAGAAGGAACATATTGGGGGCAGACAGGCTAAGAGATCTGGTATATGTTCACTACAACATGCGGTTGAGGGCTAGAGCAATACAAGATGCCAACTACAAAGAAGTGGATTTTGTTGTCGTCCATGATCCCATTGACACCGCATACGCATTCAACCCATCCAGGCGTAGAGGCATAGAAGAAGTTGATGATTCAGAAGATCCTTTAGAGGAATGGATGAATGAGATAGGTCGTCCCATTCTAGATAATCTAGATGGTCGTCCAGATCCATACATAGAAGAGCACTTTGAAGGAGATTCTGATACTAATGTTGACCAAACTCCACCTGAAAGACTTGAGCATGAAAATGTTGATATGGAGATCAATAGAGCAGTAGAAGAAGCATTGGGTAGCACAGAGTCTCCTTCTTCAAAATGTACATCTGGGTCAAAATCAAAATCTGATAATGATGGTGGCAATGATGGCGGTGGCAGTGAGCGCTCTCCTGAATATCCTCCTACTGTTGATCCTCAGTATGATGATCGTCCTTATGTTACGACAGTTGCACCTCCTCCTCCTCCAGCAGAAAGAATATCCCCTGCGAGAAAAAACTTTTCAAAGGAGGAAAACTCGAACCGGCAAAGACTACAGTGGTGTTGCACCACCTCAGGCTACAGGCTCCTACAGCTACAACAATGATCATTATTTTGATATTGCTGATTCACTTGGCAACATGAGTATTTTAGGTTCTGATTCTCAATCTCAACATGATTCAACATTGGGATTTGGCGATATGCTATTTGGGCAACCATACCCATCTCACTCTCAATATGGGTATTCTGGATATCAAAATCAGCCACCACCACCACCGCCACAACCAGAAGTAGAACATCATGTTGGATATACCTATACAGTAAATGTCTCAGGCCCACATGGAAGTTATCAGTACAACTCCCTTGCATTTTCTGAGGATGGTGGGCAAACATGGAGTGGTGGTCATTCAGTTCTTCCTGTTTCTCCAGTCCCAATACTTCCTATGGTTGTGCCTGTAGCTATTCAACATATTCCTCAAGGAAGTGAACGTCCACTCACTCGAGCTCCTCGACCTACATCTCCAAGAAAGGCACAATATCTCAGAGATTTAGAACAACATTTTCCAAAGATTAGGATGATGCAATTTGTCAACGATAATGTCTATGAGGAGCATGTGACTACATACAACCAACTTTATAGGATGCACATGTCATGGGCGGAATATCTCAACAGTATCAACTCATTACAGTATGGACAACCTACGCGCCACTCAACATACAACTGATGTGAGTTGGTAAGTAAATATGTTATTGATATGTTGTAAATTGTATATTGTTGCATAATTATGTATATTTAAGTTTGTGGATTGTGCTAGTAAAATTTCATATCTGAATTCCTATGTTTTGTCATCGAAATCCCAACGAAACAGGACAGGTTCCTTACCTCCCACATGATGGACCCCCCTACCCCACATCCAATATAGAATTTTATTGTATAAAACGATGCATTTAGGTGTGGAGATTACACCTGTAAAATTTCATATCTGAATTCCTATGTTTTTTCATCGAAATCCCAACGAAACAGGACAGGTTCCTTACCTCCCACATGATGGACCCCGCCTACCCCACATCCAATATAGAATTTTATTGCATAAAACAATGCATTTAGGTGTGGAGATTACACCTGTAAAATTTCATGAATTAATTCGTTCCTTTTGGCGTCGATACGGCCAGGATTGCATCTGTCAATATTTCCGTCGGTATACCGGTAAATACCTATTTCCAAGCTGTCAAAACGGCGTCGGCACCAGTCACCTTATTCCTTGTCGACAGGAAGTCGATGGTATTGAGATTATCACAGCAACAAAAGAGCATTCTGTCGATGGTATCGAGAGTAGAACAGCGACGGAAATCGACGACCCGTCAACTGGTTCTATCTTTATTATATTATTTGTTTTATTGTTCTCTCTTATTTTCTTCTTTATACCACAATGTATTTTACCCTAATATATAAAAAGAAGAGAGACGGCTATTGTCCTCAAAGAAGCTGCTCCTTGCAGCCGACAAATCTCTCGGTGTTCGTCTCCTCTCCTCCTCATCTCTTTTCACATAAACATTGGAAGATTCAAGCATTCCCATAACATAGGCAAAAGTTGCATGTCATTGCAAGGCACCAGCTGTGTGCCACTATTGTAAGAAATCTTAGACAAGAGAAGGATTATTAGGTTCAAAAATCACATTTATGGTGGAGATAGTTGTGATACTCAACAAGTGCCCTAAGGGCATGTTTGGTTAGTAGGAAAGGATTTTGATGGGATATGTTAGAGGTTAGGATAGGAAGGAATTGGTACAAAATAGGTCATTTGTTGTCCTTTCTCATGTTCGGATGTACACAAAAGAGTATTGTTGTCAACCTTGTCTTCTGGGTCATCTTCTATCCATTCGTGAACATCAGCCTCCACATCCTCGGTCTATATAATCTATTATTTAATTAAGTAAACAGAACAAGCACCGACATTGACTCGGCGGCAACACAAATGAACAAATTAATACCAAAATTTGAATTGATTCTCCCAACTTATCAACTAGAAAACAGCGAACATAGCTTCAGGGGGCGGTAGCTTGCATTCTTTGTGACTTATGAATCATGCACACGAGTTTGAACAATTGTTTCAGAATGAGGTGGTGAGACTCTAAAGATAGTAGAGCGGTGGGGGTACTTAGACGTCGTATGTGACAGAGCGAGAGTCGTCGCTCCAAAGGGGTTGTAAACATATCAACGAGGACGGGAGGCAGATGTTGGGCAATGTGGAACTATGACAAATTTTGTACATACGCCAGAGTTGTTGCTCCAAGAAGACATCATTGATGGCGAACAGTGGTGTCGCACAAAACGGAGTTGTTGACGAAAGGGTATGGGGGGTTCTCGCTGAGAGTCAAGGATGTTTTATCAGGAGCGGTGAGATATCCCGAGCGATTACCGGTAGTGTCTGGAACTCGAAAGTCCCAGTTGTTTGGGACTTCAGTGCCATTCTTCCATACTTCTTGTACACCCATCCCAATATGACTTTTCACAATCAAATGTAGGATCAGGTTTCTAATGGGATTGGGAGTTCCATCCTTTGTGTCCAGCGAACCAAACACATCGTAAAAGCATCAAAGCTGACACCATGGAACTAAGAAAGGAAAGAACAACATTTTAACTAAAAAGAAAGACCAACACAAAATATGTATAAAATAGTAATCCAATGTGAGACCTACATGTTCATCTACCGAATCTTATGATAATTTTGTACATGTTGTGATGCATCATTTCGCATATGTAAATGTGCAATGAGAGATTCATACACGGTTGAGTGGGAACCAAAGCAGAATGAGATACTATCAAAGGGAGATATGACCGAAACAATGGCGCAAAGGTGAAGCTAGGCAAAGTTGTTGGGAAATTCTTTTTTGCACATGGGTTCCCAGCTCATGTAACTTAGAAGCTAAATTTTGCATGACAGTACTCCAATATGTGTATATATGTTAAGGCGCATGCCTCATGTAAACTAATGAATATTGCATTCTCAAACACTATGCTATATGAATACTGTTGCTTGGAAATGTGTACTTGTGTATTTACATTATATATGCATAAAGTAATTGTCTAATACCTTCATTCGGGGTCCAAAAGGCCAAAACAACTCCTCCATATACCTATAAATAACGACATCTAGGCCCTTGAAGTAATGCCCATACTAGACACCTTGACCTTTGGGCTTAGATGGGAAAAGTAGTTAGGATAAAAAACAAATACACTCTTAAATATTTCATGTACACCTACCAACTACAGGTATATGACATATAAGTAGGTGGACAGGTGCATGAATTTGTGTGCGCATCTACGTGTGTGTGCAAGTGTGCGAGCAGGGGTGCGTATGTAGAAGCTAATTTATCCTAACGGGTATAGAAAACATGTATGTAAATTTGGGAGAGGCTGAAATGGGATATAGAGGAAATCTGCTCATACAAGCATTCAGGGTTTGTATTCAGGTGATCATCATTGGAACACATTTGAACAGTTGTATCCACAGAAAACAAACTAATCCTAATAATTTGTTTAACAACGACAAATCAATAATGCCGCTAGAGATATAGTTTTGAAACACATAGAAAGAGATAAAGATCTTACCACAGAAGTGTAGCTCCTCTCAGGCTGCGACTGCAATTGTGCCAATGAAGGAATGTAATAGCAATTCCTTCTAGAGCGCATTGCTCTCTCCCTAGCGTCATAGAAATCAAAATCATCCAAAATTTTTGTATTTGCAACATAATTCTTGAATAATTGCAGCATCTGCAAACCCTGAGCAAGTCCTATCTGCAATATTTGAGAGAGAAAAACTTGAACAATCAATGATCAAATTACTGCAACATAATTCTTGAATAATTGCAGCATCAGCAAACCCTGAGCAAGTCCTATCTGCAATATTTGAGAGAGAAAAACTTGAACAATTGATGATCAAATTACTTATATTTTTCTCTCCATATGTTCAGCAGGATTTAACACAAAGACAGATACAGATATCTAATCCCCCATTTGCATTTGAAAAAGACTCTGTAAATGATATAGTAATATATTAAGACTATTACCCAACACCATATAAGCCGTTGGTGGTGAGACTGGGGAAACTTTCATAGGGACAGTAGAGTTTGCAGAACAAACTTTTACACAAAACCTATACCTTTACGTGACAGTGCCCTAATCAATAAGGGCAGTAAGTCCTGGCAAGCAACAGATCCTACTTTCTTTAAGTCATTTAGTAAAGAGGAAACAATTACAGTAATAGTGCTCATAAAGCTCAACCACAAGAAAGCAATACCTCTTGTGTGTCTCTGCTGAAATAGACTGGCCTGTTATGATTATTTTCAAGTATGATACTGCGAAATTCAAGATTGGGTACATCTTTTATGATATGCCATCTCACAGGGAAAAACCCACTCCATCTTTCTTCTTGCCAAAAGTCCATGCTTTTGTTGAAGTCCACAGGCCCGGTCATCTCTGCAACACCTGCGAATTGCCCACTGGTGTTCACCTAAAAAGCAAAAGAAAATATTAACAGCTAGCATCCAATTAGTTGTCATTTTTTAGAAATACAACTGTAGCATCCAAGTGAAGTAAACAAAAAATTGCATTTGAAGTTCCAATCCCGGCCATATTGGGTTATGTGTATCATTTTTCCCATCTTACTTTGACACATGCAATATTCAGTTGTATACAAATTAAATCTTTCTTAAGTAGCTACTTTATGCCATTTTGATCATCTTCCTTTACATATATGAATTCCCTCAACCTCAGTGATGTCACTCATTCTATCTGCTGCATCTCTTGCACTCTACTTTGACACAGTTAAACCATTCGATAAGACTTTCCTAACTCCCAACTGTATCCACTATCAATCAAATCCCACAATTTTTTATATGTGATCCTAGATGGATTTTTCTCATATTCCCACTACAATCATCTTGGCAATTTTATTTTCACGGTCTAATCTTCTGACATTTGTTTTCTTCACAAACCAATGTCCAGAGCCAACATTCCTGATCCTAAGTCAGATCAATTGTCCGCATTCAGAGCTAAGAAGAAAATGTCCACCTGCAAGGCCATCTACATCGGTCTCGAAACAGAATTTCCAAAGAGCTTTTGACAGATGTAATCCTGACAATTCTGGGAGGAGGTTAACTCACAACATTCAACCAAAGCAACCCACAAAAATAAAAAATATTGCAAAAATAGCATAATCTGGACAACAGGGCCCTAACCTCTAGGCAGCTTGTATACTATTTTAGATTCCAGTGTATTTTCCACTTCTTATACATAAAGTTTTTTGTTATAATGAATTTCCCTGTCATATAATGCATTGGTGTATATATAGATATAGAGGTATATCTTTATAGTTATGATTGGATGCATAAATATTTTTTGTGGTCAATCCCTATGATGAGCTCTCAATCATGTATTAACATAATCCAATTTGCGTTCTAATAATCTTGACAATCAACTAATATGCAAAGGGGCTTTCATAAAAGTTTTTTAATCTTTGATATATCAAATAAAGCCCTGGCTAAGGAATCAAGAATAGCATAGCCTTTAGGGTTATTTTCAGCTTATAGACATATATTTTGCAGCTGTTAGGGAAATTTGACATATGCAAGAAGAGATTCTATATTAGTATTATGATTATTGCAATTGAAAGCCTAGTCAGGGTCAAAAAGTCCTCAAAGAGAAACCGAATATAAGGCAACAACCAAGCAAAATAGTAAAATGAACATCAAGGGTATAAATCTACAATAATAATGATAATATGCACACACAACTTATTTTTAATAATATGTGATGTACGACATATTAGGCTTTATTCTACTTGTTTTTGCTTTGTTTTAATATGTAGGGACCTAAGCGCAAATTATCTAGTTTATGTGCCTAGTCGTAAAAGTTTTATGCTTTTCTTTATTTTAGGTTTTTATTTAAATCCGAATTTTGTTAAATAGGATTTTTATTTCTATTACTTCAGGGTCAAGTCATGTAGTGTTATAAAAGCCAACCTTGGGGCCTATGTCCAGGCAGTTGAATATGAATTGAGATTTGAAATTTGTCGTTTATCTTCTTTGTTCTTCTTCTTCACGATGTGTTCCACATCAAGTGGTATCAGAGCCAAACCCTAAACTATTAGGGCACGGCCTCCTTCTCTTCCCCCCCCCCTTTCTTTTCTCTTTCACCCTTCCGATACTATTCACCCGAGGAACAGTGAATTTCCGTCCATTTTTTAGTTTCCCCCTCTCTCGCTTCCGTCAACAACCCCTCCCTCATGATGTCCGGTTTATTCCCAATTGCCTCTCTCCGTCCAGAAGCCCACGCATCAGTGAGTCGTGAACCTCATCTCACGGCTTCCCCGCCCGTCAGAATCCTAGCCACCCGTCACCTTCCGCAAACCAACCGCACAGCCGTTGGTCACTCCCGTCCAACATCGCCTCTGTGCTTCCACAACCCACAACCCGCTATCCCTGTTCCGCTTCCGCAGCAAATCCACGCAGACCACAGCGGAACTCCAGGCCTTCGCCCCCGTGAGCCTGCCTTCCATCCGACTCCCAGCTACGAAGGCCTCCACAACGTCCGTGCACCGCACAGATCTCCAGCCAACAACTACTCCCTCCAGGATGCAACCGTCAACAGCAACTAGTCCCCTGCCTCGTCTGCCAACAGCCGCCTTCGACTCCGCTTCCACTAGTCAGCAATTCGTCATCGCGTCAGTTCTCTTAGCCACAGTAAACAAGAGTCGCATTGCTTTCCCTCCAGACGGCACTCCGCCTATCCATCAGCGGCCCTCGGAATCAACATCTAGGAGACCTTTTTCAGGCCTTCTACGTCCGGACTGCTAGTTAGATCGGCGTAGGGTCAGGGCATACTGGATCAACCTTCCTTCTGAGGCACCTCCTTCTACATCGATTTCAAGGAGGATTTCTTCCCCAAAAAATCATGGCGAATCTTCAACAAGTCAACAATAAACTGGATGGCTTCATGGCCAAAGCTACTACCACCATGGAGGCTATTCGACACCAACTGGACAATATGATGCAACTCTCGAGCAAGCACAGAAATCAAATTACTCCATCCCTCAGCCATGTCAAGACCCAAAGCATGAGGATATTGGAGTTCCATGGCGAGCGTGACGCCAAGATCGTGCTTGACTGGTTGCACTGCACAGACAACTATTTCCAGATATATATAACCTTTGGTGATGCAACCAAACTCCTGATCGCCAGTGACAAGTTTCGCGGAGCTGCCTTAGCATGGTGGAACAACCAACAGCGAGTCGAGCCTGTCTACACATGGAGCGAACTGCTTCCTCTGTTCTTGCAGCGATCCTTACCTTTACAAGTCCAGAGCCACAACAGTGCAGACAACGTTGTTGAGAAAGATGATGAGGATACACTCCCCACTTGTAATCCATCAACTTACACAGACGAATCTGAGACAGTGCCTCCACCACTGTCAGTAAGGGACGTTGTCAACCACCCAAGTCATATTGATTTGGTACCTGTTAGTTCCTCGATGCTTCCTCTCATGGATGATGTCAACCTCACAATCTATGCTCTTCCACTAGATGATGGCTACACTACCGCCTTGGTGTCACCGAAACTTGCAGATTTTCCGAAGATAAAGCATCTACTACTGCGTGAATATTATGACATGCTTGGGGGTGACAATACCCCAACTCGAATCGCGCATCGTCGTCCAATCCATTTATCCTACCACCGACCAGTATTGGGAGAGCCTGCATAGGATTTGTACCTGACTCACCGTTGGCTTGTCTTTTGAACCTCGGGGGAGTTGATGTAGGACATATTAGGCTTTATTCTACTTGTTTTTGCTTTGTTTTAATATGTAGGGACCTAAGCGCAAAGTATCTAGTTTATGTGCTTAGTCGTAAAAGTTTTATACTTTTCTTTATTTTAGGTTTTTATTTAAATCTGAATTTTGTTAATTAGGATTTTTTTCTATTACTTCAGGGTCAAGTCATGTAGTGTTATAAAAGCCAGGCTTGGGGCCTATGTCCGGGCAGTTGAATATGAATTGAGATTTGAGATTTGTCATTTATCTTTTTTGTTCTTCTTCTTCACGATGTGTTCCACATCAATATGACACAAGGAAAATATGCCGAAATTGGTGAAATTTTGCTTAAAATTTTGATTTCGGCACCATGGTATGATATTCCGCAAGTGTATGAATAGGATCACAAATTTCAGTATACTGATTGGAATACACAAATTTTGCCAAACTTTTACCAATAGACCGACAAAAATACTGTGTTTTGTGTGAGTCTATTTCTGGTGTTTAAAAGGGAAGAGGAGGATCTTAATGATTGGAACTCAAATAAGTCTAATCTAAGGTGTGTTTTATGTTTTCTACCATTTTCTCTCATTTATACCTCATCTATCTTAATTAAAAATAAATTTATCCTAAAGAGCCTTTCAATAGCAAAGATCCTCCAATCTACTTCTTTGTATTTCTTCCTAATGGTATGTGAACATAGATCTACAACCATATATGTTAATAACTTAATATGCATTATAACCATAATATATCTAAATGCTCCACTAAATATGTGTATAATATAGATATTTGCAATCATTTCTAATAGTAAGCTAACCACTATATACACAGACATGACATATGTTCTTATTACTAGTATAATGTAGCATACAAAGGAAGAAAACGTATTGGTTACCAACATAGACATGAAAATGCATTGTAAAAAAGTACCCATTTTGAAATGTTCTAATATGATATTTGGCTATATATAGACCTTGTGACCCACGTCCCACACCATGCACATGGGCGTCATGGTAATTATGCTTCTCATATCATCCCATCTCCACTACATGCATACGGTGGACATGGTAATTATTCTTTCATATTTATCCCACTAAAGTGAATGACCCATGTGGGAATGCAAAATTGTGTATCACGAAATTGTGGTGCTAATTGATGGTGGAGACACATGGTGTCACATTAGTGATGTTTAGTTGTGAAGTCATGTGCCAAAGTCACGCATTGACTTTAAGAAGGCCAAGAGAAAGCCTTGATGGAGTTCCTTTCATAATTTAATATGATGCATATAGAGACACACCTGGGTTTATAGAAATTATATGGGCTGAGAGCATTATGTTAATCACAATAAGCAAGAAGGGGAGGTCAACCACCACATTCGCCATATTATTTGAACTTTTTCTTTCATTCAATCAACTAGCATCTAATTGATTGATGTATATAATTAATATCCTAGGAAGCACAGACAGTCACAGATATGGATACGGACAGACACAGACACGGACACGACAATTTTTTGAAAAATATGAGATACGGACACGACGTCAGACACGACAAAACAAATTATATATGTAAGCGTAAATGTCAAAATTTCCATTGAAATTTTAAAAACCAAGGTTCCCGCTTGAGGGGGGTGTTAACATATATGTATAGGAACTACTTTTAAGTGTGAGAAAAGGTTA
Source organism: Alisma plantago-aquatica (assembly GCA_963693085.1). Classification (NCBI taxonomy): domain Eukaryota; kingdom Viridiplantae; phylum Streptophyta; class Magnoliopsida; order Alismatales; family Alismataceae; genus Alisma; species Alisma plantago-aquatica. Next base: position 954,334 of record OY856413.1, read on the forward strand.
GGGATTCATCGTAAAGATTATGAAGGCTCTTGTATATAAATCTACAAGCACCCCGACTGTGAAAGACAAGATGAGGGATGTTTCCATCGTTTGCTCTCTTATACTTGTAATTTGTAATGGTCTTGATTGGTACAGGTTCCGACTTGAAGTACATACTAATGTATTTAACGAATGAAAAAATACATAATGAGTATTAAATGAATCAAAAGTTGGAATATATGATTGTAACTTTCACAAAAAGTTGGTGAACTACCTACTTGGTAGTTCTAGGAAATTTGTAGTAGGATGCGCAGATTATAACTCATGTATGATATATTTGGTTGATGTAGAGACCGAAGTTGTAGATCCCCAAATCCTGGTAGACATACAGCTTGCAAGCCAGCTATTTTCAGATCTATCGTTGTAAATCAGTACTTTGAAAGGCACTATATATTTTTTATTTTGCATAATAGAGGGTACTGCATAGTATACGCGGAATGTGAAAGTATATGTCGTTTTGGGTTTTTTTACTATAAACAGGTGGGTGTGGGTGTGTATACATATGATGGGATCTAAGTGTCGTTCCACCATGTTGTTAAATCACATCCTAGGACTAAGCCTCTGTTTCTACCCTTCTAAAGCTAACAGGACCAATGCCTATGTCCCATTCGAACTCCAAATGGTTACTCGTGAGAGAGCTCCAAAATAGGCACGGGTAAGGGTAATTCCAATTGTTTGTGACTTCATCAGAAGCACTTTAAGTCAAACACCTTCCTTCACAGAATCCCCTTCACCCAGACCTCTCTTCACTAAACGGGCATGAACGATCATCGAAATCCTTTCTTAAGCACCCTTCCTTGCCCTAGTCACCAAACCTTTGTCGCACCATACCATCCCTAGTCAAATTTCTCCCCTAGAAAACTTTTCAAAAGCCTGCAATTTCTATTGTGGTTAAAATGGTAGTTCTTTGTTTAACTATCAGTGAAATCCATATGATAATTAAATGCTAGTAAAACATTGATATGGATGCAACAAGTTTGTTTGGGAGATATACTAGTACTCTCGGATGACAATATGACAATTACAGAACACAACTCAGCTAAACCCATCAGCCATAGGGCAGACTATCAACATGAATATTGTAAATCCAAGAACTGGCAAGATTAAGGATGATGTGAAGAAGTGGAATTTCACTATTCACTAGCCAATCTGCCTTTATGTTGTTTCTTTTATCTAATCTTTGCTCAATTTAAATCCACTTCAACATTTAATGAATTTTTGAAAAAAATTTGTGACACCCAATTTGCAAAAAGGATGCTTAATTTGATTTATATGTGCATTTTGGCCTCAAACCCTAACTTAATTACGATTGCTACTCGAATCAATTAATTCAAGACTAAACAGTAACATTTGGTTCTCAAAACTTTTTGTGTGCTACACTTTAATGTGTGCCTATGGTCCAAATTTCATAACTTTTGGGCCTTGCTACGATTTTCTATGATTTTGTGAAGTTCTAGATAGAAAATCTAGTTTCAACTCTTTTTTCCATTTGGACCTAACATGTCAGCAATCCTTAAGCTCGCGGACCGACTAATGGGAGCCCGCGGATCAGGCTCCCACGGATTGGAGCAAGATCTGAGGGGGCTTGGGTCATCTCCTACCTAGCGCAATAAGTGGGGGAGTAAACAAATAGACCGCAAGATTGTCAGTCCTTGCCGCCTCCTTTGACTTTTTTACACCATTTCCTCCCTCTCAATCACCCCCTCTCGCTCCTCCGACCCCATTTACCTTTGACTCATTTTGACGCATGAAGTGCGAGAGTCAAATGCACCCTCCACACCAGCTTTCTATTCGGTGAGCTTGAACCTAAACCCCAAAGATGCTCCTCCTTGCACTATAAAAAGCCACCTTAAACCGCGCGGCCTCACCCTCCTATTCCACCCATTTATACCGCCAACAAAGCATCGTCACCCCCATTTCCTTTTCCCCTCCTCCATGTTGCATCTGTGGTGTCGCCACAAGACCCACCCACTTGGGGGTTTCTCTCTGAGACTCCAGCAGGAGGTTAGTCCCTCTTTATTACTCTGTGTAACCGAGCACAGTTCATCTAGCCACTTTTCGACAAGTTTTGGTGCCTAAAGGTCGAGAGTTTCCCTTCTCTACCAAGGAAGAAAATGTCCGATTTCGATGTCGTTTCAGTGGCCACAGAAACAGAAATTTCGACAAGAATTTTGATAAATGTGTTCCTAGCGTTTCGACGGCAAAATAAACGAATAAATTTATGAATTTTTACCAGAATGATCTACTAGTGTAGATCTACTCCAATATGTAATAATATTTCATATTGGATATGTGGGGGTGGGGTCTCGTCATTTTGTGGTGAATGACCTTGAACTGTTTCGATGGGCATTTTGATGAGGATTTTTGATGTCATTTTTCAATGGAAAAATTAACGAATTAAGTCATTATAGTTTGCAAGCACAATATATAGACTTAAAGATACAAAATTGTGCAAAAACATATGCTCTAGGTAGTACATAGTATATTAAAAAGTAATTAAAAAATCGATAATATGCATGTTTCGAGAGTTTCGTCAGTCAATTTCGATGTTCGATTGCCACAGAAACAGAAATTTTGCAAAAAAAATTCGACCGTTTCGTCGAAATTTTGAACATTGTTCTCTAGCCACATGTTATGTTGTTGCAGTGTGACCCAGTATGAGCATCGTGTGCGAGAGAAGGGAGCCCTACGTTCACACTCATGAATCAAAGATCCGATCGGGCTAGTCGCTAAGTAGTCGAACCCATAGTCATCAAGGCGGGCGCCTAGGCGTCCTAGGCGCTCCACATGTTTCTCAAATCTAGGCGCCTAGAGATCATAGGTCAGTTGGGCAAACTAGGCGGGCTGGGCCGGCTAAACGGTCGCCTAGGCGGTCAAGGTGGGCAGCCTAGGCGGTCAAGGCGGGCAGCCTAGGCACTTTTGCTGCAACTGCTGCAAACAGATCAGTCCTTATACTGTTGTTCTCTATTCTTTTTGTACTTCCTCTTGTGTCTCCTATTCTAGCTCCTTTTCTTTTCTTTTTCTGACAATTGCTCCTGCATTTCCTGTTCCTGCTACTGCTGCTTCTTAATTTTTTGTGACTTCTTCCTATGTTCCCTCTTACTGCTATCTCTATGTTACTTATTTCAAAATTCCACACTCGTACAACATCTCCTTCTTCTACATCTACAACACTACTGGTACTACTTCTGTTTGCATGTTTTCTTCTATTTTTTCTGACTTATTCTTGCTCCTACATCTCCAACAGCTAGTGTTGTTTGCATGAATGCGTTAAAATTGCTTTATCTCTTCTTCATCCTCCAGGTCTCCTCCAATAACTCCTTTACAGTTGATTCTTTTTGTTTATCAAACTACTTCCTCCTTCAAATCTCCTCTACTGTTGTTGTGCGTTTCATTTTCTGACTTCTTCCTACAAGTCATTTGCATTTTACTTTCATTTTTCCTGTTCTTTTCTCCTATAGTTCCTACATCTTCCCCCTGTTGTTATTCATCCTCTTAATTCTCCTTCCGTTTCATTTTCTGACTTCTTCCTACAAGTCATTTGCATTTTACTTTCATTTTTCCTGTTCTTTTCTCCTATAGTTCCTACATCTTCCCCCTGTTGTTATTCATCCTCTTAATTCTCCTTCCTCTAATCGTCCCAACAGTTTATCTATAGAAATTAGGCATAAGACAACATTTAATGAGCAAATAGATGCAAAATGTGCATGTAGTATCATGTGTATAAATAAATAAATATGTAACTTAAAATAAACCAAAAAACAAAAACGCCCAGAAAAGCCTAGGCGCCCATAGGCTGAAACCTACCGCCTAGCCGCCTAGACAACCTAGGTCGAGTCCAATGGCTTCAGGCCGGGAGCACGTCAAACCTGACTAAAGGGACACTAACAACGTCGAGCATCGCCCATTTCAGAGTAAGCCAAGGGTGGGTAGGCCCAAGAGGAGAGGGTGCCCAAGCCCAAGGGCTTTGTGGCTCACCTCTAGCCTCTGGATCAAGATCCAACGACTCAGATAAATCTGAATAGGTAATCTTGCAAAAACCACTAAAAATGTTATTGTCCAAAAATTGCATATAAGTCAATTTTGGCCAAAAAAACACAAGGAATTTGATGAAAATAGTTTTAGAGTTTGATTCCAGTTCCTTTTCCAGTGATATCTCAAATCTTTATCTCTATTACATAGTTGAAAATAATATATGTCCAAATCTTATACAAATAGTCTCCAAAACCATAGATCACATCTAGTAATGATCGGTAATTTTGATGATAGACATCAACCCTAGAGTAGATCTTAATGACTCTTGGTAATGATGGTAGTAATCTTGACATGGAAATGTGATGTTGATATTAGGGTTCATATCTCTAATATGACCTAAGTTGTAATCATTCAATTGATTTAAAGATGACATGGAAAATGATGATCTTGGGTGTTAGTAATGTCAATTGTGTTGAAAGTGACAAAAGATTAAACTTAAGGTCATTTTAGGATCTTAACACTCTAATCATGATCTTTTGAGACCCTTTTAGATACATGCACCCATATTGATCAAAGTATATACTCTTTGAATGCCAGTATTGTTGATTCATATTTGACCTAGTTTCTCTAACATTCTGTTCTTTGAATAAAAGGTATGTTTCATCCTTTTATTGGCAATTATCTATGGTATTGTGTGGTTGTATAATATATATGTATGAGTCACTAGACTCGACCTGTGATTATTGCTTGAACCAAGGAATGAGATTATTACTTATCCCCCACATGAAGGACCCCCCCATCTATCTCCACATATAATTTTATTGCATAAAACGATGCTTATAGGTGTAGAGGTCATGCCTTTGAAATTTGATGACTTAATTCATTCACCTTGGTGTCGAAAGAGGCATTGTTGCATTTATCGAAATTTCTATTAAAATTTCAATAAATTTTGGTTTCCATGCTATCAAAACGGCATCGAAATCGCATACCTCATTCCTTGGCTTGAACTAAGTGACTCTTATGATACTTATTCAGTCTTTCACGTATACATACATACATACATACATACACACACACACACACACATATATATATATATATATATATATATATATTATTGATTCTGAAAATCTTGAACATGGTTATAAATAAAGACTTGATAACGAGAAAGTATGCCCACACCTTTGGGTGTAGAGAGGGTTGAATACACGAGCAACAAATACAGATACCCACACCTTTCGGTATAGAGAGGGTTGAATGTATGAATAGTGAATGCGAAGAGATCCATACTTACGAGTGTACATAGCGACAAATTCGGGATTTGGCAACTTTTCGGCTGGCTGGAAAAAACCGGAATTCGGAAGAAAAAAAACGGAAAAAGTCGTGAAAGTTTGATATATTTCGGTCAAAGTTTGGTCAACTATTTGGAAATAATCGAAAATAAGTCGACTATATATATATAGAGAGAGAGTCAGGCTAGAATACACTCGAGTGTATCCGGAGCGAAATACACTCAAGTAGTTTTTCATGATGCCATATTTTTTTTGAAAATCTAATCCGTTGATCTTCTTAAACATCTCGTGAACAGCTCATATATATAATTTGAGCCCATTTGGATATGTATATCTCATGTTATGAAGACCACAAAAATTATACATTTCAAATTAGTTTTGTGCGTCGATTTTGTTGCCCTTGGATGAGTGACTTACACTCAACCAAATGGGCTCAAAATTTGTACGCAGCCTAGTTATAGTATGGCAACGAAGATCAATGGTTTACATTTTACAAAAAATAGTCTTGATATGCAAACACACTTGAGTGTATTCGTGTGATCCGTACACTCGAGTGTATTCTAGCCTGACTCTATATATATATATATATATATATATATATATATATATATATATATATATATATATATATATATTTATATACATATGTATATATATGTATATATATATGTATATATATATATATGTATATATATACATACATATATATACATATATAGACATATATATACACATATATATACATATATAGATATATATGTATGTATATATACATACATATTAGATATAAATTTAACTATTAAGGTCACTAGACATACAATCTTATTGAGTGAAAAAAGTAGTAAAAGAATTAAAGAATAGTTGAATAATAACAATGAATTATTAGGAGAGTTGGGGTTGGAGGTTTAGTGTATATTAGGAGTTCTCTGTACATGGTTTGGTAAAAAAAGAACATACGACTTAAAAGAGAAAAATCGTGAAAAAAAATGTGAAAAGTCATGAAAAAAATCGTGAAAAATTGTATAAATCACAAAAGAGCGGGAAAATCGTGAAAAGTTGCGAAAAATTGGCGATTGACGTATCAATCGTGGTGAAAAATCGGGAGCCTTTAAAATCGTGAAAATTTGCTGATTTTTTGTAAAATTCGGAGACTTTTGTTATTATGCGAGTGTAGAGAGTCGAATGCATGGAGAAGGTGTGCAAAGAGACCCACACTTGTAGGTGTACAACGGGTTGAATGCATAAAGAGTAATCCACATGGAAATACATGAATAAAATATGTTGTGGTTTCATAAAGGACAAAGTTGTATAATGGTGTTTCCTTTTTGCTTATATATCACTTCCAAGCAAAATTTTGTTATAGAAACCAGAGTTTTTATTGCCAAGCGTACTACTGCTTTCGCAATAATGTATTGATTTTTTCCTATTAGACTAAAGAAGATTGTTTAATGTCTTCCATGATGACATGCATGCTATTAGTTAGACCGAGCAACGCTACACAAAATATGGATCTTCATGAGAAAATAATGTAACTTGGGGGGTGTAGCATTCATCTAGTTAAATTTTCTTTCCTTGTGTAATCTTTAATTCATGTTGCCTTCAGCCCTCATTGTAAACCTTTTGGTTCAATTAATGAAAAGAAGTTTTATTTCATTATCATGCATGATGTGTGTGATTTTTTGAGCACTCGGATATCCATTGTCATGGAACCGTTCTTACCCCAATCCCAATCCCAATGTTAAAGGGATTGAAGCATATCCCCGAGACAAGGGAATGAGATCGGGATATTCATATATGTTAAAAAGTTTGAATCATAGTTGATTGATGATGAAGATCTTACAATGCTATACTCCTGTATGCTTAACTGACTGGATGCCCTAGGAGATGAAGTAGAGGTGAGAGTATTCAGGCTTAGAGTGCGAGCTAGAGTTTTAGGAGATAGAGTGAAGGTAAGAGTATTCAGACTTAAGAGTGAGAGGTGACAGTTTTGGGTGACCTATCAGATGGCACATGTAGAGACCAAAGAGCTAGAAATAGAGATATGCAAATAGCTCCACATCTATAGGTGTGGAGAGGATCTAATGTTTCGAGATGATGACATGCAAGCTAATCGTTTCGAGTGATAACATAGAGTTGATCAATATTGTTGAATATGTGAGGTTGGCTAGATCATATCATAATAATGATACTGTTAAGTTCAGAAATAATGATGATACGCCATGTTGTGTTCCCTACTATATTGAGGATTACTTGAATTTTGGTGATAAAATTCCGTTTTAGGAGGGGATGATGTAACGAAGTGGAATTTCACTATTAACTACCCAATTAGTCCTTGTGTCACTTTCTTGTACTTAATATTGCTCAAGTTAGCTCCACTTCATAATTTAATCAATTTTGGATCATTTGTGAAACCCCAATTTACAAATAGGATGTTTAATTCGAATATATGTGCACTTCAACATCAAACCCTAACTTAACTACAGTTGCTACTCAAATCGATTAATTTGAGACCAAACAGTACCATTTGTTTCACAAACTTTTTCTATGTATGTTACACTTTAATGTGTGCATGTGGTCCAAATTTCATAATTTTGGGGCCTTGCTACGATTTTTTATGATTTTATGAAGTTTTGGATAGAAAATCTAGAGTTTTAATTCCTTTTTCTCTTTTTAATTTAGACACGAGCAATCCTTTAGCTCCTGGAGCGACCAATAAGAGTCCTTGGATCAGGCCGCCATCGATTGGGGCAAGATCTGAGGGACCTCGGGTCATCTCCTACCTCCTGGAATTTGTAGGGGAAGAGCAGCAAATACACAGCCCAAGATTAGCGGTCCTTGCCACCTTTGCCTTTTTCGCATTGTTTCCTCCCTCTCAATCACTCCCTCTCGTTCCTTTGACCCCATCCATCCCTTGTTTGACTCTTTTCGATGCATGAGGCATGAGATTTAAATGCACCCTCCACTCCCACTCTCTTTCCGACAAGCTAAATAATCTCAAACCCTAAAGCCACTCCTCACACCATAAAAGCCACCTAGGACCTAGCTGCCTCATCCTCCTACTTCTCCAACAATTTATGCCGCCACCAAAGCATCCTCAACACCCTTTTCTTCTTCCCCTCCATGTTGCATCTAAAACGAACACCCCACTTGAGGGTTTCTCTCAGACTCCATCAAGAGGTTACCCCCCCTGACTCAGTGTACAGAATTCAACTAACCACTTTTTGATGAGTTTCGTTGCCTGAAGGCGTTTCCCCACTTTAGCCACCTACTCCGTTGTCACGATGCGACCCATTGGGAGCATTGCGTACGGGGGAAGGGAGCTCTATATTCACACTCACGAACCAGAGATCTGACCCAGGCTAGGTCGCTTACAGTCGAACCCAATAGTTGCGGGCCTAGAGTGGGTCAAACCGGGCTAGAGGGCCACTAAAAAGGCAGCGTACCGCCCAGATTAGGGTAAGCCCTGGGTGGGCGGGCCCAAGAGGATAGGGTGCCCCCGCCAAAGGGTTTCATGGCTCACTGCAGCCTCTGGATCAAGATCCAACGACCTAGATATATCAGAATAAGGTGATTTTGCAAAAACCACTAAAAATGCTAGGATTGTCCAAAAATAGCATATAAGTAGTCAATTTAAACCAAAAAAGACAAGGAATTTGATTAAAATAGCTTCAAAGATCTAGAACCTTATCTCTGTTGCATAGTTGGAAATAATTTATGTCCAAATCTTAGAAAATAATCTCCAAAACCATAAATCTAGTAATGATCTGTAACTGTGATTATTGATATCAACACTAGATCAGATCTTAATGACTATTAATAATGATGGTAGTAATCTTGACATGGAAATGTAATATGATGTCGATCTTGGGGTTAATATCTCTAATATGACTTAAGTACTAATCATTCAATTGATATTGAAAGAAGATATCAAAAAATGTTGATCTTGGGTGTTGATTATGTTAAATAGTATTGAAAGCGGTAAAAGATTACACCTAGCATCATTTTAGGATCTTAGGTTTTTAACACCCTAATCATAATCTTTATGTATGTATGTATGTATGTATAGAGAGAGAGAGAGAGTTATGATCTAGTACGAGGCACTTTTGTGTGCAAGGATGAGAGCCAGAAACAATGGTCGTCTGTTTTCTTCAATTCATATCAATGACGCAGACAGCTTTGTTGGCTGAGTGAAGCAATTAATGTGTCTGACAGTTGATAAGATTGTCGTGATTAATTTGACTAAAAAGTATTGAAACTGATTCACGCCACTACTGTCCCACCATCCGCATTTTCATTGCTTGGAATCCCGTCGTTTATATTTCTTTATAATAAAAGATCTGTTTTCATTCACTGGAATTCGGTCCTTTGACATTTGGCCTCCCATCTCTACCACATAAATTATGTGACTATTTAATTTCAAAAACTTCTATACTTTCCTACCACTTTTCTGTATCAGATCTTGATGAATAGTGGTTGGATAATATTCCAATCATGTTTTGTTTGTGATTACATCATTTTATATTTATGTGTTGTTTCTTTGGCACACATTTGATACGAGACATACAAATAAATAAATTTTGTCAAACAATTACGTAATGAGGTTAACCCACTTCCATATAATTGGTTAATTATAAAAAGAACATAACATTGAAAAAATTGGTTAATTATGGATTGTAGAGAACCAAGAAGATAACATGACAGAACAGAGTTAGCTACTTTGCTTTCTACGGCCTAGTTGGCCTAGTCAGTTTTGATCGGACTGATAACATAGTAAATGAAGACCTAATATATACATAACACAAATTGTTAACATAGTCTTAAAATGTGAATCAATAGGTACATCATACATGTAATCAATATGTATCATCCATATAACAAACACACAAACATTTATTGTATAAATCCAATAAAAAGAATATCATCTAGATGACATGTTTTAAATTCACAATCATATACCATATTTTATGAGTTAAAATTGAAAATCATGCAACCTTTATTGAGAATCCTGCAATTAACATTGATGAGAAAATGTACATTTATATTTAAATGATTTGTGAAACACATGGTATAAGTAGTATACATCCAATCTATAAGATTATATGTAATGTGAATTGTTGAAAATAAGTGAAACATAAAATGAATCAACATAACTAAAATTTACTTTAATGCATTGCTGTTAGTCTTATTAATATAATTGAGCAGACATGTACTAGGTAAAATATAATTTTGAAAGTTTGTTGTCAAATGTATCTTACAATAGATACATATCGTCTACAAAGATGTGGTTATGCATACACGTATATGTAGTTAATCTAGACATCTGGGTTTCTGGGTTTGGGTTTACCTTGGCCCTAACCCAACCCATACAAAAATTTGGGATAAAAATTTAGACCTGGGCCACCATGTAAATTATATGGATCGGGCTTGTGTCGGGTTATGTGAGTGGGGACATGGGTCGCATTGGGTTGGCCCAATCTGAAGCTCATCCGTACTACCATCCTTGTATGTATTCCTAAACTTCTCATTTTGTGCATATTGTATCAGCTGCAAGTTAAGTTTGTTCATATAGAAGAAAAAAAAGTATGTTCATGCAGTAGGTCATGCTTGTTTGGGTGTGGGTTTGATTGGATATAGCTTTTCAATAGTCAATTTGGGTCAGACTGAACTTGTTTGGCCCAAATTCAGAAAAGGTCAACTCATAGTTATCCAGGCTCCCGCCTGGGCTCTGCCTAGGCCACCTAGGCTCTAGGTGGTCGGCCCAAAACTGGGCGCCTAGGCTTTTAGATATCAAAAGTGGATGCCTAAGGCATTTTAGGCCCAAATTAAGACACTTGAAGGCAAAATTAGCATAGATGAGGTCGGAATTTGGTCAAATTAGATCATGTTTAGTTATTTTGGGGAAGAAATAGATCTAATATAGGCCAAATCAGATCTAATTTGGGTAGATTAGGTCTGATTTTGGGGGAAATAGGTCTAATTTGGGAAAAAAATCTTATTTGGGGGAATTAGATCTAATTTCGCTAAATTAGGGCTTGTTTAGGTCAATGTAGGAGAAACTAGGGGAAGTTACGCCTGATTAGGTCATGTTGTGCCAAAGTCAGTCTGGCTTTGGCTAAATTAGGCAAGACTAAGTTAAATTAGGTCCAATTTAGATCGTGTTAGGTCAAATTGAGGCCAAATAGGTCTATCTTAGGTCGTGACAGGTGTGATGTAGGTGAAGTTGTGATTGATTAAGCTTAGGGATAAGCAATACCAATGTACATAATGATGTACATATTTGCATATAACTAAATGTATACACAAAATCATTTATATATATCTAAAATATAAACAAATATGAAGAACGCCTAGAAATGCCTAGGCTTCCACCTAGGCCTCCTAGCCTTCCCCTAGGTGGGAAGGACTGCCTAGCCGCCTAGACAAGTCTGTCAATTGCTAGCCATACTTGTCAAGGCGGCCAGTCGGTCCCCTAAATTTCCTAGGCGACTAGGCCGACTAGGCCGACCAGGCCGACTAGTCGGCCGCCCAGGCGTAGGGTTGTTTTTTAAATAATTTTTTTATGTATAGTAATATATATATAGTTATATACTTACATACAACATATTATATAGAAGAAAACTAATGTAAATACATATCTAAGGAAGTAATAATCAATATTTGTTAATAATCAGTCATAAACACAACAAATAAAAATGAATAAGAGTGATTGAGTGACATACCTTTTCTGAATTCAGACTTGAAGTACTTGTAGAATTGCTGCCACTAAATGGTTAAAATAAAAGGCAATTGGCACAAGACAAATGCAAACACTTCTAAGTATTTGAATGACAAATCCCAAAGCAAAAAGCCAACAACCTAACATTCATATTGTTCAAATTCAGAACTTAAATAAAAACTAAAACATGTCTAAAGTTGTTTGAAATGCACTGAAGAAAATGAACTAAAAATCAAATGGTTCTTCTTCTTCATCCTCTGGCTCCTCTTCATCATGATCACCTTCATCTTCAAGATTATAATTATTATCATCCATTGTGTCACTGTCATTATCATTGTCTTCCTCCGTTGTGTCATCATTTGTCAAATCTATGTCCCTACTAGTTCCCACAGCTCTAGTAGCTCTCCTTGGTCTATTAGGGCCAGCTTGATATTCAGATGCACCCATGCCAGCGTCAACCTGACTCAATCTCACTCCTTGAAGTATTTTAAAAAAAAAAACTAGTCCCACACAACAAGTCGACCGACCGGCGGATAAGTCGACCGACCAGGTGGATAAGTCGACCGACCGGCGGATAAGTCGACCGACCAGGTGGATAAGTCGACCGACCGGTCTGGCTTTTTTTTTATTTTTCTTGTCGACAGGCTAGTCGGACCCCTACAAAACGCCATACCGACTAAGCGGCGACTAGGCGGCGACTAGGCGGCGACTAGTCGTCCGCCTTAACAAGTATGCTGCTAGCCAATAGCATTGGAAGTGTCTTATACCAATTCTATATGGCAACCAATAATAATGCAGCATTCACAATCAAAATTCCACGTCCTACAAAATAAAGAGAACGAAAACACCACTATGCACTTGAAAAAAGAAAATAGCTCCTACTAATTTTTATATAACATGACCTATAATTAATGTGGCGGGTCAACTAATTTTGCACCAGTAGTAAGCTTTATTATCAAATGGAAAAGAGTTAGGTAAACATTGAAAATGACCATGCAATGACCTTTAGGTGTTGCCTTCAACAAACGAGCAGATTTAAGAAAGAAGTCCAATGTGAATTAGAGAGATGACGATATTAGAAGCATAAATGCAAGGGCCATTTTAAATTAAAGAATTAAGAGTCGAGAAGGTACGGTTTTTCCTTCCAAAAGAGCAGAGTTTTGACACGCCAATGTGAACACAAAAGATGAGGAGAACAGAAACACTGTGAAGCAACCTGCATCCCGGTCGATACTATCGACACTCTGTCGATAGTATCGAGATCAGTTCAGGTTCAAGTTGAAGCAAGCTGCATCTCGGTCGATACTATCGACACACATGTCGATAGTATCGAGATTGGTTCAGGCGCAAGACAATATTCTGTCGATACCATCGACACTCAAGTCGATGGTATCGACACCGGCACAGCGGCGGAACGGCAAGCCAGCGGCAGATCCATTTTGCTTATGAAATTTAGTTTTTATTCTTTTTCTCTCTTTGTACCTCATGTACTTACCCTAATATATATATACAAATGTGTAGGCTCAAGCCCTACTCACATTTGCTGCATCTTGCAGCCGACATGTGATCGGTGTTCCTGTCTTCTTCCTTCTTCATTTCTTCTTACATGGTATCAGAGCGGAGATCGATCTAGGGCTTCTCCTTTCTCTCTCCGGAGGAACTCTCCAGGTCTCTCTCTCCTTGACGATCGGCTGCTTCCCACCCATCGTCTTGGCGTAATCCACCTACTGCGAAGAACCACCGTTGGCTACTCTGGGCCTGCGGTAGATATCTAACTCTATCGTAGCCACTATCACAAATCGGTTGAGGATCTCCAGGTGATCCAACGATCATCTAAAAACACCACCGGAGGACTAGTTTCGTCTCAATCATCATCCTAGTCACACCTCCATGTGTGATTAGGAATATCATTTGGAGGTTGTGAATGCGTCAGTAACGCATTTCTTCTTGTTTTTCTTCTGTGTGTGACGTGTATCTCTCCGTCACCACATCTTCTTTGACGTGTATCAATCCGTCATATATTCCGCTCTACCATGGAGGATATCAAGACACCTATGATCTACAACGAGGTGTCACCTATCGCCTCCATCAAACTCAACGGGAAAAATTATCTTCTATGGATGAACGCCATCCAAACCATCTTGGAGGCTCGTGACAGAGCAAGACATGTTGACTCGGGTATGCTGAATGGAAGCGACATGACAGTCTTGTGAAGACTTGGCTGTGGAATAGTATGGAATCTGCAATCGTCGCAAGGTTCATGTTCTACTCTACGGCCAAGGAAATATGGGACACAGTGAAGCAACATTACTCTCAAGAGAAGAATGCTCTCCGTCAGTTTATGATCTATGATCGTCTGTTTGCTGAAAAACAGGGTGACCGATCTCTTAAGGAGTATTTTGGGGCGATTCAGGCTCTTGCTCAAGAGCTAAGTTATTATCATCATGTGACTGTTGCAGAACAGATAAAGGATAGAGATGATCTGGTTACAGCCAAATTCTTATCTGGGCTTAACTCGACTTGTAGCTCCGCTCGGAGCGTTATCTTGGCTACTGATAAACTACCCAGTCTTGTGGAGGCTTATTCAAGGATCCAGCAATCACTGTTTGAGTCTGCTTCCTTTGTTCCTGATCATCTATCCTGTTGAGTGGTTCCCCCTTACTATGGCATTGCAGATATGGACATCCTTCTTTGGAGAACCTGCGAAAGTTGGAACCAGATTTGTCCCAATTATCTTCCTTAGAGTGTCAGTCATGTCAACTGGGAAAGCACCATAGGTTATCCTATCCCAGTCGAGTCAATAAGCGGGCTTCTTGTCCCTTTGAGTTAGTGCATAGTGATGTGTGGGGTCCTGTAAAAGACCAGAGTTATAATGGTTTTCGTTATTTTATCTCCTTTGTCGATGATTTCTCACGCATGACATGGATCTACCTTCTTAAAAGTAGAGAGTCCGTGTTGTCTATTGTGAAACATTTTCATACTGAAATTAAAGTCCAGTTTGATTGCAATATAAAAAAATTTCAGTCTAATAATGCTTTGGAGTATGTTCAAAAGGCTATGTCTGATTTTTGTAGCTCGGTTGGTATGATTCACCGCACATCTTGTCCTCACACCCCTCAACAAAATGGGGTGGCAGAGAGGAAGAATCGCCATCTTCTTGATATTGCTCGATCTATTATGTTTCAATCTAATGTGCCCAAGAAGTTTTGGTCTGAAGCTCTTTTAACTGTTTGTTTCTTGATTAATAGGCAACCTTCTTCTGTTCTTCAAGGACAGACTCCTTTTTCTGTTTTGCGTCTCAAGGACTCTCCCTATCCTATTCCTCTTAGAGTGTTTGGTTGCACTTCCTTTGTCCATAACTTTAACCCTAAGACCGACAAGCTATCTCCTAGGTCCATTAAAACACTGTTCCTGGGTTACTCTACTACGAGCAAAGGATACAAGTGTTACTGTCCTAGTCTTCGCCGCATGTTTGTGTCTAGGGACGTCACTTTCCATGAGACCACTCCATATTTCTCCAATGCTATGAGCAAGGGGGAGCAGTTGAGAGAGGGAGAGCCACCAAAATACAAAATGAGAGACTGGCACCATCGGTGCAGAGTGAGGGAGTGCCACCTATCATTCCGAATTTTACTTCTATTCCGGATGAACAAGCAGGAGATAGACCTACCATTGAGCATTACACACATGTATACCATAGGCAAGGCAGGCAGGATCCAGAAGAAGTAGCGGCACCAGTCCCTGAGCCCTCATCATCGCCTTCTACTCAAGAGAATCCTACAGAGACATCAGATCTCGACCTTCCTATTGCTGTTCGGAAAGGTACTAGGTCTTGTACTATTAAACACCCTATTACAAATGTATGTTGCCTGTCTCATCTGTCTAAGCAGGCCCGTGCATTCGCTATTGGGATTGATTCTGTGTCTATACCAAGAAACCATTATGATGCTATGAAGAACAGTGGTTGGACACAGGCTATGCAACTTGAAATGTCAGCTCTCTTAAATAATGGTACTTGGGATCTGGTTGATCTTCCTGCAGGAAAGAAAGTAGTAGGCTGTAGATGGGTTTTCACTATTAAACAAAACCTGGATGGATCAGTTGAACGGTTGAAAGCCCGATTGGTTGCAAAGGGCTACACCCAAACCTATGGTGTTGACTTCTTTGAAACATTTTCTCTTGTTGCTCGCCTGAATTCTGTGCGGATCATTATTTCTCTTGCTACTACCTTTGATTGGCCACTATTTCAGCTGGATGTAAAGAATGCTTTTCTCCATGGTGATCTACAGGAAGAAGTATATATGGAGCAACCTCCTGGGTTTGTTGCTCAGGGGGAGTGTCAGAAAGTACGCAAATTAAAAAAGGCTATTTATGGGCGGAAACAGTCACCTAGAGCTTGGTTTGACAAGTTCAGTGAAGTAATTCTTCAGATGGGTTTTTCTCGCTCCAAGACTGATCATTCCTTATTTTACTCCAGCTCTTCCCGTGGATCCATTATTCTTATTGTCTATGTTGATGACATAGTAATTACTGGCAGTGACACCATGGGAATATCTCGTGTCAAAGAAGGTTTGCAAAAAACACTTCCATACAAAGGATCTGGGCAAACTAAGATACTTTCTAGGCATTGAAGTGCTTAGATCTCATGCAGGTGTCAATTTATCTCAGAGAAAATATGTGCTTGATTTGTTACAGGAGACAGGCATGGTTGAATCTAAACCGGTATCTACACCAATGGATTATCACATCAAAGAGGTGGTTGATGATGCTGAGTATCAAGATCCAGAATATTACAGGAGAATAGTGGGTAAGTTAATATATCTAACAGTCACCCGACCTGATATTTCATTTGTTGTGGGCGTGGTCAGCCAATATATGCATTCTCCGCGACAATCACACTGGACAGCAGTCTGCAGAATTCTGGGGTATCTGAAAAATGCTCCCGGTAAGGATATCACATATTCTAGACCAAAGGCACCTCCATCTACTCTGTCTCTCACAGGATATTCAGATGCTGACTGGGTTGGTGATTATACTGATAGGAGATCTACATCAGGCTATTGTACCTTTGTAGGTGATCATCTTATCACATGGAAAAGTAAGAAGCAACATGTGGTTGCTAGATCTAGCACTGAGGCTGAATACCGTGCTATGGCCCATGCATGTTGTGAATTAAAATGGGTCAAATATGTTTTATCTAAATTGCAAATTTCTCTTCTACCTTCTATGGAGCTCAAGTGTGACAATCAATCTGCTATGCACATTGCCAGGAATCCTATCTTTCATGAGCGTACAAAACACATAGAGGTTGATTGCCATTTTATTCGTGATCAAATAAAAGATGGCACTATTGTGACTCCATATGTCAGGTCTGAAGATCAACTAGCAGATATTCTGACAAAGCCTTTGGGTTCAGCAATCTTTCAGAGACTCTGCGGCAAGCTGGGCATACACGATGTGTACTCTCCAGCTTGAGGGGGAGTGTGAAGCAACCTGCATCCCGGTCGATACTATCGACACTCTGTCGATAGTATCGAGATCAGTTCAGGTTCAAGTTGAAGCAAGCTGCATCTCGGTCGATACTATCACACACATGTCGATAGTATCGAGATTGGTTCAGGCGCAAGACAATATTCTGTCGATACCATCGACACTCAAGTCGATGGTATCGACACCGGCACAGCGGCGGAATGGCAAGCCAGCGGCAGATCTATTTTGCTTGTGAAATTTAGTTTTTATTCTTTTTCTCTCTTTGTACCTCATGTACTTACCCTAATATATATATACAAGTGTGTAGGCCCAAGCCCTACTCACGTTTGCTGCATCTTGCAGCCGACATGTGATCGGTGTTCCTGTCTTCTTCCTTCTTCATTTCTTCTTACAAACACAAATGCAGCGCTCTACTTTAATAATTAAAAAAAGGGAGTTCAGAAGGTGGAAACGAGAATAAGAGGTGCCGCGGAAATGATTTAACGGAGTAGAATTGTTTTACTTATAAAACTAGTTTCATGTTAAAGACTAGTCCGTGTCAGTGTTTTTGCCTTTCACTGTCACTGCAGTCGTACTACCACTGACAAAAGGGCAGCCGCTGCGTATGCCATTGATGCAAATCAATTACCACGGACGGTCTATATTCCACGCTCGTATGTTTCGCATAATCAGTTGTCTCATACCGGTACGGAACTATGTATATATAGAGAAAGAGAGAGTCATACTAGAATACACGAGTGTACAGATCACACCGTACACCCCAATGGTTTTTCCTATCTAGACCATACATTTGCAAAATCTAATCCATTGATCTTCATTGTTATAATAATAATAGACCACATCTAGGTTTTAGAAAGCGTGAAGCGTGCGGATTGCCGCCCTTGAAGTGGGAAGCGGGTTTTGAAGCGGACCAAAGCAGGCGCTTTTTTGCAAAATTGGTTGATATTGTTTTAAAAAAAAATTGAAAAAAATAGTGATTATTGTACTACCAACAAAAAGAAATATTACTCAACAATCAAGTATTTTGAATAATATTTCACCTCATCAAATGATTTTCATAAAATAAATTCTAGATTATAGCAACTTATGATACTTACCCAAGTAGTCATGCAATCTTACCGTTTATTACTTAAGCGTGCTGTATTGATTATCACATATTGATATTATTAGGAAAACAGTACAGAAAATCATATTGATATTATTAGGAGAACAGTGTTGATAATCTTACAGAGCACGAGTACATTGTTAACTTATCATGTAATGATGCAATCTTACTGATTATCACCTAATACAACTGCTATTATAGGAAGCAAATAAAATAGAGAGAACTACTACAAATAACAGATTACAGGAAACATATCACAGCATGGATTTCAGAAATAAATAATCTTCATATATCATAAGCAAGTTTGGGAAAGTACATACTTTGTATACGAATAAATAACAGCCTAAAGAATAAATTTAAACGTTCAATGTTTTGCCAGGAATAAAGTCATGTGGAGATGGGGTACGTCCAAATCATATGAGATGCTAGTTGAAACTTTCCCAAACTTGCTTATGATATGTATGTGCGAGCCAACAGTGTAGGCTTGCACGTTTGACATCTTGTGATTTGCTTACATTGAGAAACAGAGAGCTTATGTTGTACGCCTATACATTGTACTACAGTAGGATGTCCTTTTCTAAGGGGAACAGGGAGAATGAAAAGAGAACAGTAGGGAAAAGGCTAAGGAAATAGGGAGAAAGAAAAAAAAGGGAACGTACAGCAGGGAAGAGGCTAAGGGAATAGGGAGAACGAAGGAATCCGGAGTATACAACAGGGAAGAGATTAACAGAATTTGGAGAAGGGAAGAAGGAAAAGGGAGAGTGCGATCAGGGAACAGGGAGAAAGGAACAGGAAGAAGGGGCGGTACGATTGGTAACAAAATTTAAAAGAGAACAGAATATGGAAGAAGGTAGAGACATAGAGAAGAAGATTCAAAAAACATAGATAAATCTTACTTGTTGATCTCCTGGACTCCGCTGAAGAACACCCTAGGGCTGTTGGCGCCGCTGTGCAAAACAGTGGCTTCCGCAGAAGAGCAGCCTTGACACCGTACAGGGAATCAGTAAGAGCAGTTGTTGGCACCGGTGTGCAGAACAGCGGATTCCGACTAGGAGTCGAGGAGACTCCTTTCCTCATCGTCATCGGCAACCTTCACTAGGGCAGCGGCTAGCGCACGGTTCCAACCGGGAAAAGAAATGAAATAGTCGGGCTGTTGAGAGGTCACGTGAACTAAATGACAATGTGAAAACAGGAAGCGCCCGCTACAGCCGCTAAAGCGGCCCACAACACCCGCTTCCTGATAAAACGCCTAATTCCCGCATTTGCCTGAAACGGAGCGGCACGGTGGCTAAAACGCTTCAGCGGACGCTTTAGCCGCTTTTTTAATCGCTGGACCACATACAAAGTTTGAGCCCATTTGGATGAGTGTAAGTCACTCATCCAAGGACAACAAAATCGACGCACATAACTAATTTGAAATGCATGATTTTTGCATCTTTTAGATGCATGACCTATGTGTGTCCAAATGAGCTCAAATTTATTATATAGTTAGTTCTTAATATATTTAAGAAGATCAACGGTTTAGATTTTCAGAATAATTGCTTCATGATAGAAAACGATTGAGGTGTATAGCATCTCCGGTACACTCGAATTTATTCTAGCTTAACTATATATATATATATATATATATATATCAGTGAAATGAAAAACGGGCTGAGCGCCCGATTAAACGGCCGTTTAATCAGCCCAATGGCCCAGCCGTTCGATTTTTGGCAAAATCGCCGTTTAGTATTTTTGTAATTAATCGGCCGTTTTTTCCCTTTTTCACCCGTTTTTTTCCGTTTTTTTGCCCGTTTTTTTACCGCTTTTTGGCCGTTTTTTGTCCGTTTTTTTTTTTTAATTTTGATGTACACCTGTAACTTTATATAAACTATATGGTCCCAAGTATTACTGACTATAATATATTAAACTTAAATATCCTATGATAAGCCTAGTCTAATAGAATGCATACTTGTATGCAAGTTGGGATAATAGGGTACTGTTGTAAAGTGTAATTTATACAAGTAAAATATATGTAATGTAACTATTATCTAATTTTAGAATGCATACTTTAGTTAATTGTACTGCTGTAATGTATGACTAATTGATGATATGCACATATAACAATAAGTTAGAAAGGTATCCAATAATGAGTCTATTGTTTACTGTATGCAAGTTGGGATAATAGGGTACTGTGGTAAAGTGTAATTTATACAAGTAAAATATATGTAACTATTATCTAATTTTAGAATGCATACTTTAGTTAATTGTACTGTTGTAATGTATGACTAATTGATGATATGCACATATAACAATAAGTTAGAAAGGTATCCAATAACGAGTCTATTGTTTACTGCTTAACTATGTAAACATGTGATGCAAAAATATTTCTGAATCATGTATGTGGGGTATTTTATCTATGTCAAATCTATTATTTATTATATTATGGCTATAATTATTGTCTTATAGCTATCTTATAAACTAATTGGGTGTTTTTACTGTTGGGTAGTGTTTAGAATCTTTAGATATATATAAAAGTTTCAAAGAGTATTAGTATTTATATACATCTATATGTAATTTTGTATAAAATTATATAGGAAATTAAAGCCGTTTTTTAAAAAATCGGCCGCTTACCGCTTAACCAGTTACAAGGTGTTGTCTGCACGGTTACCGCTTAACGTTTTTTAAAACATTGATATATATATATATATATATATATATATATATATATATATATATATATATATAGATGTATATATATATATATATATATATAGTTAACTCATTTGGATGAGTGTAAGTCACTCATCCAAGGACAACAAAATTGACGCACAAAACTAATTTGAAATACATGATTTTTGCCTCCTTTAGATGCACGACCTATAAGTGTCCAAATTAGCTAAAATTTATTATATAGTATGTTCTTATGATAATTAAGAAGATCAACGGTTTAGATTTTTCAAAAATTTATTGCATCTTCAAAAATGACTGAGGTGTACGGTGTCTCCGGTACACTCGAGTGTACACTAGCCTGACTAGAGTCAGGCTAGAATACACTCTGAGTGTACAGATCACGTCGTACACCCCAATGGTATTTGCCTATCTAGACCATGTTTTTCCAAAATCTAATCCATTGATCTTCATGGTTACAATAATAATATGTCACATACAAAATTTGAACTCATTTGGATGAGTGGACAACAAAATCGACGCACAAAAATAATTTGAAATACATGATTTTTGCCTCCTTTAGATGCACGACCCATAAGTATCCAAATGAGCTAAAATTTATTATATAGTATGTTCTTATGATAATTAAAAAGATCAACGGTTTAGATTTTTCAAAAATTTATTGCATCTTAAAAAATGACTGAGGTGTACGGTGCCTCCAGTACACTCGAGTGTACACTAGTCTGACTCTCTCTCTCTCTCTCTCTCTCTCTCTCTCTCTCTCTCTCTCTCTCTCTCTATATATATATATATATATATATATATATATATATATATATATATGTATGTATGCATGTATGTATGACAACGATCAAGTGAGAAACATTTCTTAGTGAGAGCGTGAGAGGCATTTAAATGACTATCCATAGAGACTAACTTTTCATAATCCAACCGTATAGATTAAAAGTATACATTAATATGTGTCTTCCTACAAAATGTCATCATCATCCGATTTGTATAGCATTCACAACAAGAGAAAACTTTTCAACGCTCTATATTGAGTTTCAGGCTGACCGCTGGATGTAAAAAACGTATATTGTACATATGGATATGTAAACAATATATGTTTGCAATGATTTTTAGTGGGAAGGTAAATGAATTAATGATTTTCCCATCTATACGGTTGGATACTAAAAAATGCTATAAACATTTAGTAATTCAAATGTCTCTCATGCTCTCACCGTAGGATGTTTCTCACTAAATCACTACCCTATACATACATACATACATTATATATATATATATATATATATATATATATATATATATATATATATACATATAAAGAGAGAGATAGAGTCAGACTCGAATATACTCGAGTGTATCCAGAGAAAAATACACTCAAGTAGTTTTTCATGATGCAATATTTTTTTTAATCTAATCTATTGATCTTCTTAAACATTGTGAATAGCTCATATATAAAATTTGAGCCCATCAGACATTTATAGGTCACGTTATGAAGACCACAAAATTATGCATTTCAAATTAGTTCCATGCGTCGATTTTGTTGCCTTTGGAATGAGTGACTTATACTCATCCAAATGAGCTCAAAATTCGTATGTAGCCTAATTATAGTATGACAATGAAGGTCAATGGCTTATATTTTACAAAAAAAATAGTTTTGAAATGCAAACACAACTAGAGTGTAGTGTGCGATCTGTACACTCGTGTATTCTAGCATGACTCTCTCTCCCTGACTCTATATATATATATATATATATATATATATATATATATATATATATATATATATATATATATATATATATACACATATATATACATATATATATACATATATATATGTAAGGTATACATACATGATACATATATATATATATATGTATTCTAGCCATACTTGTCAAGGCGCTCGCCTAGGCGGCCGCCTAAGCGGCAAGGTGCCCCAGGGCTACGCCTAGGCGAGGACGCTTTGTTTATAATGCTCCAGTGACCTAGTTTTGTGGGTCTGGTTGAATATTCACTTATTTTAATGTTTGATATGGCTACACCAATGTTCAAAATTAATAGTGTTACCTATTTTATGTGCCAAATATCACTTTTAATTGGATCTAATACTCTTTTTTGGGTTTGACTGGATCTAATACTCTTTTTTTGTTTGACTGGATCCAATACTCTTAGTACACATTTGATTTTTCTTAGGTTGCACCTTCAATTCAGATTGTACTAAGTAGCTATGCTATGAAGGATAGTGATTACATTGCTTAATACTTGTAGCTATGCATGACAATAAATATATATTTATTTGTTGATCACTCTCTTACATTCTTTACAATAATTCTTTTTGTGTTCTTGACATTATTGTCAATGATAATTTATTAGAAATGTAATTGGTTTTTTTTTCATACAATAAAATATATATGGGGAGATCGACTATAAATATGTAGATAACTACATATATAACTATACAATGTGTGTATATGAGTGGGGAAAAACCATGACACATGTATATATACATAAATATTTACATAAATTATTTTTTTAAAGGTCGCCTAGGCGACGCCTTGGCGCAAGGCGTCCAGCCCCAACGCCGTGTCGCCTTGCCACCTTGACAAGTCTGATTCTAGCATGACTCTCTCTCTCTCTTTATATATATATATATATATATATATATATATATATATATAGGGTAGTGATACTGCGGACGTCAGTTACGTGCGGACCGTGCGGACTGCCAACAAAAGTCGCTCGCTATACAAATCTATACTACTATAAAAAGAGTGAGTTTGATGTTGCGCTCTCCTTGATTCACTCTCTTCTCTCCTTTTTTCAAGGAATTTTGCTTCTACAAATATTTATTCCCACACTCTCCTATTAACTTTTATTATCTTTAATTCTATATTTCTCTTTCCATCCCATGGAAACGGTTCCTTGATTCTCTCCTTTCAAACAACCAACACAAATATCTTTTACCGTAAGGACCCTTTCACGGACGAGTCATCTCCCCGCACATTTCTAACAAATTTTATATGTCACGTGCATGTGCACGTGTGCGTTCACTAGTAAGTGAAAACGAAATATGTACTCCCGGGTCTCCGTGCTTCTCGGTTTCTTTTTCCTTTGCTTCCTCGCAGGCTGCATGATCGGAACTTTTGCTTCCTAGTTTCCAAAAACTTACAGCAAACACTCGCGTGTGGGGTGAATAGCGAGAACTGACATTTTGAGTTTTTCACACGTCTGTATCCTTTTCAAATTCGTACTAGTAATTACCATATTCAGCTTTACCCGTCAATCATTTTGCTTTAAGTCATATCTGATCTTGGTAACATGCAGACAGTCTTAAGTTATCCATCTTTCTCGATGATAAGTAGAACTATAATTTGTTGGATAATTACACAACAACAAATATAACACTATTCCCATAACCCAAGCACTGGAATTCCACGATGCTGCCACGATACTATTCTCCCGAAGTGAACAACTATAATGATGGTGATGAATAAGTCCTTTGAGAGCTCCCACTCAATTAACCAGATCATGTCTACTTTTTACTTTATGCAATTTTTCACGTGAATGGGAATGCATTTAAGTTTAGTACCTTCTTACCGCACCCTTAAATAGCTTCACTGAAAATCATCAAATACTTGGCAAGCCATTGATCTCTTGCCCACGATGGATGGACCTAAATTAATTGTTGATTCAGAATTCAAGGCCAAACTTCTTGCTGTTCTTCTGTCGGTTTCCAGAAGCTGAAGTTAGGGCTATGTCCATGGTTCTATATAGATACAAGTTCCATGCATGATAGAATTATTGCTTTTGTTAATCCTTCTGTAGAATATACTTGGAACAATCATGCAGCGACAAAAACAACATCACATATCTGCTATAATATTATAAATCAGCATCAGTAGTTGTTTTGTTTCCAAGTTTGTTCAATATACTATTTATTTTCTAAATCATTTCATTTGAAAAATCGTGCAACTCCAACTTCCTTTGTATAACATCTCAAGTTTATCCTGAGATCTTCTAAATCTAAGTGTCGAGCAACGCCAGGAATGGTATGTAAGAAAAAACTTGGTTGGTCTGATTGTGATGAATGAGTTCGGTAGTGGCGGCTTCTCCATGGGTGTGCAACCATGGCCTGCCGTTCTGCATGCTCTCAATGATTCACCTCATCCTTCCTTTGCACCACCAATAATCCTCAAGTCATTGATGCACCATGGCTGTGTAGTCAGTCAACCGATCCTTCACATGCATGTTATTGCAACAGTCGTAGATCTGACAATATGAATTTCTTAGTTTCTAAGCAGCGCCAACCAGGAAGCCTAAGTGTAATGACACATTGTGTTATACGGGCTTCTAATGTTGGACAGTCTCTGCACAAGTGCATTTCATTCTAAAAATCAACTAGCAAAAAGGAAACTAGGAAGCAGAAGTTCCGATCATGAAGTCTGTGAGGAAGCAAAGGAAAAAGAAACCGAGAAGAACGGAGACGCGGGAGTACATATTTCCTTAATAACTCATTCGTTTTCACTGATTTGTATCGCGAGCGGCTTTTGTTGGCAGTCTGCATGGTCCGCACATAACTGACGTCCGCAGTAGATCACAACCATATATATATATATATATATATATAGTCAGGCTAGAATACATTCGAGTGTACAGATTACGCCGTACACCTCAATGGTGTTTGCCTATCTAGACCTTGTCTTTCCAAAATCCAATCCATTGATCTTCATGGTTACAATAATAATAGGCCACATATAAAATTTGAGCTCATTTGGATGAGTGTAAGTCACTCATTCAAGGACAACAAAATCGATGCACAAAACTAATTTGAAATGCATGATTCTTGCCTCCTTTAGATGCATGACCTATAAGTATCCAAATGAGCTAAAATTTATTATATAGTATATTCTTAAGATATTTAAGAAGATCAACGGTTTAGAATTTTCAAAAAATTACTGCATCTTTAAAAATACCTGAGGTGTACGGTGCCTCCGGTACATTCGAGTGTACACTAGCCTGACTCATATATATATATATATATATATATATATATATATATATATATATATATATATATATATATATATATATATATATATATATATATATATATATATATATATATATATATATATATATATATATATATCAGTGAGTTGAAACACGGGCTGAGCGGCCGATTAATCGGCCCAACACCCAGGCCGTTTGATTTTTGCCAAAATCGCCGGTTAACGTTTTTGTAATTAATCGGCCGTTTTTTCCCGCTTTTACCCATTTTTTCCGTTTTTTCCCCTTTTTCCCGCTTTTTGGCCTTTTTTGTCCGTTTTTTGTAAATTTTGTTGTACACCTGTAACTTTATATAAACTATATGGCCCCAAGTATTACTGACAATAATATATTAAACTTAAATATACTATGATAAGCCTAGTTGTAATAGAATGCATACTTGTATGCAAGTTGGGATAATAGGGTACTGTTGTAAAGTGTAATTTATACAAGTAAAATATATGTAACTATTATCTAATTTTAAAATGCATACTTTAGTTAATTGTACTGCTGTAATGTATGACTAATTGATGATATGCACATATAACAATAAGTTAGAAAGGTATCCAATAATTAGTCTATTGTTTACTGCTTAACTATGTAAACATGTGATGCAAAAATATTTCTGAATCATGTATGTAGGATATTTTATCTATGTCAAATCTATTGTTTATTATATTATGGCTATAATTATTGTCTTATAGCTATCTTATAAACTATTTGGGTGTTTTGTACTGTTGGGTAGAGTGTTTAGAATCTTTAGATATATATATAAAAGTTCCAAAGAGTATTAGTATTTATATACATATATATGTAATTTTGTATAAAATTATATAGGAAATTAAAATCAGTTTTTTCAAAAATCGGCCATTTACCACTTAACCAATTACAAGGTGTTGTCCGCACGGTTACCGCTTAACGTTTTTAAAAACATTGATATATATATATATATATATATATATATATATATATATATATGTATACGGTATACATACATATATATATGTATATACGTATGTATATGGTATACATATGTGTGTATATGGTTTACATACATACATACACACATATATATATGTATATACATATATATATGTATGTATACACGTATGTATACATACACATATATATACATATGTATGTATGTATGTATGTACATATTATGTATTCTGAAAACCTTGAACACGGTCATAAACAAACATTTAATAATGATAATGTATGCAAAAAGGCTCACACCTATAGCTGTAGAGAGGGCTGAATGCACGAGCAACAAAAACAAAAATACCCACGTCTTTGGGTGTAGAGAGGGCTGAATGCACGAGCAACAAAAACAAAAATACCCACGTCTTTGCGTGTAGAGAGGGTTGAATGTGTGAATAGTGAATGTGAAGAGATCCATACTAGCATAGAGAGTCGAATGCAGGGAGAAGGTGTGCAAAGAGACCCACACTTGTAGGTGTTGAGCGGGTTGGACGCATAAAGAGAAATCCACATGGAAAAACACGAATAAAATGTGTTGTGGTTTCATACAGGATAAATCCGCATAATGTTGTTTCCTTTTTGCTTATATATCACTTCCCAGTAAATATTTTGTTATTGAAACCATAGTTTTTATCGCCAAGCGTACTATTGCATTCGCAATAATGTCTTGTTTTTTCCCTATTACGCTAGAGAAGTAGATTGTTAAATGCCAGCCATGATTTATGCTTTTGTTAGTTTGACATACATGCTACTTGATAAACAGAGGAATGCTACACCAAATATGGATCTTCATGTAAAAATAATGTAACTTTGGGAATGTAGCTTACATCTAGTTAAATTTTCTTTCCTTATGTAAGCTTTAATTCATGTTGCCTTGAGCCCGTTGTAAACCTTTTAGTTCAATAACAAATAGAAGTTTTATTTAATTTTCATGTATGTTGTGTGTGTGATCTTCGCACCGCTTAGAGACGAACGCTTCAATCCCTTTAATATTGTCTATCTGGGCAGTGGGATTGGGATTGAGATTAGGATTGGGATTGCTATATTAGCCAAGTCTATATTCCAAATGGTTTATCACAGTTTGGACTAGGTAGTATAAGCTAATGCAATGACATACCAAGGTGAATTACAGCCAAAACTAGAATGAACATCACAGGATGCATTTAGATGCAGCAAACAGCACCTGTCATTTATCCATATCTTTGTGCTATATCATATGTAACCAGCACTTTAAATAGTAAGGAAGCCATAAGATGCTCAATATTCAATTCAAATTCGTTAAAGGGCCAATCAAAGCCCAAAAACACTTAGACTAATATATAAAGATACATAAATATTACTTTAATGTCTCGATGTATACAAATATCTAACCATATACTTGAATCCCATAAAATAGGAAAATCAATATTTTAAAAAGCGGTATGTGTTATGCGTGCGGAGAGGTCACCTTGTAGAGTATATGCGGTATGCAGGAGTATATGCGGAAGTATATGTGGTTTTGAATTTTTTTAATAATTTAATTATTATATATAAATTAATCGCACAATTGCATATTTAATTTTTACAACTACATATTTGGACCCTAAAATTTGAGATAGACTTAAATATAAAGTTTAAATTAAGAGCAAAGCACCATTTAGAATGTATTCTAGAATTATTAAAGCATAAACTTCAATGAAACATGCATGAAATGGTTTAACACAAGTACATAACAATGAAGACTAACCAAATCATACAAAAAGATGCCTACATGTTCTTGAGGTCCAAAACAACAAACATTTTATGAGCATGTGATTCATGTACAAAACATCAAAAAAATCGTACATTAAGAGAATGTTATTAATAAAACTATAATCTAGTTTGGGTTGAGATAAGAAATGTCTATCTAAAAAGTGCTGACTAATCGGCCTTATAAGCGGTTAAGTATATGCGGGCTGCTTATGCGGCCCATGCGGCCTTGTTTTGAAACACTGAGGAAAATCATACACTATCCGGTATTTTAATGACATCTTCATAGTATAATTATACATAAGATAACTAAGTTTCATGGGATGGTAGTGCCTGAAGCCAATTCTCCATGGCATCCCAGAATCCCGAAGCAAAAGAAAAGGATACAATACAAATATGGCATACAACATCGACAGTACTGGGGGGAGCAATGAGTGATACATAATAATTTGTTAAAAGAAAAAGCACTCACGGAGAAGAAAAGAAACACCGGACATGTTGTACCAGCTGCCTTTGCTCTACCTTCAGAATCCTTAAAAACATCATCCAACTTTTTATTCCCAGTCTGAGTGCTGGACCATACACCATATTTAATGCTCTTATGGACGTCATCCTCATTGTACGATTTTATCATAAAAAACTTGGCTTGATCATAATTATCTTGAAAATCTGATGAGCTGAACTGACTGGGGAGAAACAGAGGAGCCAGATGTTGCTGCTTGGTATCTGGAGGCTTTAGTCTGTTTGCACGAGGGCCACAAATTACATCACTGCATCCTTCAGCATGACGCCTTATATTAATCTTTTGCCTCCGACAACCATTACTGTCATTTGGAGCAATCTGTAAGTTAGATCCATTATTCACATGAGTGAGTGTTGGCCCTTGGTTAGGAAATGCTTCAAATTTTTCCAAGTGATGGTTGCTTCTTGAACTTGAGTGATCACTACAAGGTTTCAGTACTGGAAACTGCATTGAAATCAATACAGTAATGATGAAACAGGCCCAAGATCAAGAGATAGTATTTTAAACACCAACTTAGTCAAGCTGGGTGATCAACACTGAAAAACCACAACATAATGAAGTATAATATTATTGTACAGTTGGGGGGGAAATCGTGACGAACATGCATTTTTCAATTATTCCATATTTAATATGGTATGTCTTCCTGGGGAAAACCAAGGTTTCAACTCATTATAAAAGCACAATTCTTACAAGTGTGCATAGATTACGTACAAAAAGGCATCACTTTCATGTGTTTATGCTGCAGAACTGAAGAAAAAATTCTAGTACATGGCACCCAAACAAAATTGCACATACACCAAACGCCACTTACAATAGATGACACATAAAAGTTTCATGTGGGAATAGTAGACTTAATAAAAGCAAGTCACTCCCAAGTCCTAAGAGATGATTGAAAGATGCAAGTATCAAAGGTTATGGACAGTGGAAAAAGCTTAATTGTTCCAAGAAATGACCACATGTGCATGCAACAACACAGATTAATAGACATCTTTTACTGGTATGAAAATATCAAACAGCCATGAGCCTTACCTTCAAGAATGTGCAATGTAAAACAAAAAAAATACTTCAAAAGCAACTTCCAAACAAATGCCTTCTACATAGTGCATCTAGCATTAGCATCAAATAGCAAAGACCAATCAAAACGAAAATAAGAAAACAATTGAAACACTAATTTCACAATCTTTAAGCAATTGGTGTGCTAAACGGATAGCAAACAAACACATTTTCCCTTTTTTCCTAGGGTAAATTACATAAAAGGGCTTGACATATCACCCATTTGTATCACACAACTACTCTAAACAATTACATCAATATGCCTAGCATGCAGTAAATTTCATCATTTATGTTAGACCCTTCTTTTGACCATATAGTGACGTTGCATTAGCTTCAGTTAGCAAAGAACAATCAAATCTTTTTTTCATTTGCCCTAAAGGAAAAAAGGAAATCTTTTGAAATCGCTATCTGTTTGAGCACTCCAGTTGCTTATAGATTATGAAAACAGTGTTCAAATTATTAGTTTCTTAATTCACAAAATCATTCTAATTTTTTTACAAATAAGATACCTAGTATACAATGAAATTGCACTATATATCCTGAACCCTTCTTGAACCCTTGAAAATCATAAATCCACCCAGCCATCCCCATCCCTCACCTGCAGTGGGCTGGCCAATAGCAACCACCATTGCTATAGCTGGATCCAGCGCAGTGATCGTCTTGCATGTGCGCACGCCCACACACACTTCAATTTTTCACACCACCTCCTTATGGAGTAGCTGGAAGGAGGAGGTAGGGATGGTGTAGCAAGGAGGGGCAGTGGTTATAGGATCTATCACACAAAATGAAAATACCGACCCAGCCCCTCTCTTCTTACAGATGCCCTTCCTTCCACCCTCGACACATGAATGCATTTTGGCTAGTAAGAATGGAAACAACGGTTTTCACAAATATAGGACACGTACGCTGCAAATACACATATCCAAAGCTCTAAAGTCAGTCACAACATGGACTAGAAAGAAGAAGGAAAAAAAGAAGGTTAAATCAAACCCAATGTTCGCTGACATATGAAAAAGCAAGCATTATATATGGAGGATAAACCAACGGTTCATTACAATATTAAATTTAACGTTATTATGGAGAATGGTGAAATCAGGTACATTTGCAAAATAAAATTAAACATTTATATAGAGAATGATAATTGCAGGGTAACCCAACCCAACTGACCAATTGAACCCATTGAGCGGTCATACGAAAGGTGTAGCAAGTCAGATGGGACTGTGACCCAGCATGGTTTTACTGGTTCTACTTTCCTTCCTCTAAATGGCAATGTGACTTACTATATCCCCCTTCCACAAGACCAATATTCCAAAGTCAGATGGGACTGAAATTCAATTTTGCCCATGACCCCTCTTTGAACCAACGACCCAACAAAGAAGCAACTAGCTCATTAAAGAAAAACAAAGAAGCAACTAGCTCAGTGCGTAATAGATTCTTCTCTTTTATTGCTCATATGCCCACATGTAGGAGACAAATGATCTTTTGCCCTTCCAACACCCATTTCATTGTATATATTATTATGAAAAAGCAAAAAGCCACAACATTGTAGATTCCGTTGATTTTTCAAGTCTCATACATTCACATGTACGAGAAAATGATTTGTTGCTCTTTCAATATCCATTTCATTGCTGAAAGGGATCACGCAACTAAGGTATACATATTCCGGCTGCATAGATCACAAAGTGTATATATATATATACATACATATATATATATATACTATTTTGAAGGTTGATCACAAAATATATATCATACTAGTTTAGTTTTCATGTTAGCTAGTTAGATCTAGCAAAATTTGGTATACTCATTCGATGTTATATGAGTAAACCCGAACCCGGCCCGAAACCCAGCATACTTATATGGGCCCGGTACAAGATGACATTTTTCAATTTTATCTGGGCCCAAACCCGGCTCGCAACCCGCTTTAAAATGTGGGTTTGGGTTTGGGACATGCAAACCCGGTATAACCCGGCCCGATGCTCATCCCTAGGGGCAGGAAGAGGGGTGGTGACTGGCTTAGAGATTAAGGCATGGGGTATTACGACATAAAGAGACAAGTGAAGCGCATTGAGATGGCGTGGTGAGCCCTTGCAACAACCAATAGAGGCAGGGGAGATAGTAGGCGATAGCAGTAGGAAATTCCTACAACAGCCAAGCACCACCACGGGCCCGCAAGGGGGCATTCCTCCTTTTTGCCCTCACTCAGGAAGGACCATGCAAAATTGGTTGTTCTAGTACCATGTGCAATAGTAAATGTGATTTGTTTGAGATGACTAACAAGTGATTACAAGGCTTGCATAAATAAGAGTCTAGACAAGGTAGCACTCCTATACTTCCCGATGTGGGATTAAACACATGACAGACTCTAACAGTGTGCATGTATTATACTTATACATGATGTCATGTAGATTCACTAGGTCAACAGGGGTTGACAAAAAAGCTGAACCTGAGACCCAAGACTTAAAAGTCAAATGGACCATCGAGTCAAGTCCAAAAACCTTGATGCATTGTAATGAATGTGCATGTTAGATTCCGACTTTAGTGGATACTTCAATTTATAAATAATTATACATAGGCAACGTCTAGGCGGGGGGTTGGTCTCTAGAGGAGGTGTCTGAATCTGAACGCCTAGGCCCCAAATCAACTGGGTGGGTGCCTAGTGAGTTTTCGACATAATTTAAGTCATTCGACCTAATTTATGTCATTTTGGAACCAAATTAGGTCAAATAAATTTTAATTATGTCAAACTAGATCATGTAAGGTCATTTTAGGACTAAATTTAGTCTATTTTAGATTTAGGTTGATGAAGGCTAGATTTGGCGAATTTAGGCCTGATTTAGGCCAAGTCAGGGTTTAAATCTAATTTAGGTCATATCAAGTGTCAACCTAGATAAATTTGGGATTGATTAAGTTTAGGAAACCAATATAATATGCATAGTAAAATAAATATAATTGCATCGGATTAGATTCTAAAATAATTATAAATTATTAAGTTACTAGAACCGCTTAGGTGTTAGCGCCTAGCCACCTAGGTAATTAAGCTCCCAAGTCCTGGAGGTCACCGTCTGCCTCAAGAATACAGACATACACATATTCAAGAATATATTGTTAACATTTGTTAGAAAGAATGGATGGACAATATATTCACAATGTTGTGTTGTAATGTTATGATATTTACAAGAGAGACACTCTCCTTTATATAGGAGGTGGACATGACTCTAGAGACTTCCATGGCCTGACTAGACTTGTCTAGACTAGACTGGACTCTATATCGGCCTACAGACTCCGGCCCATAAATGATACGACTTATATTTCTAACACTCCCCTACAAGCTGGAGCATGAGAGAATCACATGCCCATATTGGATGACAAACAGAAATTAGACAAAAAAAGTTATGACTAAAACATGATAGATATCCCCTTGACTTAGCACGATATGTGCACTCCGTCGCACTTTAATATCTTTAGCATCTTTGACTTTGAAGCTTCCCCTAAGATTGATAAACATTGAATCTTTGAAACATCCAGAGCTTTGACTAGGTTGGAAGTTGTATCTTGGAGTATGCTGAAGTAAGATGTGAACATCATTTGAGTCATGAACTTAGTTGCTACGGTCGTTGAAGTAGTTTCCAGGAGAAGACCACCATGTGGTAGCCTAGACGGTCAACGTGCTTCATGGAACACGAACAAACATCAACATGATGGCACGGACAAACATCAACATGATGGACATCAACGTGTTTGACAGGACATGGACGAGCATCAATGTGTTTTGCACAGATGAACATCAACATGGGCACGGACTGACATCAACGTGTTGGACATGGCACAGAGGAAAATCAACGTGGGCACAAATGAACATCAACGTGCTTGAGAGGGCAGGGATGAACAAGGAGGAAGCATAGATGGTGTAGTAGACTGAACGATCTACTACAAAAGATAGGTTTGTTAGAACGACACAACCAGATGTGCAAATAATCCAAGATGCTCAGATTCTAGAATACTGAAGTGTTGCCAAAGTAGAATAACCAAGACATGGTCGACGAAGAAACATATTTGCCTGATTTAGAGCGTCGACGACTACCAATTAAACTGAGGAATCATCTTCTGCAGCTGACGATGCGAGAGGATGAAATTTGAATGATAGGACAATGATTGGCAAATTGGAATCTGAATGGCGAGGATGGACGATATTGACCTTGAACTGGAGTGAGATCTGGACAACATGTTAAGTAGACCAAACTCCATATGTAGACAATGTTCTTCTCTTTCCTTTTCTGAGCACCTCTACTCTTCTTCTCATCTCCTCTATATCTTCCCCACACACCAACCACGAAGAGATGATGAAAGTGGTTGGGGTGGACAAAGACAAAGAGAAACTTCCTTGTGACATTAGGGAACATGGGGTGGAGAGGGAAGAAATTAGTGGAGAAAGATTGGATTGATATCACCGGAGAAGTAGAATCGATAACATGATTCCATGTAGTAGATGACCCGACTACAAGATCCGAATAAGAAAATAAACAAATCTTTTTCCAACCCAAAAAGGTGATTTACAAAGCTGGGGTGTGGGGGCGTGGCCCCACAAAAAATTTTGGATCCGACAAAAAAAAATCTCTCTTTTTTTTGTTAGGGAGCTTTTGATCTAAGCTTTGAAGATGCATGGAGAACAGATCTAGGACACATACTTTGAAGATGAAGTCGTCGTTGATTGAGTTGCAAGCCCTAATGGTGACACAGATTTTGCTTGTTGGAAATGTATGAACAGACTGTTGAAAATACGACGTGTTGGCTGTGGACACACCGTTAAAAAGACCGCAAATTTATGACAGAATGAGGACAACACGAAGTGTCGATGGACACGTCGTGTAACTTGTCAGAGGCGTAACTCTACCTCTCGTCAACACGGTGTGTCGGCGATGGACACGTCGTGTAACCTTTCGGGGACGTAACTTTGCCGCCCGTCAACACGGCGTGTTGTATATCAACACGGCAGACCTACATACTGGATGAAAATTTGTATTGCCTGATGAAGTCGCACAGCGTGTTAGAGCAAAGAAAACGTTCACCAGGGAAGAATTATGGAAAAAAATTAAAAACGTCTGACCCTAACTTCATGGATGACTCCTCTTCTACAAATAAGCCTCCAAGATGACGATTTGAATGATGAAGACGACAATTTGGGAGAAGATGACTTCCACCATGGATGACGATGATGACGGAGACGACGATATGGGTAGTGGAGATGACTTCTACGACTATGAGGATGACGGACCGAATGGTGGAG
This sequence comes from Alisma plantago-aquatica, assembly GCA_963693085.1. Lineage (NCBI taxonomy): Eukaryota > Viridiplantae > Streptophyta > Magnoliopsida > Alismatales > Alismataceae > Alisma > Alisma plantago-aquatica. The sequence goes on from OY856413.1 coordinate 990,244, forward strand.
ATGACTTCCACCTTGGAGAAGAAGATGGCACGGATCGTGGAGATAACATCCACCTTAGAGAAGAACACAATGGGGTTGCAGATCTTGGTGATGCAAGAAGGATGACGGCTTGAATATGTACTTTGTCTTGATGGAGGGAGCGGTTGAACCCGTTTATCTAGATAGATGACGATGAAGATTGGACTTTCATATTTGGATCTGGATGATAAAAGAGATGGCGAAGGGCCTTCAGAGAGAGAGCGTTGAAGATCACCCTTTAGAGAAGATGATGGAGATGGCCCTACAAGCAGTCGGCCATGATGGAGGTCGCTCGCAAGCGGAGATTCATTGCTTTCTCTCTAGGGTTAGGGTCCCTGAATAGAAGGCTCTGATACCATGTTGGAAAGAATGGATGGACGATAATATTCATAGTATTGTGCTATGATGTTATGATATTTACAAGAGAGACCCCTCTCCTTTATATAGGAGGTGGACATGCTAGAGACTTCCCGACTTGACTAGACTTGTCTAGACTAGACTAGACTCTATATGGGCCTACAGACTTTGGCCCTATATGATATGACTTATATTTCTAACAACATTGAACATGTCTAAACCCATGTAATAGTGTCAAACTATTTTTTTGTACAATATAATATAACTATGGTGCGTAGTAATATACATATATATTAGGCATTATCGTAACATTAAAGTAGGTATTAGTGCTATAGTTAATACATTATATTGCATATTATACAGTTGATATCACACTATTAGTGAAGATAATAGAAAAATATGTTTATTATAACAAACTTGCAAATAATGTAGATAATACATCGATACTAAGCATTCTAATAATCACATAGATCATTCATAGCAATAACAGTACGCAATACAATAAAATATTGTTGATTACATAATGTTATAACGTAGAATGTTGTAATGTAGAATTGTAGATATGTAACAATGTCAGATGAAAGGTAGTTATACAATAGTATACTAGTAAATACTAGTTTAAAATGGTGGGGCCCTCGGCAACCCAGGCCTAAGCATAGTAACAAACGTCTCCAAATTTTACGAAAAATCGACGATTTTTCGCCATTCTCTAAGCTCCCGAATGTTCGCCATGATTAATACGTCAGTCGCCGATTTTTCGTGACTTTTCACGATTTTTCCCACTTTTTCACGATTTATACGATTTTTCACGATTCTTCATGACTCACATTTACTCATGATTTTTCTCTTTTAAGTCGTTTGCTCTTTTTTACCAAACCATATACACAAATTCCATATACACACTAAACCTCCAAACCCCTACTCTCCCGACAGTCCATTGTTATTACCTACTATTCTTTAATTCTTTTCCTACTTTTTTCACTCAATAGGATTGTACATATCGTGACATTAATAGTTACATTTGTATCTGATATTTATGTGTATATATATACAAACATATATGTGTGTGTATTTGTATATATCATATATAGGGATTATCTTTAATACCTCTAGAAGTTGTGGCTAATAATCCTATTATTGAGATAATTAAAAAAGGAGTACAAGGTTCTCTTTTATAAGACAAGAGAAGACCACAGGATTTAGAGATAACCCATGTGGGATAAAACTAAACACAAGGATAACACAGTAAAGAGAAAAATAGACTAAGTAAAAAAACACAGGAAAGTCTATATACTAATACTCCCCCTCAAGCTGGAGCGTAGATGTATATCATGCCCAGCTTGGATGTCATAGCAGTAAACCTTGTCTTTGGTAGAATCTTTGTGAAGATGTCAGCCACCTGATCAGTCGTATGAATGTAGGGAGTAGAGACCTGGCCAGAGAGAACAGCTTCGCGGACAAAATGACAATCCACCTCAATGTGCTTGGTCCGCTCTTGGAAAGTAGGGTTACTGGCAATGAATGCAGTTGCTTTGTTGTCACAATACATTGGAATAGGAGACGAGTCAGAGATACCCAAGTCCTTCAGTAAGCTCCTAATCCAGAACATTTTACAGGTACTGTGCGCCATGGCACGATATTCAGCTTCAGCACTTGAGCGAGCAACTACAGACTGCTTCTTGCTTCGCCAAGTGATAAGGTTGCCTCCAACAAACGTGCAGTAGCCAGAAGTAGAGCGACGGTCAACCTTGCTGCCAGCGTAATCGAAATCAGAATAGCCAAGAAGTTTGCAGTGTCCATGTTTTTTGTACAACAGGCCTTTTCTAGGAGAACTTTTTAGATATTTCAGAATATGACACACAGCGTCCCAATGACATTGTCGAGGCTTATCTAGGTAACGACTAACCAATCCAACAGCAGCAGTAATATCGGCCCGTGTAACAGTAAGATAGATGAGTTTACCGACCATTCTTCGATATTGATGATTGTCAGGATAGGCAGGAGAATTCTCATCATCCCAGTCGGTGTTCGGATCCAGAGGTGTGCTAGTAGGCTTAGCACCTAGAAGACTAGTTTCAGATAGTAGATCCAGAACATACTTGCGTTGAGATAAGCAGAGGCCAGAAAAAGACCAGGACACCTCTATCCCAAGAAAATACCTGAGAGACCCAAGATCTTGAGTGACGAAATGTTTTTCCAGATAGTGCTTGGTGGACTGAATACCAGCAGGATCACTTCCTGAGAGGATAATATCATCAACATAAACAATGAGAATAATAATGCCAGCGGGAGTATTCTTGACAAAGACTGAGTGATCGGACTGGGAGCGCTTGAATGAAAAATTTCTGAAGAATAGTGCTTAATTTATCGAACCAAGCTCTAGGACTCTGTTTCAAGCCATAGATCGCCTTTTTCAGTCTGCATACTTTATAGGACTCCCCCTGAGCAACAAAACCAGGGCGTTGTGACATGTAGACTTCTTCATGAAGGTCACCATACAGGAAAGCATTCTTGACATCAAGTTGATACAGAGGCCAATCAGAATTAATAGCAACAGAAATAAGAATTCGGACAGAGTTCAACCGTGCCACCAGAGAGTGCGCTTGCAGTGAGTGCAGTAGCGGGACTCAATAGGATCAGCTCCAGAGCCACGGCCAGGAGCAGAAGAGCATCCTCCGCGGCCACGACCTCTGCCACGACCGCGACCACAAAAGGAATCACCAGAGCGGACAGCGAGGGCTGCCCCATCAGAAGAGTCAGGCACGGACTGGGACACAGAAGGTAAGCACTGGACCCTTTTAAGCACATCACGGAGACTGGGTAAAGGGTCGCTGGAGAGAATTTGGTCCACAACACCAGCAAAGGAAACAAGTAGGTCTGCGAGGAACTGAACTAACATAAGTTCGTTCCGCTGTCGATGAACTTCATCGATTTCAGTAGAAAGAGGACGATACACCTGGAACTCATCCCAGAGGGCACAGCAGGAGTTGTAGTAATCCTCGACGGAGTCAGTAGCAGAATACTCCTGTTTGGCAAGTTGCCTGAAGATCTCAAAGACCTTCTTAGGATTATGTTGGCGCGAGTAAACATGGGTGCTCCCACATTTCTTTGGCAGTCTAAAGACGGAGCAGGGACTGGCTGATCTTGGCTTCACCGTTGTGGACCATCCATGTCATAACCCCATAGTTCTCTTTGGACCAGAGATCATAGGCTTGTTTCGTCTTCTCGTCAGCATCAGCAGCAGGAAGAGACGGGCCTTTTGTAGTCAGATGAGAGTGGCGACCTTGGGATTTGACATACAACTCAAAGGAGGCAGCCCATAGGTGATAGTTCGAACTATCCAACTTCACTGTAGTAACACAGAGAGTGCGCGGGAGATCTGGAGTCGCCATCAGACCAGAGCAGAACAGTAGCACGAGCACAGCAAGGATCACCAGTAGCAGTAGTCAGTAGCAGAAGTCCACCACATGGACTTGAAAAAACCACTACAGGGGGGGTGAATAGGGTTTTATGATATTTTAATAATAATTCAACCAAAGCAAGCAACCACAAAAAGATTGGACAAGGGGACAAGGATTTTGAGTGGTTCCAACCTTAGCAAATACTAAGGCAGTCAATCCACTACCTGGTTGCTTACCCAACCGGGATTTTAAAAGTATTTAATTTTATTACCTCGCAAGGATGTTACATAAAATTACAACACTTTCACCAAACCCTCCGGACAGCCTTTCACTTAGAAGTAGTCTCACCAACCTTGAAGCAGCCTTCTTTGAAGTAACCTCAAGCTCCCTTTGAAGTAGCCTTCCTCTTGAAGTAGCTTCCCGTTGAGACAGCCTTCTTGAAGTAGTCCAAAGTCCACCTTCTCCACCGAGAAGACCCTTCTCCACCGAGAAGACCCTTCTCCACCTGAGAAGTCAAACCCTCTCCAATCCGCAGCCTCCAACCCTAGGAGTAGCAAGGAGAGTACAAAAGATATAAAGGAACAAGAAGGAAACATAGAAATTACAATACCGTTGTAGCACAAGGCTTGATTTCCTATATCAAGCGTTTTGATCTCCTAACCAATGTGTATGGAAGTGTAGGTGTAGTGGGTAGGAGATGCTAGCCTATAGGACACAAATTTAGAGCAATGGAAATGTATAGCCAATGTTGGAATTGCTCAATTGCTCACAAGAATGAATTGTCGATTACAAGTATGAATGCTCAAAAGTAGCACAAGTGTGTGTAAGGTGTCCTAAGACTTGTCCTATTTATAGGAATGGCCTATGAATGCTTAAGGACGTTCTAGACACTTTCTAGGGGGTTCTAAGTGCTCAACTACCCGTTAGGTATCCATTAGTTGCTTTAACAACGGCTAGTTAATTAATCCTGAAAAGTGCAGACAGAACTCATCTCGGTCGAAGATTTGTCGACCGAGAGTCCTTCTCGGTCGAGGATTTGTCGACCGAGGGACGTCCTGGAGCAAGTTTTTACAACGTTCATTTCAACTCCCAACTACCTTGTCTGTTGGGTCTAACGGCTACTTGGGTCATTTTCGATCGAGGAATTTGTCGACCGGGAGTGTCTCGGTCGAGAATTTTGTCGACCGAGATTAACCCTGTTTCAATGTTTTAAACTAAGTACTTAGTGTGTGTATGAGTGTGCAGTTGTGACACTATTGTAGGGAATGACCTATCTAAGTGTTGTGATTGGCTAGGGAAGATCTAGCGCTTGATTTACATGATGTCTAAGTACTTGTACATTATATATCTTGTACAAGTTTTTACATTTGATTACCGTCATGAATTAAAGCACTTAGAGCATATAGATCTTCCAAGTAGTTTGTCATCCACCTAATTCCTGCAACACTCAAGTAGCACGTTAGATCCACAAGAATGAAATGTTTGTCATCATCGAAACAAAGGGATTATAATAATGTCCAATTTAGCCAACAATCTCCCCCTTTTTGAAGATGACAAACATTTCTTAAATATAAAATAAGGAAATATAAATCATATGAGTTTCATACCTGAAGTTTACCTTTTGTAGCCATTCTTGTTTTGCAAGTGTGTGCTGGCCAAGATATTATGAAACTCATTTTATTTTATGTTTTTTATTTTATATTATTTCTCCCCTTTTGTCATTTCAAAAAGATATCCAAGATATTCATTTAGTATGACTTTTTATTTCTCCCCGTTAATTTTATGCTATGCTCCCCCTTAAAGAGATATTCAATTTAAAAGTAAGGGATTAATGCAAACCAATTATTGTTAAATTTAGCCACAATTTATTTCTCAATCATTTGCAAAGGATGTTAAGCCTTGAAATGATATGAGTTCCTTTTAAGTTCATGGCATATGTGTATTGATTTCTCATCCATTTTACAAGAGATGTTAAGCCCTGAAATGATATGAGATTCTTTTAAGCTTATAGTAGAATGTATATCTAATTTGTTTAGAGAATTCCATTAGGAACAAGATATATGTCATATTCATGAATATTGTAGATTTCTTTGTTTTCATTACCAAAATTACTTTTAAGTATACTAAGGTCATAACATGTTTCATCTTTTCTTTATGACGTTCTCAAAATTTTTGTAAGCTCCTTCTTAATCTTATAGTCAAGATAGTTTTTGTGAGCTCCCCCTTAATCTTATAATCAAGATGTTTTAATGATTCTAAGGTCACAATAAGTATTAGATCATAAAAAGTTATGCACAAAAAAAATTTGTTTTCAATATACTAAGATTAAGTGCAAGTAAATGATTTACAAATAAGCATTTGGTCAAGCTTATTTTAGGTCGACCTTGACTTCGACCACAGCGCCCCTTAGTCAAACTTGATTTCAACCAAGAGGCAATTTCTGCAGATTTCCAATTTGAACACTCATATGTGAAGTATAATGTCTGCAGGTAACTTGATTAAATAAAAATCAATTTGAAGCACTTTGAGTGATACTTATTATGAAGAAGTTTTATCAATTGAAAACTTAGTATAGGCATCACAATGAAGTCTTTGTCCTTGATTTTCCTAGACTGTATGTTTTACATTCCTTTTGAATGATGTCTCCAAAGCTTTGCTATAGGTACATAAATATCAACTCTCATTTCTTCTTGTACCCTCATTTTCAGATTAATCATACGATTCTTTAGAGACATATATCCTTGAAAGCAAGATTAATATCTTAAAGTCAAGATTTTTCTTTTGATTTATTAGAACAAACAAATAGATAAAACATTAATATTTTTGTTCTAAGAGACACTGTTTGGCTTGTCATAGCATCATCATTCATTTATTTCAAGCCATTCATACAATAATCATTATCTATTATGTCAAGATGCATTTATGCCATAGAGTTTTACTGTTATGCAAAATGGCACTTTCAATGATAGCATCATCCATATTTGTAATGTGTTGAATCACAATGATTATCCATTTATGGTTTGTATATATAGACCAAGTAAAAATGAAACACAATGACCATGGTACAATGATTTTAATAGAACAATAGAAGCATATCCACAATACAGTGATCAAGATACGAGCATATGAAATACAATGATCATGATCATTTAAACTAAATTTTAATACACATGGTTCCTATATAGATAGACCAGGGAATACTTGGGATAAACCATGTGGATTATGATAAAACAGTAATTTCCTTGACTAAATCAACATGGTTCATAATTTTCAGTTTCAAGCCAAACCATGTAGAGGATAAACCAAAATAATCTCATTTATTGTTCATTGATTTTCAAATTTTAAGACAAACCATGTAAATGAACATGCTTAATAAACTTTTTCAATCAATGAATAAGGTTTGTTCAAAATCAGCCTTCATATAACACTTTTGCAATATGTTTAGACATTTCATATTCATAATGTTATACCTTAATTCAACAATTTCATGATACAAAAGATCAATATGTTTTAAAAAGAAATGTCTCCAAGATTCATTCCTGATTTGCATATTAAATCAATCATTAATAACAAATTGATAGCAAACTAGATTAATGAAAACAGGTTCAGCAGAACTTTGTTCGGTCGAACTTTTTGTCCACCGAATTTATCTCGGTCGACGTTTTTCTCGACCGAGAATGTTGTTGTTTGTACAGGTTTTATCAGATTTGTTGCAAACTGTAAAACAGTAACCTGCTTGGTCGACTAATTCTCGACCGACAGTGTTCTCGGTCGAACAGTTTCTCGACCGAGAATGTTTCTGTACTGTTTCATAATGTTTTCAGTAATTGTTTCCAAGTAAAACAAGAATATTTTCAATTTAATTATGCAATTTGAAAACTCAGTTTAGTTGAGATAAAACATATAAATATCAAAGTAATATGTAGATCAAATCTCAACTAATCATATTCAAATCTTTAGGTTTGAGAACCCAAATTAAGACAAATTTCTAAAGATGTGTCTCTGCAGATTTGTTTAAAATGTATATTTTCAAGTTAGAAATTTTAATTACTTGAATCAATTTGTTATCTCATTATGTTAAGTTGAGATAGACATAGAGATATACAACTTAGAGTCTTTGGTCATATCTCAAATTAATTTTGTTCATTTAGTTTGGGGATTTTGGAACCCATACTAACTCAACGTCCTTTTTCTTATAAGGACATGAGAAAGAATAATGTCCAAGACGCAAACAATAATGGCAACATATAGAATCAACCTCACATCTCTTTCTATGATTTTGTTCTAGGTTGTTCTTGGGTACATATGTATATTTGCCTCTAGATACATACATAGATTGATTCTCTAGCACTTGTGTCTTTCTCCAACTAGGTTTTTGGTAAGATTTTCCTTTAGGCTTATAACCTAGTCCTCTCCTTCCAATTTGACGATAAGAATCATTTAAGATTTTAGCAAGGATATCATTGTTACTCAAACTACTCACTTCTTGTTGCAACTTAACAATCTCATCCATTCTCTTCTTGATATCTAACTTTGCTTGATCTAGATTGGATAATAAAGAATCTCTTTCTTTCACAATAATATCATAATCTAGATGTGTACACAAAACAGGTTGTTTTTTAAGATCATTAACTTGAGTTTGCAAATTTAACTTTTCTAGGGAAAGAAGATTGCAATTTGCTTCTACATATTTTAGCTTAATATCATGATCTTCAATAACCTTTTTGAGATCTTCATTTTCAGATGTGAGAGCAATAAGTTTAGCATGTAACTCATCATTTGCTTTATTAGATTTCTTTAATTTCTTCTTGCACTCAATATACTTATTATGTGTCTCTTCAAGACTAGCAATTAGCTCTTCTTTGGGTAAATCAAAAAGGCTTACCTCTTCTTCTTCTTCTTCACTTATTGTAACAATAAAGCATACTTTATGCACATCTTCCTTCTTTGTCCTCCATGGACAGCTAGGTGTAGTGTGCCTTGTTCCTAAGCACCAATTGCAACTAGTTGAAGATTGGTCAATGCTTTTCTTTTGCTTGCGATTGTAGACACCACCACCCTTCATTCTTCAAGACTCGATTAGAGCTCCTTGAAGCCTGCTCTGATACCAATTGAAAAAACCACTAGAAGGGGGTGAATAGGGTTTTATGATATTTTAATAATAATTCAACCAAAGCAAGCAACCACAAAAAGATTGGACAAGGGGACAAGGATTTGGAGTGGTTCCAACCTTAGCAAATACTAAGGCAGTCAATCCACTACCCGGTTGCTTACCCAACCGGGATTTTAAAAGTATTTAATTTTATTACCTCGCAAGGATGTTACATAAAATAACAACACTTTCACCAAACCCTCCGGACAGCCTTCACCAAGAAGTAGTCTCACCAACCTTGAAGCAGCCTTACTTGAAGTAACCTCAAGCTCCCTTTGAAGTAGCCTTCCTCTTGAAGTAGCTTCCTGTTGAGACAGCCTTCTTGAAGTAGTCCAAAGTCCACCTTCTCCACCGAGAAGACCCTTCTCCACCTGAGAAGTCAAACCCTCTCCAATCCGCAGCCTCCAACCCTAGGAGTAGCAAGGAGAGTACAAAAGATATAAAGGAACAAGAAGGAAACATAGAAATTACAATACCATTGTAGCACAAGGCTTGATTTCCTATATCAAGCGTTTTGATCTCCTAACCAATGTGTATGGAAGTGTAGGTGTAGTGGGTAGGAGATGCTAGCCTATAGGACACGAATTTAGAGCAATGGAAATGTATAGCCAATGTTGGAATTGCTCAATTGCTCACAAGAATGAATTGCCGATTGCAAGTATGAATGCTCAAGTGTAGCACAAGTGTGTGTAAGGTGTCCTAAGACTTGTCCTATTTATAGGAATGGCCTATGAATGCTTAAGGACGTTCTAGACACTTTCTAGGGGGTTCTAAGTGTTCAACTACCCGTTCGGTATCCATTAGTTGCTTTAACAACGGCTAGTTAATTAATCCTGAAAAGTGCAGACAGAACTCATCTCGGTCGAAGATTTGTCGACCGAGAGTCCTTCTCGGTCGAGGATTTGTCGACCGAGGGACGTCCTGGAGCAAGTTTTTACAACGTTCATTTCAACTCCCAACTACCTTGTCTGTTGGGTCTAACGGCTACTTGGGTCATTCTCGGTCGAGGAATTTGTCGACCGAGAGTGTCTCGGTCGAGAATTTTGTCGACCGAGATTAACCATGTTTCAATGTTTTAAACTAAGTACTTAGTGTGTGTATGAGTGTGCAGTTGTGACACTATTGTAGGGAATGACCTATCTAAGTGTTGTGATTGGCTAGGAAAGATCTAACGCTTGATTTACATGATGTCTAAGTACTTGTACATTATATATCTTGTACAAGTTTTTACATTTGATTACAATCATGAATTAAAGCACTTAGAGCATATAGATCTTCCAAGTAGTTTGTCATCCACCTAATTCCTGCAACACTCAAGTAGCACGTTAGATCCACAAAAATGAAATGTTTGTCATCATCGAAACAAAGGGATTATAATATTGTCCAATTTAGCCAACAGGACTAGTAGTCGTAGCAAGTAGGAGATCCACATGGACCTCAGAAGACCCTCACGGGGCAGATAAAGAAACAAGAAACCTACGCCACCATGGAGAAAAGATCACTCCACCATGAGGCGTAGGCAGGCAGAAGCGAAAAGCTGATTTACGCCTTCAACGTGCCAGAACTGGAAAAGGCACGGGTTGTACGTAAACTTTTTCGGAAGAGCGTACGGAGACAAACGGAAGCTTGTAGCCGAACTAGATGGTGAGCAAAGAACTAGGGAAGAGAAACAAGAGAGAAGAGAGGATGGGGAGGGTGGTTGTGGCTGCGGGAGATGGTAGTGGTGGGTGTGGGGTGGCGGCGGGGGGGACGGCTGCGGTAGAGAAGAAGGGAGGGAAGGAGGTGGGTGGCAAGGGAGAAACGTAGGGGAGGGGGTGACGGCGGTTGGAGGGGCTGGTGGTGGTGGCGGCGGCGGCGGCACCAAGGGAGGTGTTGGTCGGCGGCAGCAGGAGGGGGGGCAGGGTGGGCAGCGGCTGGGGTTGATGGGAAAGGATTAGGGTTAGGGAGGATCGGGTGGCTCTGATACCATCTAGAAGTTGTGGCTAATAATCCTATTATTGAGATAATTAAAAAAGGAGTACAGGGTTCTCTTTTATAAGACAAGAGAAGACCACAGGATTTAGAGATAACCCATGTGGGATAAAACTAAACACAAGGATAACACAGTAAAGAGAAAAATAGACTAAGTAAAAAACACAGGAAAGTCTATATACTAATAATACCCGCACATGTAACCTGGAATTCGCTACCCGTGTCGCCTAAAAAGTAACTATTTGCTCATAAAAGTAATTGTATGGACAAAAAAAGTAATTATGTTGACCACAAAGTAACTATTCGACTAAAAAAGTAAAAGCTAGCTGAATACACATTAAAATTTCTGGAAAAAGTATGTCATTCTACATCCGTTACAACTGTAACTACTATGCATGTAATGTAACCATGTAAATGTGTAAAGTAACAAATTGCAAAAAAAGTAACAAATTTTGGAGCAGGTAGCTACCCGCGCGGGCAATGAATGAACGCCCATGTATAAATATACATATATATACACATATACATATATGTATATATATATATATGTGTGTGTATACAAGTATATGTATATGTATATATAGTCTATTTATTCTCGATTATTTTCGAATAGTTGACCGAACTTTGACCGAAATATATCGATTGTTTCACAAATTTTTCAATTTTTTCCGAATTCTGATTTTTCCGGCCAGCTGAAAAGTTGTTGAATCTCGAACTTGCCATAATGGGCCTAAGCGCTCACTTAGGCGGTTGTGAATCAAGCAATTGCTTATGGTTTGCTTAACCCACTTAAGCGTCCGTCTAAAAGTTAATTATAGTGACAAATGTTGTTTTAGTGACAATCTAAAAGTTATTTTTAATTTTTTGTCATAAAAATGTTTATGGTACTAAATTTTAAATTTTATGTATGAGAAGATAATTAACATGTACTTATTCACTACGCCAAAGCATATTCAAAAGTAACTTTTGAATTTGGGTATTCAATTAATTACTGAGCCTAGTATACTAGAACTTCTGGGACTTACGTCGGTTGAATAAGCCAGTGAATTTAACATGACATGATATATAAGATATAAATATATATAAGCGTGTAAATGTATATGGGTGTATATATACATATAGTATGTATATGTGCATATAGATGTTTATATATGTGTGTAAATATATGTATATGTATAGTAACTTTTGAATTTGGGTATTCAATTAATTACTAAGCCTAGTATACTAGAACTTCTGGGACTTACGTCGGCTGAATAAGCCATTGAATTTAACATGACATGATATATACGATATAAATATATACACGCGTGTAAATGTATATGGGTGTATATATACATATAGTATGTATATGTGCATATAGATGTTTATATATGTGTGTAAATATATGTATATGTATATAAACTATTACTATGAAAGCATGACATCAAACATCAAACATAAAAAAACAAACATCCATTCGCAAACAAGCAAACCAATGGTTTAATGATGCTTCAAACAAGTTACAAATAACTCAATATGTGAATGTTTCAATACATTAGATGTTAGGATTTCTAGTATACTAGAACTCCTGGGTCACCGGTTCTCTAGTTCAACTGTCAGGTTGACTTAGTAAGCCAGTGAAGTTAACATGACACAATATATACCATATAATTATATACATGCATGTAAATGTATATTAGTGTATATATACATATAGTATGTATATGTGCATATAGATGTTTATATATGTGTGTAAATATATGTATATGTATATAAACTACTATATGAAAGGATGATATCATGAAACATCAAACATAAAAATCAAACATCCATTCGCAAACTAGCAAACCGATGGTTTTGTGATGCTCTAAACAAGTTACCTATAACTTAATATGTGAATATTTCAATACATTGAATGTTGGGATTTAGTGGAAGGAACACATCAGTCCAAACATCGAGTTGCATTGACGGAACACATCAAAGCAGCCAAGAAGCAAGTCAAACAATAGAAGTGCACTCTGAAATTTCAAAACATAAACAAGCATTTTTCTTTGTACCTCTTCTCGCTTGATCAATCTTGGATTTTGCACCATCCCCATGCTTGATTCTGAAAATAGAATACAAATATTAATATATTTCTAGTTGCACACTTAATTCAATATAATAACTTTACAAGAGACCATAATAACATTTATACACACGTAGTTATGAGAAGCAGAACAGAATTGCTTGCAAAAGTAAACGTAGTTATGGATGAAAAAAAAACTCTGAATAAGAATTTACAAGAGTCCATAAGGACATCAGAAACTGTGTCATTTAGTGGAGATACGAGTGCTTTGAGTAGCATGCTCACTTCACGACCAATAATGAAAGAATTGAATACAACTGGATGTAATTATTATGACATCAAGTAAGAACGGCAATAACAGGAAATACCAACGTCTTGCATTGAAAAACTTTAAAGCAGAAACCAAATAAAAAAGAGAACATATATGCCGGGAACAAACCTTCTCGTTCTTCCCTCAGCAATTCCATAACGACGGAATGAAAAAGCTCGTGGGATCACTGGCTTATTTTATCTCCAACTTCCTGCATGCCAGGCCAAACATAGCTTAGCAGTTAGAAGGGCAATCGTGATCAGAATAGAATGGATAATGTATTACTACTACCAAATATTCATGTTTAGGATATATTGAGTTAATGGGAGGGGGTCGAGGTGGGGGTGGGGGTTTACATCTGTATCGTGTTTTAAAAAATATGAAACAGAAACTTCCTATTATAGGGCATGGCCACACCTTATTCTATAACTCTGTTTCATCAAAGAGACGTCGTTAGGTTACCTAAATCCATCAATTTAATGTCAATTGTTATAAAGCATGTCATAACTGGTAGAGATCAAATACCTGCCAACAAAAGCATATTAAAGACAGCAAGAACTACGATAGAAACTCCTGTCTAGACAGAAACTTAATCTAATCGTCGTCAACTTAAAACTGATTGAAAGGTATATAGTAGCGTGATATGGTCTAGAAAGCCAAATAGAAAAGGCATATGGCCAAACTTAATAGAGAGCATGCACAACTCACAAGGTTCACTAGAATAAAACAAGGAAAAAGATAAAAGAGACCAAACGGGATCCAGTACAACGGCAAACAACTGCAGCTACGATTGACTGGATTGGCGCAAATACAAACTTATTTTCTGAATATCAAGGGCTTTTTCTTTGGTGCAAGGGCAATGAACGGCTGCGCAATGTGGAATGTTTGGAACTGAAAAGCAAGTTTGAAAAGACATGAATGGACAGGTATTTGGAGGAGATGTTGCTTGGTAAATCAGATGAATCTCAAGGACTAATCACTTCCATAGATTCCATCTTATATATAAAATATAAATACAATAGGATTTTATTTCTATATATTCTGAATGAAGTACAGATTATGATTATGTATTTGCATATAGTACATCTATCTACTCGCTACTTCTTCAAAAAGGCAACAGAAAAACTAGAATACACTATCAAACAAAACGAAGATATTGCCAGCAAAGTTAATTTTTCAAAATTTATATAATTTCAAATTGTTACACGATGTGTTTTTCCCTTGAATGAAAAGTGCTGCTTTCAATGAAAGATAAAAACATCTAGATTTGAGACTAGAGGTAACAATCATATAAGGACGATCAAAATTAGACCCGACCGGAACCCGAATTGCACAAGTAGGCCAGGTTCTATGGTTTTTCATCCCGACCCAAATTTTACCCAAACACAGAACCCAAAATTATTTTAGGGCCATGTCTAGCTTTCGACTTTAGACCCAAATTGACCCGATTGACACAAAATTCACATTTATATTTTCAAATAAAACAAAAAAACTACAGTTTAACCCACCCAATGGCATGTTAAATTTCTAATACATACATCCCTCATTATGTTTATTGTTGACAATTTTACATCATTTTCTATTGGTTTGTATTAGTTTTAGTTAAGTCCTTTGCTTATATATATAATTTTATATGATTTATTATGCTATATGTTTTAGAATTTGCGTTTAAGATTCTTGGACAAACCATATCGATTTTATATTTTCTTTATCACTTTTGTGTCTGTTTACATTGAAGTTTGTTGATTATAATTCTTTTTTACAGGATTAGACAAAAGATAGCTTAGTTTTTTTAAACCGTGCTCTTAGTTTTTGGATTTACATGCCAGAACTAATAGACCCGCAAATATTTTAGGGTTTAGGTTTAGCAAGGGTTTTGACACGAAAATCCATCTTTTACAAGTTTAGGGTCAACCCAATATGTTGACTGAAAATGATCTGAAATTAAGCCCGGTCAACCTAAAACTAATTGCCACCACAGAGACAAGAATATTTACCATTAAGTCGTTTCGGTGTGTGACTATACCTATAAAAAGAACTAAAGTCATCTTTCTCTTCTGTAATGATAGGCTTTCATAAATTTTATCCATCCGCACTAAAAGAATGTATGTGTTGAATCAAGTAACACTTTTACGTTCGCTATCCGAGTTACTAAGCCCTACCACACTTCCATCTCAAGGTTTTCTGATATGGAACATTCAATAGATTAATTGATGATGATCTAGAGCCAGCCATGCTATGGCTTGTCTAGTCCTTATTAGAAACCAACATTTATTTATTATTATTCCTCGCCTTTTATGTCGCCTTTTATTACAATATTAGTTGAAGGATTTATTTGTAATATAAAATTCGGGAACTTATTAGGAAGTTCTAAATTAATAGTTTATTTCTTGCTTCAGTTGGATCGTTAGTGGAAATAAGTCAAGTAGGGCCTCCCTCGAGTTATCTTATAGACCAATGCATGGAGGTACCGTACAACCATTGAAAAATATTAGTTTTGACAAACGTGGTTTGTACCAGTTGGGTACGAAAGCCTTAGATCCAAATCCTAGGTCTATATCCCAAGACCCACCTGGAAAGTGAACCTAATTCTATGTGCGGCCTAAACCACCGATGCTCCACCATCAATTCAATCCCAAACCCTAAGTTCGCAATAATTTCTTCCACCCAAAAGTCAAAAAATCAATGATGTTCCAAAGAACAATGTGCCACTGCCATTGTTCCCCTCCCCTATACCTTTTATCTTCCCTGGTTTTCCAACTCCACAATAAATCCCACCCAATAGTCTATCCACCATGTAAATCCCTCCTTCCCTTAAACTCATCTCCTTTCTTTCTTTTCCCTATTATCTTCTCCCCCATTCAGAGTCAAGGGCTCCTATAGCAAATTAGCAACCTATAGCGTAGCCAACTCCTCCTAGCTAGGCCATGCTCCCCACCACCACCCCTAATTCCCTTTCAAGGTGCCTAGTGTCATACCAGTCAATTGGGAGGCGTCGCCATTGAGTCAACAATGTGAGAAGACTGCAACTTTCCCCCCACACTAACGATTGGATGGAACCCTAATTCACCCTTGTCCACGAGTGACGACTAGAGTGAACATTGGGATTGTGGTGTCTAGTTCCATAAGTGCACCAACCTTTTTCCTCGCTCCTACAGCCATCTCGGAGCAACAAGGAGGCACCACAAAGGAGCTGGAGGCTCCACAATGGACATCTCACTATTTGGTCTTCCATTTGACTAGGTGGACCTTGCACCCGACAAAGCCTCTCTTCAACTTCTTTGTCATGCTCAAGATGTTTTGTTCATCAATGAGCTAGCTGAGAAACACGACAGCATATAAAATGTGGCCCTTAACATCTAGTGCCTCTTGCGAGAGTTCCAACCTCTCTTTGGTGAACCTTCTCATTTACCACCCCAACAAAAATTGACAACATCATCGCTACATCCATCTCATCGATGTCCAAGGCTATTGTCGGGCCTCACTGTTGGGTGTCAAGCTTTCAAAATGGGTTGGAAACTCAAGTCCAAAACATATTACCTGAAGGTTTTTCATCCAACCCACAAGTTCCTTTTCTTTGCCAACGCTCCTAGTTCTACTCGGTCAACGGCAACACCATCAAAGAAGGATTTTCCAATTCTGGTATTGACGAATTGCAGGAAGCTACCATCTTTCAAACATAGTTATGAAAATAGGACCGAACTAACCGGTTCAACCGATTGAACCAGGAACCGATGGTCTAACTGGTTCGGCGGTTGGGCTTCAGACCTGCTAATAACATGTAACCGGCCAAGAACTGGCCGGTTGCTTCCACTCTGGCGCTCGTTTCCGGTAGCCCTTGCGTTTTCGTCTCCGGTGTTGCACCATCTTCACCCGATGTTGTTGCGCCGTCTCCACATGATGTTGTTGCTCTGTCTTCAGTCGTCGTAGCTGGAGCTGCTGCCGCCGATAGGAGTTCCCTCTGTTGAAGCAGTTGTCGTCGACAGAAACCGTGTTGGGTGTGCAAGTTGCTACTGCAAAGAGTCACTTCGCTGCTTGTTGGCACCACCAAGGTACGTTTCTCCTTCTCTTCTATTCTCTCCTTTCCGCCCCTAATCCTTCTTTCTTCAATTGTGCTCTTCCTCCTCCCTTTCCTACAAGTCGACCTTGGCCTCTTTCTCTCTCTTTCTCCTCCAAGCCTTCATCGCGTAACCCCTTCTCGTTTTGCTCTTCCTTCTCCCCCCATTCGTTTCCTCTATACCTCCCCTTCTCTTTTTCTCTTCATGTTTTGCTCTACCTCCTCCCCTCCTTCGCTTCCTATATACCTACCCTCTTCTTCTCTTTCACTCTTTCTTCTGCATCGTTCTTGTGCCTCCTCTTTCTATTACCCTCCCCCCTTGGAATGTTGGGGCTGTTGGTACTTGTTGTTCACAGGCTCCCTTCTTCTCTCCACGTTTTATTCTTAATTTTTTATTACTAACTAAACTGTGAAGTTCTATCTATTGTTATACTATTGTCCTCTAATTGTCTCCTATATCTCTCCCTCTAGTGCTAGCTGCAATGTATTAGAAAGCGGGAAGCGGGAGGCGTGCGGACGGCACCCTGTAACCGATTAAGCGGTAGGCGGGCGATTAAGCGGGCGATTTTTGAAAAAGCGGGTGTCTAAATTTTATATATTTTTATACAAAATTACATGTATGTGTATATAAAAAATGTATTTATAAGGAACTTCTATACATATCTAATCAGCAAATCAGTAATTAACTAAGTATTCATCAATACTTACTATTAATCAGCATCTCTAATCACTAAAATCAGCAAGCATATCAGTAATTGTATATAACAAACTATGAATTATTGAATTAAAGTAATCACTAAAGTCATACTAACCAGAAGTACCAATCATTAATCACTGAAAGCAGCAAGGAAATCAGTAAAACTAATCATGCATTACTAGTATAATAGAGCAATAGGATATTTACTTAGATGCATTAAAGCAGTACCCAATTATTACGGCTTACACACAAAGTATGCATTCTAAATTAGGACTAGCTATATCATAGAACATTTAATGTATACAAGTTTCGTATATTATAGTCAACACTACTTGGCTATGTAATTAATTAATGTTAGATGCTTACATTAGGATTTTTAAACAAAAGCGGGGAAAAAGCGGGCAAAAGCGGGAAAAAGCGGGTGAGGCGGGCAAAAAGCGGGCGATTTTGTTCAAAATGATTAAGCGCACGATTAATGGCAAAATTAAGCGGCTGGGGGTTATGGGTAAGCGCCGCCTGGCCGTTTTTTATTTCACTGGCAAGCTACTTTGGTGCATTATTGCTGCCTAACGGATTGCTATTGTGCTGAATTGGTGGGGCACTACCTGCTGCTATCAAATTTTTGTGAATGCAATTGCAATCTATCGCCAATCGTGGTACCAATTCTTTCCCTCACTCACTACAATTTTCTGCCAAATTGGATTGTGTATTTTATTGTTCCAACCATTCAATTACAAATTGGTTTACTGCTGCTTTGCTCTGCTACCTACTAATAAGTCTAATTGTGTTGCCTTGCAATGTGTTTTTATTGTTCACTGTATTGCCTTGCAATGTCTTTTATTTTTAACTTGCTAACTAGATGTGGTTTGTATGAAATTATTGTACATTTATCATCACACTTTAGATATGTCTTCCCCTCAACCTCCTCCTAGAGAGTCGAATGCACCCTCAGTGCGAGAAAGTCAGATTCCACTTGGAAGCATGTTGTGGAGAAAATTGATGTTGATGGGAAAAAGACTTGGACTTGTCTTCACTGCACTGTACTTTCAAGGGTGGTGGTATTCATAGGTTGAAACAACATTTGGCTGGAATGGGAGGACAAATTCAATCATGCAAAGGTGTATCACATGATGTGCGGGAACAGATGAAAGCACTTTTGAAAGGGCATGAGGAGAAAAAGAAGCAGGCAGCAGATCGTAATGAAGAGATCAATCCATTTGCAGCAGCACAAAGTCAAAAAGTTGATGATCTTCAAGTTTTGGAAACTCTTTCTAGGGTTTCTTCTAAATCTTCTGCTTCTGTGACAGATAAAGGGAAGGGTCAGCTACATGATTACTTTGCCCCCAAGAACCACTCCCGGGTCACAACCTTCTATTAAATTTGCTTTCTTACAGCTGAGGCAAAGGAGCATGTGCACTCTTTAGTGGCAGACTGGTTCTAGGACACCGGTATCCCTTTTAATGTTGTCAATTCTCCATTATTTCAAAAAATGGTAGACGCATTGCAGGTGCAGGCCCAGGTATCAAGGCACCTTCATATCATGATCTGCAACTTAAATCTTCTAGCAAAGTCGAAGAACAATGAATTAAAAAACGGACCAGGCGACCGCTTAAGCGGCCATGGGCCCTGGCCGTTGCTTTTTTGTTTGGGGCGGCTGTTAGTCGCTGGGAAATTAGGCGCCCGCTTTTGGGCCGCTTAGACCGCCTAATGGGCCGCCTGAACTGAACGGTTAAGCGTCCGGTTACAGCCGTTTTTTGAAAAATCAGCTCTTGTTGGCTCACTTACTGGGCCCAATAAAAAAGCTAGCCCACGATGGTTAAAAAAGAACCTAGCCCTAACCATTCAGCCCCCCCCCCCGCTACCCCACTACTTCGCGAAAGTTGTGTGGGGAAGAACAGTTCAGCGGCAGTTCCGACGGAAGTAGTTCGCCCCCCCCCCTACACTCAATGTTGCTTCTTGGTGAACGATCCCTCTGAGAATCCTCTCCAAGGCCTCCGACGCCCCCTCTGAGAATCCTCTCCAGTGGCCGGAGACCTGAAGGTGCGCCTGTTGTGTTTGCTGCTGTCGTGGAAGGAGCCCACCCCGCGCTCGTTTGTTGCTTCCTTTCATCTCCAAAGGCCACTTCCAGTCAAGAACGAAAGGTCTTCGTCAAAGGTAAGTCATTCCCTCTTCAATTTTGCTATATTATCATGTTTTCTCCTCCTTTCTACCTTCTTCTATGTAACGTTGGTAATCTGTAAGGTACTCTAAAATGCTACTGATTTAATTTTGTTTTCAAATCCTTGCTACTAAGTACTAATTCGTAGTACACTACTATTGATCAGTTATATGCATCACTTCAACTGATTCCTGCACTATCTGTTGGCACCGTGAAGCTTCCCCCCTTTGCTCAGTCCATAATGTTGCGGATTTGGGATTGTATTTACTGATTGTTTTCTAATGTACTGATTAGTAACAAGGCTGAGTTGTTACTGATTTCATTTGCTGATTTCATTGATTATGTTACTGATTCGATTTGCTTATATTACTGATTTGCTTATGTACTAATTTGTACTACACTACTATAGTACTATTGTTTGCTTATGTTACTGATTTGCTTTCTTAGGTTACTGATTAGCTATAATAAATGTCTATATTTATTTTACTGATTTCAGTGACTGGTTTGTAGATGGATGATGATGCGCATCCACCTCCAGTTCCTGAAAACCAGCAAAATGTCACTCAGAGCAGCAAGTGAAACGACCCGGGTGGGAAGTACTGTGAGATGCCCGACCCCTCTCGAAAAGACAAGTGGAGATGCACTTTTTGTAAACACATCTCCACGGGTGGAATTTACAGATTCAAGAAGCACCTTGCTTGTATAAGGGGGGATGTTAATGCATGCATGAGCGTACCTCCAGAGGTCAAAAGGGAGATTATTGATTATCTAGACAAAACAACCGCAAAAAAAGCTAAGAAAAAGCAGCAGATGGATGAAGCCAGGGATGAAGTGAACATTAGAGATCGCTCTGATGATGATGAGTTGCTAGTACTTGGCGGTTCTAGGGCGAAAATGCCCAAGGTGGTGGGTCAGATTAATATGTTTTACAAGAGGGATCCAGAAGATGTTGTTAAGGAGCGGATATCGACAAAGCAAGAAAATATCAACAATAAGCTGAAGAAGGAAGAGAGGAGGAAGACCTTGCAGTTCATTGCACGTTGGTTTTATCAAGCCGGTAAGTTGATATGCTTCAACATCTTCATGTACATTCATTTAATGGTTAATTGTTTTCATGTATTGATGTACATTATTTAATTGCTTCTATTTTGTGAATGTTTTAGGTATAGCAATGAACACCGCAAAGTTGATGAGTTTCAATGTCATGTTGGAGGCGGTGGGTCAATTCGGTCCTTGCAGGGTCCTTCAGTGTATGAGCTTCGTGAGCCTCTTCTGAAAAATGAGGTGGCACTCACGAAAAGCTCATTGGAGACACACAAGGATGAATGGAGGAGAAGTGGATGCACAGTCATGACTGATGGATGGACAGATAGAAGAGGTAGAAGCATCATGAATTTGTGCATTAATTGCAGAAGGGGCACAAGCTTCTTGAGGGCCTTGGACGCATCTGCTGATATCCATAATGCTGAATACATCTTCAAATTGGTGGATGGCTGCATTGAGGAGGTTGGAGAAGCCAATGTTGTGCAGGTTGTGACTGATAACGCATCTTGTAATATTGCAGTAGGGAGACTTTTGAAGGACAAGAGACCAGGGATCTTCTGGACACCGTGTGCAGCCCACTGTGTGGATCTTATGTTAGAGGGCATCGGTGAGCTTCCTAGGATAAAGAATGTCATCCAAAAGTGTAGAAAGTTGACTATATATATCTATAGTCATCATGGAACTCTTAATATGCTGAGAAAGTTCACCAAAGGTGACTTAGTTAGGCCCGGTGTCACCCGATTTGCCACTGCATATTTGAGTTTACAAAGCTTGCTTTGGAAGAGAAATGATATGAGAACAATGTTTTGTTCAACTGAGTGGGAACAATGTAGGTACTCCAAAACGGGAGAGGGGGAACGCTATGCTATCATGGTAACAACATCAACATTTTGGAAAGGAGTGGTGCTTGCTTTAAATATTTTTAAGCCTCTTGTGAATGTATACGACTGGTTGATAGTGCGAAGAAACCAGCCATGGGATTTATCTATTAGGAAACCAAAAGTTTGGCTTGGGAATTACCCAAGTTGACTATTTTAGACTAAAGTGCAAATTACCCAAGTTGAGGGGTTAAATTGCAAATGTTACATGATAAAATGTTCCTCATGTGTTGAAGCATCATGAGAATGAAGATGATGCAAAGTTATGGCTTGGGAAAGCCTGAGTACCAAAAAGAGTTGATAAAGCAATGTTATGCATTAAAACCTAGTTTTGGTGTAATGTGCAATTTACCCCAAAACCTAGGGTTCAATATGCAAATTACCACTTCAAAATAGTCCTTAATATTTCTTGGCATCATGTAGAGCAAAGAAAATGAGAGGGGTGTCTCATTTGTATCACTTTGAAGGAGAGAGAATCTTGATATTAAAATAATCAAGATTTAAGCATAATTGAAACACTAATTCAATTTAATGCAAAAATAAATAAAGTAATTGAAGGGCCTTCAACCAAAAATGAGATTGTTGGATTTGCTCAAGTGTGAACACCCTTGTGCCTTTGCTAGGGATTCAGATAGTAACCTAGATTGATATATTAACCATATATTAGCAATAGGAATATAACTAAAGTTAACTCAACAGATTAAATATAACAATTAGGTTTTATTGTTTATAGTTTACCTGCCACATGCAAGGGTCGATGTAGCCTCTTATCCCATTTTTCATCAACAATGTCCATGACTTTCTTCAGAAGCAAAGGATCAGCACTCAGACTCTGTTCTAATTCCTTCTTGACATTAAGCATAGCAGCATAGATAAATCCCATGGCTGGTTTCTTCTCACTATCAACCAGTCGTAATACATTCACAAGAGGCTTAAAAATATTTAAAGCAAGCACCACTCCTTTCCAAAATGTTGATGTTGTTACCATGATAGCATAGTGTTCCCCCTCTCCCGTTTTGGAGTACCTACATTGTTCCCACTCAGTTGAACAAAACATTGTTCTCATCTCATTTCTCTTCCAAAGCAAGCTTTGTAAACTCAAATATGCAGTGGCAAATCGGGTGACACCGGGCCTAACTAAGTCACCTTTGGTGAACTTTCTCAGCATATTAAGAGTTCCATGATGACTATAGATATATATAGTCAACTTTCTACACTTTTGGATGACATTCTTTATCCTAGGAAGCTCACCGATGCCCTCTAACATAAGATCCACACAGTGGGCTGCACACGGCGTCCAGAAGATCCCTGGTCTCTTGTCCTTCAAAAGTCTCCCTACTGCAATATTACAAGATGCGTTATCAGTCACAACCTGCACAACATTGGCTTCTCCAACCTCCTCAATGCAGCCATCCACCAATTTGAAGATGTATTCAGCATTATGGATATCAGCAGATGCGTCCAAGGCCCTCAAGAAGCTTGTGCCCCTTCTGCAATTAATGCACAAATTCATGATGCTTCTACCTCTTCTATCTGTCCATCCATCAGTCATGACTGTGCATCCACTTCTCCTCCATTCATCCTTGTGTGTCTCCAATGAGCTTTTCGTGAGTGCCACCTCATTTTTCAGAAGAGGCTCACGAAGCTCATACACTGAAGGACCCTGCAAGGACCGAATTGACCCACCGCCTCCAACATGACATTGAAACTCATCAACTTTGCGGTGTTCATTGCTATACCTAAAACATTCACAAAATAGAAGCAATTAAATAATGTACATCAATACATGAAAACAATTAACCATTAAATGAATGTACATGAAGATGTTGAAGCATATCAACTTACCGGCTTGATAAAACCAACGTGCAATGAACTGCAAGGTCTTCCTCCTCTCTTCCTTCTTCAGCTTATTGTTGATATTTTCTTGCTTTGTCGATATCCGCTCCTTAACAACATCTTCTGGATCCCTCTTGTAAAACATATTAATCTGACCCACCACCTTGGGCATTTTCGCCCTAGAACCGCCAAGTACTAGCAACTCATCATCATCAGAGCGATCTCTAATGTTCACTTCATCCCTGGCTTCATCCATCTGCTGCTTTTTCTTAGCTTTTTTTGCGGTTGTTTTGTCTAGATAATCAATAATCTCCCTTTTGACCTCTGGAGGTACGCTCATGCATGCATTAACATCCCCCCTTATACAAGCAAGGTGCTTCTTGAATCTGTAAATTCCACCCGTGGAGATGTGTTTACAAAAAGTGCATCTCCACTTGTCTTTTCGAGAGGGGTCGGGCATCTCACAGTACTTCCAACCCGGGTCGTTTCACTTGCTGCTCTGAGTGACATTTTGCTGGTTTTCAGGAACTGGAGGTGGATGCGCATCATCATCCATCTACAAACCAGTCACTGAAATCAGTAAAATAAATATAGAAATAAATATAGACATTTATTATAGCTAATCAGTAACATAAGCAAACAATAGTACTATAGTAGTGTAGTACAAATTAGTACATAAGCAAATCAGTAATATAAGCAAATCAAATCAGTAACATAATCAATGAAATCAGCAAATGAAATCAGTAACATGTCAGTCTTGTTACTAATCAGTAACATAAGAAAACAATCAGTAAATATAATCCCAAATCCGCAACATTATAGACTGAGCAAGGGGGGGATGCTTCACGGTGCCAACAGATAGTGCGGGAATCAGTTGAAGTGATGCATATAACTGATCAATAGTAGTGTACTACGAATTAGTACTTAGTAGCAAGGATTTGAAAACAAAATTAAATCAGTAGCATTTTTGAGTACCTTACAGAGTACCAATGTTACATTGATACACGCACCTAGACCAGCTGGCAGGAGGTCCCCACCGAAACGGCCTCTGCTGCACGGCTCTGCTGCACGGCCCTCTGCACCGCCCCCGCTCCACCCAGAAGCAATAGCGGGAATCGCGTTGCTGATCCCGCCCGCTTTAGGAAAAGGCAAAGGATTGCCACAGGCCTGGGCGCCACTATCACAGTAGTACGGGTGTTACCCATATAGAGGGCACCGTGTATATATATGTCCCTTCCTTAATGAAAAACGACATGATTTGATTGTTGATCTGAGCCCCTCCTTGCCTTGGCAAGACCCGGGTGATTCCGGGAGCCCTACCTCAAGACGGTTCGTTGTCGCAAACTCGCCGCCCGATCCATTCCTCCCCCCTCTGCCGGTATCAATTTGGTATCGGAGCCAGTCCACCCACCTACGCTTCCCACCCTCATCACCCATAGGCGGCAGCACGAGTAGCTCCATGGAAGATCTCTTCGTCGGAATGCAAGAACTCCTGGGCAGACAAGCATGAATCATCGAAGCGCATGAAACGCAGTTCGAGCTGATCCACAAAGGCCTCCGCGATCTCAATATGAAGTTTGAAGCCAAGGAAAAGGAGAAGACGAGGGACCCTTCGCCGGATCAACGACGAAGCGAGGACGATTATAGCAAGCGGTGGAAACTCGACTTCCCCTCTTACGACGGACGAACGCCGCCGAATCTCTGGCTCCAAAAGTGTGAATACCACTTCGACATCGGCGACGTCAAGTCAGATGCCACCAAACTCCGTCTCATCGCACTGAACCTGGATGACGCGGCCCTTGAATGGTATGCTTCGTACAAGAAATCCATGACAGTGCCTTCATGGGATGATTTCTGTGAGGACCTCACGCTCAGGTTTGGGAAGCCGTCCGCAACAAACCCCACGGGCGAGCTGTCTAAACTCAGGCAAACAGGTACAGTGGAGGAGTTCGAGATCGAATTTCAACAACTCATGAATCGTTGTCCGGGAGTACGAGACACGCAACTATCCGCCTATTTCTTCAGCGGTCTAAAAGACGAAATCCGAGCAGAACTGGAAGTTCGCGGCATCGAGCCCCCGGCGGACCGCTACCTCATCAGTCGACGCGCGAAAAGAATCGAGGACATCTTCGAGATGAACCGCAAGTCAAGGTACGGAGGCACCTACCACACACCGCCGCCCGCACCTAACAAACCAAACAAGAACATGGCGCCGGTGCAAAGGCTGTCCAATGAAGAGATAGCCGACCGCCAAGCCAAGGGCCTATGCTTCAAATGCCCGGAGAAATTTGTTCTCGGCAACCGCTGCACCAACCCGATCCTTTTCCTCTGCGAGACGGGGGAAGACGATGAGGGTGACTGGACCATGGACCCAATTCAACCACCGCCCACCTCCTCTACGCCTCAACTCCTCCTTGAGCCTCCACCTCCCACTGACACACCGACAATTTCCACCATGGCCCTAACGGGCTCCACAGGAAATCGAACCATCAAAATGTGGGGAACCATCGCCCAGAAGAACCTTCTCATCCTACTGGATTCAGGAAGCTCCAGGAACTTCATAGACCCCAAAGTCCTACCACCGGAACTCCTCTCATCTGCTAGCCTAGCGTCAGGACCAGTACAAGTGGCCGGCGCAGGCCTCCTCCGTTACTCAGGGAAGGCACAACAACTTCCAATCCAACTCCAATCGTACTCCGGCCAGGCAGACTTCCTACTACTACCGATTGGTGCTTACGATGCCGTATTAGGAGTCGAATGGCTAGAACCCCTGGACCCGTCAGTGTGGTCATTCAAGAACACGACAGTATCCTTCCCAAGCGCAAGCCCACCGTTCACACTCTCGGGCATTCCACCAAGTAGAGTCGATATAATCACCCCCGCCGCATCAGCTCACCTACTCCAAGATGCCAGAGATGTCCTCTTCCTAATGTCCCCAGACCCCCCCAAAGCCACCACCACCGCCCCACCACCTGAAATACAGATTCTCCTTTCCAAATTTGCGACTGTCTTCCAGGAATCACATGTGCTACCTCCATCCAGGGCACATGACCATCGCATTCCCCTTCTTGACGAGTCATGGGCAGTATTCGGCGCCCGCTACCGATATCCCCACTTCCATAAGGTTGAGCTCGAGAGGCAAGTGCAAGAATTACTGGACCAAGGACTCATCCAACCCAGCTGCAGTCCATTTTCCTCTCCGGCCATGCTTGTTAAAAAGTCCGACGGAAGTTGGCGCCTCTGCGTGGATTACCGTTCGCTCAACGCTAACACAATCAAAGGCAGATTCCCTATTCCGGCAATCGACGAACTTCTCGACGAGCTACATGGAGCAACCATATTTTCAAAACTCGACCTCCGATCGGGCTACCACCAAATCATCGTCTACCCCCCTGACCGCCACAAAACAGCCTTCTCCACCCACGCCGGCCACTAGGAATACCTCGTCATGCCATTTGGCCTTTCCAACGCCCCCTCCACCTTCCAAAATTTGATGAACGACCTCTTTCGACCACTACTGAGGAAATTTGTCCTCGTTTTTCTGACATTTTAATTTACAACAATTGTAGGTCCTCCCGTGTTTTGCACCTTCAGCATGTCCTTCAAATTCTGAGCGATGCACACATTCACGCAAAACCGTCCAAATGCCACTTCGCCGTCGCCGAGATCGCATATTTGGGACACATTGTGTCGGCCCAAGGCGTCCATGCGGACCCCTACAAGCTGACGATAGTAAAGCAATGGCCGCAGCCGGCAACACCTCGCGTTCTACGCGGCTTCCTGGCTCTGGCTGGGTACTACCGGAAGTTCATCAAAGGATACGCCCAACTGACGGCACCATTGACAGCCATCCTGAAGAAGGATGCCTTCACCTGGTCCCCTGAGGCAGCAGCAGCATTCTCGGCCACCAAAGAAGCACTTAGCCAACCACCAGTACTCGCCCTGCCCGACTACTCACAGCCTTTCATCATCAAGTGTGACGCATCAGGCCGAGAGATCGGCGCAGTCCTAATGCAAAACGGTCACCCCATCGCGTATTTCAGTGCGATGCTATCACCAACACAGGCGGCATCATCGAATTATGAGAAGGAGCTCATCGCCCTCACAACGGCGGTGGGCAAGTGGCGACAATACCTCATCGGAGCACCATTCACAATTAGAACCGATCACCATAGCCTCAAATTTCTCCTCGAACAACGAATTCACACACCATCCCAACAACGTTGGCTAGTCAAAGCTAATGGGATTTGATTTCAGGGTGGAATTCAAACCTGGATCAGCAAACAGAGTTGCGGACGCTCTCTCCAAACAACACGAAGAAGCACACCTATTTCCAATCACAACACTCATCCCAAATTGGGTACCGACCCTACAGCATGAGATACAGACACTACCCGACATCAAGCACCTATATGCTGAACTCCAAACCGGTCGGCTGAACCCAGCACACTACAAGGAGGACCAGGGCATCATCTTCTTCAAAGGAAAAATCCTCATCAGCAAGGAGTCCAGCTTGCTCCCAAGTATCCTCTTCGACGCTCACCAAAGCCCGATTGGGGGACATGCTGGTTATGATAAAACATACCAAAGAATCCGCCGCGACTTCTTCTGGACAGGGATGCGAACATCTATACGCAAGTATATCAGGGACTGTGATATTTGTCAACGACACAAAACCGACAACACGGCTCCAGCTGGACTTCTCCAGCCATTACCAATTCCAGAACTCATCTGGGAAGAACTATCCATGGACTTCATCGAAGGTCTTCCTCCAGTCAAAGGCACATCAGTGATCTTTGTCGTGGTAGACCGCCTATCCAAGTACGCCCATTTCAGCACATTGCGTCACCCATACACTGCCGCAACAGTCGCAGAGACCTTCATCACCAACATTGTCAAGCTCCACGGCATTCCCAAATCAGTGGTCTGTGACAGGGACCCGACATTCCAGTCGAACTTCTTCAAGGAGCTATTCAAACGCCTAGGTACGAAGCTCACCTTCTCAACAGCATACCACCCCCAAACAGATGGCCAGACGGAGGTAGTCAATCGTGGCCTAGAAACATATCTGAGGTGCTATTGCTCTGACTGCCCCAAGGAATGGCCGCGTTGGCTGCCATGGGCCGAGTACAGCTATAACACGAACTGGCACTCGTCCACACACTGTTCTCCCTTCGAAGTCGTCTACGGCAGACCACCACCATCATTGGCACCTTATGATCTACTCCGGGCTCGGACGATTCAGCTAGAACAACTAAAAGACCACCTCCGGCGAGCACAAACACAGATGAAGCAGCAAGCTGATCGCCATCGCACCGACCGCACCTACGAACCAGGAGATTGGGTGTTCCTCCGCCTCCGACCACACCGGCAAACGTCGGTAGCTGACCGTGCCAACAACAAGCTCGCTCCCCGGTTCTTTGGACCATTCCAAATCATGGACAAGATTGGGGCAGTAGCCTACAAACTACAGCTACCAGAGCACTCCAAAATTCACCCGGTCTTTCATGTCAGTCTCCTAAAGAAGCACATCGGCGACACCCCAGCAGCTCCACCGCAGTCCCTTCCGGCGTATTGGCCTCGCTCACCGTCAGCAGAACGCTTCCCCGATCGGATCCTCAAACGACGCATGGTGAAGAAACAGAACCACGCTGAAGCAAAAGTACTAGTCTCCTGGATCAACCAGCCGGAAATGGACGCGACATGGATACCATACGCCGCACATTTCCCACTTGGACAGACCCCACGGACGTGGTTGTGTCCCACGAGGGGGGAGTTGATACATGCATCTAGACCAGCTGGCAGGAGGTCCCCACCGAAACGGCCTCTGCTGCACGGCCCTCTGCACCGCCCCCGCTCCACCCAGAAGCAACAGCGGGAATTGCGTCCCCGCCCGCTTTAGGAAAGGCAAAGGATTGCCACAGGCCTGCGCGCCACTATCACAGTAGTACGGGTGTTACCCATATAGAGGGCACCGTGTATATATATTTCCCTTCCTTAATGAAAAACGGCATGATTTGATTGCCAATCTCAGTGATCTGAGCCCCTCCTTGCCTTGGCAAGACCCGGGTGATCCCGGGAGCCCTACCCCAAGACGGCTCGCCGTCACAAACCCGCCGCCCGATCCATTCCTCCCCCCTCTGCCGGTATCATACATAGAAGAAGGTAGAAAGGAGGAGAAAACATGATAATATAGCAAAATTGAAGAGGGAATGACTTACCTTTGACGAAGACCTTTCGTTCTTGACTGGAAGAGGCCTTTGGAGATGAAAGGAAGCAGCAAACGAGCGCGGGGTGGGCTCCTTCCACGGCAGTAGCAAACACAGCAGGCGCACCTTCAGGTCTCCGGCCACTGGAGGGAGGAAACACAGTCGAAGCCCTTGAGACGCGTTCTGCGGGGGCGTCGGAGGCCTTGGAGAGGATTCTCAGAGGGATCGTTCACCAAGAAGCAGCATTGAGTGTGGGGGGTGCGAACTACTTCCGTCGGAACTGCTGTTCTTCCCCACACAGCTTTCGCGAAGTAGCGGGGTAGCGGGAGGGGGGGCTGAATGGGTAGGGCTAGGTTCTTTTTTCAGGAGCCGATTTTTCAAAAAACGGCTGTAACCGGACGCTTAACCGTTCAGTTCAGGCGGGCTAAGCGGCCCAAAAGCGGACGCCTAATTTCCCAGCGACTAACAACCGCCCCAAGCAAAAAAGCAACGGCCAGGGCCCATGGCCGCTTAAGCGGGCGCCTGGTCCGTTTTTTAATTCATTGTTCTTCGACTTTGCTAGAAGATTTAAGTTGCAGATCATGATATGAAGGTGCCTTGATGCCTGGGCCTGCACCTACAATGCATCTACCATTTTTTGAAATAATGGATAATTGGCAGCATTAAAAGGGATACTGGTGTCATAGAACCAGACTGCCACTAAAGAGTGCACATGCTCCTTCGCCTCAGCTGTAAGAAAGCAAATTTAATAGAAGGTTGTGACCCGGGAGTGGTTCTTGGGGGCAAAGTAATCATGTAGCTGACCCTTCCCTTTATCAGTCACATAAGCAGAAGATTTAGAAGAAACCCTAGAAAGAGTTTCCAAGACTTGAAGATCATCAACTTTTTGACTTTGTGCTGCTGCAAATGGATTGATCTCTTCATTACGATCTGTTGCATGCTTCTTTTTCTCCTCATGCCATTTCAAAAGTGCTTTCATCTGTTCCCGCACATCATGTGATACACCTTTGCATGCTTGAATTTGTCCTCCCATTCCAACCAAATGTTGTTTCAACCTATGAATACCACCACCCTTGAAAGTATCAGTGCAGTGAAGACAAGTCCAAGTCTTTTTCCCATCAACATCAATTTTCTCCACAACATGCTTCCAAGTGGAATCTGACTTCCTCGCACTGAGGGTGCATTCGACTCTCTAGGAGGAGGTTGAGGGGAAGACATATCTAAAGTGTGATGATAAATGTACAATAATTCCATACAAACCACATCTAGTTAGCAAGTTAAAAATAAAAGTCATTGCAAGGCAATACAGTGAACTATAAAAACACATTGCAAGGCAACACAATTAGACTTATTAGTAGGTAGCAGAGCAAAGCAGCGGTAAACCAATTTGTAATTGAATGCTTGGAACAATAAAATACACAATCCAATTTGGCAGAAATTTGTAGTGAGTGAGGGAAAGAATTGGTACCACAATTGGTGATAGATTGCAATTGCATTCACAAAAATTTGATAGCAGCAGGTAGTGCCCCACCAATTCAGCACAATAGCAATTCGTTAGGCAACAATAATGCACCAAAACAGCTAGCCCGTGAAATAAAAAATGGCCAGGCGGGCCGCTTAAGCGTCCATGACCCCCAGCCGCTTAATTTTGCCATTAATCGCCCGCTTAATCATTTTGAACAAAATTGCCCTCTTTTTGCCCGCCTCACCCGCTTTTTCCCACTTTTTTCCCGCTTTTTGCCCACTTTTTTCCCGCTTTTGTTTTAAAATCCTAATGTAAGCATCTAACATTAATTAATTACATAGCCAAGTAGTGTTGACTATAATATACGAAACTTGTATACATTAAATGTTCTATGAAATAGCTAGTCCTAATTTAGAATGCATACTTTGTGTGTAAGTTGTAATAATTGGGTACTGTTGTAATGCATCTAAGTAAATATCCTATTGCTCTATTATACTAGAAATGCATGATTAGTTTTACTGATTTCCTTGCTGCTTTCAGTGATTAATGATTGGTATTGCTGGTTAGTATTACTTTAGTGATTACTTTAATTCAATAATTCATAGTTTGTTATATACAATTACTGATATGCTTGCTGATTTTAGTGATTAGAGATGTTGATTAATAGTAAGTATTGATGAATACTTAGTTTATTGCTGATTAGATATGTATAGAAGTTCCTTATAAATATATTTTTTATATACACATACATATAGTTTTGTATAAAAATATATAAAATTTAGACACCCGCTTTTCAAAAATCACCCGCTTAATCGCCCGCCTACCGCTTAATCGGTTACAGGGTGTCGTCTGCACGCCTCCCGCTTCCCGCTTTCTAATACATTGCAGCTAGCATTAGAGGGAGAGATATATGAGAAATTAGAGGACAATAGTATAGCAATAGATAGAACTTCACAGTTTAGTTAGCAATAAAAAATTAAGAATAAAACGTGGAGAGAAGAAGAAGGGAGCAGGTGAAGTGTGAACGACAAGTACCAACAGCCCCAACATTCCAAGGGGGGGGGGGGGGGTAATAGAAAGAGGAGGCACAAGAACGATGTAGAAGAAAGAGTGAAAGAGAAGAAGAGGGTAGGTATATAGGAAGCGAAGGAGGGGAGGAGGTAGAGAAAAACATGAATAGAAAAAGAGAAGGGGAGGTATAGAGGAAACGAATGGAGGGTGAAGGAAGAGCAAAAAGAGAAGGGGTTACACGATGAAGTCTTGGAGGAGAAAGAGAGAGAAAGAGGCCATTGTCAACTTGTAGGAAAGGGAGGAGGAAGAGAACAATTGAATAAAGAAGGATTTGGGGCGGAAAAGAGAGAATAGAAGAGAAGGAGAAACGTACCTTGGTGGTGATTGTGGTGGTGCCAACAAGCAGCGAAGTGACTCTTTCCAGTAGCAACTTGCTCACCCAACACGGTTTCTATCGACAACAACTGCTTCAACAGAGGGAACTTCTATCGGTGGAAACAACTCCAGCTACGACGAATGAAGACAGAGCAACAACATCGTGTGGAGACGGCGCAACAACATCGGGTGAAGATGGTGCAACACCGGAGACGAAAACGCAAGGGCTGCCGGAAACGAGCGCCAGAGTGGAAGCAACCGGCCAGTTCTTGGCCGGTTACATGTTATTAGCAGGTCTGAAGCCCAACCGCCGAACCAGTTAGACCATCGGTTCCTAGTTCAACCGGTTGAACCGGTTAGTTCGGTCCTGTTTTCATAACTATGTTTGAAAGATGGTAGCTTCCTGCAATTTGTTAATACTAGAATTGGAAAATCCTTCTTTGATGGTGTTGTCGTTGACCGAGTAGAACTAGGAGCGTTGGCAAAGAAAAGGAACTTGTGGGTTGGATGAAAAACCTTCAGGTAATATGTTTTGGACTTGAGTTTCCAACCCATTTTGAAAGCTTGACACCCAACAGTGAGGCCCAACAATAGCCTTGGACATCGATGAGATGGATGTAGCAATGATGTTGTCAATTTTTGTTGGGGTGGTAAATGAGAAGGTTCACCAAAGAGAGGTTGGAACTCTCGCAAGAGTCAATAGATGTTAAGGGCCACATTTTATATGATGTCGTGTTTCTCAGCTAGCTCATTGATGAACAAAACATCTTGAGCATGACAAAGAAGTTGAAGAGAGGCTTTGTCGGGTGCAAGGTCCACCTAGTCAACTGGAAGACCAAATAGTGAGATGGCCATTGTGGAGCCTCCAACTCCTTTGTGGTGCCTCCTTGTTGCTCCTAGATGGCTGTAGGAGCGAGGAAAAAGGTTGGTGCACTTATGGAACTAGACACCACAATCCCAATGTTCCCTCTTGTCGTCGCTCATGGACAAGGGTGAATTAGGGTTCCATCCAATCGTCAGTGTGGGGGGAAGTTGGGGTCTTCTCACATTGTTGACTCATTGGCGACGCCTCCCAATTGACTGGTATGACACTAGGGACCTTGGAAGGGAATTAGGGGTGGTGGTGGGGAGCATGGCCTAGCAATGAGGGGTTGGCTACGCTATAGGTTGCTAATTTGCTATAGGAGCCCCTGACTTTGAATGGGGGAGAAGATAATAGGGAAAAGGAAGGAAGGATATGAGGTTAAGGGAAGGAGGGATTTACATGGTGGATAGACTATTGGGTGGGATTTATTGTGGAGTTGGAAAACTAGGGAAGATAAAAGGTATAGGGGAGGGGAACAATGGCAGTGTTACATTGTTCATTGGAACATTATTGATTTTTTGACTTTTGGGTGGAAGAAATTATTGCGAACTTAGGGTTTGGGATTTAATTGATGGTGGAGCATTGATGGTTTAGGCCGCACATAGAGTTAGGTTCACTTTCCAAGTGGGTCTTGGGATATAGACCTAGGATTTGGATCTAAGGCTTCCGTACCCAACTGGTACAAACCACGTTTGTCAAAACTAATATTATTCAATGGTTGTACGGTACCTCCATGCATTGGTCTATAAGATAACTCGAGGGAGGCCATACTTGACTTATTTCCACTAACGATCCAACTGAAGCAAGAAATAAACTATTAATTTAGGACTTCCTAATAAGTTCCCGAATTTTATATTACAAATAAATCCTTCAACTAATATTGTAATAAAAGGCGACATAAAAGGTGAGGAATAATAATAAATAAATGTTGGTTTCTAATAAGGACTAGACAAGCCATAGAATGTTTGGCTCTAGATCAACATCAATTAATCTATTGAATGTTCCATATCAGAAAACCTTGAGATGGAAGTGTGGTAGGGCTTAGTAACTCGGATAGTGTATGTAAAAGTGTTACTTGATTCAACACATACATTCTTTTAGTACGTATGGATAAAATTTATGAAAGCCTATCATTACAGAAGAGAAAGATGACTTTAGTTCTTTTTATAGGTATAGTCGCACACCGAAATGACTTAATGGTAAATATTCTTGTCTCTGTGGTGGCAATTAGTTTTAGGTTGACCGGGCTTAATTTCAGATCATTTTCAGTCAACATATTGGGTTGACCCAAAACTTGTAAAAGACGGATTTTCGTGTCAAAACCCCTGCTAAACCTAAACCCTAAAATATTTGCGGGTCTATTATTTTTGGCATGTAAATCCAAAAACTAAGAGCACGGTTTAAAAAAACTAAGCTATCTTTTGTCTAGTCCTGTAAAAAAGAATTATAATCAACAAACTTCAATGTAAACAGACACAAAAGTGATAAAGAAATATAAAATCGATATGGTTTGTCCAAGAATCTTAAACACAAATTCTAAAACATATAGCATAATGAATCATATAAAATTATATATATAAGCAAAGGACTTAACTAAAACTAATACAGACCAATAGAAAATGATGTAAAATTGTCAAAAATAAACATAATGAGGGATGTATGTATTAGAAATTTAACATGCCATTGGGTGGGTTAAACTGTAGTTTTTTTGTTTTAATTGAAAATATAAATGTGAATTTTGTGTCAATCTGGTCAATTTGGGTCTAAAGTCAAAAGCTAGACATGGCCCTAAAATAATTTTGGGTTCTTTGTGTTTGGGTAAAATTTGGGTCGGGATGAAAAACCATAGAACCTGGCCTACTTATGCAATTCGGGTTCCGGTCGGGTCTAATTTTGATCATCCTTACATATGATTGTTACCTCTAGTCTCAAATGTAGATGCTTTTATCCTTCATTGAAAGCAGCACTTTTCATTCAAGGGAAAAACACATCGTGTAACAATTTGAAATTATATAAATTTTGAAAAATTAACTTTGCTGGCAATATCTTCGTTTTGTTTGATAGTGTATTCTAGTTTTTCTGTTGTCTTTTTGAAGAAGTAGCGAGTAGATAGATGTACTATATGCGAATACATAATCATAATCTGTACTTCATTCAGAATATATAGAAATAAAATCCTATTGTATTTATATTTTATATATAAGATGGAATCTATGGAAGTGATTAGTCCTTGAGATTCATCTGATTTACCAAACAACATCTCCTCCAAATACCTGTCCATTCATGTCTTTTCAAACTTGCTTTTTAGTTCCAAACATTCCACATTGCGCAGCCGTTCATTGCCCTTGCACCAAAGAAAAAGCCCTTGATATTTAGAAAATAAGTGTGTATTTTCGCCAATCCAGTCAATCGTAGCTGCAGTTGTTTGCCGTTGTACCGGATCCCGTTTGGTCTCTTTTATCTTTTTCCTTGTTTTATTCTAGTGAACCTTGTGAGTTGTGCATGCTCTCTATTAAGTTTGGCCATATGCCTTTTCTATTTGGCTTTCTAGACCATATCACGCTACTATATACCTTTCAATCAGTTTTAAGTTGACGACGATTAGATTAAGTTTCTGTCTAGACAGGAGTTTCTATCGTAGTTCTTGTTGTCTTTAATATGCTTTTGTTGGCAGGTATTTGATCTCTACCAGTTATGACATGCTTTATAACAATACACATGAAATTGATGGATTTAGGTAACCTAACGACGTCTCTTTAATGAAACAGAGTTATAGAATAAGGTGTGGCCATGCCCTATAATAGGAAGTTTCTGTTTCATATTTTTTAAAACATGATACAGATGTAAACCCCCACCCCCACCTTGACCCCCTCCCATTAACTCAATATATCCTAAACATGAATATTTGGTAGTAATAATGCATTATCCATTCTATTCTGATCACAATTGCCCTTCTAACGGCTAAGATATGTTTGGCCTGGCATGCAGGAAGTTGGAGATAAAGTAAGCCAGTGATCACACGAGCTTTTTCATTCTGTCGTTATGGAATTGCTGAGGGAAGAACGAGAAGGTTTGTTCCCGGCATATATGTTCTCTTTTTTATTTGGTTTCTGCTTTAAAGTTGTTCAATGCAAGACGTTG
This sequence comes from Alisma plantago-aquatica, assembly GCA_963693085.1. NCBI lineage: Eukaryota > Viridiplantae > Streptophyta > Magnoliopsida > Alismatales > Alismataceae > Alisma > Alisma plantago-aquatica. Next base: position 1,027,236 of record OY856413.1, read on the forward strand.
GTATTTCCTGTTATTGCCGTTCTTACTTGATGTCATAATAATTACATCCAGTTGTATTCAATTCTTTCATTATTGGTCGTGAAGTGAGCATGCTACTCAAAGCACTTGTATCTCCACTAAATGACACAGTTTCTGATGTCCTTATGGACTCTTGTAAATTCTTATTCATAGTTTTTTTTTCATCCATAACTACGTTTACTTTTGCAAGCAATTCTGTTTCTGCTTCTCATAACTACGTGTGTATAAATGTTATTATGGTCTCTTGTAAAGTTATTATATTGAATTAAGTGTGCAACAAGAAATATGTTAATATTTGTATTCTATTTTCAGAATCAAGCATGGGGATGGTGCAAAATCCAAGATTGATCAAGCGAGAAGAGGTACAAAGTAAAATGCTTGTTTATGTTTTGAAATTTCAGAGTGCACTTCTATTGTTTGACTTGCTTCTTGGCTGCTTTGATGTGTTCCGTCAATGCAACTCGATGTTTGGACAATTATCGCCATATTGAATTTACTGCACTTGACTGCAGCTACGTTAGGGTTTTGAAACCTGATCCACATGGATGGTTGGACTGGTTGATCTACCACCCGATAGGTCTAACCAGTCAGGTGGGACTAAAACCCCATTTTGGCCCATACTTGGCTTTGACCTAGTAACCTGGCCTATTCAACTACTTACCTAGTGACTCAACCCTGGTATCAAAGAACATGCTGAGTTTTGCGGATTATATTTTCCCCTCTCGAAATGTTCATTTGATTAGATTTAATCTCCTTCCACTAAATCCCAACATTCAATGTATTGAAATATTCACATATTAAGTTATAGGTAACTTGTTTAGAGCATCACAAAGCCATCAGTTTCCTTGTTTGTGAATGGATGTTTGATTTTTATGTTTGATGTTTCATGATATCATCCTTTCATATAGTAGTTTATATACATATACATATATTTATACACATATATAAACATCTATATGCACATATACATACTATATGTATATGTACACTAATATACATTTACATGCATGTATATAATTATATGGTATATATTGTGTCATGTTAACTTCACTGGCTTACTAAGTCAACCTGGCAGTTGAACTAGAGAACCGGTGACCCAAGAGTTCTAGTATACTAGAAATCCCAACATCTAATGTATTGAAACATTCACATATTGAGTTATTTGTAACTTGTTTGAAGCATCACTAAACCATTGGTTTGCTTGTTTGTGAATGGATGATTGTTTTTTTATGTTTGATGTTTCATGCTTTCATAGTAATAGTTTATATACATATACATATATTTACACACATATATAAACATCTATATGCACATATACATACTATATGTATATATACACCCATATACATTTACACGCGTGTATATATTTATATCGTATATATCATGTCATGTTAAATTCACTGGCTTATTCAGCCGACGTAAGTCCCAGAAGTTTTAGTATACTAGGCTCAGTAATTAATTGAATACCCAAATTCAAAAGTTACTTGTGCATATGCTTTGGCGTAGTGAATAAGTACATGTTAATTATCTTCTCATACATAAAATTTAAAATTTAGTACCATAAATATTTTTATGACAAAAAATTAAAAATAACTTTTAGATTGCCACTAAAACAACATTTGTCACTGTAATTAACTTTTAGACGAACGCTTAAGTGGGTTAAGCAAACCATAAGCAATTGCTTGATTCACAGCCGCCTAAGTGAGCGCTTAGGCCCACTATGGCAAGTTCGGGATTCAACAACTTTTCCGCTGGCCGGAAAAATCAGAATTCGGAAAAAAATGAAAAATTCGTGAAACAATCGATATATTTCAGTCAACTATTCGGAAATAATCGAGAATAAATCGACTATATATATATATACATATACTTGTATACACACACATATATATATACATATATGTATATGTCTATATATATGTATATTTATACATGGGCGTTCATTCATTGCCCGCGCGGGTAGCTACCTGCTCCAAAATTTGTTACTTTTTCTGCAATTTGTTACTTTACACATTTACATGGTTACATTGCCTTCCAAACTGTTACATTACATGCATAGTAGTTACAGTTGTAACGGATGTAGAATGACATACTTTTTCCAAAAATTTTACTGTGTATTCAGCTAGCTTTTACTTTTTTAGTCGAATAGTTACTTTGTGGTCAATATAATTACTTTTTTTGTCCAGACAATTACTTTTATGAGCAAATAGTTACTTTTTAGGCGGCACGGGTAGCGAATTCTAGGTTACCTGTGCGGGTATTATTAGTATATAGACTTTCCTGTGTTTTTTTACTTAGTATATTTTTCTCTTGAATGTGTTATCATTGTGTTTAGTTTTATCCCACATGGGTTATCTCTAAATCTTGTGGTCTTCTCTTGTCTTATAAAAGAGAACCATGTACTCCTTTTTTAATTATCTCAATAATAGGATTATTAGCCACAACTTCTGGATGGTATCAGAGCCACCCGATCCTCCCTAACCCTGATCCTTTCCCATCAATCCCAGCTGCCACCCCCTTTCCCTTCTCCCAAGCCACTTCCCACCCTGCCCCCCCTCCTGCTGCCGCCGACCAACACCTCCCTTGGTGCCGCCGCCACCACCAGCCCCTCCAGCCGCCGTCACCCCCTCCCCTACCTTTCTCCCTTGCTGCCCACCTCCTTCCCTCCCTTCTTCTCCACCGCAGCCGCCCCCTGCTGCCCGCCGCCACCCCACACCCACCACTACCATCTCCCGCAGCCACAACCACCCTCCCCATCCTCTCTTCTCTCTTGTTTCTCTTCCCTAGTTTTTTGCTCACCATCTAGTTCGACGACATGCTTCCGTTCGTCTCCGTACGCTCTTCCGAAAAAGCTTACGTACAACCCATGTCTTTTCCAGTTCTGGCACGTTGAAGGCGTAAATCAACTTTTCTCATGGTGGAGTGATCTTTTATCTATAGTTGCGTAGGTTTCTTACTTCTTTATCTGCCCCGTGAGGGTCTTCTGAGGTCCATGTGGATCTCCTACTTGCTACGACTACTAGTCCATGTGGTGGACTTCTGCTACTGACTACTGCTACTGCTGATCCTTGTTGTGCTAGTGCTACTGTTCTGCTCTGGTATGATGGCGACTCCAGATCTCCCGCGCACTCTCTGTGTTACTATGGTGAAGTTGGACAGTTCCAACTATCACCTATGGGCTGCCTCCTTTGAGTTTTATGTCAAATCCCAAGGTCGCCACTCTCATCTGACTACAAAAGGCCCGTCTCTTCCTGCTGCTGATGCTGACGAGAAGACGAAACAAGCCCATGATCTCTGGTCCAAAGAGGACTATGAGGTCATGACATGGATGGTCCACAACGGTGAAGCCAAGATCAGCCAGTCCCTGCTCCGTCTTTAGACTGCCAAAGAAATGTGGGAGCAACTCTCCCATGTTTACTCACACCAACAGAATCCTAAGAAGGTCGTTGAGATCTTCAAGCAACTTGCCAAACATGAGTATTCTACTACTAACTCCGTCGAGGATTACTACAACTCCTGTTGTGCCCTCTGGGATGAGTTCTGGGTGTATCATCCTCTTTCTACTGACATCGATGAAGTTCATCGACAGCGGAACGAACTTATGTTAGTTCAGTTCCTCGCAGGCCTACCTGCTTCCTTTGCTGGTGTTGTGGACCAAATTCTCTCCAGCGACCTTTTACCCACTCTCTGTGATGTGCTCAAAAGGGTCCAACGCTTACCTTCTGTGTCTCTGAACGTGCCTGACTCTTCTGATGGGGCAGCCCTCACTGTTCGCTCTGGTGACTCCTTTCGTGGTCGCGGTTGTGGCAGAGGTCGTGGCCGCAGAGGACGTTCTTCTGCTCCTGGCTGTGGCTCTGGAGCTGATCCTATCGAGTCCCGCTACTGCACTCACTGCAAGCGCACCAACCATATTGAAGATTGTTGCTGGATCAAATACGGCAAACCTGACTGGGACAATAAAGTGACTTCTGACTGGGACAATAAAGTGACTTCTGACCAGACTGAACCTGCTCCATCAACAGCTGACTGGATCTGCTCGGAATTTGAAAAACTGCTTCAAGCTCGCATGGCTTCCTCTATTGATACTTCAAATGATGATAGCGCCACCCTTCTGACCAAGACTGGTAAACCTTCATGGGCGATTGACTCTGGTACGACCTCTCATATTTCTGGCAATCCTACTTTATTCTCTAAATTGCACAAGACATATTTTATACCGCCTGTTACTTTAGTTGATGGCTCTAAATCACCGGTTACTAGAATTGGTGATATAAGTTCTACTGATAGTCTTCCACTGCAATCCACTCTCTATGTCCCTAAGTTTCCCCTTAATTTACTATCTGTCAGTAAAGCTGTGAAGAGCCTTCGTTGCTTAATTAAGTTTGATCCGGATGGTATTCTGTTTCAGGATCTGCGCACGAGGATGACGATTGGTTCAGGCCATGAGGGACCGGATGGACTCTACTACTTGGACGATCTGAAGCCAGCTGCATAGTTGACATCATCTGTGGCCGACATTCAGTGGCATTATAGATTGGGACATCCTTCTGCTGTAAAATTAAAAGCTTTATTACCTGATGTAGTTAGTTCTGTTTTTCATTGTGAGACATGCCAGCTTGGCAAGCAAACTCGTGCTACCTTTTCACCAAAATTTTGCATTAGTTCTAAAGCTATCTTCGATGTTATACATGCTGATGTTTGGGGTCCATGTGCTGTGACGAGTACTTCTGGTTTTAAATGTTTTCTGAGCTTCATTGATGATTTCTCTAGAGCAACCTGGCTGTTTTTACTGAAAGATAGATCTACCATTCTTGATAAAATTACTGACTTCTTTGCTGAAATCCGTACCCAGTTTGCTAAGCCCATTAAAATTTTGCGCACTGACAATGCTTTGGAGTTTATGCAAGCCTCTGTTAGTAGTTTTTGTCGTCGTCAGGGGACCATCCACCAAACATCCTGTGCCTATACCCCGCAACAAAATGGTGTCGCTGAGCGCAAAAACCATCATCTCCTTGAAGTTGCGCGTCCTTGAAGTTGCGCGTACCCTTCTTTTTCACAACCATGTTCCTCAGTCTTTTTGGCCCGAGGCGATATCTACTGCTTGCTACCTCATTAATCATATGTCATCCTCTGTGCTCGGCAATAAGACTCCATATCAGGTCTTGTTTCATGATGCACCTCTTTTCTCTATGCCTCCTCGTATCTTTGGGAGCACGTGCTTTGTTAAAAATCTCCAGCCTGGCCTTACCAAATTAGATCCTAGAGCAACTAAGTGTGTTTTCTTGGGATACTCTCACAGTCAAAAAGCGTATCGATGCTACGATCATGTTTCTAAAAAGTGGTTTGTCTCCGTGGATGTAGTATTCTTTGAGCACATGCCTTTCTATTCTCCGGCTGGTTCTGCACTCACATCAGATTTACTGGTTGATACGCCTTTACCTGTTGTGGATGATTTGATTGATAATTCTGATGTTGCCTCCCCACCTGAAATGCCACCCCTGAAAGTGTACCACATAAGATAGAAGCCGACAGCTCCCTCTATGGCCTCTCCATCGTCTTCATCCTCTGTGCCAGATCAAACACCTCCGCAGGTATTTTCTGACCTTGATCTCCCTATTAGCCTGAGAAAAGGGACACAAACTTGTACTAAGCATCCCATTGGGAATTTTTGTTCTATTGATAATCTGGGTGCTAATTTTGCTAATTTTACTACGACCCTTTCTGTTATATATGTTCCTAAAACTGCTGCTCAGGCCATTAAAAATCATGCATGGCGTCAGGCTATGGAAACTGAAATGCAGGCGCTCACTGAGCGCAATACATGGCAACTTGTTGCTCCACCTGCTGATTGCTCTCTTGTTGGTTGTCGCTGGGTCTTCACGGACAAGTATCAACCGGATGGAACTTTTGAACGACTTAAGGCGAGACTAGTGGCTAAAGGCTATACACAGACCTATGGGGTCAACTACTTTGAGACTTTCTCTTTGGTGGCACGGTTGAACTCTGTGCGAATTCTTATTTTTGTTGCTATTAATTCTGACTGGCCTCTGTATCAACTTGATGTCAAGAATGCTTTCGTATATGGTGACCTTCATGAAGAAGTCTACATGTCACAACCCCCTGGTTTTTTTGCTCAGGGGGAGTCCTCTAAAGTATGCAGACTGAAAAAGACGATCTATGGCTTGAAACAGAGTCCCAGAGCTTGGTTTGATAAATTAAGCACTATTCTTCAGAAATTTTTCATTCAAGCGCTCCCAGTCCGATCACTCAGTCTTTGTCAAGAATACTCACACTGGCATTATTATTCTCATTGTTTATGTTGATGATATTATCCTCTCAGGAAGTGATCCTGCTGGTATACAGTCCACCAAGCACTATCTGGAAAAACATTTCGTCACTAAAGATCTTGGGTCTCTCAGGTATTTTCTTGGGATAGAGGTGTCCTGGTCTTTTTATGGCCTCTGCTTATCTCAACGCAAGTATGTTCTGGATCTACTATCTGAAACTGGTCTTCTAGGTTCTAAGCCTGCTAGCACACCTCTAGATCCGTACACCGACTGGGATGATGAGAATTCTCCTGCCTATCCTGACAATCATCAATATCGAAGAATGGTCGGTAAACTCATCTATCTTACTGTTACACATGCCGATATTACAGCTGCTGTTGGATTGGTTAGTCGTTACCTAGATAAGCCTCGACAATGTCATTGGGACGCTTTCTGTCATATTCTGAAATATCTAAAAAGTTCTCCTGGAAAAGGCATGTTGTACAAAAACATGGACATTGCAAACTTCTTAGCTATTCTGATTCCAATTACGCTGGAAACAAGGTTGATCGTCACTCTACTTCTGGCTACTGCACATTTGTAGGAGGCAACCTTGTCACTTGGCGAAGCAAGAAGCAGTCTGTAGTTGCTCGCTCAAGTGCTGAAGCAGAATATCGTGCCATGGCACACACTACCTGTGAACTGTTCTAGATTAGGAGCTTACTGAAGGACTTTGGTATCTCTGACTCGTCTCCTATTCCAATGTATTGTGACAACAAAGCAGCTACATTCATTGCCAGTAACCCTACTTTCCATGAGCGGACCAAGCACATTGAGGTGGATTGTCATTTTGTCCGCGAAGCTGTTCTCTCTGGCCAGGTCTCTACTCCCTACATTCATATGACTGATCAGGTGGATGACATCTTCACAAACATTCTACCAAAGACAAGGTTCACTGCTATGACATCCAAGCTGGGCATGATAGACATCTACGCTCCAGCTTGAGGGGGAGTATTAGTATATAGACTTTCCTGTGTTTTTTTACTTAGTCTATTTTCTCTTTACTGTGTTATCCTTGTGTTTAGTTTTATCCCACATGGGTTATCTCTAAATCCTGTGGTCTTCTCTTGTCTTATAAAAGAGAACCATGTACTCCTTTTTTAATTATCTCAATAATAGGATTTGATGGAGCTTCCACTTACGTGGAATTGCGTGCACCACTAAAAATCCTAAAGATGGTAAGTCCTTAGGTTTAGCCTTGCTTATACTAGATAGAGAACTCCACCCACATATGCTAAGATACGTGGAAGTCTTATCGTAGTATAGTTAAGGGTCGAATCCACGGGACAACGGTCTTGTTGTGAGCAACAAGATGGAAAACGTCGGAATTTCACTTAATCACTTGATAATTGGTGTTTAGATCAAAGGGTTGATTTGGTTGTTTTAAACTAAATGCAAGTAAAGTAAAGGCAAGAAAGTAAACTTAGGTTGTTAACAATGATTAATGAATCACTAGGGTGTGATCGGTTTTCACCACTACTACACATGGATCAACACGTGCAACATAAAAGCATAACCTGCAATAAGAGTTAGATCAGTTAGTATCTTTGTAGACTTAGCTTCCTTTCGGATGACTAACTACGAGGAGTGTGGGAATGTTGTAACGCCAACCATCCATGTAGGTATGGTCACTTACTTTACAACATTCCCTCCGCAAAGTGTGTTCCTTGACTCATCAAGGTTGTACTTTCATATGTCAACTGATTCCATTTCATAGCATGAAAGTACAAAGATGGGAGTGAGTATACTCCACTTCTAGGAAGGCACTCCTAGATACCGAAACAGATGCACAGTGGATACATGCACCTAAAACCAACATGCAAACGAGTTTCAGATCTAATAGCACAAACGTAGACAATTCATACTAAAAGATAAAGGATAACACAAGTTGGTGATCAAGCAATAAGCATTCATTAAACGTTTGATGTTGAACTGAAAAGATATGAACTCTATATTACAACTTATGGATTACATTTGCATGATATGAAAACATAGGTAGCGGGGCTTACTCCCCGCACCCTAGTGAGAGAGACTACTCGCTCATGACTAGGACAAAGAAGGAGGCAAGAAGAGAGAGAGAGAGCATCATCCCCACAAAGGAGGGAGGAAAGTCAACCCCTTGGAGAGAGAGAAATGATCCACCAGCTTCACAGGTTGCTTGATGATGAGATCTCCCTCTTCCCACCTTCTTTGGTGGGGAGAGAGAAAGCAGCTTTGAGATGGAGTATGGGTCTCAGACCGGCAGCCCCTGGGCAGAGGATGGAAGTCGGATTTGCTCTGGAGTGATTGAGGCAGCCTTTGGACGTCTGAACCTTGATATCTCGTGATGGACCCTTGGGGTCTTATTTATAGGCCTTAAGTGAAGTCCAAATGGTTTGGAGACCATTTGGACCTCAGGACCGTTTAGACCTCAAGACCGTTTGGACCTTGAGACCGTTTGGACTTCGAGACCGTTTGGACTTCAAGACCGTTTGGACCTTGAGACTGTTTGGACCTCAAGACCGTTTGGACCTCAAGACCGTTTGGATGTCAAGACCGTTTGGATCTTGAGACCGTTTGGCTTCATGCGGTCTTGAGACCGTGTGACTCCATGCAGTCTCGGGATTGATTGACTCCATGCGGTCTCGGGATCGATTGACTCCATGCGGTCTCGGGACCGTTTGGCTTCATGCGGTCTCGAGACCGTGTGACTCCATGCGGTCTCGGGATCGATTGACTCCATGCGGTCTCGGGACCGTTTGACTCCATGCGGTCTCGGGACCGTTTGGCTTCATGCGGTCTTGGGACCGTTTGGCTTCATGCGGTCTTGGGACCAATTGACTCCATGCGGTCTCGGGGCCATTTGGCTTCATGCGGTCTTGGGACCGTTTGACTCCATGCGGTCTCGGGACCGTTTGGCTTCATGCGGTCTTGGGACCGTTTGAGTCCATGCGGTCTTGAGGTTGATTTAGTCTTTTATGATTTTTTTATGTCTTTTTCTACAGATATAAAGAGGAAAAGTTAGTCTGATGGTATATTTACAATAAGAGGGAATATTTAGGGATTAAGGCTAATTCTAATTGATAAAGAGTATGGAAAACTAAAGAAAAGACTAAGGTAAACATCCAAAATTGGAGGTTATCAGGATTATTAGCCACAACTTCTAGAGGTATTAAAGATAATCCCTATATATGATATATACAAATACACACACATATATGTTTGTATATATATACATAAATATCAGATACAAATGTAACTATTAAAGTCACGATATGTACAATCCTATTGAGTGAAAAAAGTAGGAAAAGAATTAAAGAATAGTAGGTAATAACAATGGACTATCGGGAGAGTGGGGGTTTGGAGGTTTAGTGTGTATAAGGAATTTGTGTATATGGTTTGGTAAAAAAGAGCAAACGACTTAAAAGAGAAAAATCATGAGTAAATGTGAGTCATGAAGAATCGTGAAAAATCATATAAATCGTGAAAAAGTGGGAAAATTGTGAAAAGTCATGAAAAATTGGCGACCGACGTATTAATCATAGTGAACATTCGGGAGCTTATAGGATGGCGAAAAATCGTCGATTTTTCATAATATTCGGAGACGTTTGTTACTATTCTTAGGCCTGGGTTGCCGAGGGCCCCACCATTTTAAACTAGTATTTACTAGTATACTATTGTATAATTACCTATCATCTGACATTGTTACATATCTACGATTCTACATTACAACATTCTACGTTATAACATTATGTAATCAACAATATTTTATTGTATTGCGTACTGTTATTGCTATGGATGATCTATGTGATTACTAGAATGCTTAGTATCGATGTATTATCTACATTATTTGCAAGTGTGTTATAATAAACATATTTTTCTATTATCTTCACTAATACTGTGATATCAACTGTATAATATGCAATATAATGTATTAACTATAGCATTAATACCTACTTTTATGTTACGATAATACCTACTATATATGTATATTACTACACACCATAGTTATATTATATTGTACAAAAAAATAGTTTTACACTATTACATGGGTTTAGACGTGTTCAATGTTGTTAGAAATATAAGTCATATCATATAGGGCCAAAGTCTGTAGGCCCATATAGAGTCTAGTCTAGTCTAGTCAAGTCGAGAAGTCTCTAGCATGTCCACCTCCTATATAAAGGAGAGGGGTCTCTCTTGTAAATATCATGACATCATAACACAATACTATGAATATTATCGTCCATCCATTCTTTCCAACATGGTATCAGAGCCTTCTATTCAGGGACCCTAACCCTAGAGAGAAAGCAATGAGTCTCCGCTTGCGAGCGACCTCCATCATGGCTGACTGCCTGTAGGGCCATCTCCATCATCTTCTCTAAAGGGTGATCTTAAACGCTCTCTCTTTGAAGGCCCTTCGTCGTCTCTTTTATCATCCAGATCCAAATATGAAAGTCCAATCTTCATCGTCATCTATCTAGATCCAAACGGGTTCAACCGCTCCCTCCATCAAGACAAAGTACATATTCAAGCCGTCATCCTTCTTGCATCACCAAGATCTGCAACCCCATTGTGTTCTTCTCTAAGGTGGATGTTATCTCCACAATCCGTGCCATCTTCTTCTCCAAGGTGGAAGTCATCTCCACCATCCGGTCTGTCATCCTCATAGTGGTGGAAGTCATCTCCACCACCCATATCGTCGTCTCCGTCATCATCGTCATCCATGGTGGAAGTCATCTTCTCCCAAATCGTCATCTTCATCATTCAAATCATCATCTTGGAGGCTTATTTGTAGAAGAGGAGTCATCCATGAAGTTAGGGTTAGATGTTTTTATTTTTTTTCCATAATTCTTCCTTGGTGAACGTTTTCTTTGCTCTAACACGCTGTGCGACTTCATCAGGCAATACAAATTTTCATCCAGTATGTAGGTCTGCCGTGTTGATATACAACACGCCGTGTTGACGGGCGGCAAAGTTACGCCCCCAAAAGGTTACACGATGTGTCCATCGCCGAAACACCGTGTTGACGAGAGGTAGAGTTATGCCTCTGACAAGTTACACGACGTGTCCATCGACACGTCGTGTTGTCCTCATTCTTTCATAAATTTGCGGTCTTTTTACACGGTGTGTCCACATCCAACACGTCGTGTTTTCAACAGTCTGTTCGTACATTTCCAACAAGAAAAATCTGTGTCACCATTAGGGCTTGCAACTCAATCAACGACAACTTCATCTTTAAAGTATGTGTCCTAGATCTGTTCTCCATGCATCTTCAAAGCTTAGATTAAAAGCTCCCTAACAAGAAAAAGAGAGATTTTTTTGTCAGATCCAAATTTTTTTGTGGGGGCCAAGCCCCCCCCCACACCCCAGCTTTGTAAATCACCTTTTTGGGTTGGAAAAAGATTTTTTTTATTTTCTTATTCGGATCTTGTAGTCGGGTCATCTACTACATGGAATCATGTTATCGATTCTACTTCTCCAGTGATATCAATCCAATCTTTCTCCACTTATTTCTTCCCTCTCCACCCCATGTTCCCTAATGTCATAAGGAAGTTTCTCTTTGTCTTTGTCCACCCCAACCACTTTCATCATCTCTTTGTGGTTGGTGTGTGGGGAAGATATAGAGGATATGAGAAGAAGAGTAGAGGTGCTCAAAAAAGGAAAGAGAAGAACATTGTCTACATATGGAGTTTGGTCTACTTAACATGCTGTCCAGATCTCACTCCAATTCAAGGTCAATATCGTCCATCCTCGCCATTCAGATTCCAATTTGCCAATCATTGTCCTGTCATTCAAATTTCATCCTCTCGCATCGTCAGCTGCAAAATATGATTCCTCAGTTTAATTGGTAGTCATCGACGCTCTAAATCAGGCAAATATGTTTCTTCATCGACCATGTCTTGGTTATTCTACTTTGGCAACACTTCAGTATTCTAGAATCTGAGCATCTTGGATTATTTGCACATCTGTTTGGGTCGTTCTAACACACCTATCTTTTGTAGTAGATCGTTCAGTCTACTACACCATCTATGCTTCCTCCTTGTTTATCCCTGCCCTCTCAAGCACGTTGATGTTCATTCGTGCCCACGTTGATTTTCCTCTGTGCCATGTCCAACACGTTGATGTCGGTCCGTGTCCATGTTGATGTTCATCTGTGCAAAACACATTGATGCTCGTCCATGTCCTGTCAAACATGTTGATGTCCATCCATGCCACATCTAGCATGTTGATATTTGTTTGTGCCATCATGTTGATGTTTGTTCGTGTTCCATGAAGCACGTTGACCGTCTAGGCTACCACGTGGTGGTCTTCTCCTGGAAACTACTTCAATGACCGTAGCAACTAAGTTCATGACTCAAATGATCTTCACATCTTACTTCAGCATACTCCAAAATACAACCTCCAACCTAGTCAAAGCTCTGGATGTTTCAAAGATTCACTGTTAATCAATCTTAGGGGAAGCTTCAAAGTCAAAGACGCTAAAGATATTAAAGTGTGACGGAGTGCACATATCGTGCTAAGTCAAGGGGATATCTATCATGTTTTAGTCATAACTTTTTTTGTCTAATTTCCGTCTGTCATCCAATATGGGCATGTGATTCTCTCATGCTCCAGCTTGCAGGGGAGTGTTAGAAATATAAGTCGTATCATTTATGTGCCGGAGTCTGTAGGCCGATATAGAGTCCAGTCTAGTCTAGACAAGTCTAGTCAGGCCATGGAAGTCTCTAGAGTCATGTCCACCTCCTCTTATATAAAGGAGAGTGTCTCTCTTGTAAATATCATAACATTACAACACAACATTGTGAATATATTGTCCATCCATTCTTTCTAACAAATGTTAACAATATATTCTTGAATATGTGTATGTCTGTATTCTTGAGGCAGACGATGACCTCCAGGATTTGGGAGCTTAATTACCTAGGTGGCTAGGCGCTAACACCTAAGCGGTTCTAATAACTTAATACTTTATAATTATTTTAGAATCTAATCTGATGCAATTATATTTACTTTACTATGCATATTATATTGATTTCCTAAACTTAATCAATCCCAAATTTATCTAGGTTGACACTTGATATGACCTAAATTAGATCTAAACCCTGACTTGGCCTAAACCAGGCCTAAATTCGCCAAATCTAGCCTTCATTGACCTAAATCTAAAATAGACTAAATTTAGTCCTAAAATGACCTTACATGATCTAGTTTGACATAATTTAAACTTTATTTGACCTAATTTGGTTCCAAAATGACATAAATTAGGTCGAATGACTTTAATTAGGTCGAAAAGTCACTAGGCACCCACCCAGTTGATTTGGGGCCTAGGCGTTCAGATTCAGACACCTCCTCTAGAGACCACCCCCGCCTAGACATTGTCTATGTATAATTATTTATAAATTGAAGTATCCACTAAAGCCGAAATCTAACATGCACATTCATTACAATGCATCAAGGTTTTTGGACTTGACTCGATGGTCCAGTTGACTTTTAGGTCTTGGGTCTCAGGTTCAACTTTTTTGTCAACCCCTGTTGACCTAGTGAATCAACATGACTTCATGTATAAGTATAATGCATGCACACTGTTAGAGTCTGTCATGTGTTTAATCCCACATCGGGAAGTATAGGAGTGCTACCTTGTCTAGACTCTTATTTATGCAAGCCTTGTAATCACTTGTTAGTCGTCTCAAACAAATCACATTTACTATTGCACATGGTACTAGAACAACCAGTTTTGCATGGTCCTTCCTGAGTGAGAGCAAAAACGAGGAATGCCCCCTTACGGGCCCTTGGTGGTGCTTGGCTGTTGTAGGAATTTCTTACTGCTATCGCCTACTATCTCCCTTGCCTCTATTAGTTGTTGCAAGGGCTTACCACGCCATCTCAATGCGCTTCACTTGTCTCTTTATGTCGTAAGTGCTCCTGATATTTTTCTAAGCTTAATTACAAGTGATACAATCATTACAAGTGATTTACAACATGATTCTAATGGATATACATCATATTACAAAAACATGCACTTGTATGACTTTGACTTGTCTTTTCTCCAATTTGAGATGCGCAAGTTAGGGCATTTGGAGTGTGTCTATACCTAATATGAAATCACTCAAGTAGAGACATTAGACACCAATATGTGGAATGGTTAGTCATCATCAAAACACAGGTTTAGTCAATTTAGACGTGAGTCAACATTGACCTAAGTGACCTTGAGTCAACAATCTCCCCCTTTTTGAAGATGACAAACCATTCCATAAATGTATTGAAAGCTTTCAAGTAAAATCATACCTTTGTAGAAACATAGGGGTTTCAATAGAATGGAGTTCATATGCTCCCCCTCAATTGATGCGCATGGAGTTTTCATACTCCCCCTCAATTGATGTTATTTCTCCTGCATGGTTAGCTTTCATAACATTTATAGAATACTATGTCTTGTACTCATATATGTTCTACACATATATGTCTTCTCCCCTTTACCTTCTCCCTTTACATGAACATGCTTCTCCTCTTCATGTAAGACACGCCTTCTTCCTCTTTTAAAAGAAGACATAACTTTCTCCCCCTTTGTCATTTCAAAAAGTGGGGTTATGAAGAAAATAAGAAACATCACTTGTTAAAGAGAAAGGAGATAACACAAATATATATAAGGAAAGTAGAAGAGCACAGATAGGGGCTTGTCCAAGCATAGAAAGAAAAGCAAGTTAAAGCATATACTTGAACAACCCAAAAATGCAAGATAAAGTGCTGCAGAAAAACAATAAATTGAAATTTTGACCCTTAAGATGACGAAATTTGACCAAAAACCATCAGAGCTCATTGTAAAACAATGAGTCTTGCTCAGAAGGTCAATTCTGCATGAAAAACACTAGTCCTGCACCAAAAACTGAAACTAGAGCAAAATCTGCATAAAATAAAAAATACTCCAATTTCTACATATAATGTAGATCTATGTACCCTGCATCACAATGTTATGAAAGCAACTCAAGATAGTAGATATGCAATTCAAGGAACATGCTTGAGCATATATGAGACAAGATACAAGCATAGCATATAGATGAGCAAATATGCCAATTATAAACAGGGCTAGAACTACATGTATATGAACTACTAGTAGATGATATCACAAGTTAGTACTACTAGTAGGATCTAGATCATAGCAAGAGATACCAAAAGATACACAAGATAAAGCAAGCTATGAGTAGATGTAGAGATATATCCAAACATAGAGATATGCAATTTTAGAAGCATGAAAGGATATAACTCACTAGATATGCATCCTTACCATAAGATGATTACCCCTAAGAACCTCAAGGTTGTATCAAAACAAGATATATACCTAGATAGATGTAACAAGTTAGAGCAAAACAGAAGCAATTTTAGACACAATCAAGAGATCCATAGAGATCATCATCAAAACCTGCAAAACAACTCAAAGCAAGTAATTGCAAGATATAGATATACCAATTTAGAGCAACTAGAGAGATAAGAGTTGTAAGCAAGATAGACAATTTAGAACATGGCAATATGCATATATAAAGGTACTAAAAGAGAGTGCCAAAGAATAAGGCTATTGGTTGAGAAAATCTAGTTGAGAGGGAAATTCTCATTCAATAAGTCAACTGTGTATTCTGTGCACAATGTTATCGGTCGAGTTTTGTGCATGGACAACTCGACCGATGACAACTGTTGGCAACACTCTTGGTGCCTATCGGTCGAGTTTCTATCAGGACAAACTCGACCGACAGAGCAGCTGTCAAAAAGCACATATATATCATAAAAACATAATTAAAGGCATGCTAAATATACAAACCTTGTCCAAACATGTCTAAGCAAGTTAGTAATGCACTATAGAAGCTTTAGAAACAGTTTTTGAGCAAGAGTGTGAAGAGAAACACAAAATACCACTTTTAACTCAAAAACCATATGTATAGTGCACACTAACTTGACAAAAACAAGTTAGGATAGGTTATAAGCAATAAAACCTTTACCTTTGTGCTTACCATTGCCTTTTCCACTTGTTGTCACCCTCTACACATCTCACTTTTCTTCTTTCATGTGGATTGAGAAGTCAATTAGCAATTCAATAGCTCAAGTCAATCCATTTGCATGTACCTACAAGAAGAAAGATGAAATGGTCCCCAATCATGTTTTTGGGTCCAGAGGGATTAGTTTAGCAACCCAAATCTGATTGCTTTTGGGTGCTTTCCTAAAAGGACAACAAGTAGAATAATGACCAATTTCATTGCAATAGTTGCATGTGCCCATAGTCTTGGAACTAGAGGATTCTCCATGGAATATTGGAGGTCCTTTATCTTTGTTGTTCCCTTGACTACTATCATATCCTAAACCATGTCTACCAATTTGTTTGGTAGTATGATGTAGGATGTCATTAAGGCTCTTCTTACCAACTAAGAATATTTGCAAAGAAGATCTCAAACTATCATTATCATGCTTACGAGAAGCAATAGTAGAAGACAATTGATTACTATTATCTCTAGCATGCAAAAGATCATTTTCTAAGCAAAGAGCTTTAGTTAAATAAGAATCTCTATCAATATGAAGAGCAGTAACATCATTCTCTCTATTAGTAGAACTAGAACAAGATTCATGCCCATTGATTTTAGCAAGCAAGGAGGCATTTTCAAGTTTAAGAGAGTCTACTTGGCTAAGACAATCATTTTTATCATCGAGCAAGCAAGAATTTGCATGTTCAAGATCATCTAATTCTACATGCAAATTATCAACAATTTTAGCAAGCTTTTTCTTTTTCCTTTTAGAATACTTAAGAGAGGCACAAATATCATGAATAATAACAATCAAAGATTCTTTATCTAAAGAGTTTAGATTAACCTCACTTGAGTCTTCACTTGTTGATGCTATAAGAGCAAAATGGCATTCTCCTTCATCACTAGAGCTTGAGCTTGATCCTTCACTTGAATTTTCACTTGAGCTTGAGTTGGAGGAGCCACTTGAGCTTGATTGTCATTTCTTCTTGTGAAGATGGGTCTTTTTGCCTTGTGGGCAATCTTCCTTGTAGTGACCCTTCTTTCCACATGTGAAGCACCGGATGGAGGAGGACTTGCCTTTGTAGGGTTTACCCTTAGAGTACATGGCATCTTCTTTATCTTGAGAGGATGGAGAGACTTGTTCCATGATAGCTTCAATTTGAGCCTTCATTTCAGCCTTCTTCATTCTCTTTAGCTCTTTCTTCTCTTGTCTTTCTACTTCCTCCCTCTTGTCAAGTGTAGCTTCATGTGCTTGTAGATTTCCAATGAGCTCTTCAATAGGAATATCCTTGAGAGACCTTGCTTCTTCAATAGAAGTCACCTTGGGTTCCCATCTCTTAGGGAGAGTTCTAAGGATCTTTGAGTTGATCTCTCCACTAGACATAGGATGTCCTAGAACAGCAAGACCATTCACGATGGTGTTGATCCTTGAGTACATGTTGGCTATGCTCTCCTCCTTTCCCATTTTGAAGTTCTCAAGCAGCCTTTTGAGCATGTAGACTTTGCTTTCCTTCACTTGATATGTCCCTTCATAAGTGATGCAAAGCTTTCTCCATACCTCATAGGCTGTTTCACATGAAGAAATCTAGTTGAACTCAGTGGGGGTCATGGAGGCATATAAGATGTGCATGGCTCTAGCATTCAAGGTTGCTTTCTTCAAGGTAGCTTCATCCCATTCTTCAATCTTTGTCTTTGGTTGAATGTATGGGCTGTTCACCATCTGCCACATCTCAAGACTTGATCCTTGGATGTAGAATTGAAGCCTTCTTCTCCAATAGAGGAAATTGCTCGCATCAAAGATTGGTAGGCTGATCGAATATCTCCCTCCTTGGTAGTCACCCATCTTCTCCTACTTGTTGAAGTATGCTTGGAGAAGACCCGCTCTGATACCAATCGTTGGATCCTAGATGGGTGATTAGATGCTCTAGAGGGGGGGGTGAATAGAGCTAAAAGCACTTAAACAAAACTCATTAAACCTTCAAGATATATGACAAGATAAGGTTGCTAAATAGGTAATTTGAGTGCAACTAAAACATACATAGCAAGGGAGAGAGAGATTGAACATGCACCAATTAGACAAGCTATTTAGAGTGGTTCCACACTTCAAACTAGAAGTGTGTCAGTCCACTTGCCTAGAGAGGTCAACCTCTGGGACTTCCAAACTATTGCACTCTTATATTCATTAATAAGACATACAATACATAACCAACAAAGGACTTACCTATCCAATACAAAGAGTCTTCAACCTTACCAAGGACTTACCCACTTTGCAAGAGTCTTCCGCCTTTCTTCCAAGGACTTACCTACTCTTGCCCAAGTCTTCAGCCTTACAGGAATTACCACTCTTCTTGGATCTTCCGCCTTTGACTTCACCTTCACTCGGAGAAGCTTCCACCAAGGTCTTACCCACTTGAGCTTGAGTCTTTTGCCTTCTCCAAGGGCTTACCCACTCTAGCTCCAAGTCTTCAGCCTTGATCTTCACCAAGGGACTCCTTCCCTTGTTCTTCTTCACCTCTCTTGGATAAGAGAGAGAACCTTCATCTTCATGATTGCAAATGAGAGATGGGGAGGTGGTGGAAGTGAGAGCTTCACAAGATATACATATAGGACTAGCTCTCTTACAGATTTCCTACTCACTCTAATGGATGTAGCAAGTGATTAAGCTTAGAGAGAGAGGAGGCTTTAGGAAGCACTCAACTATAGAATAGGAACCTCATATAGAGTTTGCAACGAATGCTCAACCTTGGAATGAAGCCCAAGGGGTCCTATTTATAGCTGGGGATGCCTCTTAGCCTTTGGGAACACTTGTGAACGAAAACTAGCCGTTTTGTGGCTTGCAACAAATATATTTTCACTTATTGCAACTCCACAACGGCTAGTAGCACTTTTCTGCACTTTTCCGTACAGTGCAATCAGTCGAGTTTCTATAAGGGTAACTCGACCGATAGAGTAAAAGACAAAGTCGATATTCAGACCATCGGCCGAGTTTGTCCTGAGGAAACTCGACCGACCAATGAAAACCGATTTGGTCAATTACTCCATCGTTCGAGTTCTGTGTAAACACAACTCGACCGATGCAATCTCCAGAAAATTGATCAAGGATGATCGGTCGAGTTTTCAGGCTGGGAAACTCGACCGACAGAGTGCCTGTAATCAATTTTCAAAGTTGCATCTAAAGTGCTCTAATATTCGATCTAAGTGCTCCTGATATTTTTCTAAGCTTAATTACAAGTGATACAATCATTACAAGTGATTTACAACATGATTCTAATGGATATACATCATATTACAAAAATATGCACTTGTATGACTTTGACTTGTCTTCTCTCCAATTTGAGATGTGCAAGTTAGGGCATTTGGAGTGTGTCTATACCTAATCTGAAATCACTCAAGTAGAGACATTAGACACCAATATGTGGAATGGTTAGTCATCATCAAAACAAGGATTTAGTCAATTTAGATGTGAGTCAACATTGACCTAATTGACCTTGAGTCAACACATATTTGGTGTAGCATTCCTCTGTTTATCAAGTAGCATGTATGTCAAACTAACAAAAGCATAAATCATGGCTGGCATTTAACAATCTACTTCTCTAGCCTAATAGGGAAAAAACAAGACATTATTGCGAATGCAATAGTACGCTTGGCGATAAAAACTATGGTTTCAATAACAAAATATTTACTGGGAAGTGATATATAAGCAAAAAGGAAACAACATTATGCGGCTTTATCCTGTATGAAACCACAACACATTTTATTCGTGTTTTTCCATGTGGATTTCTCTTTATGCGTCCAACCCGCTCAACACCTACAAGTGTGGGTCTCTTTGCACACCTTCTCCCTGGATTCGACTCTCTATGCTAGTATGGATCTCTTCACATTCACTATTCACACATTCAACCCTCTCTACACGCAAAGACGTGGGTATTTTTTTTGTTGCTTGTGTATTCAGCCCTCTCTACACCCAAAGACGTGGGTATTTTTGTTTTTGTAGCTCGTGCATTCAGCCCTCTCTACAGCTATAGGTGTGAGCCGTTTTGCTTACATTATCATTATTGAATGTTTGTTTATGACCATGTTCAAGGTTTTCAGAATACTTAATATGTACATACATACATACATACATACATATATATATATATATATATATATATATATATATATATATATATATATATATATATATATGTATGTATACATATTCCGGCAAGTGAATAGCTCGGTTGGCGAATTCTGTTGGTCCCCAATGAAGGGACCCGGGTTTGAAACCACACGGAGAAGCATCTCTTGATATATCACCCTCCCGGGCGTCCGACCTCCACCACGGGTTATGGGAGAGGGGGGGGGAATCTTTCTCTCTTAATCCCATATGTATGTATACATACGTGTATACATACATATATATGTATATATATCATATACACATGTATATACATATATATGTGTGTATGTATGTATGTAAACCATACACACACATATGTATACCATATACATATGTATATATATATATATATATATATGTATGTATATATATATGTATACCGTATACATACATACATACATACATACATACATACATACATACATATATATATATATATATATATATATATATATATATATATATATATATATATATATATATATATATATATATATATATATATATATATATGGGTATATCTTCGCTACCCATGTGGGTAACTAAGTTTCGCTACCCGTGCATCAATTTTATAATGGGAAGGTATGCATTTATAATGAGACAATCCAAATTTGTAATGAGACGACCGAAATTGTAATACAAAGACTCGTTTTGTATTACAGCGTTGTTACAGTAATAAATATATATTTATTACTGTAACAGCGCTGTAATACAAAACGAGTTTTTGTATTACAATTTCGGTTGTCTCATTACAAATTTGGCTATCTCATTACATATATGTGTCATCCCATTACAAAATTGATGCACGGGTAGCGAATATATACCTTATATATATATATATATATATATATATATATATATATATATCAATGTTTTTAAAAACGTTAAGCGGTAACTGTGCGGACAACACCTTGTAATTGGTTAAGTGGTAAACGACCGATTTTTGAAAAAACGGATTTTCATTTCCTATATAATTTTATACAAAATTACATATATATGTATATAAATACTAATACTCTTTGGAACTTTTATATATATATCTAAAGATTCTAAACATTCTACCCAACAGTACAAAACACCCAAATAGTTTATAAGATAGCTATAAGACAATAATTATAGCCATAATATAATAAACAATAGATTTGACATAGATAAAATACCCTACATACATGATTCAGAAATATTTTTGCATCACATGTTTACATAGTTAAGCGGTAAACAATAGATTAATTATTCAATACCTTTCTAACTTATTGTTATATGTGCATATCATCAATTAGTCATACATTACAATAGTACAATTAACTAAAGTATGCATTTTAATATTAGATTATAGTTACATATATTTTACTTGTATAAATTACACTTTACAACAGTACCCTATTATCCCAACTTGCATACAAGTATGCATTCTATTAGAACTAGGCTTATCATAGTATATTTAAGTTTAATATATTATTGTCAGTAATACTTGGGGCCATATAGTTTATATAAAATTACAGGTGTACAAGAAAATTTACAAAAAAGGACAAAAAAGGCCAAAAGCAGGAAAAAAGGGGGAAAACGGAAAAAATGGGTAAAAAGCGGGAAAAAATGGCCGATTAATTACAAAAACGTTAACCGGTGATTTTGGCAAAAATCGAACGGCCTGGGTGTTGGGCCGATTAATCGGCCGCTCAGCCCGTGTTTCAACTCACTGATATATATATATATATATATATATATATATATATATATATATATATATATATATATATATATATATATATATATATATATATATGAGTCAGGCTAGTGTACACTCGAATGTACCGGAGGCACCGTACACCTCATCATTTTTAAAGATGCAGTAATTTTTTGAAAATTCTAAACCGTTGATCTTCTTAAATATCTTAAGAATATACTATATAATAAATTTTAGCTCATTTGGATACTTATAGGTCATGCATTTAAAGGAGGCAAGAATCTTGCATTTCAAATGAGTTTTGTGCGTCGATTTTGTTGTCCTTAGATGAGTGACTTACACTCATCCAAATGAGCTCAATTTTTGTATGTGGCCTATTATTATTGTAACCATGAAGATCAATGGATTGGATTTTGGAAAGACAAGGTCTGGATAGGCAAACACCATTGTGGTGTATGGCGTAATATGTACAATCGAGTGTATTCTAGCCTGACTATATATATATATATATATATATATATATATATATATATATATATATATATATATATATATATATATATATATATATATATATATATATAGAGAGAGAGAGAGAGAGAGAGAGAGAGAGAGTCAGGCTAGAATATACTTGAGTGTACAGATGAGGTCGTACACCCCAATGGTGTTTGCCTATCTAGACCATGTTTTTCTAAAATCTAATCCATTAATCTTCATGGTTACAATAAAAATAGGCCACATATAAAATTTGAGCTCATTTTGATGAGTATAAGTCACTCATCTAAGGACAACAAAATCGACGCACAAAACTAATTTCAAATGAATGATTTTTTCCTTCCTTAGATGCATGACCTATAAGTGTACAAATGAGATAAAATTTATTATATAGTAGTTTCTTAAGATAATTATGAAGATCAACAGTTTAGATTTTTCAAAAAGTTACTCTATCTTTAAAAATGACTGAGGTGTACGGTGCCTCCGGTACACTCGAGTGTACACTAGCCTGACTCTCTCTCTCTCTCTCTCTCTCTCTCTCTCTATATATATATATATATATATATATATATATATATATATATATATATATATATATATATATATATATATATATATGGTAGTGATCTACTGCGAACGTCGGTTATGTGCGGACCATGCAGACTGCCAACAAAAGCCGCTCGCGATACAAATCAGTGAAAATGAATGAGTTATTTAGGAAATATGTACTCCCGCGTCTTCGTTCTTCTCAGTTTCTTTTTCCTTTGCTTCCTCACAGACTTCATGATCGGAACTTCTGCTTCCTAGTTTCATTTTTGTTAGTTGATTTTTAGAATGAAATGCACTTGTGCAGAGACTGTCCAACATTAGAAGCCCGTATAACACAATGTGTCATTACACTTAGGCTTCCTGGTTGGCGCTGCTTAGAAACTAAGAAATTCATATTGTTAGATCTAGGACTGTTGCAATAACATGCATGTGAAGGATCAATTGACTGACTACACAACCATGGTGCATCAATGACTTGAGGATTATTGGTGGTGCAAAGGAAGGATGAGGTGAATCATTGAGAGCATGCAGAACGGCAGGCCATGGTTGCACACCCATGGAGAAGCCGCCACAACCGAACTCATTCATCACAATCAGACCAACCAAGTTTTTTCTTACATACCATTCCTGGTGTTGCTCGACACTTAGATTTAGAAGATCTCAGGATAAACTTGAGATGTTATACAAAGGAAGTTGGAGTTGCACGATTTTTCAAATGAAATGATTTAGAAAATAAATAGTATATTGAACAAACTTGGAAACAAAACAACTACTGATGCTAATTTATAATATTATAGCAGATATGTGATGTTGTTTTTGTCGCTGCATGATTGTTCCAAGTATATTCTATAGAAGGATTAACAAAAGCAATAATTCTATCATGCATGGAACTTGTATCTATATAGAACCATAGACATAGCCCTAACTTCAGCTTCTGGAAACCGACAGAAGAACAACAAGAAGTTTGGCCTTGAATTCTGAATCAACAATTAATTTAGGTCCATCCATCATGGGCAAGAGATCAATGGCTTGCCAAGTATTTGATGATTTTCAGTGAAGCTATTTAAGGGTGCGGTAAGAAGGTACTAAACTTAAATGCATTCCCATTCACGTGAAAAATTGCATAAAGTAAAAAGTAGACATGATCTGGTTAATGGAGTAGGAGCTCTCAAAGGACTTATTCATCACCATCATTATAGTTGTTCACTTCGGGAGAATAGTATGGTGGCAGCATCGTGGAATTCCAGTGCTCGGGTTATGGGAATAGTGTTATATTTGTTGTTCTGTGTAATTATCCAACAAATTATAGTTCTAATTATCATCGAGAAAGATGGATAACTTAAGACTGTCTGCATGTTACCAAGATCAGATATGACTTAAAGCAAAATGATTGACGGGTAAAGCTGAATATGGTAATTACTAGTACGAATTTGAAAAGGATACAGACATGTGAAAAACTCAAAATGTCAGTTCTCGCTATTCACCCCACACGCGAGTGTATGCTGCAAGTTTTTGGAAACTAGGAAGCAAAAATTCTGATCATGCAGCCTGCGAGGAAGCAAAGGAAAAAGAAACCGAGAAGCACGTAGACCCGGAAGTACATATTTCGTTTTCACTTACTAGTGAACGCACACGTGCACATGCACGTGACATATAAAATTTGTTAGAAATGTGCGGGGAGATGACTTGTCCGTGAAAGGATCCTTACGGTAAAAGATATTTGTGTTGGTTGTTTGAAAGGAGAGAATCAAGGAACTGTTTCCATGGGATGGAGAGAGAAATATAGAATTAAAGATAATAAAAGTTAATAGGAGAGTGTGGGAATAAATATTTGTAGAAGCAAAATTCCTTGAAAAAAGAAGAGAAGAGAGTGAATCAAGGAGAGCACAGCATCAAACTCGCTCTTTTTATAGTAGTATAGATTTGTATAGCGAGCAGATTTTATTGGCAGTCCGCACGTAACTGACGTCCGCAGTAGATCACTACCCTATATATATATAAATATATATATATATATATATATATATATATATATATATATATAAAGAGAGAGAGAGAGAGTCATGCTAGAATCATACTTGTTAAGGTAGCAAGGCGACACGACGTTGGGGCTGGATGCCTTGCGCCAAGGCGTCGCCTAGGCGACCTTTAAAAAAATAATTTATGTAAATATTTATGTATATATACATGTGTCATGGTTTTTCCCCACTCATATACACACATTGTATAGTTATATATGTAGTTATCTACATATTTATAGTCGATCTCCCCACATATATATTTTGTTGTATGAAAAAATAACCAATTACATTTCTAATAAATTATCATTGACAATAATGTCAAGAACACAAAAAGAATTATTGTAAAGAATGTAAGAGAGTGATCAACAAATAAATATATATTTATTGTCATGCATAGCTACAAGTATTAAGCAATGTAATCACTATCCTTCATAGCATAGCTACTTAGTACAATCTGAATTGAAGGTGCAACCTAAGAAAAATCAAATGTGTACTAAGAGTATTGGATCCACTCAAATAAAAAAAGAGTATTAGATCCAGTCAAACCCAAAAAAGAGTATTAGATCCAATTAAAAGTGATATTTGGCACATAAAATAGGCAACACTATTAATTTTGAACATTGGTGTAGCCATATCAAACATTAAAATAAGTGAATATACAACCAGACCCATAAAACTAGGTCACTGTAGCATTATAAACAAAGCGTCCTCGCCTAGGCGCAGCCCTGGGGCACCTTGCCGCTTAGGCGGCCGCCTAGGCGAGCGCCTTGACAAGTATGGCTAGAATACATATATATATATGTATCATGTATATATACCTTATACATACATACATACACACACATATATATATATGTATATATATATATATATATATATATATATATATATATATAGAGAGAGAGAGAGAGAGAGTGAGAGAGAGAGAGAGAGAGAGAGTCAGGGAGAGAGAGTCATGCTAGAATACACGAGTGTACAGATCGCACACTACACTCTAGTTGTGTTTGCATTTAAAAACTATTTTTTTTGTAAAATGCAAGCCATTGATCTTCATTGTCATACTGTAATTAGGCTACATATGAATTTTGAGCTCATTTGGATGAGTATAAGTCACTCATTCCAAAGACAACAAAATCGACGCACGGAACTAATTTGAAATACATAATTTTGTGGTCTTCATAACGTGACATATAAATGTCTGATGGGCTCAAATTTTATATATGAGCTATTCACAATGTTTAAGAAGATCAATAGATTAGATTAAAAAAATATTGCATTATGAAAAACTACTTGAGTGTATTTTGCTCTGGATACACTCGAGTATATTCTAGTCTGACTCTATCTCTCTCTTTATATATATATATTTATATATATAATGTATTGGAATTAGGTAATTTTATTCCAAAGCCCTCAAGCAAATAGCCTTTGGGACAAAAATACAATGTAATCCTTACCACTACATTACACATCTTTAGAACAAAGTAACTTGTTTCTATCTATCTATACATTTGATGTTGTTGTATAGAACCTTACTGATCTTGCTTGCTAGACTTTCCATGTCCTTCTTCTTCGCATTATGCTTCCTGTTGTTCCTCTCCTTCTAGATATGAAAATAGAAAGCTGATAGAAGCAACTTCTCTATCCATTCCTTAGTGACGATCATCCTCTCCACTGTACATAGTTGCATCGACTTGAGCTTTCTCTGCTTCCGCAACATCTTCCAGACCTCTCCAGTGTATTTACATGATTCAAAGATGTGCTTCTTCATCTCATGCTCCTCCTCACATAGCAAGCAGGTATCATCTGCGCTTGGGTACCACTTTGCAACCTTGTATAAGGTAGCAAGTGAACTATGTACTACCCTATAAACGCACATGTCCCACTTTGGAATTCCGTGATCATACCAAATGAATCTTGAGATATGTTGGTTGTCCTTCGGTCGAACGAGCTCCCATACCCTGTCCTGCTTCTCCTTCAAGGTCCAGTCCCTCCTATCATCGTCTATGCTCTTGATATCCTGCCAAACCTCTGCCATCATGTTAATTACCCTCGAGTAACCTTCTCTGGTCCTTGGTTTGAAGTCCAAACCTTTAGGGTAACGAGTCCTCATCCTTTTCGCCCATAGGGAGTCATCCAGTAGGTATTTGAAAACACGCTTAGCTGTACCCCAATCTGCTATGAATCTCGGAGATTTCAGTCCTACTCCTCCTTCTTCCTTCGATCTCGCCATCCTGCTGTACTTCATTGGGTGGACTTTGTTAGCCCAGAAAAAGTTCGAGATTGAATTTTCCATTATGTCTAAGACCGCTCCCGGTATTTCACCTTGCTGGACCCAAAAGATCAACAATCCTTCAATCGCAGCTTTTGTTAGAGTAATCCTTCCTGCCATGGAAGTTCTCGCGATGGGCCACCTGCTTATCAGTTCATCTAGCTTGTCTGAACACTCCACAAAGTCCGCAACTTTCAGGTTGCCTCCTGCCAACGAGAATCCAAGGTATTTAGTGGGTAGCTTGCTTACAGTAATGCCCATTGCCTCCTCTATTTCTGCTGAGCTCATTTCACAGTTCTTAGACAGGAAGAGTTGAGTCTTCTGTAGGTTTGTCTTCAAGCCAGTGTCCTCCCCGAACTTTTCCAGTAGCTGCTTCAGCTGGATCATATAATCTTCCTTTGCTTGCAGAAACACAAGGACATCGTCAACAAATATGAGATGACTTAGAACTTTTGTACCATGCACTGTTTAAGTTGCTATCTTCTTCAATCTTTCCTCTCTATCCATTAACCTGGTGAAGTACTCCATTACTATGGTGAATAGTAATGGTGAGAGGGGATCTCCATGTCTCAACCCATTGCCCCCTTTGAAAATGCCACACGAGGATCCATTAACAAGAATTGAAAAGCTTATCGTGGCAACACACTGTTTCATCAGATTGATCCATCTTTCCTAGAAACCCATTTTAGACATAATCTACCATAGCGAGCTCTAGTTGACACTTTCGTATGCCTTCGAGACATCCAACTTCAAGCAAGCCTTCTTGTGTCCCCTCATCACATTAAAGTCCAGAAGGAATTCCCCTGAAAGCAATGCACAATCACTGATACTCCGGTTGGATATAAAGGCCCCTTTATTATCTGAGACTATCAACGGAAGAACCATCTTCAACCTCTTAGCCAACAGCTTCTCTATCACCGTGTATTGGACATTACAACATGTTATTGGTCTAAAGTCAGCTAGTGATGAGGTTGTTTTCTTCTTCGGAATTAATACCAAGAATACATGGTCGATCTGTCGGAGTAGGCAGCCCCCCTCCATAAACCATGTAACAGATTTACACAGATCGTCTTTGATTACCTCCCATGCCTCCCTATAGAAATGTGAGTTGAATCCATCCGGGCCTGGCGATTTGTCAGTACCTATGCTCCAGAGCGCCTTCTTCACTTCTTCTTCATTGGTTTGTCTACAGAGAATATTATTGTGAGTAGTTGTGAGCTTGTACCTCCATTGGATATCCTCCTCCTCCATATTCACTGCCTCCTCGTATCTTTTATTATAGAGTTTCTCATAGAAATGAGTCGCTTCCCTTCCCAACTCATCTTGACTGTTGAGGGTCCTGCCTTCTTCATCAACCAGCTCTGCAATAGTGTTGAGTGCTTCTCTGTGCTTGACTGCATTATGATAGATTTTTGTGTTGCGATCACCATCTTGGATCCATTTCTGCCTGCTCCTCTGCCACATGAAGCTTTCTTCTGCCTTTTTCAGATCTTCCAGAATGCGTTTGAGTTCCAGTTCAGAGTTGATAAGGTTTGCGTTTAGCGGGTCACTCAACAATTCATTTCTGACCTCCTTTAACTCTTTCTTGTTTACTTCAATCAGAATGGTAATATTAATGAGTTCCTTAGACCATATCTTAATTGCTCCTTTCAGACATTTGAGCTTGTTGGAAAAGATGTAGATTGGATTCCCTTCCATAGGTTCGTCCCAATTCTGTGTTACCAGCTCCTTGTAGCCCGTCCACTTTGTCCAGAATTTAATGAAGCGAAAAGGTCTATTGCTCTTGGATTTCTCTCTCATTTGCATTAGTAGAGGCGCATGATCACTAATGTCAGCAGGCATGGCCCTAATGCAGGTGTTTTTGAACAACTCCAACCATTTAGTATTGACTAAAGCTCAATCTAGCTTGGAAGTGATCCTTTTACCTGGTTTACCTTCGTTGTTCCAAGTAAAAATGTCCTCCCCTTGCATAAGCAGTTCACAGAGCTCAGCTTCGTTAATTAGTTGATTAAAGGACTTTAGAACAACCTCAGGAACCAGCCTTCCTCCCCTCTTCTCCTCTTGAAGTCTAACATTGTTAAAGTCCCCCATGATCAACCATGGGAGTTCTATCCACTTTGCTTGTGCCATCCGTTCCTTCCAGAGGGACTGCCTCTGTGAATGTAGGTTGAAGGCATATACAGCCGAGAAGAAGAACTTCAGTCCGCCCTTGTTTGTGCAGATAGACGAGATGACCTGATCATCATTGACCTCCACCTCAACCTCCCATGCATTCAAGTTCCAACCTAAACAGATCCTGCCCAGCTCGACAGAATCATGATTAGTAATGTGCTTCCAACCATTCGGGAAAATAGAAGAAACACTCCTAATATTCACTCTCTTTATCTTCGTCTCCAGGATAGCCGCCATTGAAACACCACTGGACTTAATCCAATTCCTCACCTCACGTCTCTTGTCCGGGTCGCAAATGCCCTTGACATTCCACGTGAGTATGGACATAGATATTTAACGTTTGTTCCTGGTGCGCCTACCAGGCGCCTTCTCCTTCCCCTCTGCCGAGGTCTTCTCTTTTTCCTTCCCTTTATCCTTTCTTGCATCCTTCTGTGCAGAGTTAGGGTTCTTCTCAGTCTCCAAGATCTTATCAATATCTTCCTCCGTCTCGCTCAGAGCACCGAAGGAATTAGCATCCACTTCACCTTCTTCTTTATCATCTGATGTGCTAGCTTTCTCGGTAGAGGCAGTATTGTTGTTCGGTTTTGCTCTCCATGTCTTCTTGGGTACTTGAAAGCCATCATCATCCCCTTTTGCAGGTTCAATATCCTTCGTTAGTGGACACTCTTCGTCGCCATGTCTGAAGACGCAACAGGTTGTGCATTTTTTTGGGAACGAACTCGTATTTGATACTGAAGGGGATTGCTTCCTTGCCTGGAACATTGACCCACACCTTGTCAGGGTTGGTCTCCTCCGCTTCTATCTCGACTAGGACTCTAGCTTCGTCGGTACCTTCTGTCTCTGTAGCCCTCGTCTCCATGTGCAACACCTTGCCTACCCCTGAAGCCACCCTGCCTGCCGCCTTCTCCGTCCACATCTTGCCATTAGAGGGGATGCGAATCCAGATAGGGACCGACGACACATTTGTCTTCTCCAGGGTATCACCATACGTGTAGTGCTTCGTTACAACCAGATGGCTATCAAATCATCGTGGACCACTGCTGAGGCATGCCTTCTTATCTGCAGCATTGGAGAACCGGATTATGAAGAATCCCTTCTCTTTCGAGATCACATCGAAGTCGCCTCTTGGTTTCCATACTCGCCTGATCCAGGCCAGTAGATGTGGGTAAAAAGGACGTTTTCCCATGACGTAGATTGAGACTGCAAATTCCCAGACGTCCTTCATACGCCCATATTCCTCCGCATCTAGATCTACCATCACTTTGCCATCCTTCTTGGTAGGTTTAGGAAATTTCAGTCCCACACACTCCCTTTCCTGCGCCGGGGTTCATTTCACGATCTCTGTCCAAGATCTCATCTTCTCCTTTCCGACGTCGTTCTCCTTCGTTGTTTCCAGGTTTTGGTTATTTGGTGGTGGTGTGGCGGTGGGTGGATTGGTGGTTGGGTTGGTGGGGGTGGGGGCAGCAGCCGCCGCCATGGCCGCCGGTCCTCCTCAGGATCGCCCACGTAGTCGCCGGGAACCCTAAGAGAAGGAGAGGGAACATGTTGTGTATATATATAATGTATGTATGTATGTATGTATAGAGTAGTGATCTAGTGAGAAACATCCTACAGTGAGAGCATGAGAGACATTTGAATTCTAAATGTTTATAACATTTTTAGTATCCAACCGTATAGATGGGAAAATCATTAATTCATTTACCTTCCCACAAAAAATCATTGTAAACATATATTGTTTACATATCCATATGTACAATATACGTTTTTTACATCCAGCAGTCAGCCTGAAACTCAATATAGAGCGTTGAAAAGTTTTCTCTTGTTGTGAATGCTATACAAATCGGACGATGATGAAATTTTGTAGGAAGACACATATTAATGTATACTTCTAATTTATACGATTGGATTATGAAAAGTTAGTCTCTATGCATAGTCATTTAAATGACTCTCACGCTCTCACTAAGATATATTTCTCACTTGATCGTTGTCATACATACATGCATACATACATATATACATGCATATATATATATATATATATATATATATATATATATATATATATATATATACATATATATATATATATATATAGAGAGAGAGAGAGAGTCAGGCTAGTGTACACTCGAGTGTACTGGAGGCACCGTACACCTCAGTCATTTTTTAAGATGCAATAAATTTTTGAAAAATCTAAACTGTTGATTGTAACATCCCTGACCTGGGTTATGAGTTAACCCTAGGTGTTTTGCCTAAATATGTAAGTAAATCTTTATGATTAATTCTGAGCATGTAATTAAGTTTCTCAGAAACATATATCTCAGTATTTGCTCCTTTTTATTTAAAGTTGTAGCATTGTTTTGTTATACAGGGACCTATGTGCAATTACCCAGTTGAAAGGGTTAACTTGCAATTTGCACATGTTGAGATGTTCCTCTGATGTTGAGACATCATGAGAATCTTTTTGGTAAAGTTTGAGGGATTTCCCAAGCTAGGGCACCAAGGTGCAGCTGTGGAAGCAATCCCGGTGCTTGAAACCCTAAATTGGGGTAAAATGCAATTTACCCAAATTAAGGGATGCAAATTGTAAAATATGTCATCTAAAGTATATTTTTAGACTCTTGCCATCATTTAGAGAAGAAATGATGAGGAAGTCACCTCAATTGAATTATCAAGTTATGAAATATACCTTGTGATTGAATAATCAGGGTATATGTGCAATAGTTCTTTATGTATGTACCTTATTATTAGATTGCTCTTCTTTTCCTTCTTTTTCTAAGACCTTAAGAGAAGGTTGTCCTTAGAATAAAGAGGAAGGGACGATCAAGTAAAGAAGGAGGGACCTAGTTGGAATTATGGACAACTTATGAATTAATGTTAAGAATTCTACCCTAGTATATATACCCTCAACTTCTCTAAGCAAGGGAACTTGCCCTTCGTTCCTTCACTATTCCATTTCACCAAAAACGACCAAAGACTGCCCTGGAGCTAAGGAGGACGACCAAAGGAAACAAGGTAGGTTTGGGACCCTTCTTCTTGACTAATTCTATGGTTAGAACTCGAATTCAAGGTGAATTTGGTGGCTAATTCTCGAAACCCTATCTTTCTAGCCATCTCTTTTCGTCTTTCCTTGGAAGTTTTCACCTTGGCCAACCTGTGGGAACTCAAGGACGCCATTAGAGCTTGGAGCTTGAAAGCTTGGAGCTCAAGGAGCAAGCTTTAGGCGGGTTTTATAACTCTAAACCCATGCTTTACTATGTACATCTCTTATATGCGGTTAGATGATAGCTCTTCATGTTTCCCTACTTTTCCCTGCTATTTTGCAAGCAAATCCATGGTATATTCGTACTGTTCTTGAGCTAGGAGATGAAGGCGTGATTTCCAAGAAAAACCCACCGCTTTTCACTTCCTTAAACGGTCTCAAAAGTTTGCCCTCTCGGTCTCAAGACCGCGAGGTGAGCAAACGGTCTCGAAGACCGCGACAGGGAAAACGGTCTTCAAGACCGTTTGGCCCCATTGACCGGGCATGGACCGTATAAGAAACCTGTTCCTAATTATATAGGCTAATTACCCTCAAAATTTGGGAGGCTAACTCCAAAGGAATCGGGAGATATGACCTTTTTAAGTAACAACTTTATTCCTGATTTTCAAACGGTATGAAATTGCCTTTTTGGGCAAACGGTCTCAAGACCGAGAGGACAATCACCCAAGACCGTTTGAAGGTCTAGGGTTAAGTAATTTGACCAATTGAGGACCCAATTGCAATTAAGTTATCAATTTAATCAAAATTCTGTTTGTGGATCAATCATGGTTCAACCCCTATCAAATCACCTTGGACTTTGATGAAATCTTGGGCAAACGATCTCAAGACCATGTGGGGTCCACCCACATGACCTCAAGACCGTTTGGGCCAAGTTTGGGCCCAATTGGAGCTCAATTGAAGGGTTCAACCTTGTGTTGAGTCACATTGTTGAATGTTGATGGGTGAACATTGATAGACCCTAATTGAATCGATTTCAATCCTAATTGGTCAACAAGTGAGGGTCAATTGAATATCCAATTGGTTAAGCATAACCTTAGTTGAACCAATCCATAGGTGGTAAACATAGTTTTGACCTTTTGAGGGCTTCAACATCGGTTAACATCATCGATTGTATCTTTGATTTTGTTGATGGACCAAACGGTTGAGACCATGTGAGCCTCGCGGTCTCAAGACCGTGAGAGGGCTCGCGGTCTCAAGACCGAGAGGAGGCTCGCGGTCTCAAGACCGTGAAGGGCCTCGCGGTCCTGAAGTCAAAGTGGGCAAACGGTCAACATCTCTTCGCGGTCTTGACATCAATGTGGCCCTCGCGGTCTTAACATTAGGTTGAGCTTCGCGGTCTTGAACCATTTGAAGAGGCTCGCGGTCTTGGAGTCTAAGGAGGCTCGCGGTCTTGGAGTCTAAGGAGGCTCGCGGTCTTGGAGTTAGAGGAGGGCTCACGGTCTTGGGAAGTCAAATTAGCTAAACGGTCAACACTTTCAAACGATCTCAACTCAATTGAAGAATGATGGTTGAAGGTCAATCAATGTGATTCAAAGTTGACTTCTTTCAATCAATTGATGAAATAAACAGTTCAATGTTGTCCTAATCAAACTCTAATGATAACCTAGGATATTAAGTGGCTAATTGACTAGGATTTTGACCATGATGATGATCAATGGGGTGAATTACCAAAATACCCCTAAAGGGTAAATTGAGTAATACCTTGATCAAATCAAACCCTAATCACATGATGGTGATGATTTAGCTATGTTAGCTTATGATGACTCAATCCAACCTGATTTAGAGTGATGTTGACATCACCTAATAGTATGAGGAGAGAGAAAGTACTTCTAGAGAGAGAGAGTACTTCTAGAGAGAGAAAGTACCCTTTTTAAGTGGAAACTCAACTAAAGCATCTCCAATGCACATGAGTGAGCATAATTAGGGTATGATCCACCTGTGTGAGGTCATAGGAACCCTAATTATGATAAATGATGAACCTTTAAATAATCTGAGAACATCAGTGATGATGTTACTCATACATGATGATGTTATGAGTTCAATTCATCTTAATATGAATAGTAAACCCTAATTCAAGGGTGATGACATGTAATGTAAATTGTAAACCCTAATTCAAGGGTAATGGCATGCAAATGAGTATTAAATTCCAAATGATGAGAATCAGAGGATTTAACTCTTATAACAAGAGAGGGAAATATATTCCTTATTTTGTAATACCTTTATCAGTTGAATTAACCATGCAGGTTCTGATATGAAGGTGATCTTATCCAGGTATGGATGTTGATGTTATATTCATTGAAGGCATGTTGTTAGCCTTATGAATAAGAAAAGTAACTTGATGCCTTGTCAATGGCATCCTATGATGATAATAGGCTGTGAGAGCCATGAATACCATCAAGGTCATGCTTTAGAGATGACTTGTGATGAGTATGATGAGGAATCATGAATGATATGAGTTAGGCCTGTTACATTTAGTATGCTTTTGTTTTAGCTGTTATGCTACTGATTATTGTTTGAAGAACAATGTATGTTGTTAAAGAATACTGAATGTACCTAACTAATCAAGTATAATGTAGAGCCCTGATCATAGATCCATCATTGTCAGAAATTAAGTGATGGTGAAACAGGTTTTCCTCAGGGAATTCCTGGAGCACATACTTTTGAGTATGTGGGGTACATGGATGTGTAGAACCTTACATCCTAGTGTAGGAAAGTGATGTAGATGTGTAATCCATCCATCCTTCACTATAATTCCATACCATATCAGTGGTAGGTAAACATGAAACCTCCTGATGACGAAGAAAGCACAGATATCCGTATCAGTGGTAGGTAAATATGAAACCTCCTGATGACGAAGAGAGTACAGAATGCCACTGTGACTCTAGAATAGCGAAGGACCAGTTTACCCTGGTGAGCTATAGTAGTAGAGACACGAGATGTCCTACAAGTGATCCTCTTACTGACTGAGGAAGGTGAAGGTCATGAGAATCCGGCTCTCTTAATGACCTATGTATGATACTGATGTGACTTCTCAGCGATCAGTTGGAGTATGAGTGGTATGCCTCATCTCCACAGGGCATAATGTTGTTTGTAAAACATAATCAACCATGTAGTATGACTTGTTAAAGATGACTCCAAGTTAGTTGATTGATGTTACATTGCAATAGTGTTTATACTCTCCATATCTCTTAAATGGTAGAGATCTTGCTATACCTGCAACTGTTATAGAATACTTTGAAGGCTTTACTGCTTAAGATATTCTTTGATGTTATAATAAAGCTTCCGGCGAAGAGTTATAACTCTCGCTGGGACAATTATGTATAATTGTCTCACCCCGTAGATTTCAACTTTTTAGGTGGACGTCGGAGACAAAGGAACCAGCCTACAGGTGATCAGTCTCAGCAGCAGCAGCATCAAGAGCAGTAGTAGAATCTCAGGTGGAGATTTGTCCTGCCATGTGGTATAGATAGAGTCAGTCCTATGTGTCCTCTGTACTCTCAGGTCTTAGAGTCTTGTGTTATGTGATCTTGAGATTTTGTATCTTGATGTATATAATTACTCGAGAAGTAATTATCCTGAGATGTAAACAGTTTATCTCTCTTTATGAAAGAAGTTTTATGGATCCAAGTTCTTATCTCGAAAAGTTTTAATTTCCCGTGATTTTTGTCTTCCGCTGATTACCGATTCGCTTCCGCTAAGTTTTAATCGTGTTTATGTCATGGTTTGGAGATCAGAGCCCACAATTAGTGGTATCAGAGCTCTAGGTCAGTTGAGTCTACAGAGGCATAGGACTTAGGATGTCGAGTCTACCTTTAGTACTCCTTCCTTATCTAATAGAACCTTCTGCTCCTCAGGAGAAGAAGATACCTAAGGATGTCAGAACATCGTGATGAGTACGTGGCGGAGAGTAGTGCTAGTGCACCTCGAGGCGGTGCAAGGGTTCCGAGGATAGAACAACCTGCACCTGAGTCGCCAAGAGAGCCACCCCAGTTCGACCCAACTGACATGAGTAACCCAGCTGTACAAACGATGTTCGGGCAGTTCATGACTGCCATGACACATATAACCAATAGGATGCCCATTCCTGCACCTAGGGCACCTGTCCAGCCTGAAGTACAAGGTATCGGTAAGACATTCGAACGACTTCGTCGTGTCGGAGCTACCGAGTACTTCGGAACTGCCGACCCTGCAGATGCTGACTTATGGTTGACAAAGTTGGAGAAGGCTTTCAGGATTCTTATGATTCCGGAAGCTGAGAAGGTTAGACATGCTGTCTATCTTCTCAAAAGCAGTGCTGGTCACTAGTGGAACCTGGAAGAGCAGAAGAGACCTGGAGTAGAGTTCTCATGGGAAGAGTTTCGTCGGGAATTTATCAAAAGATATTTTCCAAAGACCTTCCTAGATGAGAAGATCTCTCAGTTCGAGAAACTAAGACAGGGTATGATGAACATTAGCGAATATGAAGCTAAGTTCATGGAGTTGCTGCGGTTCTGTCCGCACATGGCTGCTACGGATGAGGAAAGAATCAGAAGATTCGAGAAGGGTTTGAATTCTGATATGTCAACCCCTGTATCTACCTTAGAGAACCGAGAGAGATTCTCTACCTTCATTGAGTCATTCCGAAGGATAGAGAGATCTGTGGTTGAGAAAAGACAAATCCATAAAAGATATCCACAGTTACAGGGTTCTTCATCTAGGGATTCCAAGAAACCTAGATTCTCTGCACCTAACCCTCCACCACCCAGATCGAGTTTTCAAACTCAATGGACACCAAGCAGAGGTAGAGGACGGAGTCAGCCGCTTCAAGGGACGCACAGTTCTGCATCAGTGTCAGTTACTGGACCACCCAGACCACAACAACAGGAGCGGAGTTGTTACAACTGTGGTAAGGTGGGACACTTGATGAAGGATTGCCGTTCTAGGCCTATCGGTGTGACACAACAACCCCCGAGACAGAATCAACAGGGATTCCAGAATAGACAACAACAAGGAGCAGCTCGAGGATGTGGACAAGCGTCTCAAGCTGGATCATCAGCACCACCTCAACACCAGGCGACTGCAAGGTTCTATGCTATGAACCCACCTGAAGCAGTGGTCAACCCACGGGTAGTGGCAGGTCAGATGAAACTTTTATATTATGATATGTCTACATCCTGTGTTGTATCTGTTCTGATTGATCCGGGTGCTACGCACTCTTTCATCACTCATGAAGTGATTCGTAACTGTAATGTGACTGTTAGTCATAGGGTAGATAGTTTGTTGTTGGAGACTCCGTTGAGTGGGTATGCCGTTTTGCAGGAGGTATGTTCTCCCTGCATCCTCTTCTTTTCTGACCATCGCATTCAAGTGGATCTTATACCACTTGATATGTAGGGATTTGATATAATCCTCGGGATGGATACCTTAGAAAGGTATGGAGTTGTCTTGGATTGTGAGTCCAAGTTGGCTGTGTTTGCTGATGAAAGTAGCACATGGATATTTCAAGGAGAAAGAAAGATTCTGCCCACCTGTCTTGTATCATCTATGGTTGCTAATAAGCTGTTGAGGCAAGGATGTTATGCATTCTTAGCCCATGTGGTAGATGTTACCAAGGAAAGTTCTAATCCTGCTGAAGTTCCTATAGTCAGGGAATTCGAAGATGTGTTTCCTGAAGAACTTCCTGGTATACCACCACCTCGGGAGATTGATTTTGAAATTAATCTGATCCCAGACATGAAACCCATAGCTCAAACTCCGTATAGGATGGCGCCTGCTGAGATGGCAGAACTCAAGAAATAGCTTCAAGAGTTACTTGAGAGAGGTTTTATCCGACCGAGTACTTCACCTTGGGGTGCTCCGGTCTTTTTTGTTAAAAAGAAAGATGGGTCAATGCGGTTGTGCATTGACTACAGACAACTCAATAAAGTAACAATAAAGAATAAGTATCCTCTGCCGAGGATTGATGATCTCTTTGACCAGTTGCGTGGTGCAACAGTCTTTTCAAAGATAGACTTGAGGTCTGGATATCATCAACTCTGTATTAAGGATAGTGACATATCCAAGTCTGCCTTTAGGACAAGATATGGTCACTATGAGTTCACGGTTATGTCATTTGGACTAACCAATGCACCAGCTGCATTTATGGAACTCATGAATAGAGTTTTTCGACCTTTCCTTGATCAGTGTGTTGTCGTCTTCATAGATGACATTCTAATCTATAGTAAGGATGCTCAGCAGCATGAGCAGCATCTTCACCAAGCTTTGACCTTGCTAAGAGAACATAAGTTGTACGCTAAGTTTAGCAAGTGTGAGTTCTGGCTGCCGGAGGTATCTTTAATTGGACATGTGATATCCGCCTCGGGAATTCGTGTTGACCCTACAAAGGTAGAATCTGTTCTACAATGGGAACAACCGAAGACACCGACGGAGATTCGAAGTTTCTTGGGGTTAGCTGGCTATTATCGAAGGTTCATTAAGAACTTTAGTTCTATAGCCTTACCTCTGACCAAGTTGACCCGGAAAGATGTTCCTTTTTCTTGGAGTGATAAGTGTCAACAGTCTTTCCAGTTGCTGAAGGAGAGATTGACAAGTGCACCTGTGCTAGTGCTACCTGAACAAGGAAAAGGATATGTAGTCTTCTGTGATGCTTCCAAGAATGGACTTGGATGTGTGTTGATGCAAGATAAACAAGTGATTTCTTTTGCTTCCCGACAGCT
Source organism: Alisma plantago-aquatica (assembly GCA_963693085.1). NCBI lineage: Eukaryota > Viridiplantae > Streptophyta > Magnoliopsida > Alismatales > Alismataceae > Alisma > Alisma plantago-aquatica. The sequence continues at coordinate 1,066,644 of OY856413.1, forward strand.
TAAGAAACACGAGGAGAATTATCCAACACACGATCTCGAGTTAGCTGTTGTGGTTCATGCTTTGAAGATCTAGAGGCATTATCTCTACGGAGAGACATTCCAGATTTTCACAGACCACAAAAACCTTAAGTATATCTTCTCTCAGCATGAGCTCAACATGAGGCAACGTCGCTGGATGGAGTTAATCAAGGACTACGACTGTACAATTGATTACCATCCAGGCAAGGCCAATGTTGTTGCAGATGCCTTGAGTAGGAAATCAGCAACATCAACCATGAATAGAGCACAACTAAACTCTTTAGTATGCTCTAGGAGAGATATGCTTATCTCTTTAAGGCAAGACAATGTACAGTTGAAGGTGTCATTGTTAGCCGGATTGTTGGCTGAGATGCATATTAAACCTACCCTAAGAGAGCAGATTAAAGAAGCACAGCTAGGTGATGATGCAGTTCAGTAGATTAGATCTGAGTATGAAAATGAGAAGCAAGATGGTTTTCATGACTTAGAGGACCAAGTAGCTTGTTATAATGGGAGAATGATAGTGCCGGATGTGGACAACTTGAGGAAGTTAGTCCTGGAAGAAGCCCATTCTTCCATGTATGCTATGCATCCAGGAAGCACCAAAATGTATCGGAATTTGAAAGATCTGTATTGGTGGCCGGGGATGAAGAAGGACGTTGCAGAGTTTGTTCTGAGGTGTCCTGTGTGTCAGCAAGTTAAAGCTGAACACCAGAAGCCCGCAGGGACAATGCAACCTTTACCCATACCACAGTGGAAGTGGGACCATGTGACCATGGATTTTGTTGTTGGCCTACCCAGGACAAGCAAAGGACATGATTCCATTTGGGTAATTGTTGATAGGTTGACTAAGACAGCACATTTCTTACTTGTCAAAACAACCTATTCTGCTGAAAGGTTATCAGAGTTGTATGTTAAAGAGATAGTGCGTTTGCACGGAGTTCCTGTCACAATAGTTTCTGACAGAGGTCCTCAGTTTACAAGTCATTTTTGGGAACAGTTGCACAAAGCCTTAGGCACCAAGCTAAGGTTTAGTACGACCTTTCATCCACAAACTGATGGACAGTCGGAAAGGACCATACAAACCTTAGAAGACCTGTTACGAGCATGTGTTCTCCAGTTCACCAGAAGTTGGGATCTACACCTAAGCTTGATGGAGTTTGCCTATAACAATAGCTATCAACATAGTATTGATATGGCACCTTATGAAGCCTTGTATGGTAGACGTTGTAGATCACCTTTGTGTTGGTTTGAGACTGGCAAGCATCAGTTGTTAGGTCCTGACCTGGTGCAGCAAACCACAGAAAAGATTAAAGTAATACAACAAAAGATTAAGACTGCTCTAGATAGACAGAAATCTTATGCTGACAAACGTCGTAGACCCTTAGAATTCTAGGTTGGAGACAAAGTGTATCTCAAGGTCTCACCTTGGAAAGGAGTCCTCCGTTTTGGTAGGAAAGGGAAGTTAGCTCCTAGATTTATGGGACCTTATCCAATCATCGAACGGATTGGAAAGGTAGCATATAGACTAGAGCTACCCCCTGAGTTACAGCGGTTACATCCTGTGTTTCACATTTCTATGCTGAAGAAATGTCACCCAGACACCGAGTCAGTTCTACAACCTATGGAGGTAGAATTGAATGATGACATATCCTATGAGGAGGGACCAATGTCAATTCTTGATAAACGAATTAAAAAGTTAAAGAAGAAAGATATAAGTCTTGTAAAAGTCCTCTGGAACCATCGTGGTGTTGAAGAAGCCACTTGGGAGTTAGAGGTTGAGATGAGAAAGAAGTATCCTGCCCTTTTCTCTCAGTATGTTTTATCGATTTCGGGGACAAAATCCTTGTAAGGGGTGGATAATTTGTAACATCCCTGACCTGGGTTATGAGTTAACCCTAGGTGTTTTGCCTAAATATGTAAGTAAATCTTTGTGATTAATTCTGATCATGTAATTAAGTTTCTCAGAAACATATATCTCAGTATTTGCTCCTTTTTATTTAAAGTTGTAGCATTGTTTTGTTATACAGGGACCTATGTGCAATTACCCAGTTGAAAGGGTTAACTTGCAATTTGCACATGTTGAGATGTTCCTCTGATGTTGAGACATCATGAGAATCTTTTTGGTAAAGTTTGAGGGATTTCCCAAGCTAGGGCACCAAGGTGCAGCTGTGGAAGCAATCCCGGTGCTTGAAACCCTAAATTGGGGTAAAATGCAATTTACCCAAATTAAGGGATGCAAATCGTAAAATATGTCATCTAAAGTATCTTTTTAGACTCTTGCCATCATTTAGAGAAGAAATGATGAGGAAGTCACCTCAATTGAATTATCAAGTTATGAAATATACCTTGTGATTGAATAATCAGGGTATATGTGCAATAGTTCTTTATGTATGTACCTTATTATTAGATTGCTCTTCTTTGCCTTCTTTTTCTAAGACCTTAAGAGAAGGTTGTCCTTAGAATAAAGAGGAAGGGACGATCCAGTAAAGAAGGAGGGACCTAGTTGGAATTATGGACAACTTATGAATTAATGTTAAGAATTCTACCCTAGTATATATACCCTCAACTTCTCTAAGCAAGGGAACTTGCCCTTTGTTCCTTCACTGTTCCATTTCACCAAAAACGACCAAAGACTGCCCTGGAGCTAAGGAGGACAACCAAAGGAAACAAGGTAGGTTTGGGACCCTTCTTCTTGACTAATTCTATGGTTAGAACTCGAATTCAAGGTCAATTTGGTGGCTAATTCTCGAAACCCTATCTTTCTAGCCATCTCTTTTCGTCTTTCCTTGGAAGTTTTCACCTTGGCCAACCTGTGGGAACTCAAGGACGCCATTAGAGCTTGGAGCTTGAAAGCTTGGAGCTCAAGGAGCAAGCTTTAGGCGGGTTTTATAACTCTAAACCCATGCTTTACTATGTACATCTCTTATATGCGGTTAGATGATAGCTCTTCATGTTTCCCTACTTTTCCCTGCTATTTTGCAAGCAAATCCATGGGATATTCGTACTGTTCTTGAGCTAGGAGATGAAGGCGTGATTTCCAAGAAAAACCCACCGCTTTTCACTTCCTTAAACGGTCTCAAAAGTTTGCCCTCTCAGTCTCAAGACCGCGAGGTGAGCAAACGGTCTCGAAGACCGCGACAGGGCAAACGGTCTTCAAGACCGTTTGGCCCCGTTGACCGGGCGTGGACCGTATAAGAAACCTGTTCCTAATTATATAGGCTAATTACCCTCAAAATTTGGGAGGCTAACTCCAAAGGAATCGGGAGATATGACCTTTTTAAGTAACAACTTTATTCCTGATTTTCAAACGGTCTGAAATTGCCTTTTTGGGCAAACGGTCTCAAGACCGAGAGGACAATCACCCAAGACCGTTTGAAGGTCTAGGGTTAAGTAATTTGACCAATTGAGGACCCAATTGCAATTAAGTTATCAATTTAATCAAAATTCTGTTTGTGGATCAATCATGGTTCAACCCCTATCAAATCACCTTGGACTTTGATGAAATCTTGGGCAAACGATCTCAAGACCATGTGGGGTCCACACACATGACCTCAAGACCGTTTGGGCCAAGTTTGGGCCCAATTGGAGCTCAATTGAAGGGTTCAACCTTGTGTTGAGTCACATTGTTGAGTGTTGATGGGTGAACATTGATAGACCCTAATTGAATCGATTTCAATCCTAATTGGTCAACAAGTGAGGGTCAATTGAATATCCAATTGGTTAAGCATAACCTTAGTTGACCCAATCCATAGGTGGTCAACATAGTTTTGACCTTTTGAGGGCTTCAACATCGGTTAACATCATCGATTGTATCTTTGATTTTGTTGATGGACCAAACGGTTGAGACCATGTGAGCCTCGCGGTCTCAAGACCGTGAGAGGGCTCGCGGTCTCAAGACCGAGAGGAGGCTCGCAGTCTCAAGACCGTGAAGGGCCTCGCGGTCCTGAGGTCAAAGTGGGCAAACGGTCAACATCTCTTCGCGGTCTTGACATCAATGTGGCCCTCGCGGTCTTAACATTAGGTTGAGCTTCGCGGTCTTGAACCATTTGAAGAGGCTCGCGGTCTTGGAGTCTAAGGAGGCTCGCGGTCTTGGAGTTAGAGGAGGGCTCGCAGTCTTGGTAAGTCAAATTAGCTAAACGGTCAACACTTTCAAACGATCTCAACTCAATTGAAGAATGATGGTTGAAGGTCAATCAATGTGATTCAAAGTTGACTTCTTTCAATCAATTGATGAAATAAACGGTTCAATGTTGTCCTAATCAAACTCTAATGATAACCTAGGATATTAAGTGGCTAATTGACTAGGATTTTGACCATGATGATAATCAATGGGGTGAATTACCAAAATACCCCTAAAGGGTAAATTGAGTAATACCTTGATCAAATCAAACCCTAATCACATGATGGTGATGATTTAGCTATGTTAGCTTATGATGACGCAATCCAACCTGATTTAGAGTGATGTTGACATCACCTAATAGTATGAGGAGAGAGAAAGTACGTATAGAGAGAGAGTACTTCTAGAGAGAGAAAGTACCCTTTTTAAGTGGAAACTCAACTAAAGCATCTCCAATGCACATGAGTGAGCATAATTAGGGTATGATCCACCTGTGTGAGGTCATAGGAACCCTAATTATGATAAATGATGAACCTTTAAATAATCTGAGAACATCAGTGATGATGTTACTCATACATGATGATGTTATGAGTTCAATTCATCTTAATATGAATAGTAAACCCTGATTCAAGGGTGATGACATGTAATGTGAATTGTAAACCCTAATTCAAGGGTAATGACATGCAAATGAGTATTAAATTCCAAATGATGATAATAAGAGGATTTAACTCTTATAACAAGAGAGGGAAATATATTCCTTATTTTGTATTACCTTTATCAGTTGAATTAACCATGCAGGTTCTGATATGAAGGTGATCTTATCCAGGTATGGATGTTGATGTTATATTCATTGAAGGCATGTTGTTAGCCTTATGAATAAGAAAAGTAACTTGATGCCTTGTCAATGCCATCTTATGATGATAATAGGCTGTGAGAGCCATGAATACCATCAAGGTCATGCTTTAGAGATGACTTGTGATGAGTATGATGAGGAATCATGAATGATATGAGTTAGGCCTGTTACATTTAGTATTCTTTTGTTTTAGCTGTTATGCTACTGATTATTGTTTGAAGAACAATGTATGTTGTTAAAGAATACTGAATGTACCTAACTAATCAAGTATAATGTAGAGCCCTGATCATAGATCCATCATTGTCAGAAATTAAGTGATGGTGAAACAGGTTTTCCTCAGGGAATTCCTGGAGCACATACTTTTGAGTATGTGGGGTACATGGATGTGTAGAACCTTACATCCTAGTGTAGGAAAGTGATGTAGATGTGTAATCCATCCATCCTTCACTATAATTCCATACCGTATCAGTGGTAGGTAAACGTGAAACCTCCTGATGACGAAGAAAGCACAGATATCCGTATCAGTGGTAGGTAAATATGAAACCTCCTGATGACGAAGAGAGTACAGAATGCCACTGTGACTCTAGAATAGCGAAGGACCAGTTTACCCTAGTGAGCTATAGTAGTAGAGACACGAGATGTCCTACAAGTGATCCTCTTACTGACTGAGGAAGGTAAGGTCATGAGAATCCGACTCTCTTAATGACCTATGTATGATACTGATGTGACTTCTCAGCGATCAGTTGGAGTATGAGTGGTATGCCTCATCTCCACAGGGCATAATGTTGTTTGTAAAACATAATCAACCATGTAGTATGACTTGTTAAAGATGACTCCAAGTTAGTTGATTGATGTTACATTGTAATAGTGTTTATACTCTTCATATCTCTTAAATGGTAGAGATCTTGCTATACCTGCAACTGTTATAGAATACTTTGAAGGCTTTACTACTTAAGATATTCTTTGATGTTATAATAAAGCTTCTGGAGAAGAGTTATAACTCTCGCTGGGACAATTATGTATAATTGTCTCACCCCGTAGATTTCAACTTTATAGGTGGACGTCGGAGACGAAGGAACCAGCCTACAGGTGATCAGTCTCAGCAGCAGCAGCACCAAGAGCAGTAGTAGAATCTCAGGTGGAGATTTGTCCTGCCATGTGGTATAGATAGAGTCAGTCCTATGTGTCCTCTGTACTCTCAGGTCTTGGAGTCTTGTGTTATGTGATCTTGAGATTTTGTATCTTGATGTATATAATTACTCGAGAAGTAATTATCCTGAGATGTAAACAGTTTATCTCTCTTTATGAAAGAAGTTTTATGGATCCAAGTTCTTATCTCGAAAAGTTTTAATTTCCCGTGATTTTTGTTTTCCGCTGATTACCGATTCGCTTCCGCTAAGTTTTAATCGTGTTTATGTCATGGTTTGGAGATCAGAGCCCACAATTAGTGGTATCAGAGCTCTAGGTCAGTTGATTCTACAGAGGCATAGGACTTAGGATGTCGAGTCTACCTTTAGTACTCCTTCCTTATCTAATAGAACCTTCTGCTCCTCAGGAGAATAAGATACCTAAGGATGTCAGAACATCGTGATGAGTACGTGGCGGAGAGTAGTGCTAGTGCACCTCGAGGCGGTGCAAGGGTTCCGAGGATAGAACAACCTGCACCTGAGTCGCCAAGAGAGCCACCCCAGTTCGACCCAGCTGACATGAGTAACCCAGCTGTACAGACGATGTTCGGGCAGTTCATGACTGCCATGACACATATAACCGATAGGATGCCCATTCCTGCACCTAGGGCACCTGTCCAGCCTGAAGTACAAGGTATCGGTAAGACATTCGAACGACTTCGTCGTGTCGGAGCTACCGAGTACTTCGGAACTACCGACCCTGCAGATGCTGACTTATGGTTGACAGAGTTGGAGAAGGCTTTCATGATTCTTATGATTCCGGAAGCTGAGAAGGTTAGACATGTTGTCTATCTTCTCAAAAGCAGTGCTGGTCACTGGTGGAACCTGGAAGAGCAGAAGAGACCTGGAGTAGAGTTCTCATGGGAAGAGTTTCGTCGGGAATTTATCAAAAGATATTTTCCAAAGACCTTCCTAGATGAGAAGATCTCTCAGTTCGAGAAACTAAGGCAGGGTATGATGAACATTAGCGAATATGAAGCTAAGTTCATGGAGTTGTTGCGGTTCTGTCCGCACATGGCTGCTACGGATGAGGAAAGAATAAAAAGATTCGAGAAGGGTTTGAATTCTGATATGTCAACCCTTGTATCTACCTTAGAGAACCGAGAGAGATTCTCTACCTTTGTTGAGTCAGTCCGAAGGATAGAGAGATCTGTGGTTGAGAAAAGACAAACCCATAAAAGATATCCACAGTTCCAGGGTTCTTCATCTAGGGATTCCAAGAAACCTAGATTCTCTGCACCTAACCCTCCACCACCCAGATCGAGTTTTCAAACTCAATGGACACCAAGCAGAGGTAGAGGACGGAGTCAGCCGCTTCAAGGGACGCATAGTTCTGCATCAGTGTCAGTTACTGGACCACCCATACCACAACAACAGGAGCAAAGTTGTTACAACTGTGGTAAGGTGGGACACTTGATGAAGGATTGTCGTTCTAGGCCTATCGGTGTGACACAACAACCCCCGAGACAGAATCAACAGGGATTCCAGAATAGACAACAACAAGGAGCAGCTCGAGGATGTGGACAAGCGTCTCAAGCTGGATCATCAGCACCACCTCAACACCAGGCGACTGCAAGGTTCTATGCTATGAACCCACCTGAAGCAGTGGTCAACCCACGGGTAGTGGCAGGTCAGATGAAACTTTTATATTCTGATATGTCTACATCCTGTGCTGTATCTGTTCTGATTGATTCGGGTGCTACACACTCTTTCATCACTCGTGAAGTGATTCGTAACTGCAATGTGACTGTTAGTCATATGGAAGATAGTTTGCTGTTGGAGACTCCGTTGAGTGGGTCTGCCGTTTTGCAGGAGGTATGTTCTCCCTGCATCCTCTTCTTTTCTGACCATCGCATTCAAGTGGATCTTATACCACTTGATATGCAGGGATTTGATATAATCCTCGGGATGGATACCTTAGAAAGGTATAGAGTTGTCTTGGATTGTGAGTCCAAGTTGGCTGTGTTTGCTGATGAAAGCAGCACATGGATCTTTCAAGGAGAAAGAAATATTCTGCCCACCTGTCTTGTATCAGCTATGGTTGCTAATAAGCTGTTGAGGCAAGGATGTTATGCATTCTTAGCCCATGTGGTAGATGTTACCAAGGAAAGTTCTAATCCTGCTGAAGTTCCTATAGTCAGGGAATTCGAAGATGTGTTTCCTGAAGAACTTCCTGGTATACCACCACCTCGGGAGATTGATTTTGAAATTAATCTGATCCCAGACACGAAACCCATAGCTCAAACTCCGTATAGTATGGCGCCTGCTGAGATGGCAGAACTCAAGAAACAACTTCAAGAGTTACTTGAGAGAGGTTTTATCCGACCGAGTACTTCACCTTGGGGTGCTCCGGTCTTGTTTGTTAAAAAGAAAGATAGGTCAATGCGGTTGTGCATTGACTACAGACAACTCAATAAAGTAACAATAAAGAATAAGTATCCTCTGCCGAGGATTGATGATCTCTTTGACCAGTTGCGTGGTGCAACAGTCTTTTCAAAGATAGACTTGAGGTTTGGATATCATCAACTCTGTATTAAGGATAGTGACATATCCAAGTCTGCCTTTAGGACAAGATATGGTCACTATGAGTTCACGGTTATGTCGTTTGGACTAACCAATGCACCAGCTGCATTTATGGAACTCATGAATAGAGTTTTTCGACCTTTCCTTGATCAGTGTGTTGTCATCTTCATAGATGACATTCTGATCTATAGTAAGGATGCTCAGCAGCATGAGCAGCATCTTCGCCAAGCTTTGACCTTGCTAAGAGAACATAAGCTGTACGCTAAGTTTAGCAAGTGTGAGTTCTGGCTGCCGGAGGTATCTTTTCTTGGACATCTGATATCCGCCTCGGAAATTCGTGTTGACCCTACAAAGGTATAATCTGTTCTACAATGGGAACAACCGAAGACACCGACGGAGATTCGAAGTTTCTTGGGGTTAGCTGGCTATTATCGAAGGTTCATTAAGGACTTTAGTTCTATAGCCTTACCTCTGACCAAGTTGACCCAGAAAGATGTTCCTTTTTCTTGGAGTGATAAGTGTCAACAGTCTTTCCAGTTGCTGAAGGAGAGATTGACAAGTGCACATGTGCTAGTGCTACCTGAACAAGGAAAAGGATATGTAGTCTTCTGTGATGCTTCCAAGAATGGACTTGGATGTGTGTTGATGCAAGATAAACAAGTGATTTCTTTTGCTTCCCGACAGCTTAAGAAACACGAGGAGAATTATCCAACACACGATCTCGAGTTAGCTGCTGTGGTTCATGCTTTGAAGATCTGGAGGCATTATCTCTACGGAGAGACATTCAAGATTTTCACAGACCACAAAAACCTTAAGTATATCTTCTCTCAACATGAGCTCAACATGAGGCAACGTCGCTGGATGGAGTTAATCAAGGACTACGACTGTACAATTGATTACCATCCAGGCAAGGCCAATGTTGTTGCAGATGCCTTGAGTAGGAAATCAGCAACATCAACCATGAATAGAGCACAACTAAACTCTTTAGTATGCTCTAGGAGAGATATGCTTATCTCTTTAAGGCAAGACAATGTACAGTTGAAGGTGTCATTGTTAGCCGGATTGTTGGCTAAGATGCATATTAAACCTACCCTAAGAGAGCAGATTAAAGAAGCACAGCTAGGTGATGATGCAGTTCAGCAGATTAGATCTGAGTATGAAAATGAGAAGCAAGATGGTTTTCATGACTCAGAGGACCAAGTAGCTTGTTATAATGGGAGAATGATAGTGTCGGATGTGGACAACTTGAGGAAGTTAGTCCTGGAAGAAGCCCATTCTTCCATGTATGCTATGCATCCAGGAAGCACCAAAATGTATCGGAATTTGAAAGATCTGTATTGGTGGTCGGGGATGAAGAAGGACGTTGAAGAGTTTGTTCTGAGGTGTCCTATGTGTCAGCAAGTTAAAGCTGAACACCAGAAGCCCGCAGGGACAATGCAACCTTTACCCATACCACAGTGGAAGTGGGACCATGTGACCATGGACTTTGTTGTTGGCCTACCCAGGACAAGCAAAGGACATGATTCCATTTGGGTAATTGTTGATAGGTTGACTAAGACAACACATTTCTTACCTGTCAAAACAACCTATTCTGCTGAAAGGTTATCAGAGTTGTATGTTAAAGAGATAGTGCGTTTGCACGGAGTTCCTGTCACAATAGTTTCTGACAGAGGTCCTCAGTTTACAAGTCATTTTTGGGAACAGTTGCACAAAGCCTTAGGCACCAAGCTAAGGTTTAGTACGGCCTTTCATCCACAGACTGATGGACAGTCGGAAAGGACAATACAAACCTTAGAAGACCTGTTACGAGCATGTGTTCTCCAGTTCACCGGAAGTTGGGATCTACACCTAAGCTTGATGGAGTTTGCCTATAACAATAGCTATCAACATAGTATTGATATGGCACCTTATGAAGCCTTGTATGGTAGATGTTGTAGATCACCTTTGTGTTGGTTTGAGACTGGCGAGCATCAGTTGTTAGGTCCTGACCTGGTGCAGCAAACCACAGAAAAGATTAAAGTAATACAACAAAAGATTAAGACTGCTCTAAATAGACAGAAATCTTATGCTGATAAACGTCGTAGACCCTTAGAATTCCAGGTTGGAGACAAAGTATATCTCAAGGTCTCACCTTGGAAAGGGGTCCTCCGTTTTGGTAGGAAAGGGAAGTTAGCTCCTAGATTTATGGGACCTTATCCAATCATCGAATGGATTGGAAAGGTAGCATATAGACTAGAGCTACCCCCTGAGTTACAGCGGTTACATCCTGTGTTTCACATTTCTATGCTGAAGAAATGTCACCCAGACACCGAGTCAGTTCTACAACCTATGGAGGTAGAATTGAATGATGACATATCCTATGAGGAGGGACCAATGTCAATTCTTGATAAATGAATTAAAAAGTTAAAGAAGAAAGATATAAGTCTTGTAAAAGTCCTCTGGAACCATCGTGGTGTTGAAGAAGCCACTTGGGAGTTAGAGGTTGAGATGAGAAAGAAGTATCCTGCCCTTTTCTCTCAGTATGTTTTATCGATTTCGGGGACGAAATCCTTGTAAGGGGTGGATAATTTGTAACATCCCTGACCTGGGTTATGAGTTAACCCTAGATGTTTTGCCTAAATATGTAAGTAAATCTTTGTGATTAATTCTGAGCATGTAATTAAGTTTCTCAGAAACATATATCTCAGTATTTGCTCCTTTTTATTTAAAGTTGTAGCATTGTTTTGTTATACAGGGACCTATGTGCAATTACCCAGTTGAAAGGGTTAACTTGCAATTTGCACATGTTGAGATGTTCCTCTGATGTTGAGACATCATGAGAATCTTTTTGGTAAAGTTTGAGGGATTTCCCAAGCTAGGGCACCAAGGTGCAGCTGTGGAAGCAATCCCGGTGCTTGAAACCCTAAATTGGGGTAAAATGCAATTTACCCAAATTAAGGGATGCAAATTGTAAAATATGTCATCTAAAGTATCTTTTTAGACTCTTGCCATCATTTAGAGAAGAAATGATGAGGAAGTCACCTCAATTGAATTATCAAGTTATGAAATATACCTTGTGATTGAATAATCAGGGTATATGTGCAATAGTTCTTTATGTATGTACCTTATTATTAGATTGATCTTCTTTGCCTTCTTTTTCTAAGACCTTAAGAGAAGGTTGTCCTTAGAATAAAGAGGAAGGGACGATCCAGTAAAGAAGGAGGGACCTAGTTGGAATTATGGACAACTTATGAATTAATGTTAAGAATTCTACCCTAGTATATATACCCTCAACTTCTCTAAGCAAGGGAACTTGCCCTTCGTTCCTTCACTGTTCCATTTCACCAAAAACGACCAAAGACTGCCCTGGAGCTAAGGAGGACGACCAAAGGAAACAAGGTAGGTTTGGGACCCTTCTTCTTGACTAATTCTATGGTTAGAACTCGAATTCAAGGTCAATTTGGTGGCTAATTCTCGAAACCCTATCTTTCTAGCCATCTCTTTTCGTCTTTCCTTGGAAGTTTTCACCTTGGCCAACCTGTGGGAACTCAAGGACGCCATTAGAGCTTGGAGCTTGAAAGCTTGGAGCTCAAGGAGCAAGCTTTAGGCGGGTTTTATAACTCTAAACCCATGCTTTACTATGTACATCTCTTATATGCGGTTAGATGATAGCTCTTCATGTTTCCCTACTTTTCCCTGCTATTTTGCAAGCAAATCCATGGGATATTCATACTGTTCTTGAGCTAGGAGATGAAGGCGTGATTTCCAAGAAAAACCCACCGCTTTTCACTTCCTTAAACGGTCTCAAAAGTTTGCCCTCTCAGTCTCAAGACCGCGAGGTGAGCAAACGGTCTCGAAGACCGCGACAGGGCAAACGGTCTTCAAGACCGTTTGGCCCCGTTTAACGGGCGTGGACCGTATAAGAAACCTGTTCCTAATTATATAGGCTAATTACCCTCAAAATTTGGGAGGCTAACTCCAAAGGAATCAGGAGATATGACCTTTTTAAGTAACAACTTTATTCCTGATTTTCAAACGGTCTGAAATTGCCTTTTTGGGCAAACGGTCTCAAGACCGAGAGGACAATCACCCAAGACCGTTTGAAGGTCTAGGGTTAAGTAATTTGACCAATTGAGGACCCAATTGCAATTAAGTTATCAATTTAATCAAAATTCTGTTTGTGGATCAATCATGGTTCAACCCCTATCAAATCACCTTGGACTTTGATGAAATTTTGGGCAAACGATCTCAAGACCATGTGGGGTCCACCCACATGACCTCAAGACCGTTTGGGCCAAGTTTGGGCCCAATTGGAGCTCAATTGAAGGGTTCAACCTTGTGTTGAGTCACATTGTTGAGTGTTGATGGGTGAACATTGATAGACCCTAATTGAATCGATTTCAATCCTAATTGGTCAACAAGTGAGGGTCAATTGAATATCCAATTGGTTAAGCATAACCTTAGTTGAACCAATCCATAGGTGGTCAACATAGCTTTGACCTTTTGAGGGCTTCAACATCGGTTAACATCATCGATTGTATCTTTGATTTTGTTGATGGACCAAACAGTTGAGACCATGTGAGCCTCGCGGTCTCAAGACCGAGAGGAGGCTCGCGGTCTCAAGACCGTGAAGGGCCTCGCGGTCCTGAGGTCAAAGTGGGCAAATGGTCAACATCTCTTCGCGGTCTTGACATCAATGTGGCCCTCACGGTCTTAACATTAGGTTGAGCTTCACGGTCTTGAACCATTTGAAGAGGCTCGCGGTCTTGGAGTCTAAGGAGGCTCGCGGTCTTGGAGTCTAAGGAGGCTCGCGGTCTTGGAGTTAGAGGAGGGCTCGCGGTCTTGGGAAGTCAAATTAGCTAAACGGTCAACACTTTCAAACGATCTCAACTTAATTGAAGAATGATGGTTGAAGGTCAATCAATGTGATTCAAAGTTGACTTCTTTCAATCAATTGATGAAATAAACGGTTCAATGTTGTCGTAATCAAACTCTAATGATAACCTAGGATATTAAGTGGCTAATTGACTAGGATTTTGACCATGATGATGATCAATGGGGTGAATTACCAAAATACCCCTAAAGGGTAAATTGAGTAATACCTTGATCAAATCAAACCCTAATCACATGATGGTGATGATTTAGCTATGTTAGCTTATGATGACTCAATCCAACCTGATTTAGAGTGATGTTGACATCACCTAATAGTATGAGGAGAGAGAAAGTACTTCTAGAGAGAGAGTACTTCTAGAGAGAGAAAGTACCCTTTTTAAGTGGAAACTCAACTAAAGCATCTCCAATGCACATGAGTGAGCATAATTAGGGTATGATCCACCTGTGTGAGGTCATAGGAACCCTAATTATGATAAATGATGAACCTTTAAATAATCTGAGAACATCAGTGATGATGTTACTCATACATGATGATGTTATGAGTTCAATTCATCTTAATATGAATAGTAAACCCTGATTCAAGGGTGATGACATGTAATGTGAATTGTAAACCCTAATTCAAGGGTAATGGCATGCAAATGAGTATTAAATTACAAATGATGAGAATCAGAGGATTTAACTCTTATAACAAGAGAGGGAAATATATTCCTTATTTTGTAATACCTTTATCAGTTGAATTAACCATGCAGGTTCTGATATGAAGGTGATCTTATCCAGGTATGGATGTTGATGTTATATTCATTGAAGGCATGTTGTTAGCCTTATGAATAAGAAAAGTAACTTGATGCCTTGTCAATGGCATCCTATGATGATAATAGGCTGTGAGAGCCATGAATACCATCAAGGTCATGCTTTAGAGATGACTTGTGATGAGTATGATGAGGAATCATGAATGATATGAGTTAGGCCTGTTACATTTAGTATTCTTTTGTTTTAGCTGTTATGCTACTGATTATTGTTTGAAGAACAATGTATGTTGTTAAAGAATACTGAATGTACCTAACTAATCAAGTATAATGTAGAGCCCTGATCATAGATCCATCATTGTCAGAAATTAAGTGATGGTGAAACAGGTTTTCCTCAGGGAATTCCTAGAGCACATACTTTTGAGTATGTGGGGTACATGGATGTGTAGAACCTTACATACTAGTGTAGGAAAGTGATGTAGATGTGTAATCCATCCATCCTTCACTATAATTCCATACCGTATCAGTGGTAGGTAAACATGAAACCTCCTGATGACGAAGAAAGCACAGATATCCATATCAGTGGTAGGTAAATATGAAACCTCCTGATGACGAAGAGAGTACAGAACGCCACTGTGACTCTAGAATAGCGAAGGACCAGTTTACCCTGGTGAGCTATAGTAGTAGAGACACGAGATGTCCTACAAGTGATCCTCTTACTGACTGAGGAAGGTGAAGGTCATGAGAATCCGACTCTCTTAATGACCTATGTATGATACTGATGTGACTTCTCAGCGATCAGTTGGAGTATGAGTGGTATGCCTCATCTCCACAGGGCATAATGTTGTTTGTAAAACATAATCAACCATGTAGTATGACTTGTTAAAGATGACTCCAAGTTAGTTGATTGATGTTACATTGCAATAGTGTTTATACTCTCCATATCTCTTAAATGGTAGAGATCTTGCTATACCTGCAACTGTTATAGAATACTTTGAAGGCTTTACTGCTTAAGATATTCTTTGATGTTATAATAAAGCTTCTGGCGAAGAGTTATAACTCTCGCTGGGACAATTATGTATAATTGTCTCACCCCGTAGATTTCAACTTTTTAGGTGGACGTCGGAGACGAAGGAACCAGCCTACAGGTGATCAGTCTCAGCAGCAGCAGCACCAAGAGCAGTAGTAGAATCTCAGGTGGAGATTTGTCCTGCCATGTGGTATAGATAGAGTCAGTCCTATGTGTCCTCTGTACTCTCAGGTCTTGGAGTCTTATGTTATGTGATCTTGAGATTTTGTATCTTGATGTATATAATTACTCGAGAAGTAATTATCCTGAGATGTAAACAATTTATCTCTCTTTATGAAAGAAGTTTTATGGATCCAAGTTCTTATCTCAAAAAGTTTTAATTTCCCGTGATTTTTATCTTCCGCTGATTACCGATTCGCTTCCGCTAAGTTTTAATCGTGTTTATGTCATGGTTTGGAGATCAGAGCCCACATTGATCTTCTTAATTATCATAAGAACATACTATATAATAAATTTTAGATCATTTGGACACTTATAGGTCGTGCATCTAAAGGAGGCAAAAATAATGTATTTCAAATTAGTTTTGTGCGTTGATTTTGTTGTCCACTCATCCAAATGAGTTAAAATTTTGTATGTGACCTATTATTATTGTAACCATGAAGATCAATGGATTAGATTTTGGAAAAACAAGGTCTAGATAGGCAAATACTATTGGGGTGTATAGCGTGATCTGTACACTCAGAGTGTATTCTAGCCTGACTCTATATATGAGTCATGCTAGTGTACACTCGAGTGTACCGGAGGCACCGTACACCTCAGTCATTTTTGAAGATGCAATAAATTTTTGAAAAATCTAAACTGTTAATCTTCTTATTTATCATAAGAACATACTATATAATACATTTTATCTCATTTGGACACTTATGGGTCGTGCATCTAAAGGAGGCAAAAATCATATATTTCAAATTAATTTTGTGCGTCGATTTTGTTATCCTTGGATGAGTGACTTACACTCATCCAAATGAGTTAACTATATATATATATATATATATATATAGTTAAGCTAGAATAAATTCGAGTGTACCAGAGATGCTATACACCTCAATCTTTTTCTATCATGAAGCAATTATTCTGAAAACCTAAACCATTGATCTTTTTAAATATATTAAGAACTAACTATATAATAAATTTGAGCTAAAATTTATTATGATAGGCTTGTTAGCAAGTCTCCTAGGCTCCGACTTCTAGGTTTTGCTCCGACCTCTCTCTAGGCTCTCTGGCGGCGGCCGCTAGGGGGAGGGAGTGCCTCCTCGGTGCTTCCCTGCCCCTGGCCTTTCATCGGCCATGATCCTAGTTTGTAGGCTGTAGTAGTTACTGGAGAAAGGGCTTCGATCAGTGATAGCGTGGCGCTGCGATGCGTTGGTCGGAAGCGCATAGTCGAGGGGCGTCACCTCGGATGTCCGGTTGGTGAGGTGACGGGAAACGCCGCGAGGAGCAGCCTTAAGATCCTAAAAGGGTCTCAAAAGATCATGATTAGAGTGTTAAGATCCTAAAATGACCTTAAGTTTAATCTTTTGTCACTTTCAACACAATTGACATTACTAACACCCAAGATCATCATTTTCCATGTCATCTTTAAATCAATTGAATGATTACAACTTAGGTCATATTAGAGATATGAACCCTAATATCAACATCACATTTCCATGTCAAGATTACTACCATCATTACCAAGAGTCATTAAGATCTACTCTAGGGTTGATGTCTATCATCAAAATTACCGATCATTACTAGATGAGATCTATGGTTTTGGAGACTATTTGTATAAGATTTGGACCTATATTATTTTCAACTATGTAATAGAGATAAAGATTTGAGATATCACTGGTAAAGGAACTGGAATCAAACTCTAAAACTATTTTCATCAAATTCCTTGTGTTTTTTTGGCCAAAATTGACTTATATGCAATTTTTGGACAATAGCATTTTTAGTGGTTTTTGCAAGATTACCTATTCAGATTTATCTGAGTCGTTGGATCTTGATCTAGAGGCTAGAGGTGAGCCACAAAGCCCTTGGGCTGGGGCACCCTCTCCTCTTGGACCTACCCACCATTGGCTTACTGTGAAATGGGCGATGCTCGACGTTGTTAGTGTCCCTTTAGTCAGGTTTGACGTGCTCCCGGCCTGAAGCCATTGGACTCAACCTAGGTTGTCTAGGCGGCTAGGTGGTAGGTTTCAGCCTATGGGCGCCTAGGCTTTTCTGGGTGTTTTTGTTTTTTGGTTTATTTTAAGTTACGTATTTATTTATTTATACACATGATACTACATGCAAAATTTGCAACTATTTGCTCATTAAATGTTGTCTTATGCCTAATTTCTATAGATAAACTGTTGGGACGATTAGAGGAAGGAGAATTAAGAGGATGAATAACAACAGGGGGAAGATGTAGGAACTATAGGAGAAAAGAACAGGAAAAATGAAAGTAAAATGCAAATGACTTGTAGGAAGAAGTCAGAAAATGAAACGCACAACAACAATAGAGGAGATTTGAAGGAGGAAGTAGTTTGATAAACAAAAAGAATCAACTATAAAGGAGTTATTGGAGGAGACCTGGAAGATGACGAAGAGATAAAGAAATTTTAACGCATTCATGCAAACAACACTAGCTATTGGAGATGTAGGAGCAAGAATAAGTCAGAAAAAATAGAAGAAAACATGCAAACAGAAGTAGTACCAGTAGTGTTGTAGATGTAGAAGAAGGAGATCTTATACGAGTGTGGAATTCTAAAATAAGTAACATAGAGATAGCAGTAAGAGGGAACATAGGAGGAAGTCGCAAAAAATTAAGAAGCAGCAGTAGCAGGAACAGGAAATGCAGGAGCAATTGTCAGAAAAAGAAAAGAAAAGGAGCTAGAATAGGAGACATAAGAGGAAGTACAAAAAGAATAGAGAACAATAGTATAAGGACTGATCTGTTTGTAGCAGTTGCAGCAAAAGTGCCTAGGCTGCCCACCTTGACCGCCTAGGCGACCGTTTAGCCTGCCCATCCCATCTAGTTTGCCCAGCTGACCTATGATCTCTAGGCGCCTAGATTTGAGAAACATGTGGAGCGCCTAGGACGCCTAGGCGCCCGCCTTGATGACTATGGGCTCGACTACTTAGCGACTAGCTCGATCGGATCTTTGATTCATGAGTGTGAACGTAGAGCTCCCTTCTCTCACACACGATGCTCATATTGGGTCACACTGCAACAACATAACATGTGGCTAGAGAACAATGTTCAAAATTTCGACAAAAAAGTCGAAATTTTTGGCAAAATTTCTGTTTCTGTGGCAATCGAACATCAAAATTGACTAACGAAACTCTCAAAACATGCATATTATCGATTTTTAATTACTCTTTAATATACTATGTACTACCTAGAGCATATGTTTTTGCACAATTTGTATCTTTAAGTCTATATATTGTGCTTGCAAACTATAATGACTTAATTCGTTAATTTTTCCATTGAAAAATTACATCAAAAATCCTCATCAAAATGCCCATCGAAACAGTTCAAGGTCATTCACCACAAAATGACGAGACCCCACCCCCACATATCCAATACGAAATATTATTACATATTGGAGTAGATCTACACTAGTAGATCATTCTGGTAAAAATTCATAAATTTATTCATTTATTTTGTCGTCGAAACGCTAGGAACACATTTATAAAAATTCTTGTCGAAATTTCTGTTTCTGTGGCCACTGAAACGACATCGAAATCAGACATTTTCTTCCTTGCTAGAGAAGGGAAACTCTCGACCTTTAGGCACCAAAACTTGTCGAAAAGTGGCTAGATGAACTGTGCTCGGTTACACAGAGTAATAAAGAGGGTCTAACCTCCTGCTGGAGTCTCAGAGAGAAACCCCCAAGTGGGTGGGTCTTGTGGTGACACCACAGATGCAACATGGAGGAGGGGAAAAGGAAATGGGGGTGACGATGCTTTGTTGGTGGTATAAATGGGTGGAGTAGGAGGGTGAGGCCGCGCGGTTTAAGGTGGCTTTTTATAGTGCAAGGAGGAGCATCTTTGGGGTTTAGGTTCAAGCTCACCAAATAGAAAGCTGGTGTGGAGGGTGTATTTGACTCTCGCACTTCATGCGTCAAAATGAGTCAAAGGTAAATGGGGTCGGAGGAGTGAGAGGGGGTGATTGAGAGGGAGGAAATGGTGTAAAAAAGTCAAAGGAGGCGGCAAGGGCTGACAATCTTGCGGTCTATTTGTTTACTCCCCCACTTATTGTGCGAGGTAGGAGATGACTCGAGCCCCCTTAAATCTTGCTCCAATCCATGGGAGTCTGATCCGAGGGCTCCCATTAGTCGGTCTGCGAGCTTAAGGATTGCTGACATGTTAGGTCCAAATGGAAAAAAGAATTGAAACTAGATTTTCTATCTAGAACTTCACAAAATCATAGAAAATCGTAGCAAGGCCCAAAAATTATGAAATTTGGACCATAGGCACACATTAAAGTGTAGCACACAAAAAGTTTTGAGAACTGAATGGTACTATTTAGTCCTGAATTAATTGATTCGAGTAGCAATCATAATTAAGTTAGGGTTTGATGCCAAAATGCACATATAAATCAAATTAAGCATCCTTTTTGCAAATTGGGTGTCACAAAATCATCAAAAATTCATTAAATGTTGAAGTGGATTTAAATTGAGAAAAGATTAGATAAAAGAAACAACATAAAGGCAGATTGGCTAGTGAATAGTGAAATTCCACTTCTTCACATCATCCTTAATCTTGTGAGTTCTTGGATTTACAATATTTATATTGATATTCTGCCCTATGGCTGATGGGTTTAGCTGAGATGTGTTCTGTAATTGTCATATTGTCATCCGAGAGTACTAGTATATCTCCCAAACAAACTTGTTGCATCCATATCAATGTTTTACTAGCATTTAATTATCATATGGATTTCAGTGATAGTTAAACAAAGAACTACCATTTTAACCACAATAGAAATTGCAGGCTTTTGAAAAGTTTTCTAGGGGAGAAATTTGACTAGGGATGGTATGGTGCGACAAAGGTTTGGTGACTAGGGCAAGGAAGGGTGCTTAAGAAAGGATTTGGATGGTCATTCATGCCCGTTTAGTGAAGAGAGGTCTGGGTGAATGGGATTCTGTGAAGGAAGGTGTTTGACTTAAAGTGCTTCTGATGAAGTCACAAACAATTGGAATTACCCTTACCCGTGCCTATTTTGGAGCTCTCTCACGAGTAACCATTTGGAGTTCGAATGGGACATGGGCATTGGTCTTGTTAGCTTTAGAAGGGTAGAAACATAGGCTTAGTCCTAGGATGTGATTTAACAACATAGTGGAACGACACTTAGATCCCATCATCTGTATACACACCCACACCCACCTGTTTATAGTAAAAAAAAACCAAAACCACATATACTTTCACATTCCGCATATACTATGCAGTACCCTCTATGATGCAAAATAAAAAATATATAGTGCCTTTCAAAGTACTGATTTACAACGATAGATTTGAAAATAGCTGGCTTGCAAGCTGTATGTCTACCAAGATTTGGGGATCTACAACTTCGGTCTCTACATCAAACAAATATATCATACATGAGTTATAATCTGCGCATCCTACTACAAATTTCCTAGAACTACCAAGTAGGTAGTTCGCCAACTTTTTGTGAAAGTTACAATCATATATTCCAACTTTTGATTCATTTAATACTCATTATGTATTTTTTCATTCGTTAAATACATTAGTATGTACTTCAAGTCGGAACCTGTACCAATCAAGACCATTACAAATTATAAGTATAAGAGAGCAAACGATGGGAACAACCCTCATCTTTTCTTTCACAGTCGAGGTGCTTGTAGATTTATATACAAGAGCCTTCATAATCTTTAGGATGAGTCCCTAACCTTTTCTCACACTTAAAAGTAGTTCCTATACATATATGTTAACACCCCCCTCAAGCGGGAACCTTGGTTTTTAAAATTTCAATGGAAATTTTGACATTTACGCTTATATATATAATTTGTTTTGTCGTGTCTGACGTCGTGTCCGTATCTCATATTTTTCAAAAAATTGTCGTGTCCGTGTCTGTGTCTGTGTCTGTCTGTATCCATATCTGTGACTGTCTGTGCTTCCTAGGATATTAATTATATACATCAATCAATTAGATGCTAGTTGATTGAATGAAAGAAAAAGTTCAAATAATATGGCAAATGTGGTGGTTGACCTCCCCTTCTTGCTTATTGTGATTAACATAATGCTCTCATCCCATATAATTTCTATAAACCCAGGTGTGTCTCTATATGCATCATATTAAATTATGAAAGGAACTCCATCAAGGCTTTCTCTTGGCCTTCTTAAAGTCAATGCGTGACTTTGGCACATGACAAAAAGAATAGAGAACAATAGTATAAGGAATGATCTGTTTGCAGCAGTTGCAGCAAAAGTGCCTAGGCTTCCCGCCTTGACCGCCTAGGCTTCCCGCCTTGACCTCCTAGGCTGCCCCCCTTGACCGCCTAGGCGACCGTTTAACTCGCCCAGCCCACCTAGTTTGCCCAGCTGACCTATGATCTCTAGGCGCCTAGATTTGAGAAACATGTGGAGCGCCTAGGACGCCTAGGCACCCGCCTTGATGACTATGGGCTCGACTACTTAGCGACTAGCCCGATCAGATCTTTGATTCATGAGTGTGAACGTAGGGCTCCCTTCTCTCACACACGATGCTCATACTGGGTCACACTGCAACAACATAACATCTAGCTAGAGAACAATGTTCAAAATTTCGACGAAACGGTTGAAATGTTTGGCAAAATTTCTGTTTCTGTGGCAATCGAACATCAAAATTGATTGACGAAACTCTCAAAACATGCAGATTATCATTTTTTAATTACTTTTTAATATACTATGTACTACCTAGAGCATATGTTTTTGCACAATTTTGTATCTTTAAGTCTATATATTGTGCTTGCAAACTATAATGACTTAATTCGTTACTTTTTCCATTGAAAAATGACATCAAAAATCCTCATCAAAATGCCCATCGAAACAATTCAAGGTCATTCACCACAAAATGACGAGACCCCACCCCCAAATATCCAATATGAAATATTATTACATATTGGAGTAGATCTACACTAGTAGATCATTCTGGTAAAAATTCATAAATTAATTCGTTTATTTTGCCGTCGAAACGCTAGGAACACATTTTATCAAAATTCTTGTCGAAATTTGTCAAAATTTCTATTTCTGTGGCCACCGAAACAACATAGAAATCGGACATTTTCTTCCTTGCTAGAGAAGGGAAACTCTCGACCTTTAAGCACCAAAACTTGTCGAAAAGTGGCTAGATGAACTGTGCTCAGTTACACAGAGTAATAAAGAGGGACTAACCTCCTGTTGGAGTCTCAGAGAGAAACCCCCAAGTGGGTGGGTCTTGTGGCGACACCACAGATGCAACATGGAGGAGGGGAAAAGGAAATGGGGGTGATGATGCTTTGTTGGCGGTATAAATGGGTGGAGTAGGAGGGTGAGGCCGTGCGGTTTAAGGTAGCTTTTTATAGTGCAAGGAGGAGCATCTTTGGGGTTTAGGTTCAAGCTCACCGAATAGAAAGCTGGTGTGGAGGGTGCATTTGACTCTCACACTTCATGCGTCAAAATGAGTCAAAGGTAAATGGGGTCGGAGGAGAGAGGGGGTGATTGAGAGGGAGGAAATGGTGTAAAAAAGTCAAAGGAGGCGGCAAGGACTGACAATCTTGCGGTCTATTTGTTTACTCCCCCACTTATTGCGCGAGGTAGGAGATGACCCGAGCCCCCTCGGATCTTGCTCCAATCCGTGGGAGCCTGATCCGAGGGCTCCCATTAGTCGGTCTGTGAGCTTAAGGATTGCTGACATGTTAGGTCCAAATGGAAAAAAGAATTGAAACTAGATTTTCTATCTAGAACTTCACAAAATCATAGAAAGTCGTAGCAAGGCCCAAAAATTATGAAATTTGGACCATAGGCACACATTAAAGTGTAGCACACAAAACATTTTGAGAACCGAATGGTACTGTTTAGTCTTGAATTAATTGATTCAAGTAGAAATCGTAATTAAGTTAGGGTTTGATGCCAAAATGCACATATAAATCAAATTAAGCATCCTTTTTGCATATTGGGTGTCACAAAATCATCAAAAATTCATTAAATGTTGAAGTGGATTTAAATTGAGAAAAGATTAGATAAAAGAAACAACATAAAGGTAGATTGGCTAGTGAATAGTGAAATTCCACTTCTTCACATCATCCTTAATCTTGCAAGTTCTTGGATTTACAATATTCATGTTGATAGTCTGCCCTATGGCTGATGGGTTTAGCTGAGATGTGTTCTGTAATTGTTATATTGTCATCCGAGAGTACTAGTATATCTCCCAAACAAACTTGTTGCATCCAGATCAATGTTTTACTAGCATTTAATTATCATATGGATTTCACTAATAGTTAAACAAAGAACTAGCATTTTAACCACAATAGAAATTGCAGGCTTTTGAAAAGTTTTCTAGGGGAGAAATTTGACTAGGGATGGTATGGTGCGACAGAGGTTTGGTGACTAGGGCAAGGAACGGTGCTTAAGAAAGGATTTGGATGGTCGTTCATGCCCGTTCAGTGAAGAGAGGTCTGGGTGAAGGGGATTCTGTGAAGGAAGGTGTTTGACTTAAAGTGCTTCTGTTGAAGTCACAAACAATTGGAATTACCCTTACCCGTGCCTATTTTGGATCTCTCTCACGAGTAACCATTTGGAGTTCGAATGGGACATGGGCATTGGTCCTGTTAGCTTTAGAAGGGTAGAAACAGAGGCTTAGTCCTAGGATGTGATTTAACAACATGGTGGAACAACACTTAGATCCCATCATATGTATACACACCCACACCCACCTGTTTATAGTAAAAAAACCCAAAACCACATATACTTTCACATTCCGCATATACTATGCAGTACCCTCTATGATGCAAAATAAAAAATATATAGTGCCTTTCAATGTACTGATTTACAATGATAGATCTGAAAATAGCTGGCTTGCAAGCTGTATGTCTACCAGGATTTGGGGATCTACAACTTCGGTCTCTACATCTACCAAATATATCATACATGAGTTATAATCTGCGCATCCTACTACAAATTTCCTAGAACTACACTTTTGTGAAAGTTACAATCATATATTCCAACTTTTGATTCATTTAATACTCATTATGTATTTTTTCATTCGTTAAATACATTAGTATGTACTTCAAGTCGGAACCTGTACCAATCAAGACCATCACAAATGACAAGTATAAGAGAGCAAACGATGGAAACAACCCTCATCTTGTCTTTCACAGTCGGGGTTCTTGTAGATTTATATACAAGAGCCTTCATAATCTTTACGATGAGTCCCTAACCTTTTCTCACACTTAAAAGTAGTTCCTATACATATATGTTAACCCCCCCTCAAGCGAGAACCTTGGTTTTTAAAATTTCAGTGGAAATTTTGACATTTACGCTTATATATATAATTTTTTTTGTCGTGTCTGACGTCGTGTCCGTATCTCATATTTTTCAAAAAAAATTCGTGTCCGTGTCGGTCTCTGTGTCTCTTCGTATCCATATCTGTGACTGTCTGTGCTTCTTAGGATATTAATTATATACATTAATCAATTAGATGCTAGTTGATTGAATGAAAGAAAAAGTTCAAATAATATGGCGAATGTGGTGGTTGACCTCCCCTTCTTGCTTATTGTGATTAACATAATGCTCTCAGCCCATATAATTTCTATAAACCCAGGTGTGTCTCTATATGCATCATATTAAATTATGAAAGGAACTCCATCAAGGCTTTCTCTTGGCCCTATTAAAGTCAATGCATGACTTTGGCACCTGACTTCACAACTAAACATCACTAATGTGACACCATGTGTCTCCACCATCAATTAGCACCACAATTTCGTGATACACAATTTTGCATTCCCACATGGGTCATTCACTTTAGTGGGATAAATATGAAAGAATAATTACCATGTCCACCGTATGCATGTAGTGTAGATGGGATGATATGAGAAGCATAATTACCATGACGCCCATGTGCATGGTGTGGGACGTGGGTCACAAGGTCTATATATAGCCAAATATCATATTAGAAAATTTCAAAATGGGTACTTTTTTACAATGCATTTTCATGTCTATGTTGGTAACCAATACATTTTCTTCCTTTGTATGCTACATTATACTAGTAATAAGAACATATGTCATATATGTGTATATAGTGGTTAGCTTACTATTAGAAATGATTGCAAATATCTATATTATACACATATTTAGTGGAGCATTTAGATATATTGTGGTTATAATGCATATTAAGTTATTAACAGTTATGGTTGTAGATCTATGTTCACATACCATTAGGAAGAAATACAAAGAAGTAGATTGGAGGATCTTTGCTATTGAAAGGCTCTTTAGGATAAATTTATTTTTAATTAAGATAGATGAGGTATAAATGAGAGAAAATGGTAGAAAACATAAAACACACCTTAGATTAGACTTATTTGAGTTCCAATCATTAAGATCCTCCTCTTCCCTTTTAAACACCAGAAATAGACTCACACAAAACACATTATTTTTGTCGGTCTATTGGTAAAAGTTTGGCAAAATTTGTGTATTCCAATCAATATACTGAAATTTGTGATCCTATTCATACACTTGCGGAATATCATACCATGGTGCCGAAATAAAAAATTTGAGCAAAATTTCACCAATTTCGGCGTATTTTCCTTGTGTCATATTGATGTGGAACACATCGTGAAGAAGAAGAACAAAAAAGATAAATGACAAATCTCAAATCTCAATTCATATTCAACTGCCCGGACATAGGCCCCAAGCCTGGCTTTTATAACACTACATGACTTGACCCTGAAGTAATAGAAAAAAATCCTAATTAACAAAATTCAGATTTAAATAAAAACCTAAAATAAAGAAAAGTATAAAACTTTTACGACTAAGCACATAAACTAGATACTTTGCGCTTAGGTCCCTACATATTAAAACAAAGCAAAAACATGTAGAATAAAGCCTAATATGTCCTACATCAACTCCCCCGGGGTTCAAAAGACAAGCCAACAGTGAGTCAGGTACAAATCCTATGCAGGCTCTCCCAATACTGGTCGATGGTAGGATAAATGGATTGGACGACAATGCACGATCCGAGTTGGGGTATTGTCAGCCCCAAGCATGTCATAATATTCACGCAGTAGTAGATGCTTTATTTTCAGAAAATCTGCAAGTTTCGGTGACACCAAGGCGATAGTGCAGCCATCATCCAGTGGAAGAGCATAGATTGTGAGGTTGACATCATCCATGAGAGGAAGCATCGAGGAACTAACAGGTACTAAATCAATATGACTTGGGTGGTTGACAACATCCCTTAATGACAGTGGTGGAGGCACTGTCTCAGATTTGTCTGTGTAAGTTGATGGATTACAAGTGGGGAGTGTATCCTCATCATCTTTCTCAACAACATTGTCTACACTGTTGTGGCTCTAGACTTGTAAAGGTAAGGATCGCTGCAAGAACAAAGGAAGCAGTTCGCTCCACATGTAGACGGGCTTGACTCGCTGTTGGTTGTTCCACCATGCCAAGGCAGCTCCGCGAAACTTGTCACTGGCGATCATGAGTTTGGTTGCATCACCAAAGGTTCTATATATATGGAAATAGTTGTCTGTGCAGTGCAACCAGTCAAGCACGATCTTGGCGTCACGCTCACCATGGAACTCCAATATCCTCATGCTTTGGGTCTTGACATGGCTGAGGGATGGAGTAATTTGATTTCTGTGCTTGCTCGAGAGTTTCATCATATTGTCCAGTTGGTGTCGAATAGCCTCCATGGTGGTAGTAGTTTTGGCCATGAAGCCATCCAATTTTTTGTTGACTTGTTGAAGATTCGCCATGATTTTTTGGGGAAGAAATCCTCCATGAAATCGATGTAGAAGGAGGTGCCTCAGAAGGAAAGTTGATCCGGTATGCCCTGACCCTACACCGGTCTAACTAGCAGTCCGGATGTAGAAGGCCTGAAAAAGGTCTCCTAGATGTTGATTCCCAGGGCCGCTGATGGATAGGCAGAGAGTCGTCTGGAGGGAAAGCAATGTGGCTCCTATTTACTGTTGCTAAGAGAACTAACACGATGGTGAATTGCTGACTGGTGGAAGCGGAGTCAAAGGCAGCTGTTTGCAGATGGGGCAGGGGACTAGTTGTTGCTGACGGTTGCGTCCTGGGGGGAGTAGTTGTTGGCTGGAGATCTGTGCGGTGCACGGACATTGTGGAGGCCTTCGTAGCTGGGAGTCGGATGGAAGGCAGGCTCACGGGGGCGAAGGCCTGGAGTTCCACTGTGGTCTGCATGGATTTGTTGCGGAAGCAGAACAGGGATAGCGGGTTGTGGAAGCACGGAGGCGATGTTGGGAGGGAGTGACCAACGATTGTGCGATTGGTTTGCGGAAGGTGACGGGTGGCTAGGATTCTGACGGGCGGGGAAGCCGTGAGATGAGGTTCACGACTCGCTGATGCGTGGGCTTCTGGACGGAGAGAGGCAACTAGGAATAAACCGGACAGCGTGAGGGAGGGGCTGTTGACGGAAGCGAGAGAGGGGGAAAGTGAAAAATGGACGGAAATTCACTGTTCCTCGGGTGAATAGTATCAGAAGGGTGAACGAGAAAAGAAAGGGGGGGGGAAGAGAAGGAGGCCGTGCCCTAATAGTTTAGGGTTTGGCTCTGATACCACTTGATGTGGAACACATTGTGAAGAAGAAGAACAAAGAAGATAAATGACAAATCTCAAATCTCAATTCATATTTAACTGCCTGGACATAGGCCCCAAGGTTGGCTTTTATAACACTACATGACTTAACCCTGAAGTAATAGAAATAAAAACCCTATTTAACAAAATTCGGATTTAAATAAAAACCTAAAATAAAGAAAAGCATAAAACTTTTACGACTAAGCACATAAACTAGATAATTTGTGCTTAGGTCCCTACATATTAAAACAAAGCAAAAACAAGTAGAATAAAGCCTAATATGTCCTACATCACATATTATTAAAAATAAGTTGTGTGTGCATATTATCATTATTATTGTAGATTTATACCCTTGATATTCATTTCACTATTTTGCTTGGTTATTGCCTTATATTCGGTTTCTATTTGAGGACTTTTTGACCATGACTAGGCATTCAATTGCAATAATCATAATACTAATATAGAATCTCTTCTTGCATATGTCAAATTTCCTTAACAGCTGCAAAATATATGTCTATAAGCTAAAAATAACCCTAAAGGCTATGCTATTCTTGATTCCTTATCCAGGGCTTTATTTGATATATCAAAGATTAAAAAACTTTTATGAAACCCCCTTTGCATATTAGTTGATTGTCAAGATTATTAGAATGCAAATTGGATTATGTTAATACATGATTGAGAGCTCATCATAGGGATTGACCACAAAAAATATTTATGCATCCATTCATAACTATAAAGATATATGTCTATATCTATATATACACCAATGCATTATATGACACAGAAATTCATTATAACAAAAAACTTTATGTATAAGAAGTGGAAAATACACTGGAATCTAAAATAGTATACAAGCTGCCTAGAGGTTAGGGCCCTGTTGTCCAGATTATGCTATTTTTGCAATATTATTTATTTTTGTGGGTTGCTTTGGCTGAATGTTGTGAGTTAACCTCCTCCCAGAATTGTCAGGATTACATCTATCAAAAGCTCTTTGGAAATTCTGTTTCTAGACCGATGTAAATGGCCTTGCAGGTGGACATTTTCTTCTTAGCTCTGAATGCAGACAATTGATCTGACTTAGGATCAGGAATGTTGGCTCTGGACATTGGTTTGTGAAGAAAACAAATGTCAGAAGATTAGACCGTGAAAATAAAATTGCCAAGATGATTGTAGTGGGAATATGAGAAAAATCCATCTATGATCACATATAAAAAATTATGGGATTTGATTGATAGTGGATATAGTTGGGAGTTAGGAAAGTCTTATCGAATGGTTTAACTATGTCAAAGTAGAGTGCAAGAGATGCTACAGATAGAATGAGTGACATCACTGAGGTTGAAGGAATTCATATATGTAAAGGAAGATGATCAAAATGGCATAAAGTAGCTACTTAAGAAAGATTTAATTTGTATACAACTGAATATTGCATGTGTCAAAGTAAGATGGGAAAAATGATACACTTAACCCAATATGGCTGGGATTGGAACTTCAAATGCAACTTTTTGTTTACTTCACTTGGATGCTACAATTGTATTCTAAAAAATGACAACTAATTGGATGCTAGCTGTTAATATTTTCTTTTGCTTTTTAGGTGAACACCAGTGGGCAATTCGCAGGTGTTGCAGAGATGACCGGGCCTGTGGACTTCAACAAAGGCATGGACTTTTGGCAAGAAGAAAGATGGAGTGGGTTTTTCCCTGTGAGATGGCATATCATAAAAGATGTACCCAATCTTGAATTTCGCAGTATCATACTTGAAAATAATCATAACATGCTAGTCTATTTCAGCAGAGGCACACAAGAGGTATTGCTTTCTTGTGGTTGAGCTTTATGAGTACTATTACTGTAATTGTTTCCTCTTTACTAAATGACTTAAAGAAAGTAGGATATGTTGCTTGCCAGGACTTACTGCCCTTATTGATTAGGGCATTGTCACGTAAAGGTGTAGGTTTTGTGTAAAAGTTTCTTCTGCAAACTCTACTGTCCCTATGAAAGTTTCCCCAGTCTCACCACCAACGGCTTATATGGTGTTGGGTAATAGTCTTAATATATTACTATATCATTTATAGAGTCTTTTTAAAATACAAATGGGGGATTAGATATATGTATCTGTCTTAGTGTTAAATCCCGCTGAACATATCGAGAGAAAAATATAAGTAATTTGATCATCAATTGTTCAAGTTTTTCTCTCTCAAATATTGCATATAGGACTTGCTCAGGGTTTGCTGATGCTGCAATTATTCAAGAATTATGTTGCAGTAATTTGATTATTGATTGTTCAAGTTTTTCTCTCTCAAATATCGTAGATAGGACTTGCTCAGGGTTTGCAGATGCTGCAATTATTCAAGAATTATGTTGCAAATACAAAAATTTTGGATGATTTTGATTTCTATGACGCTAGGGAGAGAGCAATGCGCTCTAGAAGGAATTGCTATTACATTCCTTCATTGGCACAATTGCAGTCGCAGCCTGAGAGGAGCTACACTTCTGTGGTAAGATCTTTATCTCTTTCTATGTGTTTCAAAACTATATCTCTAGCGGCATTATTGATTTGTCGTTGTTAAACAAATTATTAGGATTAGTTTGTTGTCTGTGGATACAACTGTTCAAATGTGTTCCAATGATGATCACCTGAATACAAACCCTGAATGCTTGTATGAGCATATTTCCTCTATATCCCATTTCAACCTCTCCCAAATTTACATACATGTTTTCTATACCCGTTAGGATAAATCAGCTTCTACATACGCACCCCTGCTCGCACACTTGCACACACACGTAGATGTGCACACAAATTCATGCACCTGTCCACCTACTTATATGTCATATACCTGTAGTTGGTAGGTGTACATGGAATATTTAGGAGTGTATTTGTTTTTTATCCTAACTACTTTTCCTGTCTAAGCCCAAAGGTCAAGGTGTCTAGTATGGGCATTACTTCAAGGGCCTAGATGTCGTTATTTATAGGTATATTGAGGATTTGTTTTGGCCTTTTGGACCCCCGAATGAAGGTATTAGACAATTACATTATGCATATATAATGTAAATACACAAGTACACATTTCCAAGCAATAGTATTCATATAGCATAGTGTTTGAGAATGCAATATTCGTTAGTTTACATGAGGCATGCGCCTTAACATATATACACATATTGGATTACTGTCATGCAAAATTTAGCTTCTAAGTTACATGAGCTGGGAACCCATGTGCAAAAAAGAATTTCCCAACAACTTTGCCTAGCTTCACCTTTGCACCATTGTTTCAGTCGTATTTCCCTTTGATAGTATCTCATTCTGCTTTGGTTCCCACTCAACCGTGTATGAATCTCTCATTGCACATTTACATATGTGAAATGATGCATCACAACATGTACAAAATTATCATAAGATTCGATAGATGAACATGTAGGTCTCACATTGGATTACTATTTTATACATATTTTGTGTTGGTCTTTCTTTTTAGTTAAAATGTTGTTCTTTCCTTTCTTAGTTCCATGGTGTCAGCTTTGATGCTTTTACGATGTGTTTGGTTCAATGGACACAAAGGATGGAACTCCCAATCCCATTAGAAACCTGATCCTACATTTGATTGTGAAAAGTCATATTGGGATGGGTGTACAAGAAGTATGGAAGAATGGCACTGAAGTCCCAAACAACTGGGACTTTCGAGTTCCAGACACTACCGGTAATCGCTCGGGATATCTCACCGCTCCTAATAAAACATCCTTGACTCTCAGCCAGAACCCCCCATACCCTTTCGTCAACAACTCCGTTTTGTGCGACACCACTGTTCGCCATCAATGATGTCTTCTTGGAGCAACAACTCTGGCGTATGTACAAAATTTGTCATAGTTCCACATTGCCCAACATCTGCCTCCCGTCCTCATTGATATGTTTACAACCCCTTTGGAGCGACGACTCTCGCTATGTCACATACGACGTCTAAGTACCCCCCATCACTCTACTATCTTTAGAGTCTCACCACCTCATTATGAAACAATTGTTCAAACCCGTGTGCATGATTCATAAGTCACAAAGAATGCAAGCTACCACCCCCTGAAGCTCTGTTCGCTATTTTCTAGTTGATAAGTTGGGAGAATCAATTCATATTTTGGTATTAATTTGTTCATTTGTGTTGTCGTCGAGTCAATGTCGGTGCTTATTATGTTTACTTAATTAAATAATAGATTATATAGACCGAGGATGTGGAGGTTGATGTTCACGAATGGACAGAAGATGACCCAGAAGACAAGGTTGACAACAATACTCTTTTGTGTACATCTGAACATGAGAAATGACAACAAATGACCTATTTTGTACCAATTCCTTCCTATCCTAACCTATAACATATCCCATCAAAATCCTTTCCTGCTAACCAAACATGCCCTTAGGGAACTTGTTGAGTATCACAACTATCTCCACCATAAATGTGATTTTTGAACCTAATAATCCTTCTCTTATCTAAGATTTCTTACAATAGTGGCATACAACTGGTGCCTTGCAATGACATGCAACTTTTGCCTATGTTATGGGAATGCTTGAATCTTCCAATGTTTATGTGAAAAGAGATGAGGAGGAGAGGAGATGAACACCGAGAGATTTGTCGGCTGCAAGGAGCAGCTTCCTTGAGAGGGCAATAGCCGTCTCTCTTCTTTTTATATATTAGGGTAAAATACATTGTGGTACAAAGAAGAAAATAAGAGAGAAACAATAAAACAAATAATATAATAAAGATATAACCAGTTGACGGGTCGTCGATTTCCGCCGATGTTCTACTCTCGATACCATCGACAAGACTGTCGATGGTATCAACAGAATGCTCTTTTGTTGCTGTGATAATCTCGATACCATCGACCTCCTGTCGACAAGGAATAAGGTGATCGATACCGACGCCATTTCGACAGCTTGGAAATAGGTATTTACCGGTATACTGATGGAAATATTGACAGATGCAATCCTGGCCGTATCGACGCCAAAATGAACGAATTAATTCATGAAATTTTACAGGTGTAATCTCCACACCTAAATGCATTGTTTTATGCAATAAAATTCTATATTGGATGTGGGGTAGGCGGGATCCATCATGTGGGAGGTAAGGAACCTGTCTTGTTTCGTTGGGATTTCAATGAAGGATTTCGATGACAAAACATAGGAATTCAGATATGAAATTTTACAGGTGTAATCTCCACACCTAAATGCATCGTTTTATACAATAAAATTCTATATTGGATGTGGGGTAGGGGGGGTTCATCATGTGGGAGGTAAGAAACCTGTCCTGTTTCGTTGTATTTTCGATGAAGGATTTCAATGACAAAACGTCGGAATTCAGATATGAAATTTTACTAGCACAATCCACAAACTTAAATATACACAATTATGCAACAATATACAATTTACAACATATCAATAACATATTTACTTACCAACTCACATCAGTTGTATGTTGAGTGGTGCGCAGGTTGTCCATACTGTAATGAGTTGATACTATTGAGATATTACGCCCATGACATGTGCATCCTATAAAGTTGGTTGTATGTAGTCACATGCTCCTCATAGACAATATCGTTGTCAAATTGCATCATCCCAATCTTTGGAAAATGTTGTTCTAAATCTCTGAGATATTGTGCCTTTCTTGGAGATGTAGGTCGAGGAGCTCGAGTGAGTGGACGTTCACTTCCTTGAGGAATATGTTGAATAGCTATAGACACAACCATAGAAAGTATTGGGACTGGAGAAACATGAAGAACTGAATGACCACCACTCCATGTTTGCCCACCATCCTCAGAAAATGCAAGGGAGTTGTACTGATAACTTCCATGTGGGCCTGAGACATTTACTGTATAGGTATATCCAACATGATGTTCTACTTCTGGTTGTGGCGGTGGTGGTGGTGGCTGATTTTGATATCTAGAATACCCATATTGAGAGTGAGATGGGTATGGTTGCCCAAATAGCATATCGCCAAATCCTAATGTTGAATCATGTTGAGATTGAGAATCAGAACCTGAAATACTCATGTTGCCAAGTGAATCAGCAATATCAGAATAATGATCATTGTTGTAGCCGTAGGAGCATGTAGCCTGAGATGGTGCAACACCACTGTAGTCTTTTCCGGTTCAAGTTTTCCTCCTTTGAAAAGTCTTTTCACGCACGGGATATTCTTTTTCTGTTGGAGGAGGAGGAGGTGCAGCTGTCGTAACATAAAGACGATCATCATACTGAGGATCAACAATAGGAGGACATTCAGGAGAGCGCTCACTGCCGCCGCCATCATTGCCACCATCATTATCAGATTTTCATTTTGACCCAGATGTACTTTTTGAAGAAGGAGACTCTATGCTACCCAATGCTTCTTCTACTGCTATATTGATCTCCATATCAATATTTTCATGCTCAAGTCTTTCAGGTGGAGTATGGTCAACATTAGTATCAGAATCTCCTTCAAAGTGCTCTTCTATGTATGGATCTGGATGACCATCTATATTATCAAGAATGGGATGACCTATCTCATTCATCCATTCCTCTAAAGGATCTTCTGAATCATCAACTTCTTCTATGCCTCTACGCCTGGATGGGTTGAATGCGTATGCGGTGTCAATGGGATCATGGACGACAGCAAAATCCACTTCTTTGTAGTTGGCATCTCGTATTTCTCTAGCCCTCGACCGCATGTTGTAGTGAACATATACCAGATCTCTTAGCCTGTCTGCCCCCAACATGTTCCTTCTTTTTGAGTGAATTAAATTGAAAGTGCTCCAATTTCTTTCACAACCTCCTGCAAATGTTGTTTGAGAAAGAATACGAACAACCACTTTTTTTAGATGGGGGGCACCCGTTCCATTCCATACCCACCACTCACAAGGATCACCCTGATCACGGTTGGCAACTGCATTTGGATGACCATAACAACCGAGGCCTTCACGAAACTGTCGCAAATGCAAAAATATTTAAGAACAAACTTCAGAATCAAATGATGAAACATCACACAAGAATGAAGATGTTCATGACTTCATGTAAGTTATGTAATATATTTAGTTGTATACCTCATCCATCACTATGGTTTGCTATTCAGTAGAGGTAAAGAATTTGTTAGTTATATCTCTCACAATAGACATTAGAGTCGCATCTAAGCCCAGTTTTCATGAGTATTGGAACCTCGGGTTTAGATAGTAAGCTGTCACCAATTTCAAATAAGGAAATAAGATTTAGATTTAGTTAACTTATAGCAAGTTATAGAGTTAGAAACTTAGAACATAAATATGAATTTAGAAGAAATAAATTATATACCTGCTTTATGCAGTGGATGCAAAAGTATATCTGTCCAACACTTGTCTACAATTGACAAGTATTGTGAATGAGACCTAGGAGCTGCTTGTTTAATACCTTCCACCATTACTTGCATTGCATCATACAAGTAAGGCATTGTTGCGGCTTTGTCACCATCTACTAGCCTCAACACTTTGACAACAAGTTCCATTATCAACAACACCTTTGTAACCTCATCCTAGAAAGCCTGACTGGCAATTAGTTCTTCAATCCTTCTTCCAACTGGGGTGTTGTGCTCCTTCATGGAGGTCCACTCCACACCATTGAAGAGCCTCCTAAGTCCATCTTTTTTGAACTTTAATGAGTTCAAGGCCAAGTAATTCGTTGCAAATCTAGTCACCCCTGGTCTAACTAGATCACCTCCACAATACTCAGATCGCGTCATAGCATTTAACAAGAAGGAATGGTTGTAGATGAAACCTGTGATCAACCTACCATCAATTGTCACACATTTGATGTAATCAATTGAGCCCATGTCATTGAGGATCAGATCTATGCAATGGGCAGCACATGGTGTCCAGTAGACCGGATATTTCTTCATTGTACTTTCACCGGCCTTCTTGAAGTTAGAGCCATTTTCAGTCACTATTTGCACTACATTCCCAACCCCTACCTGCTTGATGTATTTCTTCATTAAATTTTTGATGTAACTGTAATTCCTGACTGCACCAGAAGCATCAATAGAGTTTAGAAAAATAGTAGATCCATGACAATGTACAAGAAAGTTAATAATTTGCTTTCTATTTCCAGATGTCCACCCATCACACATGAGTGTGACACCAACCACAATTGTTTCTGGCTTTCAATCCATACCTGTAGATCTTTCTTCTCTTTGAGAAGATACTTGTTCATCAACTCATATGCAGTGGGGGCTTTGATACCCCTACCCGACTCCCCTATGACATCCACCATGTGTTGTAGATATGGTTCGGTTGGAACATGTGCGGGTATACCATGAGCAAAGAAGAACTTACCCATTGCCTTGCCCACCTTCTCTTTCACACCAGTAAACATTGCTTTTAGGATTTTTTGCCTAGCATTAGGCTTCCTAACCCCTAGCTCATCAAAATGCTTTTGCACTAGCAGAACGAAAGAGTGTATCAACGGTGCCTTTCTTTCTTTTATATTGAGCATGTTGATTTTCATCATCATCAACTAAGTCAATAACCGGGACACGTGCAGCCCCACTGCCTCCACCTGCACCAGATTGTCCATATCTCCTCGTAAGCTGAGCTGCCTCCTCCCTATACCACTCACTTTTGCGGGAGTCTCTGAGAGCACACCTATACATATGACGTGTATAAGCAGTATCACACCCTGGAGGATATGCAATATCATCATCTGATTCAGCAGAAGAACCTGTGGCCCTAACATCAAAGAGTGTATATGTGTAAGCCTTTTCAACCTGCTTCAACTTTTGTTGTTTTTGCCTCTTTGCACCCATCAGTTTCTTGAAGTCATCCCTAACACTTGGAGGGCACTTCTGGCACATTGCCACATTCTTGTCACCACCAGTAATGTGACGCTTGAATCTAGTAATTCCTCCACCACCAAGTGTTTTCTTACAGTAGTTGTAGACAATCTTTGCCCTATTCCCAGACCCAGGTACAACAGTACATGCTTACAGTGACTCCATGCAAAATCCACATCCTTTGATGCATGACCAGCCGCACCCTCAACGTCACTTGAAGATGAAGAAGTCATCTTCTCAAAACTCAACAGTCAACACTGAAAAAGACAAAGACAAACAAGCAAAACAAATGATATTAGTAACTTAGCATTTAATAAAAAAGTACTAGTAAGAAATGTACATTTTCGTATTAACTATTAAGTCTATTCTCTATTCACAATACTAATATCAAATAAAAATAAGCCATTAAGTGAACAAAATCGATTTCTTTTATGTAATGTAGGATCAAAATTGATATTTTATAATGTATGATGCTTGTAATTATAGAATCAAACACAAGATTTTTTAAGATTTTTCTTTTGAAGATAATTATTTTTTAAATATAAATAAAGTCTGAAATTATTTTTAAAATTATAAAACATGATATTTACTAATTAAAAAGACAAGTGATATGCTTTCCACATGCTAGTTTCATCTTATACAACATTAACACACACAATTCTAAAGAAATAAAATAAAAAAACATTTTTTTTTATTTTCAGCATTTTTATAAAAAAAATACGAATTATTTAGATATTTTGGGTATATTTTTGTTTATATATGTTCATGTGAGTCTTTGATAGAACTTCTACTAAACCTAAATTAAATAGCTATTATTAATGGTACTAATTGTATTATTACTATTAATTAATGAATAACATGCTAATGTTAATTATTAGTGAGGTAATTAGTGATAAATCAGTAGATCGATATAATATAATCATAGATCTAGTGATAAATAGCATCAATCATAAGTATTTTGGAGTAGATCTAGGATTTTAGGGGTATTTGGTGAATTTTCTAGGTGAGAATAGAATTATAAGAAGAGAAGAGAGAGGGGAGAGGTTAGAAATGATGGGAAATGCAAGAAATTAAGTAAACATATCTTAATTGGGGCTGATTTGAGCTCCAATCTTGAAAATCGACCAAACTCCCCAAGGTTCTCCTCTTCAAACAGTAGCAGCAGACTCCGTCTCGCAAAAATCGGTGTATCGGGCGGTATGCCACCCGTGCCGCCCTGTACCGATGTGTAAGTGGTGCATTTTGCACCGGCACCCTCGATATTTGGCGGTATACCCACCGGTATGCCGATATGTGCAATCCTAACGGCATATTTGCATGTATTTGTACCAGTATCCGTCGGTATCGGTATTTCAAATGGTATACCGCCGATACCGACGAAATCTCATCCCTTTCCTATCGATAGTATCGACGGGGATGCAGGTTGTTTCACACTCCCCCTCATAGAATTAAATGTCTAATTTCGATGTCGTGTCCGATGGCCCAGAAATAGAAATTTTTCGAATTTTCGCAATAATTTTTGATATTTACGGCCCTAACAATTTCGACAACCAACTAAGCAAATTAAATCATGAAAATTTACCAGGATGATCTAAACGCCAAGATCTACTCAAATATGCAATAATATTTCATATTGGAGATGTGGGGGGGTCTCCCACATTTGTAAGTGAAGGAAGCTGAACAATTTTGACAGAATTTCGATGGAAAAATGAAGGAATTAATATTTGAAATTCTGCAAACACAAAGTCTAGACATAAACACACTAGATTATATAATAAATTTATATGTTTAGAGGTTAGGGTGGGATCCATGTCTTGATGAGTGAGTGCACAAATGAACAGAAAAGTCAAGTCTGCCAGACAGTTAGAGACTAAGTCTATTACAAACTTACAAATTTCAAGTTTACACAACTACTACTAGACTTTAAAACTTACAATTACTTACAACTTACAACTTACAAGTACAACTTGCAAGCTTACAAATTACAACTTATAATATATAATTATAAAATAAAACAAATTAACAACAAACAAACTTACACATTATGATGTTCCATAAGTCTTGCGTAGTAGTAAACTAGGAGTCCAACAATCCTAATTGAAGCTTGAGTGTCGTGGTGGTTCTTGTCCTTGTGGTGGTTGACCATACATATCCTCATTGTCAAGTCTGTTAGACTGTAAATGAGTGGGATCCATGTCTTAATGAGTGAGTGCACAAATGAACAAAATTGTCAAGTCCGTTAGACTGTAAACAGCTTACAAACCCACAATTTACCACTTAGACCTTAAAACTTACAGTTGCAAGTTACAAACTTACATGTTACACTTATATAAGTCTAGTGTTAAAATTTAGTTAGGTTACATGGGTCATATATACATAGATAAAAGAAAATGCATTATTTTTAAGTCGTTTTATGTATAAATATGTGTAATAATAACAAATTTATTATAGAATTGCATACTTAATACTATTATTTCATAGACCCACAAGTTTGTTTGTAGTTCATGTGATTTTCCAAAGAGAATCGCCAAAATACCTAACATATAGTAGCAACAATTAGAACTTTGTTATTTTTCGTAGCATCTCTTCACATCTTTTAGAAGAGTGTAAACATAGAAAGAGGTATACATGGGCTAGGGATAGGGGAAACGTACCTTAGAATCAAAGAAAACAGCCAAAATACAAAGAGAATTGCCAAAATACCTAACATGTAGTGTCAGCAGTCCTAGGAACAAATATCTCGAAATTTCTATCAAAATTTTGTGCCATTTCGCGAAATTATGGCCCAAACTGGGCGAAATTTGCACTGTTTTGCGAAATTTTGCACCCAAGTGCTAAATTTTAGCGAAATTTCTGCGAAATGACGTCCCATTCTCTGCGTACAAGCGTTTCGATGTCCGGTTGAAAAAAAAATCAAAATTTCGATTGAAATTTCGCAATTTGGATCGAAATTTTGTTCCATGCTCCCCCTCAAGCTGGAGAGTACACATCGTGTATGCCCAGCTTGCCACATAATCTCTGAAAAGCTGCTGGACCCAAAGGCTTTGTCAAGATATCTACCAATATTCAGACTTGACGTATGGCGTCAGTGTCACAATAGTGCCATCTTTGATTTGATCACGAATAAAATGACAATCAACTTCTATATGCTTTTTACGCTTATGAAAGATAGGATTCCTGGCAATGTGTATAGCAGACTGATTTTCACACTTGAGCTCCATAGAAGACATAATAGTAATTTTTAACTTAGAAAGAATAGATTTGACCCATTGTAGTTCACAACATGCATGGGCCATAGCACGGTATTCAGCCTCAGTGCTGGATCTAACTACCACATGCTGCTTTTTGCTTTTCCAAGTAATCAAATGATCACCTAGGAAAGTACAATAGCTTGATGTAGACCTTCTATCAGTATGATCACCAGCCTAATCTGCATCTGAATACCCTGTGAGAGTCAAAGTAGATGGAGGCACCTTGGGTTTAGAATATGTGATCCCCTTACCAGGAGCACTCTTCAGATATCTCAGAATCCAGCAAACTGTTGTCCAGTGTGACTATCGTGGTGAGTGCATATGCTGAATCACGCCGCCTACAACAAAAGAAATGTCAGGTAGTGTAATAGTCAGATATATTAGCTTTCCAACTATTCTCTTGTAATATCCTGGATCTGAGTATTCAACATCATCAACAGTTTCCTTGATGTGATAATCCATAGGAGTAGATATCGATTTAGATTTAGTCATGCCCGTCTCCTGTAGTAACTTAAGCACATATTTCCTCTGAGATAGGTTGACAGCTGCATGAGATCCAAGTACCTCAATGCCCAGAAAATATCTCAGTTTACCTAGATCCTTCATTTGTAAGTGTCTCTGCAACCCTTCCTTCACACGAGATATGCCTGTAGAATCACTGCCAATAATCACTATGTCATCAACATATACAACAATAATGATAGAGTCACAAGAAGAGCTAGAGTAGAATAAAGAGGGATCAGTCATGGAGCGAGAAAAACCCATCTGGAGTACAACCTCACTGAACTTGTCAAACCAAGCTCGAGGAGACTGTTTCAGCCCATATATGGCTTTCTTCAATTTACACACTTTCTGACACTCCCCCTGAGAAACAAACCCAGGAGGTTGCTCCATATATACCTCTTCCTGTAGGTCACCATGTAGAAAGGCATTCTTATCATCAAGCTAAAATAGGGGTCAATCAAAGGTAGTAGCCAGAGAAATAATAATCTACACAGAATTTAGATGAGCTACTGGAGAAAAGGTCTCAAAGAAATCAACTCCATAGGTCTGTGTGTAGCCTTTTGCTACCAATCTGGCCTTAAACCTCTCAACTGATCCATC
The DNA here is from genome assembly GCA_963693085.1 of Alisma plantago-aquatica. Classification (NCBI taxonomy): domain Eukaryota; kingdom Viridiplantae; phylum Streptophyta; class Magnoliopsida; order Alismatales; family Alismataceae; genus Alisma; species Alisma plantago-aquatica. Next base: position 1,107,962 of record OY856413.1, read on the forward strand.
CAGATTATGTTTGATGGTGAAAACCCATATGCAACCCACTGCTTTCTTCCCTGTAGGTAAGTCAACAAGATCCCATGTGCCATTATGCAAAAGAGCTGACATCTCAAGCTGCATTGCCTGTTTCCAGCCACTGTCCTTCAGAGCATCATAGTGATTCCTTGGTATATCAACAGAATCAATCCCAATAGCAAATGCACAAGCCTGCTTAGATAAGTGGGACAGACAACACACATTTATAATAGGATGTCTAACAGTACAAGAACGAGTACCTTTCCAAACAGCAATAGGAAGATCAAGATCTGCTGCTTCTACAGGAATCTCGTGAGTAGAAGACGATGAGGAAGGATCAAGGACTGGTGTCGCTACCTCTTCTGGATCTTGTCTGCCTCGCCTACTATAAACATATTGGTACTGTTGCATAACAGGCCTGTCAGCTGCCTGCTCGTCCTGAATAAAAGTATTATCAGGAATGGGTGGCGCTCCCTCACTCTGCACAGATGGTGCCACTCTCTCTGAAAATCTGGTGGCACTCCCTCTCTCAACTGCTCCCCCTTACTCATAGCATCAGAGAAATATGGAGTGGTCTCATGGAAGGTAACATCCCTAGACACAAACATGCGATGAAGACTAGGACAGTAACACTTGTATCCTTTGCTAGTACTCGAATAACCAAGGAACAAGGTTTTAATAGACCTAGGAGAAAGTTTGTCAACCTTAGGGTCAAAATTATGGACAAAAGAAGTGCAGCCAAACACTCTAAGTGGAATAGAGAAGGGTTGATCTGTGGGTCGTAACACAGAGAAAGGAGTTTGTCCTTTAAGAAGAGAGGATGGTTATCTATTAATTAAGAAATAAGCAGTTAAAAGAGCTTCAGACCAGAATTTCTTAGGCACATTGGATTGAAACATGATCGAACGAGTAATATCAAGAAGATGGCGATTTTTTCTCTCAGCCACCCCATTTTTCTGAGGGGTGTGAGGACAAGACCATGCCCACAAAACTGCAAAAATTAGACATAACCTTTTGAACATACTCTAAAGCATTATCAGATTGGAGAGTTTTTATATTGCAGTCAAAGTGAACCTTTATTTCTTTATGAAAATGTTTCATAATAGATAGCACATACTCTCGACTTTTGAGAAGGTAGATCCATGTCATGCGGGAAAAATCATCCAAAAAGGAAATAAAATAACGAAAAACATTATAACTCTGGTCTTTAATAGGACCCCATACATCACTGTGGACTAACTCAAAAGGACAAGATGCCTACTTATTGACATGACTGGGATAAGACAATCTATGATGTTTTCCCAGTTGACATGACTGTCACTCTAAATATGACACTTGGGACAACTCAGGTTCCAACTTCCGCAGGCTCTCTAACGACGGATGTCCATATCTACAATGCCATAGTAAGGGGGAACCACTCAACAGAATGGATGGAGTTGGAGCAGATACTAGGCGAGGCATACTGTCACCTTGGAAAAGGTAGAGATCACCTTTCCTAGGCCCCCACCAATCGTCCTCATACTCTTGAGATCCTATAAAACAAAACAAGAAGGCCCAAATGTTACAGTACATTTTACAGTGTCAATCAATTTTGCAACAGAAAGAAGATTAAAAGGAAACTCAGGCACAAATTGTACAGATTTAAGATCAATCTTGGGTGTTAGAGGGACAGTTCCACTAGCTAGCACTCTCCTCACTGAACCATCTGCCAGTGTGACAGATTGGTGAGGGATATATGAGTCAATAGATTGGAGCAATCTCTTCATACTAGTCATGTGCTGTAACACGCCAGAGTCAACCACCCAAGATGATGTAGAGCCAGAAGTTATGAGAGATGTAGCCTGATTACCCGCAGTAGATGCCAGGTTTGCTGATGACGAAGATGAAGACCCACACTCATGTACTATATAGCCTGAATAAACCGATCATACTACTCCTGAGTAAGAGTGATGCCGGTCCTAGAATTGGTGCCCACAGCTGAAGATGGAGAGGAATCTGTAGAGGTTGCACAATGTGCTGCCCCCACAGGAGGTGCAGCAGGTCTCCCATATTTCTTCCAACACTTCTCCACTGTATGTCCCGGTTTGTCACAGAAAGTACACTTAGGACGTGTCCCACGTCCTCTGCCCATACCAGGTCATCCTCTCACCGCAGCAGCTATGGATGCATGAGACTCCCCAGAAGATATAGTAGAGACAGGATTAACAGACTCAAAAATAGACTGTTGAATTCTCGAATAGGCTTCCACAAGACTTGGTAATTTATCAGAAGCTAGAATGACACTCCTGGCAGAATCACAATTGGAATTAAGCCCAGATATAAATTTAGCAGTAACCAGGTCGTCTCTGTCTTTGATCTGTGCATCAACTGTCATAGGATGATAGTAGCTCAGCTCTTGAGCAAGTGCCTGAATAGATCCAAAGTATTCCTCAAGAGATCTATCACCCTGCCTCTCAGCAAACAGATGATCATATATCATGAATTGACGAAGAACATTCTTCTCCTGAGAATAGTGCTGCTTCACTGTGTCCCATATCTCTTTAGCTGTAGTATAGAACATAAACCTAGCCACAATTGCACGTTCCATACTATTCCATAACCAAGTCTTCACAAGACTGTCATGACGCTTCCATTTAGCGTATCCTTTATCAGTAGAGTCCAGGGGACCCGAGTCAACATGTCTCGCCTTGTCACGAGATTCCAAGACAGTGTGAACATCATTCATCCATAGTAGATAGTTTTTCCCGTTGAGCTTGATGGAGGGGATAGGAGACGCCTCGCTGTAGGGAGTCTTAGTGTCCTTCATTGTAGATGGGAACTTAGTGACGGATTAATACACGTCACAGAGAAAGCTGAGGTGATAGAGAGATACACGTCATAGAGATAGATGAGATGACGGAGAGATACACGTCACAACACAAAAAAACACGGATACATTCGTTACTGATGCATTCACAGCCTCCAATTGATTTTCCTAATTACACATGGAGGATATGTGATTAGGAGAGCACTCTGGAAGAGACAAGTCCCTCAGATTGGGCTTTAGATAGCCGTTGGATCAATCAGAGACTACCAAATAGTAGTTCCGGCTCCTGAGAACTATCCGAAAACTGCTGTAAATTAACCGGAAGCTTGCTAGCGGCTCCGATCCTTGGTGACTAGATCTACAACAGCGAGGGAAAAGCTTCTATCGATCCAGCGATGAAGACGGCTAGCGGTTGCTAGCCCAGCAGCACCCGTGCCGGCGGCGGGCTGCTATTCCTGCCGGCCTGACGACCGAGGTGGCCGTGGCACCTGGAGAAGGAGAAAGGAGGCGGGGAGGCTGTGATGACGGCTTGTTGAGGAAGCGGGGCAGCAGATCAAATACGCTCTGATACCATGTGAAAAGAGATGAGGAGGAGAGGAGACGAACACCGAGAGATTTATCGGCTGCAAGGAGCAGCTTCCTTGAGAGGGCAATAGCCGTCTCTCTTCTTTTTATATATTAGGGTAAAATACATTGTGGTACAAAGAAGAAAATAAGAGAGAAATAATAAAATAAATAATATAATAAAGATAGAACCAGTTGACGGGTCATCAATTTCTGCTGCTGTTCTACTCTCGATACCATCGACAGGATTGTCGCTGGTATCGACATAATGCTCTTCTGTTATTGTGATAATCTTGATACCATCGACCTCCTATCGATAGTATCGACGGGGATGTAGGTTGTTTCACAGTTTAGAATGATGAGGTGAGAGAGATTAGAGAGAAGAACAAAGTCATGATGTCAATTTATGTGGTTCAACAATATCCTATAGTGTGAGGATCCTACTCCTCCAGGAGGGGAGATTGCATACTTGTTAAGGCGGCCAGGCGACACAACACCAAGATTGGATGCCTTGCGCCAAGGCGTGACTAAGCGTGCCTAGGCGTCGCCTAGGCGACTTTAAAAAATTATTTTTTTTGTACAATTCACTTGTATATACATGTGTTATGATTTTTACAACATTCCCCTTCATATATATGATATTTTTACCTATATCTATACACATTTTATGATCTTTATATCAATTCCCCTTCATATATATGTTATATTTCAGATATATAATTGTAGGTTAATCCATAGATTAATGGTGAATCACTGATATACATGTCTTACAGGGAGATAACATATTTTATTATTTTATACATAGGTATATATATACATATTAAACACAACTAAACCTGGATATGTACAATTTTATTGTTGCATACATAGATATATACATAATTTTAAAGTTATACTCGGATGCATAGACATAATTGTGGTGATATGGGTAGGCGCGCCTAGGCGTCGCTTAGGCGACTTTAAAAAATTATTTTTTTTGTACAATTTACTTATGTGTATACATGTGATTTTTACAACATCCCCCTTCATATATATGTTATTTTTACCTATATCTATACACATGTTGTGATCTTTATATCAATTCCCCTTCATATATATGTTATATTTCAGATATATAATTAATGGTTAATCCATGGATTTATGGTGAATCTACTGATATACATGTCTTACGGGGAGATTACATATTTTATTGTTTTATACATAGGTATATATGTACATATTAAACACAATAAACCTGGATATATACAATTTTATTGTTGCGTATATAGATATATACATAATTTTAAAAGTTATACTTGGATGCATAGACAGCTATCTATGACACAATTTGTGCCACCAGATGTACATACAATCTGCATGGGGTTAGCCGCTTCAATGGGATCCTTCATTCTGATAGGGGGGAAATTACCAAACGTTTAGCATTCCCTCACGCTTGGCGCCAATGAGTTTTTTTAGTAATTGTGGTAATATGGGTATTTGAGTTCAATAATATACATAAAAGATTCTTATATAAGTTCTATAATCAACTATACATCAGTTTTAGACTTAAGGGATTAAGGTAGCCATAGAATTAAATGTCCGATTTCGATGTCGTGTGCGATGGCCCAGAAATAGAAAATTTTCAAAATTTCGCACTAAATTTTGATATTAACGACCCTAATGATTTCGACGTCCAAATAAGCGAATTAAATTATGGTAATTTACCAAGATGATCTAAACGCTAAGATCTACTCAAATATGCAATAATATTTAATATTGGATATGTGGGGGGGGGTCTCCCACATTTGTAAGTGAAGGAAGCTGAACAATTTTGAACGAATTTCGTTGGCAATTGCGATGGAAAAATGAAGGAATTAAGCTTTGAAATTATGCAAACACAAAGTCTAGACATAAACACACTAGATTATATAATAAATTTATATGTTTACAGGTTAGGGTGGGATCCATGTCTTGATGAGTGAGTGCACAAATGAACAGAAATGTCAAGTCTGCTAGACAGTTAGAGACTAAGTCTATTACAAATTTACAAATTTCAAGTTTAAACGACTACTAATAGACTTTAAAACTTACAGTTACTTACAACTTACAACTTACAAGTTACAAGTACAACTTGCAAGCTTACAAATTACAACTTATAATATATAATTATAAAATAAAACAAATTAACAACTAACAAACTTACACATTATGATGTTCAATAAGTCTTGCGTAGTAGTAAACTAGGAGTCCAACAATCCTAGTTGAAACTTGAGTGTCGTGGTGGTTCTTGTCCTTGTGGTGGTTGACTATACATATCCTCATTGTCAAGTCCGTTAGACTGTGAAGTCTGTTAGACTGTCAAGTCCGTTAGACTGTAAATGAGTGGGATCCATGTCTTAATGAGTGAGTACATAAATGAACAGAATTGTCAAGTCCGTTAGACTGTAAACAGCTTACAAACCCACAATTTACCACTTAGACCTTAAAACTTACAGTTGCAAGTTACAAACTTACATGTTACAACTTATATAAGTCTAGTGTTAAAATTTAGTTAGGTTACATGGGTCATGTATACATAGATCAAAGAAAATGCATTATTTTTAAGTTATTTTATGTATAAATATGTGTAATAATAACAAATTTATTATAGAATTGCAGACTTAATACTATTATTTTATAGATCCACAAGTTTGTTTGTAGTTCATGTGATTTTCCAAAGAGAATCGCCAAAATACCCAACATATAGTAGCAACACTTAGAACTTTGTTATTTTTCATAGTATCTCTTCACAAATTTTCGAAGAGTGTAAACATAGAAAGAGGTATACATGGGCTAGGGATAGGGGAAATGTACCTGAGAATCAAAGAAAATAGCCTCTATAAGCAAAAGATACAAAGAGAATTACCAAAATACCTAACATGTAGTGGCAGCAGTCCTAGAAACAAATATCTCAAAATTTCTATCGAAATTTGGTGTCATTTTGCGAAATTATGGCCCAAACTGGGCGAAATTTGCATTATTTTGTGAAATTTCGCACATAAGTGCAAAATTTTAGCAAAATTTCTGCGAAATGACGTCCCATTCTCTGCGTACATGCGTTTCGATGTCCGGTTGGAAAAAAATCGACTGAAATTTTATTCCATGAAGGCAACAGTAGATAATTTTGTTTCAGTAGATAATTTTCATTATTTAGGGTTGCTTTTAGCTTTTATATATATATTTTGCAGCTAATATGGCTGCTTGAAGTTCCTAAAATAAGCAAGATAGGATATGGTATAAGTAGTATTGTATTTATATTGCAATTGGCTAGCTAATCCAGTGGAAGAAAATACCTCAACATCAAGATCAGATTTAAACAACTACCCAGAAAAACAGTTATTAAATATCAAGAGTATTATCCAGAAAACAATGATATTGTACACCAAACATAGATGCATATACTTATTTGTATATTAAAACATGTGTTTAGCATATAAATACCTATATATAAGGTCAGGGGTTCATAAAAATACTTAAGGCGACATATTGGTCAAGGCGCAGGTCAAGGCGCACCCCCTTGGGACGCCTTGCCACTTTGGCGCCGCGGCAAGTATGGGAGATTGTTATTCACAATCTCAGCTAATACAATAACCAAGGAATATATATTTGTAGCGAAGAATTAGGGTAATTCTGCCTACATATACAAAATTACATTGTCCCCCCTCATACAAGATGCTTTAAATGGTCTACGACGTGGATAATGTGCTCTCTTTAAGGCCCATGTAGTATCTCTACCTTCTTCATTCCCCTCAAACTATGTATAGATGTTTCTTACACCCAACTCTCCATGAACGTTGTCTAGAATTAGACATGGCCATTTTTCCCGACCCAACCCAATCCAACCCAACCCAACCCAACCCAATCCAATCCGTCTCGGAAATTTCAGGTAACCTGGGTTTTGGGTAGGTCCTAGCAAGGCTTGCGTGCGTGAGTCAGTGCTGGACAATACACATGCCGTACTTGAAAATATCGGGCACAATCATTATTTGTTATTTCCTACCACAATAAGATCATCTATGAAGAGCCACCACTACTAGACGCGTTGGAAGCAAACACCTATCGGATCAACCAAACAGTTGTACATCCAACTGCTTACCGACAATTTTCCTTGCAAGCATATGATAATGTCTTCAAGCCGATGAACTAGAACCCAGATTAAGAGTTGCTATTTCATCTTTGTGTTGCTCCATGATCGGACTGCAACAAACAATAGGTAGTACAAACACTACTAGATGCGTTGGAAGAGCCACCACTACTAGACGTGTTGGAAGCAAACCCCTACCGGATCTACCAAATAGTTGTACATCCAACTACTTACCGATAATTGTCCTTGCAAGCAGATGATAATGTCTTCCTGCCGATGAACTAGAACCCAAATTAAGAGTTGCCGTTTCATCTCTGTGTTGCTCCAAGATCGGACCGCAATAGATAATAGGTAGTACAAGCAACTGCCATGGGACAACAACACATTCTACACCATTTTCTGTCATTGATTCTTGTATTGGTTTGTTGTACTCTTCCGCCCTGTGACAGCTTGTTGCCTCTTCCAACTAGCAACTTGGAATTAGAGAAGGTGCGATCAATTTCTAAAATGTGTTACGTGTTCGGTCAGGGTACCATAGAGTATAAGCGAAATGTGGGAGCATAAGCGGGGAATATGCATTTTCAGAATTTTTAATACATATATTTATTATAAAAAATATGATCATAAACATAAATTTTATACTAGCACAACCTAATAGCCAAAATGTACCAACAGATTATTACATCATGGAAGAAGAAACACATTTTGAAATCATCAAGAAAAAAACCATTCAAAAAAACCCTACATTTATATATTGTACTAGAATAAAGAAGTAACACAACACACTAACACATGCAGTTCATAGCAGAACATTTATTGAATGAACATAATAGGAATAACCACAGTAACACAACACATGGTAGTTCAAAGTAAAAATAGAAAAGAACTTCAAAAATAGAATAAAAACATCAAAAAATAATCTGAAGAAAACAAGTCAGTCATAAATAGAGAAGAAAAGGTCGTAGGAAATATAAATTACTCCCTACGCAGCACACGAATTTAATACTTTGTATAGAAAATACCATATCCAATTAATATCTGCAATAGATTCCCCTTTTATACAAGACAAAATAAGAACTGTTGCAAGTGCAACATGTTCTAATCTTATAGCAAAATAGAAGAAAAAGAGAGCAAAGGAAAGAACATAATGAAACATTGATAATTTGAGCAAAAATGTAATGATACATTGTGCACCACTCATTCAAAATAGAATTATTTCTGAGGTAGCAAAAATTCAATATCTGATCTAAAACCAACCATAGAGAATTTGTCATTCAATTTGGTTGATTTTATGTGAGGATCATATTATATTTTTTTAGTTAAGTTACCAAATGAAATGCGGTGCCTAAGCGGCCGCATATGCGGACCGCATGCCACATATTCAGTCTATATCCAAAAATGGCACTGCATAGTTATATGCGGAGCGGCCGAGGACTGCTTACGCATATGCGACCGCATGAACCGCTTTTCAAAACACTGGGTGCGCTTGTGTCCGTACCACCACCATTGCAACTTTGCCACCCTCTTACCTAGCCTGCTTCCATTGTCAGTCCAAATTCACTTTTCCTTGTCCGCCATGACAAACAATACTTTTGCATGTCGTCGTGGATGAGTAACCCACTCACCTCTAGAAGTGAGAGGCTAAGCACATCCCTCTCCAACGTCTCCTCCAAATTTCCCTTTTGCGCCATGACCTTCGTCACGTTGAACCACTGCATGTTCCCGGATAACTGTCTTACTCTGAAACTCTCTTGAATTGAATGGTGCATCGTCTAGAATGCTCTATCCGATTCTCAAATGCATCGCCGATGGCACTCACTGCGTTATGAACCGACGATGGAAAATTTGTCACATGCGATAACTGCTAAACACACACAATATTGTGTTGCCCAATATCCATTTTGTTACTATTGTTAGCTTTTGTTACTGTCGAGCGATGGTTCGACGCTTACCAACTGGAAAGCTTTGTAAATCTTTTTTGTTTGCAACTTTGCATGAATATACAATAATGCCGTCAATTTAGTTTTGAATTGTGATATCTATTTAATTCAATTACTTATTGGGTCAGGTCAAATTGATGCGGGTTAAGTAGGCCACTTCAGATCTGGTCGGGTTGGGTTAGGTGGCAAGTTTCTTAAGGAGAAATTTGGGTCGGTCGGGTTCGAGTTAGAAAATTTTGGGCCGGGTTGGAACAAACCCGACCCATTGCCATGCCTATCTAGAATAATTCTCTAGAACAACCATTGGAAGCCTAGGAGGGGAGGTTATATCACAATCTCAGAGATTTCAATAACGATGGAACATATGTTTGTATAGGAGGATTAGGGTAATTTGCCTCCTTATGCAAAATGCATTGATGCCCCCCTCATACATAATAATTTACATGATGAAGTACATGGCTAATGAGCTGCCCCCCATAAGGCCAAGTAAGATTTCTGCCTTCATCTCCCCCAAAATTGTGCATTGATGTTTGTCATGCACAACTCTTCATGAATGCTCTTCAGAGTAGTTTCCTAGAACAACTGTCGGAAGCATTATAGTAAAAATATCATCAAACCTGTTCTACAAAGTATAGGTATGTATGAAAGCCAATGTCCAGAATTGCCTCCTTATGCAAAATGCATTGTTGCCCCCCTCATACATAATAATTTACATGATGAAGTACATGGCTAATGAGCTGCCCCCCATAAGGCCATTAAGTTCTCTGCCTTCATCTCCCCCAAAATTGTGCATTGATGTTCGTTATGCAGAACTCTTCATGAATGCTCTTCAGAGTAGTTGCCTAGAACAACTGTTGGAAGCGTTATATTAAAAACATCATCAAACTTGTTCTACAAAGTATAGGTATGTATAGAAAACCAATGTCCACAATGCCATTTTTTTCCTATGACGAAATGCTTGTCAATCTCTACATATTTAGTCCATTCGTGCATGACAAGATTATTTTTGAGGTTGGTATTCGTTGCCGCATCTTCAAGGACTTTTCCAGAGCGCTCACCCCTAATTGTGCCAAAAACTGCTTTATACATGGAACCATCAACAACGCTACAAGCATGGTTCCAAACTTTGTTGGGACCTATAAACTTCCCACCAATGCGTTTAACACATCTCACACCCCAAAGGCATGCATGAAGAACAATGGGAACCCCTAATAACATTATGCTAGCTACCTCAAGTAGTATGCTAACTACCTCAAGTAGGTCCTGTAGAGTCCGCTTCATCCCTTTTGAGATGCTAAAACTTCTAATTATTTGAACATCGATTGCTCTATTCCATCCTTCTCTTGCCACTCCTCCCATAAGCAACAATCATCATCCCTCATTATACAACATTCATAATGGATAGCTAGCTCATTTTGTCAACACCACACCCTCCCATCCGCAGACACTGCTCCCCTCCCATCCTTCCAAGCATAAGTTACCACCTTTATCAGTAACAAGATACTCCAAACTTGGCTAAACCATCTCTTGTACACATCCAATGTACTAATTTTGACTTTCATCATGAACCCTACATCCTCCCAAGTGGTATAAATCGGAATAACCCTGTCAGAGGGAGGACTTAGGCACAATGTCTGAAGCAAGGTAACTCTCTTATCCCAAAGTAGCGGAAAAAACAAGCCATATGTTCATCCCTCCATCCTATCATGCACATCCTTCACCTAAAGACATGTTTGCACTCCATTATAGAGGCTTCATCACCTCATCTCATCTAACCTAGTGGTTATGACGTTCCACCTCTTGCAACCTCTACAAAATTCACTCCATGCAACACTCCATAAGGATTGCCATAGACACCACACATGTAGGAAGAGTGTAGAGTGCATTGATGATGAGACTGGTCAAATGGTAGTCAATTTACCCGAGAAGGATGCGAATGTCATGCACATGTCATCTTCCACTCCTTGATCTTTTCACCATCCCATCAAAGTACCTTGTTTGGAGTATTCATTGAAAAGAAGGATCCCCATATACAAAGCACTACTTGCTAGCTCTTATTCCTACATACCTCGTCAAGGTGTACCCTTCACTTCCCTATATTTCCACATGATAAAGCCGACATATGTAAATCTTACACCCCTAGACGTTGAGAAAACCCCCCTATAAAAAACTACCCTTCACCACCACAACAAACTAAACTTCTCAAATTTATTCAGAGTATTCTTTACATCCTCCCATCAAACTCAAAAGCATGCAACACTACAAGAACTAAACCCCAATCTAGCCTATCAAATGCCTTCTCAATATCCATCTTTTCACAATGTTCTCCTGCACCCACCCTCTCATATCAATGCCGTGCTAGCCTCCTTTCACAAATGCACCATCTTTTGGATGATATTAATCCCCTAGACCAATGTTGCATGCTCACTCGAAATCAAACTCAGTAATAGCCTCCCCATCCTTGTAAGGATCACTTTAAAGGCAATAAGGAGAGAAATGTTGTCGACATAACATGTTTGAAGTCTGACAACTTTGCAACTAGCTACAACTTAGGAACCAACAACAATTGAAAACACCTAGCACTCATGTGAATGTAAAAATGTTTGATAACTTCCACTACATCCTTTTTGATGAGGTCCCCTTGATCATTGGAGGAAAGCTACAAAGAAACCATCAAGCCTCATAACTATTCCCATCCAACCCCATGACTGCTTCCTAAACCTCCTCCCACTGACATCACCACTAGCTCATCATTATTCTACTCCTCACACCTTCCTATCTAGGACTTTAAGGTAACCCTTTGAACCTTCCACTCTCTCCATTGAGATGTATTTACTATAGAATGAGATGGCCTATGTTATCACCTTATCCTCTCCCTTTTCCTAGGACCCACCCTCCCTCTGAATCTGCCCTACCTTCATCCAACTTCTCACCTAACATGTGCATCAGAAAAAATTATATTCTTATCGCTTCTTTAATCCATTGAACCCCAACCTCTCCCCAACTATACTCTTTCCATCTCAATGCTCCCTCCAACTTCCTCTCAACCTATTTGAGTTCTTTCTCCCCCTTATCATCACATCCCCCCTACTTACTAGCAAAATCTCCCCACTACCTCCTTGTTTCATGTCTCAAGGGTAACCTTCAAACTCTCTTGCTTTCAAAGAGCCTATTGACCGCGTATTTGTTTGTCGGCATTTTAGGTATCAAATATACTTGATTCATGGACATGAGGGTACAGTTAAAGATGTTGAAGACACTACAGTTTAATCATGAAGGTTTAGTCTTAATGGTTTATCTTCACACATGTAAAAGTTAATTCTATTTAAAAGCTATGTAACTCCTTAAAGGAGCTTTTTATGCAAATATGTAACTATTTGTTCATCAATGGAAATTGTTTACTATTCTGTATTATTTCATGAATTTGATCCTAGAATTTATGAGTGATGATTCATGACTTTAAGGTCTTTTAGACACTCAAAAGTGTGGGTCGTTACATTTGGTATCAGAGCACAGATTCATCAACTAATACTTAATAGTTTATAATTTCAAATCATCCTTAGAAAATTTAAGAGAATAACTAGTAAAGCTTAAAGTATCTTTTAGGTGTCTCATCTCACATTTTTGTCTACTCTTTGCTTAAAAAGCCTTGAAAAGGAATTGTTAATTAGAGAAGTAAAGTGTGAAAAGATGTAACCTTTTGCGTAGGTCCCTCTAGAGAGGGTAGACGCTAGAAAGATACATGTATGGGTAAGCCCTTTCATAGAGGAAGGACTTGGATCAGGGTATGAAAACTCTAGATTGTCTAGGGACAGGGAAACTCTGCGAGGTAGAAGTATAGTCCCTAACCCTAACTCTAAAACCTTAATCCTAATTAATGAACATGGTGTGGTGGTATGAGACACCACCCATGTGAAACTTGAAATTAGGAATAAGAAAGGTAAAGGGATGGGTTTAGGTAAACCAATTTCCCATGCATGTGTGCATGAGGAGCATAAAACTTATGTAAGAGGTCTTAAGAAATATATGAACCCAATAGTGATATATATATATATATATATATATATATATATATGAAAAATGAAAGTTTGAAGTTAACTTGCTCAAACCCCTTATGTTGTATTTAGAAGTTTGGTGATGGTGTCCAAGCCCTGGAGGGGAAGGCCGATGTCGCACCAAGACCCTGGAGGGGAAGGTGACCCAAGTTCATTGAATAGAGAGAGACCATGAGGGGGTATCCTAGAAATTGAGAAAATTTGGGTTTATATGTTATAATGATAAAAGTTATGACTATTGATAAAAAGAAAGGGGGATATCTATGAAACCTTTAGGGTTAGTGTTCCAACCTGGGGTAGGTCAACCCAAAGAGTGGGAAGATGACCTATGAGGGAGGCAAAACCTCAATATTGGGATCAGGTTGTGGCTAGAGAGCCTAACCCCCTCCTATGAGAATGAACACAAACCCTAGATTATGGCCCTTTCTATGTGGTTGTAAAGCTACTTTAAGAATGACAAAGAGAAGATCCATTACAAGAGCTTAAACTGACAGAGGTCCCAATCTAGGTTTGTTTCCATGACTTAGATTTGAAACTTTACAAGAATGAGGAGTTTAGCTTGATTGATAGTTTCCATGACTTGATTTGATACTCTTACTAGACAAATTCAAAGTTTATTTATTTTTAGAATCCAAGTTCTCGTTTGTGCGTCCTTAATGTTTCCTATGAAGTTAATATCATTATTGATGATGGCATGAAAGACATGATTACTATGGAATATGATTAGATCACATTGATGTGCATATCATGTGGGACATTTGGCATGAAAATGGAATTTTTATATTGAAAGAAGGATACGAGTTTGAAGAAACTATGGGTCAGGACTAATTCTAAAAATTCTCAAGAACATGACACTTTCTATGATTGCCCCTCTATCAATCTATAGACAAGTGAAGGGACTATTATAGTTGAATATAATCCAAATTAACATACTAGTGAAAGGAATTCTATTATTTCTGATTAAGGGAAAGAGAAGTTGATCAAATAAATTATAGTTGTATATGTTATATAGTTGGATCCATACACAATATTAAGAATGTGTTCCCTCCAAAAAATGTTTCAAAGCACCGTGATCAAAGTTCCATTGGAATTTCTTTATATCCAAAAAATTTATAGGATCTAGATAATGATGATAGATTCTTGAGTTTAGACTCATACAAATCTGATGCTATCATGTCTCTATCTCATTTACTCACTAATGGTTGATCCTTTTACTATTATTTCTTGGAAAGTCCCTCGACTAAAGAAGGCAGAACGTTAGAGAGTAATACATGAGTCTATTTATGATAATAATTCTTCAATTTATTTCTGACTAGAAACCAATATCAGAAGGTAAACAACAACAACAAAACCGTGAACAATCTTTTGAATGGTTGCAAGTGAATTTCCAACCGTATTGGTCATACTCTTGGGAGATTGGTTGTGATGTTGACAAGAGATGACATTGATGTACATAGACTAAATAATTAGACCAATATAATATATGTATAGTTTCTTCTTAATATTTTTTTTTGTTCTGGTGACAATATATTTTCATAATCTTGAAGCTAAGAGAGCTAATCTATGGCCTAATCTTGTTTCCTCTTTCAATTATCATAATGGTATTCCTTTTATTGTCTCTAGTGAAATTAATGAAGTGTGTTTTTTCCTAATAGATATAATGTGTCCAATGCAATATTAATAATTTCATCAACAATTCTAAGTTTATTGAGTGTAATTATATTGGCTCATACTTTACTTGGGTAACAAACAACATTGCTCAAACTTTGTACTGTCAAAAGTTGATAGAACTTTCTCAAGTAATAAATCGTGAATGGGTTCTTGAAAATACGTGGGACTAATTTTTTTTTCTATTTATAGTATCATAAGATTTCAGTTATTCATTTATATGATAGAATATACAAAACACACCCTTTTGTTCGAGTAATTCCTATATTGACTAACCTAGTTTTTTGGATGTGGTTGAAGAGGCTTGGAAATTTGAAGTCCATGGTAACGCTATCCCAAATAATATAACAAGCTTAAAAATGTATAGAATGCTTTATGTCAATGAAATAAATCATGAGATGGTAATATTCATGAAAACAAAAAAATGATGGAGGCTAAAGTTTGGAACTTAGTGGTAAGCTAACATACCTCTTAGCCAAATATTCAGTTTGGAAACTAAACATATTGAAGACAAGGTTCGTTATTTGCAAAGGAATTACAAAAAATTGAACTTTTCTTAGCACTAGCTTCCATACCTAAGATCTGATCAAAGTTATGAATAATCTCACCAAGCTTGGAAATAGACTGGTCACTAGCTTCATAAAAAATACATCATCAACAAAGACAATGTGTGAAATGTTTAGTTTGTGGGGGATTAAAATAAGTGAACTCCTTGTTTTCATCAACCACTCTAAGTAAAGAAGAAAACCCTTTATATTTGTGAATAAAAGGCATGTGGATAGAGAATACCCCTATTGTATGCCTCTAGAATGATAATACCTTTTAGAAGGAATACCATTCATTAGATTCTGAAAGCTAATGGTATGAATTATCACATATATCCAATTAATAAAACAACTAGGAAAATTCACAATGATTAGAGTACATTCATGATAGGACCAATCAAAAGAGCCATATGTGTTCTTTATATTCATCTTCAGATATAATTTAAGGGAGTTTTCTTTTCATCATGTCATTCATAAGTTTGTTTACCAGAAGTAGCATCAAAAATTGATCTTCCTTAGATAAAGGCAATTTGGGATTGGCTTATGAATGTAGGAAGGATATTACAAACCATGTTATCCAGAACCTTGGATGTTATTTTCTAAATAACATTGCATAAGGCTATTTGCCTCAGGTTTTTGTATTTTGAAGTAGCTTTGGTCTTTGGAACCAGATCCAAGGTTCTCACGGCACTGAAAATTTTCTAATTAAGGATATTTTTACATCCTTTATGAGATGACCTCTAGATAGAAAAGGTCTTCATTGAATTAATAACATCACTCCTAGTAATGTTACAAAACACTATAAAAGGAATGTTTAAACCCATCTAGACCTGAGGAATCATCCCTATTAGCATATTTCAAGCTCCGACTTCTGAATCAAAAACATTAGGCATAAACTCTTGAATTGATGATTGGAATTTCTGGAAAGCATCATATTACTTGGTCAGCTCTTTTAATAATGTCCCTCATTGAGAAAAGATCTTTATAAAAGAAATAGTATTATCCTTTGTTATTTCTACATCCAGTATCCAGTAGCTATCTCTTTTTCGGGAAGGTCTGTTGGATTGTGGTGTTATGACTAATTCTAAAGGAAGGATTACTAGGAGTATTTATTCACTGATTGTCGAAAAAATGGATGTGTTATTATAAGGATGAATCATGGCATCTATCTTATGCAAGGAGATTAGAACACACTATCTAAACTCTTTCTTCTTTTCATTTATGTTGGGCTTCTTATTTTCATCTTCCTACAAGTGTTTATATTGAATTTGGTAATATTTGTAGATAATTCTATAGTTAGGAGCAAATATTGAAAAAAGTTTCATATGCTAGTTTGGGAAGTGTTTTTACTCCCAGAAAGAAGAAGGATTGGGGGTTAAGATCATTGGTGACATTGTCACATCCTATATGGCTAAGAACATATGAAATGTACCTGACAAAAAATAATCTTTATGGGTTTGTTGTATATATGGAACATATCTTAAGGGTGATTCCTTTTGGATTGTTAACATTCACTCTATTGCAAGTTGGATGTCTAGGTAGCTAATCCTCTTTATCAAAGAGATTTTTCCTAAAACTCATTGTAATACCCAACTTCGGAGAGAACCATGTTTACATAATGGTAGCTTCTTATTGGACTTCATTTCTAGTGTTGATATTATCATGGTAAGGGGAGGCTTTTTAAAGTTAACTACTATTGTAATGATGAGGCGTAGATTATTTCTAAATTAAAGCACATCAAGCATGTAATTGACTTTGTCAACTTAGTTGATTGATCTTATTGCAAGTCGTATGTTACTCATCTTGATCAAAAAGAAGTATTAAAAATTAAGGACTTTTTGGAGTCCTTTAGTTCTAAGAAAAACATTGTTTCTAGGACTGCTATGATAAACAAAAGCTTTGAAGAAATGCATTCTTACTATTTGGAGGTTGTTAAAAACGAATTTACTTACCCATGATCAAATGATGAAGAGGGTCTTAAACATTTCCTAAGTTTCTTTCTATGTAGTTGTAATTCCAAAGACACTAAGTGTTTAGTTTGCAATGGTTCTTATAGTAAGGAACTTTGGAATAAATCAATACTTACTGGCTATGACATGAATCATCACGGTTTGACTAGTCAAGGGAATATGATATTCAAAATCTTCTCTATGATTGAGATCCATGAACTTTAGAGGGAGTGGAACCTCAGAACCTTTGAAGGGAACAAAAGAAGCTTTCACACAAATTTGTAACTCTATAAAGGTATATATAAACTTTTTGGTTTAGCTCAGCTTGCATTTCTTGTATATAGTTATACTTTATTTTATGCATTGCTCAAAATATTTCTTATTTTATTCATAAAGAAGGAAACATTCTTTGATATCTCAAAAAACATTGCAAACCATCATACTGGATAACTTACATTTTTAAACTAACACCTAAAACTTGCCCACAACAATTGTACCAGAAAAGATGACTCTAACACCAAAACACCAATGACAAGACCCACTATGGGAACATCTACGGTGGAAAAATTATGCCCAAGGGAAGAAAATAAAAAATGTATATTACACCAAGAAGTTCATATCTGACCATGTATATGTCATAGATATCATCCCCAAAGACGGATTCGTAGGCCTTCATTATACTCACGGTCATCCATCCCTGTCTTTTTAGAGTTTCTCGAGATCTTCCTTCAAAATGCATATGTGTTCATGATAAAAAATGGTAGTGAAACCATCTTTAGGGAGCCTTAGTTTCTTCATGATTAGATCTAGATCTTGAGGTAGGCTAAAGCACCCCCCATTTGTCAAAGTTCTTGAATGTTGATTTAACTGTCCCTGTTAGGCCAACACCTTCTTTCCTTCTGGATCATCTTTGAAGATATAGTGTACAGTCTCCTTATCTTGTGTTTTAGGATCCTTGGATTTCTATGAAGATTTCTCTTCTTGCTTCTTGGTGACTTATCCAATCTTGGGTTAGATTTCATCTTGTTGTTAAGGATAGTTTTATGAAGAGATCTTATTTGATTGCTCTTTTTCACATTCTACCTAGAGTTTGGGGTATAGTTTAGTGGAAGGTTTTCTTTATTCTTCTAGCTCAGTTGGTAGTTACTCTTCTTATCCTGGCTACTTCTAGGAAGATTACACCTTCGTGCTTGGTCATCTCCTTCAATTCCTCCCACCATATGCATTTCTTAGGGAGGGTTACATCCCCATATATCTGCCTTATAGCATCTAAAGGCATATAAAGTTCATAAAATAACTTTTGATTGTAGATTACTTCCATTATATATTTACCTAAGCCATGGAAGTCTTCACTCACAAAGTCTTCAATATGTATATTCCTATTCAATGCTTCCATCATTCATAGTACAATAATGGTGGTGTCCCTTGAGCCTGGAAATTGTTAGGGGACACTAAATTTTATAAAAAAATGTTTCAACCTGGATTGTACAAGTTATTTATATCATTGATTGGGTTCTCTGGACTAACAGGTAGTTTTTGCATGTCTATGGCCTCAAGATCTTAAAAAAATATTCCTACTTTTCAAGTCCTTGACAATGCAATTATATATCACACTTTGGTGTTATACTTGATCTACCACACATAATTGCCAATGATATTTCTCATTATAAGGTTTCTAGTCAACCTTGTTCACCTCTTTATCATTGCCTCTACTAGATATTTAAATGATAGTATGTCTATCCTATTATCATAGAGGTGCACTGACAAGTGCGGTGTTTGGTGTGTCAAGATGGAGGTGCACACACTAAACAATTATATCTACTTAGATGTGTCCCATAGGACTTGGAACACACTTGGGATCTTTCAAATTTACAAAGCCCTACTAGGCTGCTCATATAAACTAACACACTTACCCGCAAGCGCACGGGGTCGTGTTGTAGTATAGAAGGGCAGGAAGTTAGGGGTTGAACCAAAGAGAGAAAAGAGGGCACTAGAGATGGGTTAGTTTGGGCTAGGTTCCTATTGTGGAGTATAGGGTTGAAGGATTTGAAGGTTGGTTTTTTTTATTACACTAATGGTGAATAAGCAATTAAAGGAGAACAAACAAGATCAAAACCAAAGCTAACCCTAGATAGTTAATTCTACTAAGCAAGAAATGACAAGACAAGCAAGAAAGCAACAAGCTATGATAAGGAAATCAAGAAGAGGTCTACACTACACTAACCTAGAAAACTAGGCAAAAAAGAAATTAATGACCTAAAATAGCAAGAGCAAAGCAAGAACAAGGCAAATAACTAACTAAGTAAGTAAATAGCTAACTAAGCTAACACTAGCTAAGCAAGAAGGTAATTAGGGTCTTAATGCAATAAAGGGTAGTGTTGGCTGTTTGAGGGATGCACTTATGAATTAGATTGGGATTCATGACATGTAAACATTATGATTTTGTTTAGATTACCAAACCAAATAACGAGCTAGAGGCTAATGAATTGCCCTAAACTACTAACTGGCCTGGATAGGATAGGGTGTGTATAGGGAAACTAGTCCCTAAACCTCCTACCTACCATCATGAGGCTCAATTGGGTTAGGGTTTAGGTTGAATTCATTTAGAGTCTAATCAAGTATAGGCTTCTAGGTTAGAGGATATTAGGGTGATTAGGGAATGAGATTAGTAATGGTAGTGGAAGTTAGGTTTTAGGCCTCTGATGGAGCTTCCACTTGTGTGGAGTTGTGTGCACCACTAAAAATCCTAAAGACAGTAAGTCTTTAGGTTTAGCCTTGCTTATACTAGATTAAAACTCCACCCACTTATGCTATGATATGTGGAAGTCTTATCGTAGTATAGTTAAGGGTCGAATCCACATGACAACAGTCTTGTTGATAGCAACAAGATGAAAAACGTTAGAATTTCACTTAACTCCTTATCAGTTGGTATTTAGATCAAAAGGTTGATTTGGTCATTTAAACTAAATGCAAGTAAAGTAAAAGCAAGAAAGTAAATTTAAGGTTGTAGACAATGTTAAGAAACCACTAGGATGTGATCGGTTTTCACCACCACTACACATGGATCAAAACATGTGACGTAACAACATAACCTACAAGAAGAGTCTAAACAGTTAGTATCTTTGTAGATTTAGTTTTCTTTCAGATAACTAACTACGAGAAGTGTGGGAATGTTGCAACGCCAGCCATCCCCGAACGAATGGTCACATAATTTACATCATTCCCTTCGCAAAGTATGTTCCTCGACTTATCAGAGTTGTACTTTCATACGTCAACTGATTCCATTTCATAGTATGAAAGTACAACGATGGAAGTGAGTTTACTCCACTTCTTGAAAAGCACTCCTAGATATCGAAACAGATGCATGGTGGCTACATGCATCAAGAACCAATGTTCAATCGAGATTCAAATCTAATAGCACAAACGTAGTTAATTCATACTAAAAGATAATAGATAACACAAGTTGGTGATCAAGCAAAAAGCATTCATTAAATGATTGATGTTAAACTGAAAAGAAAGTATATATCTATTACAAACTATGAATTACATTACATGAAATGAAAACATGGGTAGAGGGGCTACTCCCCGTACCCTAGTGTATGAGACTACTCACTCATGGCAAGAAAAAAGGAGGTGAGAAGAGAGAGAGAGAGAGCATCATCTCCACAAAGGAGGGAGGAAGGTCAACCCCTTGGAGAGAGAGAGTGACAATCTTCACACTTCGTAGCTTGCTTGATGATGAAACCACCTCTTCCCACCTTCTCTGTTGATGAGAGAGAAAGTAGCTTGGAGATGGAGTATGGATATCAGACCGGCAGCCTTGGGGAAGTGGATGAAGGATAGAATGGCTCTGGAGCAATAGAAGCAGCCTTTGGATGTCTAAAACTTGATACTTTGTCAGGACCCCTCGGGTCTTATTCATAGGCTTTAAGTGAAGTCCAAACGGTTTGGGCAGTTTTGGGTCCAAACGGTTGTGAAGACCGTTTGGGTTCTGAGACCGTTTGGGCTCTCTCGGTTTTGAAACCATTTGGACTCTCTCGGTTTGGAAACCTTTTGAGTCCTTGTGGTCCTAAAATTGCTTGCCTTTATTCGGTCTTGGGACCATGTAACTTTATGTGGTCTCGGGACCGTGTGACTCCATGTGGTCTCGGGACCAGTTGGCTTCATGCGGTCTCGGAACCGTGTGACTCCATGCGGTCTCGGGACCGGTTGGCTTTATGCGGTCTCGGGACCAGTTGGTTTCATGCAGTCTCGAGACTGTGTGACTTCGTGCGGTCTCAGGACCGGTTGGCTTCATGCGGTCTTGGGACCTTGTGACTCCATGCGGTCTCGGGACCGGTTGGCTTCATGTGGTCTCGGGACCGTGTGACTCCATGCGGTCTCGGGACCGGTTGGCTTCATGCGGTCTCGAGACCATGTGACTCCAAACGGTCTTGGGATCGTTTGGTCTTCAGACGGTCTCCAAGACCGTTTGAGACTTTTGTGATTTTTTTGTGTTTTTCTATAAGAATAAAAAGGAGAAAAGTTAGTCTAATGGTGTATTTGTAATAAAGGAAGAAAATTAAGGGTTCTATCTAATTTATCTGAGAATAGTATCGAAAATTGTGGAAAACTATTAAGTTAACATCACAAAATGGGAGGTTATCACCCCCCCTAACTTAGAGTCTAGCTTGTCCTCAAGCTAGATAGAGTTGAGGCATGTAATGGCTAGGCAATTTTATTTAGTTAAGATTTCCATACTCTTGCTCCAATTCTAAACCAGAGATCTCCTAAGGTTGTATCAGAGATTTTGCTTGCCTTAACTCTTTCAGGTATTGAGAGTTGCTTGGATCTCAGGTTTCTTTCATATCTCGTAGCCCGCATTGGGACCACTTTTTATTCTGTGCTTGTCGTCGACTCTAATCATTTTTATACTTCTCTGAAAATCCTGCCAGAAGTTAGAGTGGGTATGAAGGTTGGCTAAAGGCTTGTTGTGTAACTCCCCCTTCAAGTGGGGGAGGGTTTGTCTATGCGTTTAGGGTCTCACTACCGGGCACAATACATCTGCCTTTGTGAGGGCAGCTGAATGTACCGGCCGAGCGAGTCCTTTTTCAGCCTTTCATATATTTGGATACCTTATGGTTTCACTACCGAGCACGACACATCTGCCTTTGTGAGGGCAGCTGAATGTACCGGCCGGGCGAGACCTTCATTGGCTTTTCATATAGATCCTTATGCGTGGCACATCTCTCATAGTTTTATTCAACACTCTGGCTTTTATTCATAAACTCATAGGCTTAGGATTTGGGATTTTTAGGGGTTTTGATTGGGTGGCCAAGCCTCTTTTATTTAAAGAGAAGAAAGTTGTTCTTAGAGTTTCTCGACATGCACTTATTTGGTTTCTACTTAGTGGTCCACTTGCAAGGCTTCTTGATTTGGATGTCACCTGATGTCCCTCCCGTCCTTGAGAGTGTTTGGCTTGTTTTGGCCCTGATGTTGACATGTAAAGAGTCAGATGTAGAATTGAAGCAAAAGCATGAAAATCTAGTGTGAAGATAATTTATTAATTCGCCATTACATGTCTATATGCTATTCTTGTTATTACTCTTGAGGACTAACTGGATTCTAAAGTTAGCAGGGGATGACTTTGTTCCAAGAGGGATGTTATTCTTTATGTGCAGGATTTATTATCAGGGGAATTACTTAAAACAAAAACTAAATGTGCAAAGAAAGCTAAGAAAATTTTTGTACAAAATTGAAAGTGGAGGTTGGGAGGGAAGGATTTAAAAATGATACCTCGCCCTTGTCCAATGTACTCCCCCTAACTTATCACTCACTCTATCCTAAGAGTGTCAAAGTGATAGGTTGAGAAGTACAAGGACAAGGACATCAGGCTTCTATTAGTCCTTTATTAGTTCCATGTGTGCGGAGAAGATTAGCTGCAAACTTTCCACGTAACGCATGGTAATCCACGTCTATCATGTCCTCTACTGGTCTTCCAAGGACCATAATGGTGTACATCCAGTAGAGGACATGGAAACCACAGTCGTTTGACTCACGGAGCTGCTAGGGACATTTGTGGCTGAAGACAGGGTGATGAAAGTGTTCTTTACCGTATGCCCATGTGTGCTTGCTGAGAAGGTCATGTAGTTGGTCAACACACTCCTTCACCACCTCCTCCGTGTGCGTTCTTGGTGTTGTAGTATATTGTTGTTGATCTGGATTGTACTGGCTGTCAGAATTGTTGTATATGATTGTTGCTCTGTCATGAAGATTTGTTTCCAGTAACATCCAGTGCTCTGAATGAAGGAAAGGAAGCATGATAAACTTCAGAGTCGTATGTTGGAGGAAAGAAATGAGCATCATAGTTGTTCCAAAGTTTTTTAGCTTTAGGAGATCATCCTTCATATATGCTGATGCCATATAGATCGTAGGGTAATTATGTCCTAGAAGATATTGATAGGCGGCCATTAAACTCACAGATAGAGACCCTTTGATTTGTACAGTTTCATGTAGCGCATCCGCCATGACCAGAATATCTCTGGCTATAAAAACAAGGTCATCTTTCTCGGCATACAGTCTTGACATGATGAGCTGAAGTTCATTGTCGAAAAGGCTTTTGCAGGCGCAGAGGTCAAAATTAGGGAACGTTAGTGTAATGGCAGATAGGGGGACCATTTGGGAAGATGATCTGTTGATGGTAGCCCCGGTTAGCAACTCGGTAACCCCTTTATCATCTGCCAAATCAAAAGAGTAAGGATCCCATTGTGTGACAAAGTGGTTTTCTGGCTTAATTTCGAGGACGGAATTTCTTTTAAGGTGTGTAGGATGTGATGGAGTGGACTTTTAGAATCCTAAGTGTCTAATGACATAAGTGAAATCATAAGGTTGAATAATTTTGAGAGTTCCAAGGTTTTGACAAAGTAGTTGTGTTGATGTGATGTTGATATCATGGTTAAGACATCTCTTTCAATGCCTTTTGAGGAATTTAATTGAATGGTCTAACGATTGAGTTTTGGTCACCCAATTTGAGTAGAAGGTAGATCGAGAGATAAAGAAGCTATGGCTAAAATTTGGTGGCAATCGGATATTCCTAGAGAGAGATATTTAGGTCTGAGTAATGTGAAATAATGCACATTTTGTTTTGAGGATTTATAGACCTAAGTTGGGCTTAATATTGGTGTCACACACCCCTTTTGTTTGGAGCCGGCTGCATGGCCCTTTTATGGCCCTAGATATCTAACCTAGTGATTGTGGCCTTTGAGAAGGGAGAGCCACGGATTGACCATGTGAAGGGGCTGTGCTGAGCCCTTGAATGACGATCAGACAACTAAGAGCTCTCCTCCTACCTCCCGTCGCAATGGAGATCGTGGGATAGCTGACCCCACGGTCTTCCGAGCCACCACTCATCCAGAACGTGGGTTGTGGGCAAGAACTAATCAAGGAGTTGGGATCCTCTAGACAGCACGACCAGAGTGACCCCTCATTTGGGGCATATGGCAAAGAGAATAGGGAGAAAGAGCTCCCACTCCTCTCCACCTCTCCACTGAGACGAGCAAGTCTGGTCAAGAGGAAGGGAAGGGAGCTAGAACATCGATTAGAGGAGGGTGCGACCTGCGGAGATAGAGACCCAGTTCCTAAAGGCAAAGCGAACCTCTGTGAAGCCTTAGCTTCCAGACATGGCGTTGCGAGGGGTTTTCCCCCTTTTTCTTGTGGCTGCAATGGCTGTTGGCGCTCTCTCACATGGATCACAGGAGTAGGCTCCAGGCAATCCACAATGTCAGCGACACCGAGAAGGCACAATATAGCCTTTTGGCAGTGGAAGATGCTGGCGAGGTGGTTCCAATCGAAGAAGGTTGTCCATGGATCCAAGAAGATCCCACGTCGGAGATAAGTCCCTCGAGGAGGCAACAGTTCACGGACCGGATGGTGGGCAACAAAGGAGACAGAGGTGGCAGCGCACGCAGGTGTGACCCACCAAGCGTACATGTAAGCAAGGAGAAGACATCGCCAATATGCATAGTGCTGGAGAAGCTGGCAGATCGCCTAGGGGCACCGCTTGGGCGGGGCTCTATTTCACAGAGGAAACAGAGTCCTCGCGTGAGATCAGGCGAAGAGGGGGAAGCCCCAACCTGGGCTAATGGATCTGGGAATCTGTGGATATATCTACAGATCCAGCCGGCCCAACAGTGCAGTGCCATTTTGCTAGCCACGTGGCGGAATTGGATTGGCGACAAAAAGGTAAATACTTAGCATTCTCAGAACTTCTATAAATAATAGAAAATAGCACGATTATCAGAAAAATACAAGTAAGGTACCAAAACGTTCAGAAAAATGAGTAGAACAACATGGAACTATAATATCAGGCTTTTGATGCACAAATCTCAGTGATATGATGTAAGATGTAAAATAGCATTTTCATGTATAATAAATAATAAACGAAGACCTAAAATTATGAGAATATGTTACTAAATCTACAATCATGTTTAGAATTCATGTGATGTCATATACTATGATGATGATGCCCGAAATCATATAATATGCTCAATATGGGTATTTAGGGCTAATAACCCTAAATAAAATGCAATAAATACTTACTAGCACAATAAATGATGAGATTTACAGAAAATCCTCATATCAGTAACTGGAAGATAATATGTAGATCTGAGATCAATTTTATACACGAAGTTCATGTTATATGAACAACACCCTTAATAGGTATGATGTAACCCTAATATGGTTAATGAAAGTGACATAATGTTAAATATGTTCACATAATAATGCGACACATGAGTATATCCAGTTAATGAACTATAATCTAGAATATGACATCAGTAAGATAAATGTAAGATAAGAATACAAGTAATCATGAGAATATCATTATGAGGTAAGATAATCTCTAATGAACATGATTAGGGTTAAGATGAGATGTAAGATGATGAGAACCTGATGATAGTATATGATCTTGTCTTAATCATGTTTAACAAAGATATAGTTGACATCAGGAATATGTGATTAAGTTTATCTCTTGACCAAGGTACGCCATTACCTCTTACTTGTCTTATTATACAATATGCTTGTGTTATATAGTAGTAAAGACTTGGCATATGGTATTGATTGAAATGATTGCTCTTGTATACTATGTTGTTTGAGATTTCCATACTTATGATTATGAACACATCAAGCATAATATATCTGTTCCATTATATGAAAGCACCAACTCTATGGTAGTGTGCTTGGAAGTGACCGAACCCTTTGGTAGTGGTCACATTGTACATATGGAAGCACCAACTCTTTGGTAGTGTGCTTGGACCCAACTCTTTGGTAGTGGTCACATTGTACATATGATCCAACTCTTTGGTAGTGATCATAAAGGCCTTAATGCATTCAACTCTCAGGTAGTAAATTCATGGATGATATAATGGAAATTATGCTTAAAACATGTGTTCTCTTTTGATAATGAATATCTTTGTGCAAGTATACGCTTTTCTTATATTCTTCTATTACTGCCAAGTATTAGTTTTATCTTATTGCTAAGATATGATGAGAGGTATATAAAAGACATGTAGGCGTACTCAGTACAATATTCTTGAATATTATGTTGACGTGTACCGCATGTAATCTTTTGTTTAGGTTGTGGTTATGCTCTTGAAGATCCAGGATAATTGAGAGTTGTGTGGCAAGCTGATGTACAGGTGGACCTGTTGTCTTAAGATCATGTAGTTTAGTAGCAGTGCATGTATATGTATAGTTTGCTGTTCAAAATGAAATATCAAATGATGTAACAATTCATGTTATATATGTTGAATGGTGAACATGTGTGTATGGTTTTATTATTGTTCATGTGCATGTGCTACTGTTGTTTCCTTCTGACTCCCTTGATTTTCTTCTTCTTAGCCTGGTGTGGGGTGTTTAAATTGGGATTCTCACTGAGGTGAGGGCTTCAATTTGAACATCACACATCAGATTAAGTTTTAGAAAATCCGGGGACGTCACTGGTGGTATCAGAGCATGAACAATATCAAAGCCTGACATTTTCTCATTAGGCAACACAAAACTAAAGAACCTTGAACATAATAATCTTTTAGGGTTAGATTAGTCGTCTTTTAGAGACTAGATCTGACCTAGCCTCTAGGTTAGCACCTAGATGTCTGAGAACTAGGTCTAGACTGGTGCTTGTTGTATAGAAAGTCCTTAGATGTCGTTCGTTCCTCGTAGTGCAGCGGTATGGGATGTTGCACTATTTGGAAATGACGTACATCAAGGGAAGAGAAACCCTAGACATATGGCGCTCATTGTCTAGAGTAGCTACAGTAGTCTACACCATGTTTTTACCCTTTTCACTAGTTTTCATGACACTATACTCTCTACTATGTGTGGGATACTTATTTTCAAGATTTGGTTTTGGATTCCAGTCAGGATCGAACCGTGATAGTTTTCTCTGACGCTTGTTTTATCAGAGAAAAACTATATGATATTTTATTATGTATATGTATTACAAAAATGTGTCCCCACACATGTACGAGTAGGAGGTGGTCATGTAACCTAAGTGAAAGTGAGTGACATCATTCTAGAAGAGAGTGTAGTTCTATATTAGATGTCTAGAGCCTTTTTGTTATACATGTTAGATGGAATAGATGATATAAGTTTTGATGATATGATGTAAGTCTTACATAGATGATATAAGATGGTTTATGATAGTATATGTTAGTCTTTGTGGACATGAGTTAAGTTTTAGGATTTAAGATAAGTTTTGATAATGCAAGTATGAGTTATTTTATGAGATAAGATAAGTTAAGTTAAGACAAGGTTGTGAGTCAGCATGAGCCTCAAGCTCTTTAACAAAGGAGGACCGCTAGTGTTAGGACCAGTTTTAGGGTTAACTCCAGAGAGAGTGAGACCCACAGGGAGAAGGTCAGAGAACCTAGACCCCATGAAATGAGAATTATGAGATATGTGATATGATATGTCCTAAACTAGAATACTCCTGAGTGAATGAGTTGAGTTTCGTAATGCATGATTCCTATAGTTTGTTAAACCCTAGATGTCCTTGGGAATACCAAACCCTAGAGTCAGAGAGAGGTTGGTTATATGAACATGTGAGCATGAATATGAGTACCTACCATCTCGGTGAGGGAGAGATCCCAAGACCCTGTAGGAGGTAGCTATGTTAGTTTATGTGAAGCCTCATGCTTAGGTTAGTGGTTTCCCACATAGGAATCTAGTGGTGTATATTAGAGAGTTTTGGGTAAGCATGTTTCATGGGTAGAAGACATGTGATGAGAACATCATGTCATGTATTAGTTGTGCTTATGTGGATAGACCTTGTGAAGTTAATCACTAGTGCCAATGAGGTACACCTAATAACCCTTGATCAAAGAGGAAAGATAATTTTTTTTATGAGATACTCATACAGTTGAGTGAGCTCAGAGAGACTGAGCATGTAACTACCCTCATGATATGGGTCAGGAGAACCTCAGTTGGACTAGATAAAGTTTTGATACATGTTTCATGAGCCATATGTATAAGTTTGTTTAGCACAACCATGATATAATATATATAAAGATGGGATCTAATCTCGAGATGTGTAATATAGACATGATAAGATGGAAATCTAGAGATGTTTAATAGATATGAAAGTATAAATGGTTAACCATGTACATGAATAATGATGATTAATGTAAACTATTGTTTAATATTGAGCGATGAAATAAGATCATACGAATGAAGCATGTTACATGATGTGTTAATCTTAGAGCTTAACAAAGATGGAAAATATAGTTTGATAATTAGCACAACATAATGTTGATGACACCTTGACATAATCAGTTAACTTTAGTTAACTTCTTTGGAACGTGATAGTATGATGTCGAATATTAATGCATGAGTTAAGATAAGGAAGCAAATCTAACATATGAGATATGTAATAACTTAACCTGAGTTTCTAAACCCTTGTTTGAGCTTCCTTGGATTGAGGTTTCACCCTTGATGCATTTGAAACCTCCTAATAGAGATTTGGATACATGATTCTACGTAACTTTTTTGGATATGTTACACATAGAATAGTTCCTACATGTGGATGAAGACATGGTAGTTTTCCTTGGAGTACGAGTATGGTTGACTTTCGAGGATGAAAGTTCTTTTAAGATGTATATGATGTGGCAAAGTGGTTTTCTGGCTTAATTCCGAGGACAGAATTTCTTTTAAGGTGTGTAGGATGTGATGGAGTGGACTTTTAGAATCCTAAGTGTCCAATGCCATAACTGAAATCATAAGGTTGAATAATATTGAGAGTTTTAAGGTTTTGACAAAGTAGTTGTGTTGATGTGATGTTGATATCATGGTTGAGACATCTCTTTCAATGCCTTTTGAGGAATTTAATTGAATGGTCTAACGATTGAGTTTTCGTCACCAAATTTGAGTAGAAGGTAGATCGAGAGATAAAGAAGCTATGGTTAAAATTTGGTGGCAATCAGATATTCCTAGAGAGAGATATTTAGGTTTGAGTTTTGTGAAATAATGCACAATTTGTTTTGAGGATTTATAGACCTAAGTTGGGCTTGATATTGGTGTCACACACCCTTTTTGTTTGGAGCCGGCTGCGTGGCCCTTTTATGGCCCTAGATATCTAACCTAGTGATCGTGGACTTTGAGAAGGGAGAGCCACGGATTGACCTT
This sequence comes from Alisma plantago-aquatica, assembly GCA_963693085.1. Taxonomy (NCBI): domain Eukaryota; kingdom Viridiplantae; phylum Streptophyta; class Magnoliopsida; order Alismatales; family Alismataceae; genus Alisma; species Alisma plantago-aquatica. The sequence continues at coordinate 1,138,257 of OY856413.1, forward strand.
GTGAAGGGGCTGTGCTGAGCCCTTGGATGACGATCAGACAACTAAGAGCTCTCCTCCTACCTCCCGTCACAATGGAGATCGTGGGACAGCTGACCCCGCAGTCTTCCGAGCCACCACTCATCGAGAACGTGGGTCGTGGGCAAGAACTAATCAAGGAGTTGGGATCCTCTAGAGAGCACGACCAGAGTGACCCCTCATTTGGGGCATATGACAAAGAGAATAGGGAGAAAGAGCTCCCACTTGTCTCCACCTCTCCACTGAGACAGGCAGGCCTGGTCAAGAGGAAGGGAAGGGAGCTAGAGCCTCGATCAAAGGAGGGTGCGGCCTGTGGAGATAGAGACCCAGTTCCTAAAGGCAAAGCGAACCTCTTGGAAACCTTAGCTTCCAGACATGGCGTTGCGAGGGGTTTCCCCCCTTTTTCTTCTGGCTGCAACGGCTGTTGGCGCTCTCTCACATGGATCACAGGAGTAGGCTCCAGGCAATCCACAATGTCAGTGGAAATGGGAAGGCACAATATAGCCTTTTGGCTGTGGAAGATGATGGCGAGGTGGCGCCAATCGAGGAAGGTTGTCCATGGATCCAAGCAGATCCCACGTCGGAGATAAGTCCCTCGTGACGGCAACAGTTCATAGACCAGATGGTGGGCAACAAAGGAGACGGAGGTGGAAGCGCATGCAGGTGTGACCCACCAAGCGTACACGTGAGCAAGGAGAAGCCATCACCATTATGCACAATGCTGGAGAAGCTGGCAGATCGCCTGGGGGCACCGCTTGGGTGGGGATCTGTTTCATAGAGGTAACAGAGTCCTCGTGTGAGATCAGGCAAAGAGGGGGAAGCCCCAACCTGGGCTAATGGATCCGGGAATCCATGGATCTATCTACAGATCCAGCCGACCCAATAATGCAGTGCCATTTTGCTAGCCACGTGGCAGAATTGGATTGGCGACAAAAAGGCAAATACTTAGCATTCCCATAACTTCTATAAATCATAGAAAACAACATGATTATCAGAAAAATACATATAAGGTACCAAAACGTTCAAAAAAATGAGTAGAACAACATGGAACTATAATATCAGGATTTTAATGCACAAATCTTAGTGATATGATGTAAGATATAAAATGGCATTTTCATGTATAATAAATAATAAACGAAGACCTAAAATTATAAGAATATGTTACTAAATCTACAATCATGTTCAGAATTCATATGATGTCAGATATTATGATGATGATGCCCGAAATCATATAGTATGCTCAATATGGCTATTTAGGGCTAATAACCCTAAATAAAATGCAATAAATACTTGCGTGCTCAATAAATGATGAGATTTACAGAAAACCCTCATATCAGTAACTGGAAGATAATATGTAGATCTGAGATCAGTTTTATACACAAAGTTCATGTTATATGAACAACACCTTTAATACGTATGATGTAAACCTAATATGGTTAATGAAAGTGACATAATGTTAAATATGTTCACATAATAATGTGACACATTAGTATATCCAGTTAATGAACTATAATCTGGAACATGACATCAGTAAGATAAATCTAAGATAAGAATACAAGTAATCATGAGAATATCATTATGAGGTAAGATAAACTCTAATGAACACGATTAGGGTTAAGATGAGATGTAAGATGATGAGAACCTGACGATAGTATATGATCTTGTCTTGATCGGGTTTATCAAAGATATAGTTGACATCAGGAATATGTGATTAAGTTTATCTCTTGACCAAGGTACGCCATTACCTCTTACTTGGCTTATTATACAATATGCTTGTGTTATATAGTAGTAAAGACTTGGCATATGGTATTGATTGAAATGATTGCTCTTGTATACTATGTTGTTTGAGCTTTCCATACTTATGATTATGAACACATCAAGCATAATATATCTGTTCCATTATATGAAAGCACCAACTCTATGGTAGTGTGCTTGGAAGTGACTGAACCCTTTGGTAGTGGTCACATTGTACATATGGAAGCACCAACTCTTTGGTAGTGTGCTTGGACCCAACTATTTGGTAGTGGTCACATTGTACATATGATCCAACTCTTTGGTAGTGATCATAAAGGCCTTAATGCATTCAACTCTCAGGTAGTAAATGCATGGATGATATAATGGAAATTATTCTTAAAACACGTGTTTTCTTTTGATAATGAATATCTTTGTGCAAGTATACACTTTTCTTATATTCTTCTGTTACTGCCAAGTATTAGTTTTATCTTATTACTAAGATATGATGATATGCATATAAAAGACACGTAGGCGTACTCAGTACAATATTCTTGAATATTGTGCTGACGTGTACCACATGTAATCTTTTGTTTAGGTTGTGGTTATGCTCTTTAAGATCTAAGATAATTGAGAGTTGTGTGGCGAGCTGATGTACAGGTGGACATGTTGTCTTAAGATCATGTAGTTTAGCAGTAGTACATGTATATGTATAGTTTGATGTTTAATATGAAATATCTAATGATGTAACAATTCATGTTGTATATTTTGAATGGTGAACATGTGTGTATGGTTTTATTATTGTTCATGTGCACGTGCTACTGTTGTTTACTTCTGACTCCCTTAATTTTCTTCTTCTTAGTCTGGTGTGGGGTGTTTAAATTGGGATTCTCACTGAGGTGAGGGCTTCAATTTGAACGTCACACATCAGATTAAGTTTTAGAAAATCTGGGGACGTCACAGGTGGTATCAGAGCATGAACAATAGCAAAGCATGACATTTGCTCATTAGGCAACACAAAACTTAAGAACCTTGAACATAATAATCTTTTAGGGTTAGATTAGTCGTCTTTTAGAGACTAGATCTGACCTAGCCTCTAGGTTAGCACCTAGATGTCTGAGAACTAGGTCTAGACTGGTGCTAGTTGTATAGCAAGTCCTTAGATGTCGTTCGTTCCTCGTAGTGCAGTGGTATTGGATGTTGTACTATTTGGAAATGATGTGCATCAAGGGAAGAGAAACCCTAGACATATGGCGCTCGTTGTCTAGAGTAGCTATACTAGTCTACACCATGTTCTTACCCTTTTCACTAGTTTTCATGACACTATACTCTCTACTATGTGTGGGATACTCGTTTTCAGGATTTGGTTTTGGATTCCAATCATGATCGAACCGTGATAGTTTTCTCTGACGCTTGTTTTATCGGAGAAAAACTACATGATATTTTATTATGTATATGTATTACACAAATGTGTCCCCACACATGTACGAGTAGGAGGTGGTCATGTAACCTAAGTGAAAGTGAGTGACATCATTCTAGAAGAGAGTGTAGTTCTAGATTAGATGTCTAGAGCCTTTTTGTTATATATGTTAGATGGAATAGATGATATAAGTTTTGATGATATGATGTAAGTCTTACATAGATGATATAAGATAGTTTATGATAGTATATGTTTGCCTTTGAGGACATGAGTTAAGTTTGAGGATTTAAGATAAGTTTTGATAATGCAAGTATGCATTCTTTTATGAGATAATATAAGTTAAGTTAAGAGAAGGTTGTGAGTCAGCATGAGCCTCAAGCTCTTTTACAGAGGAGGACCACTAGTGTTACGACCAGTTTTGGGGTTAACTCCAGAGAGAGTGAGACCCACAGGGAGAAGTTCATAGAATCTAGACCCCATGATATGAGAATTATGAGATATGCGATATGATATGTCTTAAACTAGAATACTCCTGAGTGAATGAGTTGAGTTTCCTAATGCATGACTCCTATAGTTTGTTAAACCCTAGATGTCCTTGGGAAGACCAAACCCTAGAGTTAGAGAGAGGCTGGTTATATGAACATGTGAGCATGAATATGAGTACCTACCATCTAGGTGAGGGAGAGATCCCAAGACCCCGGAGGAGGTAGCTATGTTAGTTTTTGTGAAGCCTCATGCTCGGGTTAGTGGTTTCCCACATAGGAATCTAGTGGTGTATATAAGAGAGTTTTGGGTAAGCATGTTTCATGGGTAGAAGACATGTGATGAGAACATCATGTCATGTTTTGGTTGTGCATATATGGCTAGACCTTGTGAAGTTAATCACTAGTGCCAATGAGGTAGATCTAATAACCCTTGATCAAAGAGGAAAGATAAAGTTTTTGTTATGAGATACTCATACAGTTGAGTGAGCTCAGATAGACTGAGCATGTAACTACCCTCGTGATATGAGTCAGGAGAACCTCAGTTGGACTAGATAAAGTTTTGATACATGTTTCATGAACCACATGTATAAGTTTGTTTAGCACAACCATGATATAATATATATAAAGATGTGATCTAATCTTGAGACGTGTAATATAGACATGATAAGATGGAAATCTAGAGATGTTTTAATAGATATGAAAGTATAAAGGGTTAACCATGTACATGAATAATGATGATTAATATAAACTATTTTTTAATATTGAGCGATGAAATAAGATCATACGAATGAAGCATGTTACATGATGTGTTAATCTTATTGCTTAACAAAGTCGGAAAATATTGTTTGATAGTTAGCACAACATAATGTTGATGACACCTTGAAATAACCAATTAACTTTAGTTAACTTCTTTGGAACGTGATAGTATGATGTTAAATATTAATGCATGAGTTAATATAAGGAAGCAAATCTAACATATGAGATATGTAATAACTTAACCCGGGTTTCTAAACCCTTGTTTGAGCTTCCTTGGAGTGAGGTTTCACCCTTGATGCATTTGAAACCTCCTAATAGTGCTTTGGATACATGGTTCTACGTAACTTTTGTGGATATGTTACACATAGAATATTTCCTACATGTGGATGAAGACATGGTAGTTTTCCTTGGAGTACGAATATGGTTGACTTTTGAGGACGAAAGTTCTTTTAAGATGTATATGATGTGACAAAGTGGTTTTCTGGCTTAATTCTGAGGACAAAATTTCTTTTAAGGTGTGTAGGATGTGATGGAGTGGACTTTTAGAATCCTAAGTGTCTAATGACATAAGTGAAATCATAGGGTTGAATAATGTTGAGAGTTTTAAGGTTTTGACAAAGTAGTTGTGTTGATGTGATGTTGATATCATGGTTAAGACATCTCTTTCAATGCCTTTTGAGGAATTTAATTGAATGGTCTAACAATTGAGTTTTGGTCACCAAATTTGAGTAGAAGGTAGATCGAGAGATAAAGAATCTATGGTTAAAATTTGGTGGCAATCGGATATTCCTAGAGAGAGATATTTAGGTTTGAGTTTTGTGAAATAATGCACAATTTGTTTTGAGGATTTATAGACCTAAGTTGGGCTTGATATTGGTGTCACGCACCCCTTTTGTTTGGAGCCGACTGTGTGGCCCTAGATATCTAACCTAGTGATCGTGGCCTTTGATAAATGAGAGCCACGGATTGACATTGTGAAGGGGCTGTGCTGAGCCCTTGGATGATGATCAGACAACTAAGAGCTCTCCTCCTACCTCCCGTCACAATGGAGATCGTGGGACAGCTGACCCCGCGGTCTTCTGAGCCACCACTAATCGAGAACGTGGGTCATGGGCAAGAACTGATTGAGGAGTTGGGATCCTCTAGAGAGGACGACCAGAGTGACCCCTCATTTGGGGCATATGACAAAGAGAATAGGGAGAAAGAGATCCCGCTCCTCTCCACCTCTCTACTGAGACGAGCAGGTCTGGTCAAGAGGAAGGGAAGGGAGCTAGAGCATCGATCAGAGGAGGGTGTGGCCTGCGGAGATAGAGACCTAGTTCTTAAAGGCAAAGTGAACCTCTTTGAAGCCTTAGCTTCCAGACATGGCGTTGCGAGGGGTTTTCCCCCCTTTTTCTTCTGGTTGCAACGGTTGTTGGCGCTCTCTCACATGGATCACAGGAGTAGGCTCCAGGCAATCCACAATGTCAGTGGTGCCAGGAAGTCACAATATAGCCTTTTGGCTGTGGAAGATGATGGTGAGGTGGTGCCAATCGAGGAAGGTTGTCCATGGATCCAAGCAGATCCCACGTCGGAGATAAGTCCCTCACGACGGTAGCAGTTCACAGACCGTATGGTGGGCAACGAAGGAGACAGAGGTGGCAGCACACGCAGGTGTGACCCACCAAGCGTACACATGAGCAAGGAGAAGCCATCTCTAATATGCACAGTGATGGAGAAGCTGGCAGATCGCCTGGGGGCACCGCTTGGGCGGGGCTCTGTTTCACAGAGAAAACAGAGTCCTCGCGTGAGATCGGGCGAAGAGGGGGAAGCCCCAACCTGGGCTAACAGATCTGGGAATCTGTTGATTTATTTACATATCTAGCCAGCCCAACAGTGCAGTGCCATTTTACTAGCCACATGGCGGAATTGGATCGGCGACAAAAAGGTAAATACTTAGCATTCCCTGAACTTCTATAAATCATAGAAAATAGCACGATTATCAGAAAAATACAAATAAGGTACCAAAACGTTCAGAAAAATGAGTAGAAAAATATGGAACTATAATATCAGGCTTTTGATGCACAAATCTCAGTGATATCATGTAAGATGTAAAATGGCATTTTCATGTAGAATAAATAACAAACGAAGACCTAAAATTATGAGAATATGTTACTAAATCTACAATCATGTTTAGAATTCATATGATGTCAGATATTATGATGATGATGCCCGAAATCATATAATATGCTCAATATGGCTATTTAGGGCTAATAACCCTAAATAAAATGCAATAAATACTTACATGCTCAATAAATGATGAGTTTTACAGAAAACCCTCATTTCAGTAACTGGAAGATAATATGTAGATCTGAGATCAGTTTTATACATGAAGTTCATGTTATATGAACAACACCCTTAATATGTATGATGTAACCCTAATATGGTTAATGAAAGTGACATAATGTTAAATATGTTTATCCAGTTAATGAACTATAATATGGAATATGACATCAGTAAGATAAATCTAAGATAAGAATATGAGTAATCATGAGAATATCATTATGAGGTAAGATAAATTCTAATGAACACGATTAGGGTTAAGATGAGATGTAAGATGATGAGAACCTGATGATAGTATATGATCTTGTCTTGATCATGATCAGGTTTATCAAAGATATAGTTGACATCAAGAATATGTGATTAAGTTTATCTCTTGACCACGATACACCATTACCTATTACTTGGCTTATTATACAATATGCTTGTGTTATATAGTAGTAAAGACTTGGCATATGGTATTGATTGAAATGATTGCTCTTGTATACTATGTTGTTTGATCTATAGTGAACAAATGTTATACATGTTCTTCATATTCCTTAATGGATAAGTGACATGCTGCTCTATCAAGTTATAACTGCAATTGCTTTAGATAAGAATAATGTTCTAATCTATTATACAATGAAGTAACTACTGTTAAACAATAATGATTCTTCTGTTCAGATTTATCTTTTTAAACTGCAATAATAATGTTTCTGGCAGAGAGTTATCTCTCGCTGGGACAATTTACAATTGTATTACCCCCGTGGGAATCATATTTTTAGGTGGACGCGGACGAGGAGGCAGGAATCCTTCAATACGTGAAGGACAACAACAACAACAACAAGGACAACAGTGAATTCTCAGGTGGAGACACTGGCTGATATGTCTTGTATAGTGTTTAGGATGAAGATATCTTGAGCATCTAGGGTAGAGATGGCCGCCATGTCTAAATCGTGCATATTATGAGGTAGAGGTGGCGGCGCGGGAAGCTCTTGTGGAGGGAGAGAAGAAGTATGCTCCAGATCATCTATATAGTGTTGCAGATCGTCGTATTTATCTGAGTCAGAAGTAGATTCGAGATCTTCGTCTGTATCTAAGCTGACTCTTTCTAATTCTTCCTACTCTGGGGGAAAGGGTGAAGCTTGCTCCGGGGTGGAGTGTTGTGGAAGGTTTGCTTGTGGTAGGCTCGTGTTGGTTGCGAATAGACATTGTTGGAACTCAGCAAAAGTTGCTTCTTTGGCAGTTTCCCCCAGAGATCCCATTGCTGAATAGTCAAGAAATTGATCCCCATATGACATGTTAATGTTGTCATTGTGAGTAGGGGATTTGGGATCTTTATCACCTTCTTGGTTATCTTTCCTTTGTTTTGGTGCGGCTCCTCGGCTGGGGCCCTCCCCAACATTGTTTGGGTCATCAGATTTATCGTCTGAGGAGGTACTATTGTTGGAGTCGGACAAGGAGTCAGAATCTTCATCTTCATTTTCTTCTTCATCATCTTCTTCGTCTACTGCCTTATCTGTAGTCTTCGTTGATGGAGGCTTCTTGCACTGCCAGTGGAGTGCTTGTAGTTCGTCGAAAACCTTATCTCGTGTATTTCAAGCAGTGTGTCGTGGGTTTCTTTGAGATCTGAATAACGAGCCTCGGCGGAGAGGAGTCGTGTAGAGAGGTCTGTCGCTTGAGTTCTTAGTTGGTTGATTTCATTGTTGGATGACTCCTCTTGGGCGGTTATTGAGTTGTGTGAGGGTGGTGCTGATGCCATCCAAGCGCGTGCTTAAAGCAGTTTGTTGGTGCTTAAGATCACGCAGAGTTTCTGGCTAAGGTTGATTTTGTGCAGAATTCCTGTCGATTTGGATGACCAGATCGCCTTGCTGGATTTTCACCTCGAGCACCAACTGTGGCAGTCATTGTAGGTTGTCGTCGTGCCTTATCCCTGATTATGGCATGTAGTTAAAATTTATTACTTCCACAATACAATTCACTACCTAGTTCTAGGTCAATTCCATGTCAGTAGTAACTTATACCCTAGATCTAAGTACTTTAATAAATTCTCTAAGAATCCACCATTAACCGTACATTACCTTGTCTAAGGAATTTATTGGTTAATGTGTTAATCATGCCTTTTCAACCACTAATCCTCCGTCAAGAGCAATTAACAGTATTAGAAATCAACTATGGTGATCAAGCATAGCAAATTGTGATAGAAACATGATAACATATTAGGGAGAATTGAGACAAATTATGATAATCAATGTAAAATTGTCATACAACAATTCCCCGAGCTACTCCTGGTTCTAAGGATAATGGGGATTAGCCCCGCATGTTCATCTCAATGATACACATGGATAAGAAAGAGGAAAACATGGGGAAACGAATGAGAATATGATGTAACCCCTGAAATGGAGAAGATTTTGATGATCCTTGGTGTGAGATGCACTTTGTGTAGCCTTCCGGTGATAGAATCATCCGTCTACAGCTCTAGAATCATCCGGAGCATAGCTCTGGGCTCTGTTCTTCGCTCTCCTCTCCTTCATGACTTGTATGGTGAAATAGAGCATCCTCCTTTGCTTTGGGCCACCTTTTCTTAGGTATAGGTACCACTTACGGTCGCCAAAAGATCATAGTCATTCGATCGTGGAAATTCTGAATGAAGTCCTGATCCGAAGACATTGATACCATCGACGGGGTGTCGATGCTATCGACACCTTAGGGTGAACTTCCATCACTTCAAAACTGAGATCAACCTATTGACTTCTCGATACTATCGACCAGATCATTGATAGTATCGACGTGCTGACTTTTCTTCTGCTGAGCTAATCTCGAGATCATCGACAGTGTGGTCGATGGTATCGACCTGGATGCTTTCCCTCCGCCTTGGTTACTGTTGCCATGTCGATAGTATCGATAGGTTCTGGAATATAAAGTACATGAAACAGAGAGAAAAACACAAGTCAATCCATGGAATTAAGTAATTCATTCAAAATAGGATAAAATAAGATAATTGATGCATACAATGATTATAGGCTAAAGGGATTGAATCATGCCATTATAGTCACAAAGATGACAAACGAACACATAAAACAAGTACAAAATTAGCCTATAAATGCGACTCAAAAACCCTGCATCAGTATGGCTCTAAACGATCACACTTCTTAGTGTGTCCTCACTTATCATTCTTAATATAAAACTTTCATTTACAAACATTAACATCATGAGACATGTATAAACATGATTGAATGAATATATTTAAGGATACATCTTCTCATTACTCAATCATTACATGAACTACATGTATGGACATCTACACCTGGAATTGATCTGATCTGATACACAACATGGTGCACATAAACATATGTCGGTCTCCATCTTGTGATGTGAGATACCTTAAACATATATTTCTATATCCTTACCACATGATGTTGACGGCTACAAAGAGTGAGTCCTACCACATAGTTCTATGTCTGAAATCTAGAGTAGACTCATACATACAATTTTCTTCATTTATTTGAACTTTAGGATTTTCTTCCACATAAGCATTTATGTTCATAAAACATTATGTAGATGTATGCTACACCTATCCACTCGTAAACTTTAAACATGTACATGAACATGTTCACTTAATCGAAAAAATATTCATTTACCTTAGAGGTTAATTATCTTAACATGTTCCATGATACAAATACATTGATTGTGCATTAGTAAACATAATCTTGTTTGAACTTACCCCAACTGTTATCTTAGGATTTTCATAATACTTCATGAACCTTAAATCAAACATATCTGGGTATTCCTCAACAAAACATCATACCTCTCTTTCGAGGTTAGGCTTCCCAGGTATTAATAATTTAGTCCTCAACATAGTTATGGATTCAATTACTTAAGATCTCAATCAAAAGAAACTCTTAGAAGAATATATAACTGAATACACACATTTGCTAACTTTTAGAGGAAAAATATGTTAATTTTTTTTAAAGTAATTCCCAACATTCCTCAAACATTTCTTGATAAACTAGAGCATGTATTACTAGATGAACATGTACATTAAGGGGTCTTATTATTACAATTTTGAGGTAACCCAAACTCGTAATTCATTACTCTCAGTCCATTGTTCTATTCTTTATACTAAAGAATCTACTGTCAACCATGATCTGTGAACTTCTATGTAGTTCTAGTACCATCAGGTTCAATGATCACATGTATGGGTTCCTAGAATCAACTCTTGATGTCATCTCTTGACACATACTCATGAATATACATATCTAGAGAGGATAGATCATATGATACTCATCCCCAACATCCCCTAGTACAAGTATCCCATACCACAAGCACCAGAAGGAAGACGATTAGTATAATAAAATTATTTGTCTCATAATATACCGTTTAAGGTTCTCAATATATCTGTGTCCCATGCCAGAAACTATTGAGAAAGAAAGAGGACATGCTATGAGCTATGAATTCATTACTCAAAATCTATAACAAATAGACACTTCAACCTATAGTCAATTATCCCTTTATGGATCTTACATTCAATATGTAACAACTTCGATTTTTAAAACATGAAATTTGGATAAAATCTTTCATTCATTCCTTCTTTCAAAAGAGTTTGAGAGTTGAAAACATTGAGAAACCCAAACACTTTATGATATAATAATTATAAGAAAATACATCTTTGTTTGATCATAAGGAAAGTGCTCAAGTTAACTACTAAAACCTTCATAAAATGTGGATCCAAAATCATTATTTGGGAAAACATAAATCGATAGTTGTACATTAATGCTATCCATGTATCAATGGTGACAGATCTTTACCTTAAAAAATGATACAAACTTTATCAAGACACTAATTATTCTTTTATAATCAATTCTCAATTATTAGATATTTCATCTTACTTGATCTATACTTATTACTTTCTTAGTAAGGTAGACCTTTAGTCTAGGGTATAATGACCCTAAGAGCTAGGATATTCTATATCCAAAAACTCCTATGATATCTTAAATCTGGGGTTTGTTATAATACATTGCTATATATTTTAAGAGGTCGTTACTAATACTTGGTCTGCCTTCACTAAGTCTTATATTTAGGACTCATCTAAGATGTGAAGACTATAAGAATGTCATAATCTTTCCTGGTGGTCATCTATAATATTGCTCTGATACCACTTTAGTAACATCCCCCAAGTGCAACCCATAAAACAACATCATAGAAGCTTGGACCATAAAGATCACACCCAGGAAATGCCACAAATAACAAATATCATTCATTGCATTAATATAAATAACTTTACACAGGGAATACATACATTGATTCTCATACATATTCTTTTCACAAAGCTTACATCAAAGAACATGTATGCATGATATAACTGGTAAACTAGTAAAACCTCGTTGGATCTTATATATGGCGCCCCACCAGGTCTTGAACTCATACATAGATCCTCAAGCTAGTCCTTACACGTTAGATAGATGTATTCTCAAAGCTTGATCCTTACCTATGGGCATCACACCCCCAGTCATGCATTCAACAAACCGACTGTAAGTGGTTGGGTTTTAGTAAATAATATATGAATACAACTTAGCATGAAGCTTTAAAAACTTCTATGAACTTGCATAAACATTAATTATGGCCTAAGAATGCATTCTTTACTTGATTAAACCTTCTTATTAGGGCACCTACTCAATGAACATAAATGTACCGATCACACTGAAAGTAAACACTCATATGAACACATTGTAAGTGAACATGAACATAAACATACCGAGAACACTTGAAGTGAACAATCATCTGAACACACTGAAAGTGAAAAAGAACATAAACATACCAACACACTAAAAGTGATCAGTCCTATGAGCACACTGAAAGTGAAGAAGATTGGTATTGATCATAATAATGAAGGGGGGTCATGAGGAACCCACCTTCCGTAAAATTTCATGAGTACGACCTAAATATTTTTTCTTAATCTGATCTTATCTTACATAGGGTTTCACCCATAATTACATTTTTGATATTAAACATGAATAGGTAATTTCTTTCATTTGATCTGGTCTTAACATGAATCTTAATGCACTGAATCTTAATAAGATGTACATATATAAATACCTCTTAAACATCAAGGTTCTAACAAGATAACATATATAACATGAACCTTAAACATGATTAAGCGAACGAAATTAAAAGATGCATTATAACGAAACCCAAGGCATGGGCCACTTACCTCTACTATAGATATCTAAGTTTAATTCTTGGACCTTTGATTCAAAATTCTATTTTCTAAAAATATCAGGAACAATTCATGAATATCCATTATACTCAAAAACTATTATCCTTAGGTCTAATTAGGGTCTTCATACCATCTTATAAGTGTAGGAACATTCACCCAATATCACTGCACTTATACATAGTTACTGATCTCAGAGGTTATACACATATTTTATATGTATAACTAATTCTACGGTGATGCTTAGCGCATTTACTTTATCATCACATCATTTTCTCAAATTAGATTAGGGTTACTACTCCTAATCTTACATTCATGCACAAAAACACAAAATATGCATCATTCATTATGATCGGATGTGCTATATCAGTTCTAGACATAATAAAGGGTCCATTAAAATTTCTAAGATTTAATCACCCATTACAACTATTTATCATAAGAAACCCATTATTATATGCATGTGTCACTTCTCACAAAATTTATGCTTATTTCATTAAAAAACCAAAAGGTTAACATTTTTGTAAAAATCTAGATCTCAAAAGCTTTCATTAGGCACCTTACACATGAAAATCTGACCTACAAATCTTGAGATGTGATTTAAAGAAGAATTTACCTTTTTTGCTTGATCGCAACCGTCCATGGTCCATCTAGCAGCCAGGTTGAAGGTTCCTTCTTGCATAAGGAGTCGCACATCTCTTGATCCTGGACAAGATCCGCTTAGGATCGGGATCCGGCTAACTCGCGGATGGGGCTCGTCTTTCACCTGGAGCGCGATCACGATGGCTCTGTTTGCCATGTTAAATAGTGTGTCGCCTCAAGCAGCCCTTCCGGTAAGGTAAATGTTGCGGTCCTAGGGGCTTTGCCTCGTGGAGCAGCTGCGATCCAATATTGAACACATCTACAACCATACAGTGACCACAACACCCCATAGCCTCCTTCCTGATCCCTCTTCTACCATCAACCTGAACGCCGTCCATCACACAAGGGCGTTGAGTCTACCACCCACCGTTGTTGGCATTCTCTCTGGGATGACCTCTACCACCCTCGAATCCAAGATATTGGTGGCCTAGTATCTGGCGCATGATTTTTCCCAGCCAAAAATCGCCCCACCGGAGGATCACCCCTCCACTGGTCTGTTCTCTGGAAGCAGAGATCATTGGTGATGTTGAGTGCAATTTGTAGAAGGAGTACAAATAGCTATTTAAACAGTAAACGCTAAAGATCATACTAATAGTATTTCCGCGCTATTTGTAGAAGTATGCACACAATCACGAAGACTAGCTAAAGAAACTAGCCGTTCTTTCAGTTATTGACAACCGGGCAACGGGTGAGTTTTTGTTTTTTGAAAGACTGGAGAGACTTTTTAATAAATAACAAAAGAAAGGTGCGTGAAAAGTTGCTTTGGGGTTGTGTGCTTGGGAACTCAGGTGAAACATCGTAAAAGACAAAGCACATGTTAAAATTGGTTGAGTGAACTGAAGGGCAAAATTAAGTCGAGGTCGCGTCCACGCGAGGGGCCCCGGGAGGCCGGCCGCGCGCAGGACGCGGCATGTGCCGACACACCCAGTTAAAGAGTTTCTGGATCGGCCCGGCCCAAATCCAATTGGGCTGCCCCATCATGTGCGTGCGAAGGCCTTATCCATTTGTTTTTCTTAATTATCCTATGGGAAAGAACTCATATATAAGGAGGAGGGAAGTATCAGATTCCCCTAATATGAGACTAAACCATTGTCTTTGCTTTTGAAATACATAAAAAACACAACAATCCCCCACTTTTTTGAAACAAAATAAAATTAAAATTTGAGGTGACCACTGAAAGAACTTAAACAAATGACATGCATAAGCTTTAGTATAACTAAGTTCTTTGAGCTAAAGCATAGAGTAGATGTAAGTAATCAGTAGAAGATTGATGGAACTATGTTCTTGAACCAATTCCTCATTTTTCTTATTAGAGTTACATTACACACATGACATTCATAAAATTAATTACCTTTCTTACTGATTAACGTCTTTAAGCCATGCGCCTACTGCGAAAATTCATGAATGATCTAGAGATCTGCCCAAATCTCAACAGGAGCGGCCTCACTCCATACTCATATAGTTGGACTTTCATCAAGTATATATTGTAGTATATATACCACCATAATGGCTATAAAATCCATCAAGAAATCTATTCAACTTAATCATTACAAATTGTTATTTACACATCACAAGAATGAGATACATTTATTACAACACATTGAGTCATCCAGTGAATTTTTCTCATTGAACCTTCTTCCTAGGATCACCGTTCACGAAGGTTGGGTATCCATCACTTTGAATTTTGGTATGGACATAATCCCATTCTCCTCGATGTATTGCTCACTAGTCTTTGACTTTAATGGTTTTGTCATAGGATCGACCAAGTATAATTCTGACTTTACATAATCTACTGAGATTATGCTATCACTGATAAGCTGCCTCACAATATTATGACGTAGACAAATATGTCTACTCTTCCCATTATAAACTTTATTTTTAGCTCTTGCTATGGCAACTTGATTATCACAGTGAATAAACACTGGTGGAGAAGGTTTCTCCTAAATGGGAAGATCCATTAAAACATGTCTTAGCCATTCGACTTCAGTTCCAGCCTTTTCTAAGATAACAAACTTAGATTTCATAGTGGGACGAGCAATACATGTTTGTTTGGTGGATTTCTAAGACACAACACCTCCACCCATGGTGAAGATATAGCCACTTATAGATTTCAATTCATCTAAATTATAAATCCAATTGACATCACAAAATCCTTCTAGCACAGTTGGAGATCCACAAAAAATCAATCCATGATTAGTTGTACCTTTTAGGTATCTTAAAACCCTATTAGAGCATCCCAATGATCCTTGTTAGGACTACTTAATCTCCCCACTGCATATGCTAGATCTAGACAAATACTGTCACACCCCGATTTTTCACCACATAATTATATCACTAAGCAGAAGCATCCTTACTCAAGGGGGTGTTACAAAATGCTATACATTGCAATTAAAGTAAATATACACCTTGCATTTATTCAAAAGTGATTCATACATAGTTTTTGACATGAGGGAAACTACATCGCATGCATCAATAAGACCTAAGCTACTTGGCATCAAACTAAGCATAATGGAAATTATTCTTAAACTCTGGATCAGATTGGTAAACGACACCCCACCAAGCTAAGCTTGAAGAGGTCCTAGTCCTTGATTGTCCTCTTTTATCTTTTACTTGCTCCAAATCCTGATGACATCGCGTCCCCGGCTATGCAAAACAAACATCACATCAGTAAGCGGTATTTGACACATTATAAGACAAAAATAAATAAATAAATAAATAATAACTTGACATATATAAACTTGACATGAAATGCTTTGACATAATTTGACCATGGATTATCTTAAACATTCATGGATAACTTTAAACATGACGAATTGGAAAAGTAAATATATGCCACCTCTCTTAACGCCCCATAGGAGCCCATAATTGCTAGGAAAGCCCATAACAACCTTTTTAGGTCCATAAACAAGGCACATATAAAAACTTAGCCAATTCCTTTATTTTCATGATTAACATAGCTCTTGACTTAAATGATGACTTTTCTTAATCTTAATCTTAACCATGATGGGATTGCTCCCTCTTAAACCATAATAGGGTTTCCCCTTCTTGAACATGATTCCTTAATTCTTAATTTCATAATCATAATCATAACTAGGTTCATAACATAGACTATAATTAAACAAGCAAGCAATCAATTATACATGATGCATTCTTGATAGGCATTCATAATTCATAATTCATGAAATCACATAATGTGCATAATCATAAAGAACAACCAATAAACCAAAGTACTTGTTCCAAATATGCATGGCCCGCTTACCTATAGCAAAACACCTCGGGGTCAAGTCACCTGACCTAATGGAGCCCTTTAAACACCTGTAATTTGATTAAACCACATAATGTACATAAGTTCATAGCCATGAAACCCTAGTTTTATTCATTAAATTATTGAAGAGATTAGAGATGTGAAACAGGGATAAAAAACATGTTAGATCGATAGAAAATCAAGAGAGCTTTCCAAAACATATTTTTGCTCATTTTTCTGAGGTCATATGCAAAAGATATGCATTTTACAATATTGACCAATCAGAAGTCAGGAAACTATAGGCGTGACATCGATTAAATCCCCAATGTAAATAAAAGTCTAAGTTACAAAAAAACCAAGGGTGTGTGTGACATTCGATTAAAATCACGGGGACAGAAGCGTAATTATACCATAAGTAAAAATTGGGCGAAATAAGATCCAACCAAAACTACAATTCCTAAAATACCCATGCCAAGTTAATTGGGCAATTAGAAACGTGGGGTCATCGAGGTCATTTTGTGACCTGGGTCCTTTCTAGCCTGCTCCATCACAAGCCATGGGCCGAGCAGTTCGCAGGGCAACTGGGTACCGATCCAGGATCATGGCACACAGCCCCTCAAGGGAAATTGAGGTTCCCATCAGCCTCTTGCCACTCAGTCGAAGCTGACGACCCTTGGTGCAGGTCAGGAGGTATACTACCACCTTGGCACAACCGCGGTGAGGCCATAGATCACTGGTAAGAATGACATCCAAGAAAACTAGAAAACCAGGAGCCCAGATTGTGTGGATAGACTCACATACTCCTAAAGAGGTCGAGCGGTCACTTGCGGTACCCAAAAGAGGCCGTTGTGGCCTAGGTGGTCATCGGAAAACCAAAAATAGAGCAGGAGCTCGGAGATCTGACACCATAGAAAACCAGGCAAAACGTGCCAGCGGAGGGTGGAAAACAATCACGGAGGTTCGCACAAAAGGTTGGGGAGGTTTTTGCTGGAGGAGACGCACTAGGGTGCCATGGAGACTAGCGTCAGTGAGGCTACACACCGCGTCCTGTAGGTCACAACATCTGGTGCCATCGCAAGGAAAACGGGAGCAAGGAAAACAAACACGATCGTTGTTAGATGCTTACCATAATAGGAATTGATCTGAAGTGGTCGGAGGAGCTTGGACAGAGCCGGAGTCACTGGAGTTGCAGGTCGAATCAGTTAGGAGGGTCGGTGGCACGAGGGTTCAATTGCGCATAAAGGAGGCTGGCGTTGGTGGCGGTAGTACTTTTGGAACCTTAAAACATGGCTCAGTTGTGTCTGAGTGGTGCATGTGGGAGTGGCATGGGCGGGGGAGAGGAGCCCTAATTGGGCGTTTCTTATACAGACCACATGAGCAGGTGAGTTAGGGCTTTCCAGATTCAGAAAAGCCTCACAAAAACATTGGAGAAGAAATCATGAGATGAGGAGAGATGAGGGAGAGAGGGATTGTGAGAGCAAAACATGGGAAACTGTCCCTGACTCGCGAGAGATTCGGAGGTAGGGGACAATCCGACTTCCCTTGGATTTTAATCGTACGGTGGAGAAAACACGTGTGAAAAATGAAATAAGAAAAGGGGCGTGACAGCGATGAAATAGGTGGACTTTATTTCAATTGATGCACTTAAGGCATAATTGAGTAAAGTGGTATTTCTTTCCTTTTCCCTTTAAATTGGATGACCAAATAAATCCCAAATAAAACCAAAATTGGAAAATAGACTAATATGAACCCAAATAATCTGATTTTGCAATCAATGTTGCCTTTGGTGAATCTTTAATACTCAAAACACCTAATTTGAAGGAAACTCTATTTTCTTCATATTAATGCATTTATTCACTATTTGTTAACCAAATTTCGTGTATACCTCTCTCTTCACTAAACCTATGCTTAGGAAGAATCTAGACTAAAGGTTTTCAACTTAAATGCCTCAAATTGATAATTTTGCACATGTTGGGTTCCTATTTCCCTATTAGTCCTTTTAACTTAAATGTGATGCATTAACACTTTTGGCAATCGGGAAACTACTCCCCATGAGTCAAATTTTGATATTACTTATTCCAAGGTTATTTCATCTATCTTTTCTGCCTTTTTAGCAACCTCTTAGAGGAGAGAGAAAAAGACATCAAATGATATTTTCCTTTATATTAAAATCCATAAAAGGAAACAAGAAACTCCTTGCCTAGAATATCTAATTCATATTCATAATTTTGAATTATGCTCCTTTTTATCTTTATCCTTTATTTCCTTTAGACAACCCACAAGAATAGGGGAGGGAAAAAAGGGAAGGAAAACTAATGTATATCTATTTGAATTAATTAAACCACATAATGCACATAAGAAAGGGAAATTATATTTTGAGCCTTATTTTATTTTATTACTTTATTAACCTCTAAGAAATTTTTTTATGGTATTTTTGCAGTA